>CP006022.1:0-746736 GCA_000412225.2 [Ashbya] aceris (nom. inval.)
CCGCTGAGAGACCCATACACCACACCGCTGAGAGACCCATACACCACACCGCTGAGAGACCCATACACCACACCGCTGAGAGACCCATACACCACACCGCTGAGAGACCCATACACCACACCGCTGAGAGACCCATACACCACACCGCTGAGAGACCCATACACCACACCGCTGAGAGACCCATACACCACACCGCTGAGAGACCCATACACCACACCGCTGAGAGACCCATACACCACACCGCTGAGAGACCCATACACCACACCGCTGAGAGACCCATACCCCACACCGCTGAGAGCCCCGCCGCCCCGGTGGCCCTGAGTTTCGCTCGCAGCTGTGCCGCCGGAGCCCGTGACGCCAACCTGTAACTGCCTCGCGTAGGACTGCAAGCAGCTGAGACTGGCAATCTATGCTTGCCGCCGGGAATCCAGCGCCGCGCGTTTTCTCCAGATCCGGTCGACTGTCTACCGTCAGAGAGAGATGCCACACTGGTATTCCTTCGTAGCCCCGGTCACCATATCCCCGATCAACTATCCGGGCTTCTCAAGGGATCAGATTTTGCCCCTGTGAGGTATTACCCGGATTTTCGCGATCTCCGAGTTGTAGGTCTCTATTTCCGTCGGAATATTGCACCCGCACACCCTAGGACACAGTCGTCTGGTCTAAAAGCTGGACACCTTGTATATGATTAATGAACATCTACCGACACGCCAACATGCATATGAGCTAGCAGGAACCGAGCAATTATCCGTTCAAAAACTAGTGCATATCTCGATTATCTATTAAGCGCGTGCTACGAAGGAATATCCCATTTCTCATTGCTCCACCCCTTCTATTATACCGCAGAAATCCCACTACTAGTATGTAACCAATATAAAGGATATTGTGCATATCTATAAACTAATACATTTTGTTGCGAATTTTCGTCATCTCCCGCCCTGATTCTACACCAACGGGAACGAATGAAGAGAAGCATACGCTCACACCCCTCCTATGAATAGAACCTAGTATATACGCCTCCACTTTGCTTAGCCTTATAAAAGCGCCAGCGTAATGCGCCACATAGGAACGCTTGGCAGTATCCCAACAAGCTACCTAACAAGTATGAACTTATACAAAGTTGCCGCCATAACAGGTATTTTAGTCTCCAGCGTCAGGGGTGACGATTTCGAAGATTGTATCCACTTCTGCCAAATAGACATGAAATGGTCATACTGGGATTGTTATTCTTGGTGCAACAGGTAAGCGCTCATGGCGGAGCCCAATTCTTCAAGTATAGCAGCACATAAATATATATAGGCTACTTATTATGGCGAAATATTATGCTTCTCCCGATGTTTCAACTTTTTCCGTAAAACGGTCCATATTATGTAATCATGTGATTTTTCCGTGTACGGAGCCCAAATTTCGCCCGAGACATGGACCATCCGGACATGATATATCAAAAACGGTAATAATTTTCCGGAGGTCACCCCTAGATTACCTATTGTCTGGGAATATATGCTACGAGATATCTGTGGCGAACTTTTGGCGCACCTTGCTTGGGGTTCGGCAGCGATTAGAGGGCACTTACATGGAAAACAATGCCCAGAAAGATTTGAGAGACTTGAACTCGGAGCTTGTGAAATCCACACTACTACTTCCAATGAGTCTCTTTAAATATAAATGCGCCAGCATGAAAACTATTATGTACGCTATAAATCCATCCTACCGTGAAAGCATTCAAATACTACGTAAAAAGAGAATCTGCACTCTTTCCTGGGCCGTAACGGGAATCACTATGGGCAAAATGGCCACAATATGCCAGTATATAGCTCCTATCTTCTCTCGTGATCTTGTTTAGCAATACTCTTTTCATATCTGTAAAAGGTGTCTATATAGATCCCGGAACTTCCAGTTGCGACACGCGACAGTAGTAGAGGAAAGCCGGTCAGCGAGCAACGGGCCATTCCTTGAGAAGTTGTATCAATATTTTGCGTTATATGGTATCGCTCGGGCGGCAACCGAGTGGTCAATATGCGGTACGGAATTGGCCAATTCTTGGCGCAGCAATTCCATTTACATGGGATATGACGAAGGTACTCATTCGGTTTTGGTCTAACTAGATACTGCAATAACCGTTTAAGCAACAGTACTTCAAGTAAATTGTGAAATAAGATGTGCGGTTCCACCCTGTCTGTTATACACCATCAGCACGGTGTGTAGCCTGTAACAAGATTCAATATGTGGCATGTTATGTAGATCACGTGCACATTTAATTCCATTATCTATTCAGACAGTAGCCACATGACTAGTTTTTCAGGAGGTGTAGGCTAGATAGTGAAGAGCTACGTCTCGTTACTACTATTATCCCTTACCAGTCCCAATTACTGCCCATATCTACCAGGCTGCACTTATGTTCCCGCCATACCGCGTCCCGCATGACCCGCGTGCCGCCGAGCCGGATGCCACCGAGCCGGGTGTGGCCGAAACCGCACTTTTATTCGCGCGATATAGTTGGCCCACGTGATACCAAATCTGGTATCAGTTGGTGCCGAGGGCTGGCCTCCAGATTCTGGGGCGAGATTTGACACTAGAATAGCGCGTGTAATGGCCAGCTAAGATGGTGCGTGCCTTCTATGATATCACGTCTTACCTTTCGAACTCTTGGCAATTGCCTAGAGGTAGGTGTCTGCTGACTTATTCCGACCGTTCTAACAGGTTGACTTGCAGACGATTGAACTGCTGAAATGCAAAGGAATATGGTATCTCGCTGCGCTGACTAATTGCAGGTCGTAGTCATTTCTAGTCTCCTAGGCCAATGGACGCCTTGATAGCATTGGGTAGTTTCTAATTTTGCGCATTCCTGTGCATCTATGACCAGCGCCAGTAGAACCCCGCGCTACATGGATAACAATTGCTTCGTGAACGGCAGCTCAGGCAGATCAATTCTAACACTGGTCTTTTACAGTATATCGTTATATATAAGTACCATAGTAGCGCGCTCCTTTCTTACACGGTTGTTCTTACATCTAGACACGAAAATAATAGAAATATGCAGCTGTTTCATCTCATCACTTTAACCTGGATCTCAGTCGCAGCGGCCAGTACTGACGACTACAGATCTTGCAGCACTGACGAATACAGATCTTGCGTCGTTAATCTTATGCGCGAGGGATATGCTCAAGCTTATGCCCAGAAGCATTGTCGTGAAAAATGTTCGTAGGTTGATATAATAGTTTGCGTGGGCCATAGGCGAGCGCGAAAACCATAGCTAGTAAATTATTTTTATAATGTATACAAAAATACGAGTTCTTCATGGAAAATATCTCTTTGGGGAGTTTCCTTTCCGTGTAACTGCCTTTCTGCGCAGCCCCCCTATTTGCTTGGTAGTTATCCAAGTCGTTCAACTACATTGCTTTAATCAGTTAATAAGTAAGTTCTGATACAGTATCTCTAAACCAAGTCATTATTTCGCGTTAAACATTATAAGTGAGAACTTAGACTTTAAAGAGTGAAAGCTGAGTAAAGAGGTATGCTGTAAAATGTTGGAAATCAAGATCATGCGTTATGGGACGAATACAAATGAATGACAAAGAATTGCGGCTAGGCTTATTTCACTGTATTCGCTTGGTATGTATAGTCACGTGATCAATCGTGGGGCCAGAAACATTTGCGACTTCCAGCGTCGGTGTCAGCGGCATTGTTCTACGCGTCAGGGGAGAGCATCCGCACAATATAAAATATGCACGGTGTATAACAAGAGCTATCATTTGTACTAGTATATCAACTATATATACGCAATGGAGAAAGTAACGAAGTCAGAGAACAGCAAAATATATTCGAATCTCCTCTTCGCTTTGATGCTATCAATAACGAGGTCATCAACTGTAGCGATCGGACATCAGCCTTTTGTTGGAGACTGGAGTACATCGGTTGTCAACATTAGAAAGGCCGGTGAAGGCGTTCTCCTGGATCTTCTATAATTCGGCCGGTAACTGCCATATACCGGGAAGCTACAGGTCACCGTTAACATTGCATGCGCCAAAACTACACAGAGATCTATCATTAGCATTGGGAGTAGCTCAAGATTGAACGGTCGCTCTCTGTAAGGGGGAGATGTAAGTGCATAACATATACCATGCCTTTGGAAACATCGCCATGCCTATATAGGTATCAACTATGGGAAAACAATATTTGAAATGTCCACTAGAGTTGTTGACACTCATATCTTAGCGCAGGTCAATGTGCATGGGAAAACGTCATACCAGGGCCCTATTACCTTCTTCTATTGGGATGAGTCCAGACAAGGCAGGTCACACTCACACGCTTGTGCGAGGACTGGGCGACCTCATGAATCAATGAATAATCTAACTAATAGCAAGCCCGCTCGCCGCACAATACGCTGGCCTATACAGAGAAACGGTACATAAGTGACACGCTAGGAACTCTGACCTGTTATAACTTTGAACTTTGCTGTGTGATATATGGGAAATCGCGGTAGAAGCTTTGATACATGACAGCGTTAGCTGGTCGGTGTAAAATCGCAAATTTTTCCTTTTTATGTTGATGGAAGCTCTCTCTTACACATAATTTTCGGGGACGGTGTCACGAATATAACATATATTTCTTATTACGCCGGAGTACAGTTTATCCTAAAGGTGTGCTAGGAAGTTCGCAGCTACAGCACTGGTGTTCGTCTTGCACTGTGCGCGGATATTGACCGCGACCTCCGAAGGTTCAATTGGCCTCGGGGAGAGCATGTAGCTGTCTCCGATGGAGAAGTGGACAAATGCTCGGGGCCTTCCACACTTGGACCGGTGGCAGTCACAACAGCGTACTTGCCATCTGAGAGCTTTGACTTAGCGTTCTCGGTGATTACAGCACCCAGAAGGCTCACGATTAAGGATGCCGCTCACAACCATGACCGAGAAACCGGAACTTATACGCAGGTGTTTGCCTATACTTAAAAGCCGGTGAAGTTGGGAAGAACAAAGCTTGCGAGCGCTGTAATTCATGGGATCACGCTACAATAAACTTTCATCTGCCTCTTTGGGCGTGCGCAGTGACTGCTTTGCACGCTTTGTGGCATCAGCACCCAATTTCTTCACTGTTCGATAGGCCTCCAGTTGCTGAGTCCCATTACTACCGGTTATATTGAGCACCCTGCACGAGTACACTTCGAGCGTCTCGGTAATTTACCGTACATAGTTATTAGAGGTGTATAGGTTTTCTCAAGCAGTACTATGTATAATCCTCTCCATTGCAATGCAGTAGACATTTCTCAAAATGAAAAAAAAAAAAACCCCGTTGGATACGTTTCTCCGTATTTCCGATAAACCAAAATCTTTCCCCCCTGCTAGGTTACGGCAATATTAGTTCTACGGCAAGCGATTTTCTAGAAAGTAGTGCTGCCATGTGTATCTATCTATGTATATTACGTCTAAAAGACGGTAACTACGAAAACCTTTACATCACAAAGGAGGCGCCATATAGCTGCGCGGTTAATCTTTCTCCTTAAATTCTTTCGCCGACTGTACTTTTTCAGTATGCTGATGGCCTGCGGCAAGGTTGGTGTATCACTTTCTTCTATATCCTAGCGTATCCCAGGTTAACAACGAATGAAAAATGTTTTCACTCCCATTCCGCTAGAAGTTGTTGATGTATTGCTTCCTTCTACCCTAGTTATCGTTGGTTAGCAACGAATGGAAAATGTTTTAACCCCCATTCCCCTAGAAATCTGAATTAAACTTGTTGGATGATCATTTGTACAGTCACTTTTTGGTAAATATTTCATAAGGGGGGTCTACGTAACGCTCATTCAAGACCTGCTCTGGGTGCTATTCATGCGTACATTTTAGGTCATTATTCCTATACTTCTGAAGACTCCCTGCATTCGTCCCGGCCAGTGTCATGCCACGTTATCCTCTCTTACTATATATATGACAACCTATGCAGAGGTAATTCGAATATTTTTGCTCAACACAAGAAAGATACAGCGCTACTATGACAAACTTTCTATACCTGTTAACCGCTTTTGTTTCACTAGTTACGGTTGGGCTAGCTGCTCAAAGTGAGCAAGAAGCTGCAGCTGAATTAAGATCTTTGGTATCCAAAGAGACGACTTCTTTCCTGAACACAATCAACAGTACTGATGGTACGCCCTTCAGCCTTGTGCACTACCATGTCTCTACTGATAGATGTGAGGGCATTGAGAAAACTGGCGAGCCTCTTTTTGTCATAACGAGCAATTCGCCTCAAATTCGTTCTATTCAGAGCAACGGGCAGGTATCGTTTTCTGTAAATGATAACTCGGTGCAATACAAGATGAACGGTGTGCGCGCAACATTCTATGGAGCTTTAGAAGAACAGAAAGACACTGATGAGCTAAGAAAATGCTTCCTAAATGTTCATCCAGATGCACAGGCATGGCTTCCAGGTGCTAACCCCAGAATGCCTACTCGCTTCTATAAATTTAAAATTTCAGGGATTTTCAGCGTTGCGGGTGCAGCTACAACTGGATGGCGCGGTAGAGTCTCACCAAGCCTCTACGCTTCAGCAGGTGCGTCCTAAATGACTTGAGCTCTCTTCTCCCAAACTATTCTATATAAGACATACGTATAACTCTTATGGTAAAAAGTTCTTCAAAATGAAATGAATATACGCGAATAAGGTACTAATCCATCCTCACCAAATGATATTATGCGCTACATATCCATTCATTTCTAAATAGTACATTTGAGAGGGTTGGCTTATGTACTTGAAGAGTTGTTGTGGACTCCATTCACTTAATAGAGCAGGCTATTAGGGTAGCTGTATGTCGGTAAGAGTTGTGCATCAAGTAAAAAATCGCCTAAACTCTGTACATGGCATCGGAAGAATACCACCTAGCTTAGAAAATAGTTCTAATGGTTCCATTAGAAGATATTTGTTACCCCTTCAAGACGTGTCACCTGAGGTTTCATGAATTAAAACTGTACAGGTTTTCTTAAGGGGTATAGCATACTCTATCCATTCACTGTATAGAAATTCCAAAAATGTCTAGGAGCATGTGACAATTACGCTTATATAAGCGTTGTACCGTAAATCTTTTTCCGTGCTTTTTTGTTTAAAATTCTCAGAATAGGAGTTTTAGGACGCTCTATAAATTTCGAAATAGTTAACTTTGCCATTCAGTGGGAATTCAGGGTGCGGATATCCACTAGACATGACTACATTAGATGCGGAATGTAGGAAACTACTTCCACATCAGTCTTTAGAAGTCGGCAAATCCCGATGTACGATATTTATGGACTTGCTTTAGCCGACTTTGTACTATGTCCGTTGTACTACTAAATCCACGCTACCGTGACGCTACCATACTATATCTTTAACGATTTGTCCAACGCATGACTACCTCATTTTTTCGAGTGGATGAGAAAGGTAATACTTACTAGAGCTTCTTTCTTTCTTGGTCAGAGGATATTTCTGCATTCTCAAATTACATTCCTTAGATGCCAGCGACCATGATAACCAGTTCTTATCCCTTAATCTGAAAATCTTTTTAGTATAAACGTGTTTAGTTAATCGAATATCCCTTAGTATGAAAATCTTTTTAGTAAAAATCGTACTTAGTTAATCGAATGGCGATATTTGATCTCTCGGTGCGCAGGTTTGAATACTACCATGGAAATACGTTGCTAACATAGTATAATTTCCTTCTGCATTAATTTATAACTATTCTTCCACATGAAGCAATTTATGTTTTAGATATGTAACCCCTTAGATACCTTTAATAGTTCGTTTACTCCACAGCAAGACTATATAACGGCTTCATCTCAGAAGAATAAGGCCCTCTCTATTAGCATTCGGTAGCAAATATGAGGTCGATTTTTTCATTAGCTACATGTCTATTAGCGCTCGTTACTTCTGTTGTCGCACAGACGGCGCAGGGGGAAAAAGAGGCCGCAGTGCAGCTCAGGAAACTAATTAAGGATGAAAGTTCTTTTCAATTGACCACAATCAATCAAGATGGTACCCCATATGGCATCAGAATGTACTACATTTCTCCCGATAGATGCGAAGGAGTAGAACACGATGGCCAACCCATTTTTTTGATGGTCGACACAACACTACAGCAAGTAAACGCTAAGAATAATAACAAGGTATCTTTCTCAGTTGCATCGCTATCTGGAAACCCTATTCAAGCACCTCGCGCGAACCTAGCGGGGGAGCTTGAAACACTCGAGCCCATTCCAGCCTTGCAGAAGTGCTTCGCGGATACACACCCCGATGCAAAGCCTTGGATACCAAGCGGTCCTAGCCCTGCGAAGTTCTACCGTTTCAAGATCAAGTCGATATACTATGTTACTGGTAGAGCTGGGTACAATGGCAACATAGACCCGGCATTATATGCTAGTGCTAACTAAGAACAAACAAATATGCTTTATTATGACCGAAATAAAAAAAGTTAAGTAGTGAGAGCTACGGGATTTGAACCCGCGCATCCGTAGATATCAGAGGGTTTAGAACCTAAATCTGACGCCTTAACCACTCGGCCAAACTCTCTTATGATGACTACTATAATTTTAGATACATATTATATATGGTGAATAGAAACACGTGATTTAGAATATGTAGAGTGGGTTATCGGTAGCCGTTGCACGTGCTGAGATGTCGTGGAAAAGGACCTCGCTCAGGTAATCAGCGACAGCTGTGACAACCATCATGGTGATCCTCATAGTAATAAAGCAATAGACGTAATTCCTAATGTGAAGAAGAGAAGAGCTAAGGGTTACGACACGCAGCATTACCGCAGTAACCTGCAGGGCGATCCTAGTATAACTAGTGTCAGTAGTTAGCATCGTTTGATTATTACGATCACATAAGCCTTCCGCGAGGGACCCAGGCACCCCTACACCTCGTTTACGACATGAGATATAAAACTTACAGATTGCAGCAAACTGTTCTACATAAAAGACATCTAAAGTATTCGATATTGAACAATCATGAGATATATCCGAATGTAAAATAACTGGCCAATTTCGACTTGGACATGCCTTGACATCTGTCTAAAACCACGTGACTGGATGTTAGATGCTGCAGGAATGAAAAATACTAGCGCGACTATGCAGTGACATTCACAATAGTAATCTGCTGAGCTAGATGACAAAATAACTTACATTGGTGAGCATTGAATATTCTTACCTATACATGATATAGTTCTGATAGCCACCCCTTATGTAATCACTGGCAATTAACTACCTATTCAGATGCGCTCCGCAGGAAGGAGAAAGAATTATGAGTAATTCATGGGACTCCCTGTAGTATAGCGGGTGGCATACTTATAGAGCAACTGTGAAAAATATATGTTTATTTTACCATAATATACTTCATATACATATGTTCCGAGGCTAAATTACATGCTACTAGAACAACTAGATCAACCATCTTTTTGCATATCAATATTGGTGTCGCCTAATGCATTGTTTCACACACCTGTCAAAGTCTGTTCCGCTCCTGCCGGAGCAGTAATCATGGCAATTTCCGCGGACGCCAGCGATTAAGATTCCAGTTAAAGTTGCAAGTTGATATAGCTTCATGTTTTTTGATGGAGGTTTACTTTGGTGCCAATAATTGAATCTGTATTAAAACATGAGAACCCAGTTATATACCGTGTGTGGAGGATGATGAGCATATAATAAGGGTCGACGTTCCGGCGGTAATGCGATACGACTGTTTCCCTCAGAGCATAACGTTAGATATGATGCTACATTCAGCGCATATCTGATAGAATCCAATAGTATAATGCTTATGTGCCTTAATTTTAACGATAGTGAATGAAAGAATTGATACACCATGAGCTACGTAGAACCCTACGAAATTTGGGGAAACAACTTTAGAGATTACAAATACATTAGACTGCACAAAATATTCGCGTACATGACTTCATACGTACCAGATTATAACCTCGATCCTCAGATACTGGTATACACCGGAATAGTATAGTGTGTTCATAAAGCTTGATTGTTACCACCTGACGTACCGTATTTCCGGATTTACTGGAAATACACGCACTTTTCCAAAGAGAAGAAGCACCTCTGTATTGCAGTCTCTTGCGTAGAAGGGGCATACTACATGCGAAACTACTGCCGTTATTGGTATGCGAATTGTTCAGTAACTTTCCGTTACTTACACCCTTACAGGGGTTAGATATCTGGAAAATTTAATCGCGGTATTCGGTTACTACGTTTCCGAACAGAATAACTCATCCGTACCCAGCGAAAAATTACAATATTCGCTTTCGAAAGAAGTACACCACGCTATTTAGATATTACACCACATGAGCACGACATTACAACTTAACATCTCGGAATATGTATTACATAAATCTTCAAAGCGTAGTGCTGGACGAATTTTATCAGTGGAATGGTAAGGTTGCAGAAATATTATGTGCCCCACGAAAAATACACCGAATGGTGTAAAATATGCGTACCCCACGAACGAGTACAGACCTGCTGTCACGGAGATGAAAGTATAAATCCATACACCCCGAAATGCACAATCCATCACGATGTCACAAATTAGAATATAAACCCACACACCATATGAATAACCGAGCTAAATGACGGGCAGAGCTAGAAAAGACGTAAGTGGGGCGGGGTTCGGGGGGGGGGGGGGGGGGCCGGGGAGCGGAGGACTAACGGGAGCAGGGCGCGCGCGCTGGAGGCGCTTGCGGGGTGCGAGCGGGAGCGGGAGCGGGAGGAGCGGGCGCTGGAGGTGGAGCGGCAGCGGCGGCTGGGGCCGGTGTACGCGCGGCGCAGCGCGGCGATCGAGGGGATCGCGGGGTTCTGGGGGATCGTGCTGACGCAGCACGGGGAGTTCGCGAACTACGTGCGGGCGGCGGACTGGCGGTACGTGGAGGCGATCCGGCGGGTGGAGGTGGAGTGGGCGGGGGCCGGGGCGTGGGACTTTGCGATCACGGTGGAGTTCGGGGAGGTGGAGGGCAGGCTGCGGGCGCAGAGCGTGAGGAAGCAGTTCACGGTGGGGGAGGACGGGGAAGTGCGGAGCGCGGCGGTGGAGATGGAGTGGCCGAAGCGCTACGACGGGACGTTCTTTGCGTGGTTCCGGTGGACAGGCGAGCGGCCGGGCGAGGAGTTTGCCAACGGCGACGAGCTGGCCAGGCTGTTCAGCGAGGAGCTGTTCCCGTACTGTGTGAGGTACTATGCGGAGGCGCAGAGGGACGTGGAGGAGGAGGAGGAGGAGGAGGAGGAGGAGGATATGTATTGAGTTACACAAAGTACATAGCGCCTAGAACCCGTGGATCTTGATGTTCTTCTTGGGGATCGCCAGCTGCGTGATCAGGAACTCGCAGACCTTGGCTCTCTGGTCGCCCTGCAACTGGATGATCTCGCCCATCTCGTCGTCCTTGACCATGTTGCCGTTGCAGCCAAAGTCCTTCCGCAAGACCTTCAAGATGCGCTTGAGGTCGTACTCCTCGGGGATGCCCTGCACGGTGGTCAACGTTTTTCTGCCGTTTCTCTGCTGGATACGGATGTGGATGTAGTTGGAGGAGGAGGCTTCGTCGTCGCCGGTGTCAGCAAAGGGGTCGAACGACTTGAGGTTTTCGATAGACATGGTGGCGGTGGGGTGTGAGGTAGAAGGTAAGCAGAGAAAATTTTCAGCTGTCCTTTTAAAAGCGCGCACCTCGCGTCTTGGAACGCATTCGCTTATTTGTGAACCATATTCTTATCTGTATAGGTGTTAACCCGCATTTCTCTGCAATTGCCCGTCTTTCTTTGGCGTTGGGACAACGCTTCCTTTCAAACACACTTTCCAGGAACTCCTTTGTTTCCTTGGGTAACACTGTTCTTCTTCGCTGTTTATCTCCTGTTAGTAAGGCAGAGGCTGGGATTACAATGAGACTCGTCACACATACTTCACCTAGCAGACGCTGTCGAGGAAAAAATGGGGTGTATTGGTGTTAAATACTAGGCTATCTAAAATGTTTGGACTTCATCCAGCAAATGCAGTAGCTCAACTTCTGGTAGGAGTAATGAGTTCAATATAGCCGTATCAGCATATAATTCTTCGTTTACAATAGGAGAAAACACCTCGTAATTTGGCTTCTGTACGACATCGGTTTGTCCCGTTTCTGTCTTTGTTAAATATAGATCTTCAACATATGGTTCTTGTTTTTCATCTGTTGCAACACGGAATAAATTATATAAGTCATCAGCCGTATATGTTGCAGCATAAGTTTTCTCTAGCCAAATAGGAAAACTTTGATCTGGCTGTTCAATGTTGTAGTGTTCTGCAAACATTTCCCATGTTCTTTTCATCTCTGGGTACTCATGCCAGACATGTGCAAGTATTCTTGATAACTCTAACTGAGGAATAATTCCTTTAAAAAACCTTGAGTAATAGCTTCTAAATGCCATAAATTCATTTATTTTTTTTCTCTTCTTGGATCCTGCACATATTTCCTTGTTAATCAAGTCCATGCTTATCTGATTGGGCTGGTGTTTATTATTACTTGGAATATTCTGAGTATTTATGTATTTTAGTAATTCTTTCGGGGGGTCAGGTATTTTCTTCGGTCTCTCCGATGTCATATACAAATTCACACCTTCACACTTATTATAACCATGTCCGATAGAACCAAGCTTCTTTTCCTCTAAACATATTTTCTCCATTCCAATACGAGGTCCAGCCTTCTTGGTATGCTTTTTAACTCTACTGTTCCTCATTTTCACCCGGAACATGGGAGTAGTGAAATTCAGTTCTTTCATTTCAACGCCAGCTCGGTATACAATGAAAAGAAAGAAGCACATTATTCGAATGATTGCTTCTTATATACTTTTTTATAAGGTTCTCTCCCCTTTTTAATTCTTTTTTTCTCAGAGTTGTTTCATACTATCGCAGGAACAGCCAAAGCTTAAATGATATAAATACTACAACCAGATCGGGATTGTTTTTTTCTCGGATCACTGATTAATACAATCATCATTAGTGCAATGAATAGGATACCCATAATCTCTCTATTAAATCCTTCTCCTAATGATGCTCATAGTATAAGGCAGTCTCTTACGGCAGGCTCTTCATATGGACTCAAGAAAGATGCCTATGAAGCGGAAACACTCATGAAAATGAGAAATGAACTACTCAAACTCCATACTACCATATGCTGTACCAATATCGAAAATGAAGAGGTCAACGACGTTTTAACTCAAGTACTTCAGGTATGTATGTCACTACACTACTTTTGACCGGGACATTACATTAACCGAGGAGTTTAGGGACTAAAGACATTAAGCTCAGATCAGGTTTTCTCAAAACCTGATCGTGTGGTAATCCAAAATATTTCCCAACTCACTACTATAATCGTCAGACTTGTTAACAAGAAGGAAGACTTAATAAATTTGCAGCAGGAGCTTGCGGGATCAAAAGAACTATCCGATGCAACAGCGAAGGATAAGTGTGGAATCATCTTCAACGTAGTAACACAAGACATGATGGAAAACGGAAGGAAGGGCGGGTGCTCCTCTTATAAAGGGCATCGACTGCCCAAACAGCATGTACAGGTATTGGAAGCCTGGTATAAAAATAATATTGAGAATCCTTACCTAAACGATACAGATATCAGGTACTTAATGAGGGAAACTGGATTTTCCAGAAGTCAAGTAAAAAACTGGGTTGCAAATAAAAGGAGAAAAGACAAACATTCTACCATATCCCCTGAACTTTCAGATCTATTAGCTAACTAATATGAAATTTAATACACGTAAATTTCTGTATATTCAAACACGAATTTTAATTCCTCATTTTGACATTTTTTTTTTCCAACGCGATGGACTGTAAAAATATATAAACTCAGCGAACGACCACATACCAGACTCAGAATCTTCGCATGAAGATTCTGAGTCCTGTAGTACTGCAGCAGAAAAAAAAAGTGAAAATGTTATGTGGTCGTTTTTCAAGGATTGAAGATGTTTTTAGTTCCCTGTAAAGTTCGTTACTCCGGCCCCACCGCCGAATTCCAATCCCTCAACCATATCAGAGGCAGGAAGATTGTTGGTAAAGATATTTTATCCAAATTCCCCGATTCCAACGCTTATTTGGCCCGCCCCGACAACGTGGCAACCCTCAACGCAATCCTCAATTGTGAACGTGACGGCAACGACCAACGACTCCTTTCTGAGCTCCTCAAGTTTCACGAGTATTTAGATCTAAATGATGCCATCCATGGTACTACATAATTATACAATCACTAACAGCTAATCCATACATCACTCTTTCGACATCCTTCCTCACACGTGACCAATCAGCTCTTCTTTGAACAAATTCGTATATCTCCTCTTGCGTGAAAATTCCTTGGAACTTCCCTACGTCGCATATCATCTTGCCTAATTCTTTGGAATCTTTGTTTGACACCAAAAATATTTGCCCGACCGCTTTTAGCCCTGCAAACAAGGGAACAATTTGTTTTTGCCTTAACTTGTTCGCGATAAAATCATAATAGTAGTTCAAATCACATATCAAAAAAATTGCCCCTTCGGTGGATATGATGTTCTTTTTAATGTTCTTGACAACTTCGTTAAAAAATCTTTCCCCCACTTCCTGCTGGAATACATCAATCGTCCCCTTGTCTGTCGCCCCTGTCAATAGAAAACAATGATTCGACAGCAGTTCTACAATCATTCTCGCACATTTGGATGGTTTAATTTCTCGTTTCATAACACTACCCGCTTCTGGGTTAAAGTCATCCGGTAATTGGTTCGACCCAAATACAAATACAATCTCATCCATTAACTTATTAATACCAATATTTAATCCTTCCGCAACAAAATCTTCTACCTTATCCGCGGCTTTCTCTTCCGCCCGCCAAGGGAGGACAATTCGATTGGAGTTACATTCAGGTGCCTATAGGCACTACATTGTTTACTAGCAGACAATATAGAATTTCGGATCTACTTGCCTACGCGGATCCAAGAAATCGAGTCAATCATTGATCTTATCACTTTACTTCTTGTGAAAATCCTGGGAAATCTTTCAAACTCTGCTAGTTTCGGGTGCTCAACTATGTAGGACATTGATTTTTCCGTCAAATATTTATTGTTGCAATGCTCTTCACCGCTAGATCATGGACACCGTCTACCTTACGCGCTTTTATACGGCAATCATAATAACCTATTTTTCACTCACATATTTTACTCCGAACTATACTCTTAAATCTGGGAGCTATCTGCGCTTTTCATAGGACTTTACGAACTTCCAATGTAAATGTCAGAATTTAGATTCTGTCACCTTTGGTAAGTTATTGACGTATTTCGAAATGTAAGGGTGTAAGTATATATACGGATCGGGGACCACAACCTATTCTAAGACTTGTGCCTGTAACTCAATTTAACTACTTAGGCATAAATGAGCGAACAATACCTTCCAACTATCTACTATATATGAGCTCCTAAAATATCAATGCAATGGGTCACGGGGCGCTTTCATCATTACGTAGTTCAGCACTGGGGCCTCTCGTTCACATTGAAGTCGACCGCGATATTTACACATGAGGCTCAGAAGGGTTCTCCGTATGAATTTATGGCTTCGGGAAAAATAATGCGGGTTCTCATTGAAGTCCTTATAGGCGATATTTGTGAGTTGTATCCCTTCCCATGACCGTTGGCCCACAGCAATTGGTTTATTTTTTTTGTTTCTGGGGTGAGTTGTATTATACATATCAATTAGAATTTATTAAAAAATAAATGAAAATAGCATATTCCAGCTGGGTTGAGCACCGTTATATGAAAGCTATCCCAGATAGTTTTTTTAACTTCCATAGTCTGCATTACCTTTTCCTAAATATTTAGTGTCCCCGACTTATCGGCCATGCGCATAGCAGCCATCTATATAAATATTACTTAATATAATCAATAGTTACATCATAGGTTTCATAAATCTGATTCTTGCGTACTAAGAGTTAGACTTTACTTAATAATATTAATTATAGAAGATAGAAACCACACTGACTTAAGTCGTATTTAACCCAACTCACGTAACCTTTTAATTGAAGAACAGTCAAATCCTAGTTAGCTGTACAGCCAAGAGCATAGGTTGAGTCGACATCGAGGTGCCAAAAATAATTTACAATACTATATAATTGATATGCCTAGATGAACGTAAATCGTATACATTAAAAAACTTTACTCTTCAGTGCGAATACTCTGACCTTATATTTCCAGCATATTGATCTTCACTGCTCATTTTCTGTGCTTTATAGCAAAAAACGCTATCCGTTCGCTATTGACTTCTAAGCCTAAGATGTATGAAACACGGAAAATCCATCAAACATTAAGCCTCCAAAAGAGCAGAAAAAGAATCTAATACCTTTGATTTTCTGCCAGTACACATCTCGGGGTTAATTCCAGTTATTCTCATAAAAATGTTCAGAGATTATTAGCTAGTGATGGACATGTTCCCTGCCAAATTTAAAATTTAACTTTCCTGAAGTTAGTAGAAGTCAATACGGAGAAAATAGTTGCTTTTTTGTTTTTTCTAATTATCCTCGATAAACATGCCTTCTCCTCTGAGATGGTTAGTTCCCTTGGAATTAGTAAGGAAATATCAATGGTAAAAACTAATATTAGTTTTTAGGATGTTTGCGCTTCTTTGAAAAATCGCTTAATGTGAGGTACTATAGCCATGATGTGGATAGCTAAAGTGGGCAGACGCGTTTTCAAACTTTTGAGGCTTCTTCTTATTGGGTTATTAATAGTACTCCGACGTAGTCCTTATGCCATGTATTTTATCATTTAACAGCTTTTAGATTTAGCAAAGCTCTGCCCACCTTATTTCCTCCTATCCTCCTCAATATTAGACCAAATATAATCTCCAATTATAGAGGGAATACAATGAGCAATAGCTCCATTCAAGCTAACAGACAAGAAAAGATCAAGCTTGTTGTGTAGTCAACTCTAAATCCTACTCTTCCTGGTGATTTCAAAATGCCGTGAAAATCACGAGCTCATATTTATTTTCCCTATGGCGGCTGCGTCGTTGATTTCTCCTCTCGTAATTACCTCATCATAGTGTAATATTGTAGTAAAAAACCTATATACCCTATTAGACTCTCTGTATATAAGTCTTGGCATATTTAAGGGAGATACAAATCTGTTTGCGGTCGTCTTTATTTCAATACTTTTAAAACTAGTCGGATTTTAGTCATATTTCAGACCTCGTGATAATCAGATGAGTGCTCTTGTGCGGTACTACAGAAATATTATTATCCGAAATCATAATCGCTCGCGTGGCGTAATGGCAACGCGTCTGACTTCTAATCAGAAGATTGTGGGTTCGACCCCCACCGTGAGTGTTTTTTTGCTTCGATCGAGAGCGGTTTTAAACGAATGAAACAGCAACTGTATGTATGCGATGGGTCAATAACCGAAGAAAAATGCGATAGACCCTAGTGGAAGAAGCGGTGCTGAATTATTTTTTATGTTTATACTCTACCTGCATAGTCTATTTTACAGAATAAAAGCTGACACTATACGCTCTCCACAGCTATGGGATATTAATGCAGTTGATGCTTACCGGCATGAAAGGCGATGGAATAGAAATACTTTTTTTGTGGTATGATTATTTAATATGGAATTTTGTCGACAAGTCTATACCTTCTTAGGAAGTCGGAAATGGGCGAGAAGATTTCGGAACTTAATTGAAATACTATATACTGTGATGGAAAATCCAACCTAGGCTGATCTCAGTGGGGGTAATTATTACGTGGATATGTAGTATAAGCGAGGTACCCTTCAAAGTTGTAATATCCGAGCACATAGATGAAGCTTTTCCGCTCCTAAGGGCTCACAGTAAGTTAATTTTTAGAGATAATCCTTATAGCTAAGGATGCAGCAAGGGCGAGCCTTTATCAATTTCGCCAGTACAGTTCGTAGCATATGAGTATATTATGTTAAATCATGATATAATATGATAATCGGCAGCGGGTTGAATACAGAAAACATACGCTATCTTTAAGTTCGAGGAGTACCTGCTATCAAAACTACCCGAACGGTCGTGGCATATACATAAGCGAGATCTGCCTTGCATCCTGAATCACAATATCTAAAACTTCTATCCATGAATCAAACTCCAAAACAAGCTGTTAAATGGGTTAGACAAAAAATACATGCATGTCAAACATATACATCATAATAAAATTATTATAAAAAGCTGGGATTAACATGAAACGCGGATTTAGCTCAGTTGGGAGAGCGCCAGACTGAAGCTAACTTCGGTCGGAAATCTGGAGGTCCTGTGTTCGATCCACAGAATTCGCAATTGTTTTTTGAACGTTAGCTGATGACAGCCGATACAAGGACAGCGCCAGACCTCCATTGCTATGATATAAGTATTATAGGTTGTTGGTGGGTGGTGAACGGAGTTTGTACCTCTTCCATTTTTGGCTGGAGATCTTCTTTGCATTCTTTGAGGTCTGAGAGGTTCATGGTGGACCCGCCACAGGCAATTACTATAACAACGTCCTGCGATGTTAACGCACCTAGCTCACGCTCAAGTATTTCAGGATGATATCCTAAATGAAGGGCTGCACCACATGCTGGTTCCGTCACAATATTGCTCTCTTCCGCAAATTTTAAACATGTCTCAACTACATCGAGCTGTTCAAGCACGACAGATTTTGTCCGATATTTTTGGGCATAACGCAAAGTGAGTTCCGTCACGAAAGATGTGCATAACGATGTGGCAACGCTCTTAGGATTCATCGAAACATTCCTTCCAAGCTGTAACGACCTGTGAAGGACTTCACATCCATCCGTCTCCACTGCTACAACAGGGATAGATTCTGCTAAGCCATGTTTCTCCAACCCATGGACAATCCCATTATACAATCCCCCACCACCTACGCTGCACACGATACCTTTCACCCTTTCCAGTGGCACGTCTTGCAAGTGCAACGATTCCACCATTTCATCTACCATGGTCGCATGTCCTTCCCATATGAGCGGATTGTCGAAAGGATGCGCATATATCGGCGCTACTTTTTCAACGTCCACATTCTTCATCAACTCGGACCTTAAGTAATCATCACTCTCTTGCAAAACTCTTCCCCTCGATATTACTTCTGCTCCTGTTGAGCGTATCCGCTCTACCATCCGCCTTCGAGTGGTCTCAGGTACTACCACAGTACAGGGTAGTCCTAGTTGTTGTGACGCTGTCGCCGCTGCCAGCCCCGCATTGCCGCCCGAGCTCGCAAACACATGTGGCTGCTGCGAGCCCTTTTGCCGGATTCTCTGCATCTCTTTATAAATCAAGTTCCCAATGCCTCTGCTCTTAAAACTTCCACTAGGCTGAAAGAACTCGTATTTAACCATTATCTCTGGGCTAGCCGCACAACGCACATTTTGGCTCGCGAACACACGACGCATCAAAGGCGTCTTGCAGTAGAAAGACGACATGAATGCACTGCCCACTGCTGGCTAGCCGGCGGGCACATATATCAACACATCACACGCATTATATATACATCCTATCTCTCGCGACTCAGGCGCCTTTCCACTTGCACTCCGCGCTGGCACAAGGGATGCATCGCATGGAAGTGGCGGAGTCCATATTCCACCTCCCTCCAAACTGTACCTCAGTGGACATATAAGTCCGCTTGTTGAGCGTTGCCAAATACCCCGCCGATGCGCTGCACGTAGAGACGGCACTTCCGAGCAAAGTTTTCAGGAGTTTGCTAGCTTATCTGAGGATGGCCTTATGTAACTAGTCCGGCGTGCTACGGGCTTTTCATATTTGCTCCATCCCGGTAATGTGCAACTTGCGCCGGTTTCACGTATCACGTGCCACAATAAACTAACCGTCGTTCTAACCGAACGCACGCTGTAGAGGTGCGATGTACTGCTCCGCGCGTTGAATTTTTTCCGTTAGAGAATAACTGTAAAGAGTACACAAATTGTAATCAGTTTCCCTGGTTGATAAAATTGAATCCTTTTGGGGTAATAGTCAACAGTCAACACATGGACTCGTCGATAGGTTATTAGCCTTAGAATAAGAGTCTTCTTTGTACTATACCTTATTAAGCGACTACGTTGGTTGGGCGTTTAGCTGTGCTATGGATGGGTTGCAGCGAACGGTTCTTGCACTGCAGACCAGGTCTGACGAACTGGTACTGCAGTTGCGGTCCAGCGTGGTCGAGTGTGAACGCGTGGGCCGAGAGGAAATATGCTGCTGCGCAGTTCGAGCACGGCTTGCTGAGAGTCTCTGTGATGGAGTAATATGCCAAGCCCGGCGATGGGAGTTCTACGCGGTGCTCATGCAGTTGACATCGCTGCGGGTACGGGCAGAACACATTAGCGGGACACTCAGGAGTATGCTTCGCAGGGGAGAATGGGATTTGCAGGAGATCACAAAACAGTTTCAGATGGTAGATGCTTTATCTGGAGAGCTTGATGGCCTTGCTATGGTTGATACCCCCTGCGGCGGACTGGAGTCGCAAGGTGACGAATCCGAAAATTTTGAACTGAGACAGCTGGAGCTATCACGGCTTTCGACCTTCAGCGGCCGTTCAGAAACAGTGCCCAACAAGGGACGCCAGCAGCTGGCAATACGCAGTGAGATAGATCGTGTACGCGGCACACGGATTCGCGAAATCGCCGGAGACGGCAGAAAGTTGCAAAATAGTCGGGCTCCGGAGCTCGTACCTGGAAGAGTCATCTCATCGAACACTTCATATGATTCATCTAGTCTATTCCGGCGAAGTTTAGATGGACATCTCAGCGAGGTTTTCGACGGTAGTTATCATTCAGATGAGGAAACCGTTGTCTCGGTAAACCAGCATCAGCTGGGGGATTGCTCTTCTGTAATAAGTCCTGGAAAGCAAAGTGCAGTCTATCCAAAAATAGCAGATCTTCCGATTGGACAGCTAAATTCCTCCTCACCTCTCAATGAACAGCTTCCAACAACGTATAGGGCCAGTGTCTCACCCAGAGCCACCGCAGCGGTGACATACTATAATGCGGAATATTCCTTTGGTGAACCATCGAAGTCGGATCAGATAAACGTCACACATGGCTTTTTGAAATCGCTTTTCAATCCCAACTTTGGCGATAGGCAGACATATACCCGTAGCGTCGCGAAGGGCCAGTCTATATTCAATTTTTCTCGCTTTGTACAGCGGTGGAATATCTTTCACCATCGAAGCATGATTGAACCAGAAGGTTCTGATCCTAAGCCACTTGCTTCTGCCGATGATGCTGACAGTAAAATGTTGCACGATCAAAATGACTCTATCTCACAGAAATCGAATTGTAAAATTTCCACCTTCACAAAAGATACTCATTGCTCAAAAAATGCATGCTCAAAAAATGCATGCTCAGACCCAACTATGAACGTAACTATGACTCCGGTGTTATATGACTATCTGAAAGAAGCTTTAGAGACGGAACTCTCTTTTAATTAATACCTCCGCTTCACTTATTACTTCTCTCCGGCTTTACTAAATTCACTTCTATCCTAATAATGTATTTAATATCTATTAAAAATATATGTTGCATTACAGCAAGTATGTCCTACGTCTAAGAATAAGCCAGAGTCCCTACGTATCAAAGCTGCGGTTATTTCCTTCTGAAAACAACTGAGAGCGCGCACGTTTTGAGTCACGTTGCTTAGGCTCTGAACCGTTAGATGCATTTTTAGGTGGTATGAGCCTCCGTTTTTTCCCAATAAAAGTAATGGCGGCTTTCGAACCACCAAGTGTCTTGTTTGCCCTCGAAACACGCACAGCCTTGGTGCCGTTTTTAAATTTATCGTCGACGTTAGTTCCGTTATTAAAGAATTTTGCGGCGGAGCGAAATTTATCTAAAGAAAACCCGTAATCATCTTCATCTCCACTACTGAGTTCAACCATCTGACCAGAGGGTTTTAACCTTCCGTTCAGATGTTTAATGTTACTGTTTTGTTTCAATGTGTGGAGGTCTTCAATTTCTTCCTGCTCAACTGTGTTCGATAAAACAGCTTTTGTCTCTGCAGCGGCTTCTGAGTCGCCACTCTTGGTCGACAAGAATGACAAGGTTTCCTTTACAAACTGTTCTGAGATGACAATTTTCCGCCCTGCAGTTAAGGGATCTGACTCTTCCTCCATATTTGGATTATGCGTATCCCCAAAGGATGCTTCGGTAACATCATCCACCATCGTCTGGAAAAAGGCATACGACTTGGGGTTAGCTACTAGCTTGCTAGCATCACCATTTTCTAGTAGTTTTTGTTTCAAAAGTTCACGTCTCTTTCGTCTAAACTGTTGTAACTCTTGGTCTTCATTGTCACTCAATTCCAAATCAAGTGCACCTTTTCCTCTTCGCCGGAACCCTCCTGTGTTAATGTCATGTAATATTTTATTAACTATATTTTCATCATTTTGCTTTTCAGTTTTCGCCAATATTGCGCGAAGATGATCAGCATTTGAAGAATGCACCCCGTAGTCATCAATCATTTTCTCCACCTCAGAATCATAATCTTCGGAGAGTTCTTTATCACTACCTCCAATACCATGCCATTCATCTTCTGATTCTTCAGCTTCCATCTCTAGCATTTTGGTGATGCCCTTTTTCTTCATTTCTTTACGACGAAGCTTCTTCTTCTCTGCTTGTTTGCGACTACGCGCAAGAAGATCCGAAATAATCTTCCGTCTTGCCTCTTCATCCAATTCATCCTCAGATGCTTCATTATTCGATACATCACTTTTAGAGAGCTCTGGTTCGCGAGTATCAAGGGAATTGGTACTTGTTAAAGGGTGATCCGATCCCACTCTTTCATCAGTCCAGTCTTTAGATGTTGAAGTTGATATTTTAACAGGTGAGAGATCATCATACTTCTTGATTCTCGAAGTCAAGTTACTGCCACGCGCCTCAGGTTGGGCCTCCTGCGGCCTTATATTACTCCCATAGACTCCCAAATGAATTGCTTGGCGGCCCTCTGTGGTAGCCGTGGCTTCATCATCGCTTTCAAGAACTATGTGGCGGCTTCTGCGTGTCGTAATAGAGCTATTGTCAGATTCATGACCTACATCATTATCCGCCCCACTAGATAAGTCTGAATCATCTTCTTCTGCAGATGATGCTCCAGATTCTGGTATGCTCTCAGCGTCACTTTCTGGTACTTCTGAATCTTCATCTGAACCTACTTCATTAGGGGAGACATCTAGCTCCTCATTTTCTTGTTCTAATCGCTTACGTTCCATCTTCTTTTCGCGTATCCGAATTCGTCTATTGCGTTCAAGTTCTTGTTCAAGTAAGCTCCCGATTTGCTCCCGTTCCTGTTCTAAATTCTGCACATTAATACCGCGACGCTCAATAGCATTCCTTCGTTGCTCTAAAAGCTGTTCTCTGTTCGCTTTTCTGAGCTTCACAAATAGTTCGCTTGATTTAGACGCACTTTTCTCTTCCTTGGTCTGTGGCATTTTATGCTTTGAGTTTCTGGCTTTGATAGCCAGAACTGCTGCCTTTGATATGGCAGATGATAAATCTACATCTGCATCGTCCTCTGAGCTTTCATCTAATATGACTTGCTTGGCATCTTCGCCTGACTTGGAAGTTATAGAAAGAGATTGAAGAGTAGGATAAATGACTTTTGCATGCTCGCCCTCGTCTTTAGCTGGCTGCGACGGTTGCACCGCGGTTTCCGCATATTCACTGGCATCGCTGGAGATCGGTCTGACTGAAGCATCCAATCCGCCGTGAAGTTCCGTCTCTGAATCATCATCGAATGAGTCCAAGAAACTATCCTTCGTAAAAATCAGTTTCTGTTTAGGCATATAGGCTGGTTCCTTAGATTCAGTCATTGTAGGCCGTTCATCTTGTGCCTTGGCAGCCATTTCTTCCTGAACCTGATGTATAAACAGCTTCTCGTGCCTTACCGTGAGCTCCATTTGAGCGTCCGGTACAGTCGCTTCAAATTCATCTGCAAGTGTATGATCAAGAGTTTGAGTATCCCAGCGCTGAGCGTCTGCCATGTCCATCGAGTCTTGTTGAGTGGCCACCACCTCATCAAGCACACTGGTGGACCTGTTGTCCATGCCTGGAACAATTACTTGGGTCTGCGAAAATGTCATTTGTCCAGCACCTGCAATAACGCCAGGTTCCAGATCATCTGAAAGCTCATTAGGCTCGTGCATAGGCTTCAGAGCTGGTGATTCAGACGGCAGTTTCTGCGTAGGCTGCAGGACCTGCGTCGCCGTCCCCTCGTCAACCTGTGTGTTGAAACTGAAGATCCCGCCATCCGACAGCTTCAATGGGAGTGGTATTCGGCTGTCGGATTCTTCTGGTGCCGTTCTCGCTCTATCTTTGGTCTTCTCAGTGTCATCATCTGTCTGAGTGGGCGTATAGCCATCTTCCGCAGTTCCGACACTGAAGCCCGGTTCCAGATCCTCACCATCGTAAACATCATCTGCAAGCTTAGGTGCAGGCTCCAGAACATCGCTCTTTGGTGCATGCTCGTCGTCGACATTTAAGCGAGTCCGTACGCGATCAAGCAGAGATGACCGAAATACAACAGCAGGTTTATTCGGCGTCGATACATCCGTATCCTGTTCAGCAATAGGCAACGGTACCTTCTTGTAAGTGGTCTTTTTCCGAGCGGCTACGGAAAGCCCATCCAGAAGTTCCATTATATGCTACCGTGGATTGCGTTCATGCGTTGAAAAGGTAGCTGGAGTAACGCGTTCCGTTTTTATCGATCTGGTCGCGAAAGTAGCCTCAGGCAGATTTACAAAGTAGAACGCTAAAAAGCTGAAAAAACTAAATTCGTAGGTGCTACATAGCTCATACTATACATTTCTATGACTTGATAACCAGCAAAGGCTGTTTAATGCTTCGACTTACTTTTCTTTTTCTTAGGATGCGTCGACTCATCCTCAGTATCTTTCTTTCTCTTTGAGTCCTTCTTTTTATCCTTCTTCTCCTCAGACTTGTACTCCGGTTCGGCAGGGGCAACGTAGTCCTTTGCCCGCTCCTTCTCCTTCTCGGATTGCTTCTCAGCTTGCTGAGCGCGGCGCGCCTCGAGCTTCTTCGCCTCCTTTTCCTTCTTGCTCAAGAAGTATTCACCCGTTTCAATCTCCAAGTCAACCTTCCGAGGTAGCTGGGCAGGTGGGAACGGTGTGTAGACCTTCTTCTCCTTGATCTTCTTTGGCTTCTTACGGGCGACGTTGCGCTTCTTGAACATAGGCAGGAATCGAGACCAGTCCTCCTCCGCCAGTTCCGGCCGCTTAGCCAATTCGCGCTTGATCATCAGCTCCTTGATGTGGTAGATGGGGTGAACGTTACGCATGCAGTCCTCCACAACACGTCTGACCTCCTTCAGACCCTTGTAGGGGCCCATAGCGCTGACCGTATTACCTTGGACTAGAATGTAGCACTTGGTGAGCAGCTCCAGCGCCTTAAGTGTGTTACCGTTAGGGCCGACAAGCCGCTGCCGCCGCTTGACAAAACGCTCCTTGCTGGCTACTATGTTTCCGATCTTGATGACATCGCACGCGATATCGTCCTGGAGAATCTTGATCGCCTGGGGCAGCGGGACGGACCGCGCCAGCAGTTTGATCAGGTCGCGTGCCTTCAGGATGATCGCAGGGTCGTAGGTCTTGCGCGTCGTCTTGACCGACATCGAACCCTCGACCAAGTTCAGTTCGCACGCAATGTGATGCTTTTCCAGGGCACGTGTAACTTCCTTCCATATTGATTTCAGGTACGTCTCTCTATACTTTGGAAAAAGTGTCATGAAGCTGGATTCCTCCGCAAATGGCAGACCAGATGCATTGTCCTCCTGCTTAAACTCATCAATCGCCCACTTGTCGACATCGGGAGTATCCCACGGCTTATCCTTGTTGTGAGTCGAAACCATCGCGATCCTGGGAAGAGATAGCTCTATGTCAGCATGAAGCCGATGAGTATAGAAATGCATTAAAGCAGAAAATTTTCACCAAAAAAAAAAGTAAAGAGTCACGTGAGTAGACCATCTGTGCTATGCCTGCCCTCGAGAGAAGATCCATCGCTCTTCGCAGCAAGAGCACCGTCCATATTATTTGTCACTGAGAGTTACTTTAACTGCCAGGCTACCACGTAGAACTGAGAAGTTGTTGCCTATCACGACTTTCTTCCTGGGACAACGAGGTGAGCGCAGTTGAGAGCACTGACAAGCACTTCGAATAGCGGTCCCATTACCGACTAATCGACCCGATGGCCGCATCCCAGCACCGAGCAAAGCGATGCAAAAAGGGCACCTTAGCGAAGCAAGGTAAGATATCCAAGGCGGATAAGAAGCGTGCCAAGCTGCAGGTCGAGAAGCTTGATAAGCGCGGCGTGCAGCTGGCTGAACTCGCCGCTGCCGCCCCGGCCGCCAAGCCTGGTGCGCTGCAAGCGGCGAGCCTTGCAGAGGATCAGCGCAGCGACGCACAGGCACAGCAGCAACGCGCGCAGCAGCGCAGCGACGTTGACAAAAACGTGGTCCAGCAGCTCGAGGCAATAGCTGGGTTTTCACTGTAACTTTGCGGCGAACCGCTTCAATATATACGCTAGATACATAACTAAGCTCCCTTCATCTCATGCCCGTACTGCGCGGAGCCCTGCGTGTGAGCGGAAGATTGCGTCTCCCTCCGCGTACCCGCGGCCCAGCCCGAATCCCACGCCCAGCCACACTGGGAAAGCCCGTCTCTTGAAGAACAGCACAGAAGCAAAGACGCCTGCGCCGAACCCTAGGCCGGTCTTAACCACCAAGTTCGACAGAACCACGTCCCACTTGTCGTTTAAAATCGATCTGGATGGTGCACTAACTTCCAATTGTCCTGACATCTGCTTATGGGGAACCTACGGGCCTTGTTGAGTTACGGAGAGCAGGTAATCCTGAAGTATTGCGTTTTCAAGCTTAACGTTCGGATTTCAGGGTACAAACGGTTTCGGCCGGGTAATATATACTAACGTGCTCATCTCATTCCAGCCTCAGAATACACTCTTCTACAGATTTTGAATGCGGTTCGTCCTGCTGTGATGTGACTGGGTGTTGTACGGTTTGTCGTAGTCCCATGCATGTCTCAGTTATCCACGCGGTCGTTTCAGGAGTTAGGTGAAGAACGAACATGGACTAATGCGGGGCATATCCTACATTGATAATGGACGTAACAGCCCAGTCCATCCCTGCTTAGTGGGGTATATACAGCACCAATATTCACTTGCAGCGTGGGGCAACCTAGAAATTTTAATGTAGGAGTGCTCGGAAGCTTCGTACGGTCTCTGTCTGCAATATTGACACAAAACGCACTGTCATGGGAAAGATTAGGCGGCGCATGAATCAGTACTATGGTAGGGATTTACCGTAGGATCATAAAACCATGGTTTACTCGTGTATATCGAAACGAGAAAGGTCGTACTAGGGGCTGAGCTGCTCTACGCAGCGGCGCCTATTTATTACTTAAATAGATGGACTGACAGCGAGAGAGTTTTAAATGTCCACCGTTGAACGCCAACATTACCAGTAAATCGGAAACCTCCTAGCACTCTTATCTTTGTGGTAGCTGGTAGAACTGTCTTTTTAGGCAGTATTCGGCACGTCTTTCGGTGTTGCGGCTACGGTCCTACACTGACACCACGCGTACAGGCTACAAAAACGAACTTTGTCCATATGTATGGCAAGCCGCAACTGTACCACCTTTAGCTGTAGTTTTCAGCAGGTAGATAAATGCCCTCTACACGCGTTTGATGCGCATGTCTCTGCAACAAGCCGTGCTGAATACTAGGTTCATTCTGAAGGTTTCTGGTCGCAAAGCAGCAACCCTCCCAACGATCTACGTAGTCCAACAAATATGTTATTCATATTTACAACTGTCTATCGCAGCTAGGCGATATTAATGCACGATGGAGGACGAATACCGTGAAAGATTCATAGCTGCAAAAATACTTGACAATGTCTGTAACAACACGCGGTATTTGCGGCTCATGTCCAGCTTCCGAAGATCAATTATGATAAGCACCATGTAAAGTACATTGTCCACCAAATCCACAATTACGCTTCTTATCCTGTTGTTGAGCTTCGCCATACTTTCCTCAAATTTATTGCGGATAGTCTTGGTAAACTTTTCGGAGTGCATCGGGATAACCGCCGCCTCTGACTCGACAGATAAGTCGTGACGAACCTGTATCAGCTTGAGCAAATCCCGGAGTGATCTACGGGCCAGTAGAAGAAGACTTGCTAGTCTTATCTTTGAATCCAGGTTATTCCGCATGATCCTTTTGTATATAAAGTTGTTGTCACCAATAATACCGACCATTCGCAGCAGGTAAAGCCCGTCGAATATCGCTGTGACGGACTGGAGCCCGGCTATCAAGTGCTCCTCTAGAGAGGCTGGTTTCTGGTCACTTGATTCTTCGTCCTCCCTATTCATCTCCTCCACCGTTCGAATAACATTACTGGACCGTAAAAATGATATAGCAAGGTTCTGTGAATCCATAGTCGACAGAAACGGGGTCGTGCGTTCGTAGCAATGGGATGACCTGTTGGATGATTTAGTATACAGAATGATAAACTACGTTGGGATATGAAAGTATGGCAACGTATACAACGATCATGACTTACGAAAATTTAGCGCCTCGAAGTCATCATCTGCTAACCAAAAGTTGCCCTCGGACTCGATATCGGTGACTGGCGGAATAGCATCCACACGCGCGTACTTGATACCCTTACAGGCGTTTCCGACGCGTTCGTCAGTTCCTGAGCTGTAGCTCCGAGAGCATATCCATATGTAGCGACCCCGTTTGGATGGGGTCTTGTATGTGCGGCGCAAGTCCATGGGGTAGCCGCATTCTGTGCACATTGCGTCGCGAGCAAGATCCACCTTGTAGTGCCGAAAAGTCAGGCTTACGCGAACAGAACCAGATACAGGATGCAAGTCGGTCGTTGAAACCTTAGAGCGCTTACTGATAGGCGGGATGCAGTGCTTGAATTCCTCCTGGCACCCTGCATGCATGATGAGCACCGAGTTATGGGCGAGTGGAATAGAATAGATCTGCGAATCCGCTGGGTAGACGCGCCGCAACCGGAAGTCGCGCTCGAAGCCTAACGTAAGGGAGGCGACAATTGCATGGGGCCCAATATAAGTCAGGCGGTCTGAGTGCCACTGCAGGTCGCTGTCCCTCTCATAAATATTCGCGACAGCTACTGGGCAGCGCCAGTTGCCTGCTGGTACCTGGAAGGGCAGCTTCGCCCGTTTTGCAAGCTCCGCATTAACCAACTCTTCGACCAGACGCTGTGCTTCGCATAGGTCCGCATCATACGAGGCTGGTTTGCTTGCGTGCCCGTTATAGAAGATGCGTCCCGCGTCCGCGGCATCCAAGTTGCCGTATAGCAACGTCCGGCAGTTCGTCACACACCGGTTGCCGAAAAGATAGAACTCGTTAGGCTTTGCCCGCTCATCGTTCATCACCCGTGCCAGAAGCCTGTCAGCTAGTGCCGCCGGTAAAACGTTGGTGTGGTATGTACAGTATCGCAACGCACCCTCGATGTCGTGTTTCCCATGTAGCACCACAGGCCGCCTACCAACTGCAGGGAGAAAGCTGGTCTCCTTTAGGCCAAAATACCGGCTCAGCGATTGCTGTTTTTGTAGTCGCACCTTCTTCACTGGTCTTGTATCCTGCTCATCTGATGCGTTTCTGTCAGTTCGGAGTAGGGCTGCAGCCTCGTTAAAATTGCCTCCACAGCTCACTAATAGATCCAATAGTACCTCTGTGTCAGCCGAGGGAATGATGGCTTTCAGCTTTGCCAGTTTCTCATCGGTTGTTTCGCTCTTTTGCATACGAATACTCCCGCCCCCGAAGTAAATCTTGCTACTAGTAACACTGTCGAAAAATGCGTGGTGTCTCAAAAAATCGGCGTATTAGCGGCCTTGTCTTGCTCCTCATATTTAACCTAAAAGTTTACGCAAGAAAAAGGAAACTCTTCCTCTTCAACCTCTACCCACAGAGGACAGTCCGCAAAATCGCCAGCGCACACGAAAGGTGGATGATGGGCAGTTATAGTCTGGTGAGCGGCTAGATGAGGTTGAGAATCGCTTGACTGCGACTCGGGGAAGACGGTGAGCGTGCCGGAGCTCGCCTGGCAGCCCCATGTGTTGCGAGAAGCGGCAGACGATATGCGCTGGCCGCCGCGCAATCGGCGTTCTCGGCCCACGTGGGGCGAGAATAGCCCTCAGATCGACTGTACTGGGCCGCAGGTGCTGTTCTTTGGCCTCTCGCGCAAAGTCCTGAGATCATCATCACTGTCCGGAAAGAACATTTGTGCACCGGGACGTGCCGGACGATCACGTGCGGAGAGGCCAGGTTTCGCGGAAGAAATCTTTTGCGTCGAGCGAAAATGGTGGCCCGGCTTGTTTGGAGGCTCGTGGCTCGTTCTGGGCGCCTGCAGCCCCGTCGATATTGGTCTCGTTGGATAGCCTGCTTCCCGGCGCGTTAGTAGATACCATATATAAACAGGGGAGCGTCTTTGGAGCGTGTGTATCCTGGCGTCGCCCTTTAGGTTTATAGCTGCTTTTGCCACCCGGACGTAGTTTTCCTGGGCGACCGGTGGTGTTACCCTCCTTTCAGAAGCCGTCTCAGCCAATCAGAGTGCAGGATTGCGTAATTTTTTTCAACTTTCAGATAAATTATGTTCGCTTTGTCCGACTCTCTCGCCTTTGCTCACCACTTTTTTCTCTTTCTCCTGAATTTCCTAGTTTTTTTTCTCTTTTTTTAACTAAACAATCCACACACCACAGCAGTTTTGCCCGGAAACAATTTCTAATCACCTGACAAGAATTGACAAACATTCGAAAACCGGACAAGATATTACCTAATCACCTGACAACTATTTTGACGCCTTAATTGTGCAGCTCAAAATCACGAATATTCATACCGATCAGCCGCATAGCACTTACCACATTAAGCATAGTTTGCGCGGAATGGTTCTATCAGGCAAGCGCACCCGTTCGGAATTGAAAGGGCCGTTCTCGGCGAAGAAACGCCCGTGCATATTGAATGACCTGCAGTCGCCGGCGCTGCCGCGCTCCACGTTCTTGCTCTCGAAGAGCAGGACATCGTGCGAGGCTCAGATGCGGCACCGCGACGCTCTATCTAGCAGCGGGCATAGCGACCTTGAGGAGGCGCCCGTGCGTGACGTTACGAAGTCTGGCACTGAACGGGCGTCGCACTTGGGCCCAAGCCCGAAGCTAGATCCCAGATTGTTGGAGGCGGTGTCGCGATACTCCGACTCTGAATCTGTAAATACACGAGGAGCTGTAAGCGGACGGTTTACCTCGCCCTCTACACAGCTGGAGCGGCACGGGAGCCGCTTCAACCTTCGGCATTCCTCTCCTAGACACTCGTCTTTCTCTATCGCATGCTCTCGCCAACGGCAGATACCGCGCTCCGACATTGCTGCCCGCGAGCGCTGCTTTGACTATATTTTGCAATCCATTGACGAAGTGTGGGGCCGCTACTGCAACACCACGTCCACTGCCGAGAATGAGGTCTACGACCGCCTCGGCACAAGCGTATCAGGTGTACCCGCTATTATGAGCAGCCCCAATTGCTCTTTCTATCTGCCCATTCAGCCTGCGGGCATGACCGCCCGCACGCGCAGTGAGCCTTCTGATGACGAAAGCGACTCTGGCTACAAATCAGAGATTACGAACCCCACAGAGTACGAGACTGATTGCGATTACCGCAAAGTTTCGAAGTTGCCCCAGTCCATGAAGCTTCAATCATTGAAGGATCGCTTGGTAAGGGCTAAAAACGACCTCGAGGGTAGCTACGACTCCAACAGCTGGAGTGACTGCATGTACTTCTGGCGGCGCTGGGATATGATTAAGTACTCCGCAGTAGAGATGATGGAGGAAGACGACGATGACGACGTGATCGAATCAGTGATTGACGAACTCGAGGAGGGTCGTTGCTACAATGATGCATAGTGGTGATTGATTTTCGGTTGTTTTATTTCCACTCTGTTTTTTACTTCAATTCAAGGGACATTATCAACACATTATTTGAAATCAGGGATTTTTCATTAATTATAGGGGATCGGTGTTTTAATTTTTTGTATCCAGGAGCAAGAGAGGTGCCCGGTATGCTTTCATTTTGACCCTTGCGGCGGGTGCTAAATCCAGTACGCGAAAATCAAACTATATGTATATATATCTCTGTATGTATATCTTAAAAAGCATTAATACTGACGCATGAACCGGACTTGGCAAGCAGCAACCGTGCTGCGGCAGGCACTATTAATTTCCGCGGATCCAACTGCTCAGCGTATTTCTGAAATGACGACATGCCATAAATGATATAAAGTAATATGTTAAGAAAGCAGCGGCACCCTTAGCTATGGGGCAAGAGGATAATGGCCAAGCAAGGAAGGATGAAAAACTTCGATCATGGCGCGGGGTATCAGTCTTTCGATCAAACCATGCATGGCAGATTGCATACACCACTCGAGGGCATGAAGCCAAACAAGAATTTTTACGACGATTTCACATCCGTAGACTGGGTACAGGATTATCTTCGAAATATTCGATATAAGCAGCGATTGCGCGGGATACCCGGGCTAAAGGGCTATATCTTACGAGTATCTGACGGAGTTCAAGATTGGGTGTTGATTGTCGCTGTGGCACTGGTGTCCTCGGCAATCGCATACGCTATCGATGTTAGCGAGCAGCTCCTGGTAGATCTGAAGCGGGGTTACTGCGAGGGAAACGTGGTATACAACGAGCAGCAGTGTTGCGCGGCCTATGGATGCGAAGACTGGAGGCTGTGGTCTGAGGTGTTTAGTGGAAATGAGACGACAAGACTACGCGGAGACTTTGTCATCTATATTGTACTAAGCCTACTGTTGGCGTTGCTAGCGGCCCTAATCACTCTCACTACACGGAACGAAACGCCAGCAGCGTCACGGACAAGCGAGACTGCTCCGCGTGCTATATATTGTGCGTATGGTAGTGGAGTGCCCGAGGTGAAAACAATTCTGTCGGGCTTTACTATTAGGCGGTTCCTAGGGTCATACACACTTTTAACCAAGTCCACCGCTCTTGTATTTGCTATTGCATCTGGTCTCTCGCTCGGGAAAGAGGGACCATATGTTCATCTAGCGACGTGTGTGGGAAATATCTGTTCGCGGATGTTTAAAAAGTTCAAAAATGACGGGATTGAAAGACGAGTGATACTGTCAGCTTCCGCCGCTGTTGGTGTAACACTGGCTTTTGGCTCGCCTCTAGGTGGAGTCTTGTTCTCCTTCGAAGAAGTTAGCTACTACCTCCCCGGTAATCAACTGTTCAAAACGTTCTTCGCGGCGATCACCAGCCACCTATTTCTTATAATTCTTAACCCATATGGAACAGGCAAGGCGGTTTTATTCGAGGTGTCATATAAATCTAACTGGCAGTATCTGGAGATCATTTTATATGTGCTAATCGGTGTAGCGGGTGGTGTCTATGGCGCTTTATTTGGTAAATTCGTGAATTTCTGGGCCGACTGGTTTAGAAAAAAGCATCATATGAAGGCGTATCCTATCAATGAAGTACTTTTGGTTTCGTTGATAACTGCTCTGATAACCTTTTTTAATCCCTATACTAATATTGCCGTCCCCGAGTTGCTAGCCAATATAGCTGCTCCATGCTACTCCAAGGATGACTTTACTGGTGATCATGGCTTATGCCCAAAGGACATATCTATCTTTCCTAAAGAATTATATCCGCTGCTCTATGCCTTAGGTGTCAAAATTGTGCTGACTAGTTTAACCTTCGGAATTAAAGTTCCCGCTGGCATATATGTCCCTTCCATGGTGATTGGAGCCCTCTTTGGCAGGATCTTCGCGATGTATTTCCAGTACTATGCCTACCATCACCAGCAGTATTTCATCTTTAACCGTATTTGTCCCTCTCTTTCTGAAGACGGGGTGTGTGTCGACTTGGGCATATATGCTATGATCTCTGCAGGGGCATTCATGGCAGGCGTCACGAGAATGAATATTACCCTTGTGACAATAATGTTTGAGCTCACTTCCTCATACAACTATGTCGTGCCAATATCTATTGCAGTTGCCGTGTCATTATTTGTTGCTAATGTAATTGAGCCAAAGGCACTGTACGAGATGCTCATCTTAAAGAATGACTTCCCTTATCTGAACAAAAGTAAATCACATGATTTTAGCGATTGCGAGTTAGGCCTACCTGAGCTAATTGCGCGACTGGATATTACAAGCACGTCACATCTAGCCAGAATTGATGTCAGTAAGGATAACTATGTGTCAACGGAATTGTTACGAAGTACTGCGAATTTTGTTCGCAGCGGTGATCTAATCGACGGCTCAATTCCAGTGATAAGGAATGGAAAGCTGATTTCCATGTTACCGCTACCCGAACTAGAGCTTGCTCTTGATGAGTTGGGAACTTTTACCTCATCAGCCCACATAATAAGAGATATTCAGATTAAGATCGCAGATATCGAAGATCGAACCTTCAGATTTGCTGATGACGATAGTGTAAATGTATCCCCAGGAACTCTCGCCGCCGAATACGACGAAGACAGGAGCGCATCTGAAATGCCGCTGCTGGTCCGTCAAGATGAGATCATAGATACTTTAAATGCACTGTGTGATTTGAGGCCAATTATTGATACTACACCGATTATGTTGGACATCCGCTCACCGCTCTCCCTCGTTGAATATGTGTTTACGAGGCTTGGAAACAGGACGATTGCCATAATTGACAACGGCGTCCTGGTAGGTGTTCTTCACAAAAAGCACTTTATTGATAAGTGTAGGAACAGGAAGCTACTCTAGATTAGAGACACTTATAAGTTATGTACTCCATGACAGCACAGGAGCGTATGATACAATACATTTCCGTGACAAAATCAGTGCAAATCTTGTCATTCTTCCCAGCTGTGAGAAGCATTTCCATGAGGCTTATCATTTTCCCGTTAGGCACCCAAAGGTCCGAAATACGGCCGTGCACCTGTCTCGAAATATCGAGAAGAACAGAGTAGGCTTGGAATACTGTCTCCTCATCTGTGCTAGTGGCTAAAATGTCAAATAGTTCGCTTAGAATCGAGTCGTCAGCAAGATTCCAATCATACCATTGCAACGATTGGGACATTTCAAGGGGCATATTGGGCACCTTTGGTGTCGCTTCGCTCTGAAAGAAGACCCGCTTCCACTGCGCGATGTTGTCCAAATCAATATCCTCCGGTTTCTTGGAATAAGCGAGAAAGAGACTTGCCGTAATAGACTCGTGCTTAAGCTGTACCATGGACCCAAGGAAATAGAGAGCCTGGAGGCGCGTAGTATCATCCTTGGAGCCAAGATCCTCGCGAACGATCTCGACCAACGAGCGCACTAACGCATCATCAGCAAATAATATTGTCGCCAACCGTTTCTTCGGCGGGTTGACCGGCGCCGCCTGGTTTTCCAAGGTCTTACTATAGGGCCAGCGGAATTCGCTCGAGACCGCTGCGCTGAAGAACCGCACAAGTAAGCTGTAGGACATCTGCTTTCTTTCCTCGCCGTCAAGACAGCGGTGCCGCACAAGAATATCCGCAAGACAGTGTTCCAAAATGGCATCCTTAAGGCACACAAGTGTGTTCTCACGCGAAACCAAATTCGCAACATCGCATAGCGTCTTGCACCGGATCGTGAATAGGTTGATGCTGCCCGACACCATCGTGTCCACGCTTGCGCAGTATTCCGTGCGGATCATCCCCACTAGCTCCACGAAGAGATTTGGTAACCATTGCCCCGTCGCATCGCTCACGTTCCCCACCACCACGAGTGCGTCCAAGCACTTGTTCAAGACCTCTAGTTCGGGTATCATCCTCCTCATGTTCGCCGTCTCGAACCGAGCCTCGTGGCTCGCGAAGCCCCGCCGGCAGAATTCCGCAAGCGGCACCGTCTGCCCATCCGACGCCCGGAGCCACCCCTCAGTCAACTCGGGGAACACCAAGATGTACTCCACGAGTCGCTCGAGAAACCCGATCGTCGCCGGCTCGAGCGGAAACCGCACCGCCGCTAGAAACCCCGCCACAGATTCCGCTATCTCTCCCACCCACCCCGTCTCCCCAGCAAAGAGATAGTATTTCGATACTATCGGCTTGATTTGCTGCTCTAATTCGGTGAACCTCGCCGTGATGGCCTCCACATAGTCGCTCGCTCGCTGCATTAACACGACACCATTGTTAGAAAACGTTTCACACCAATACACTACTAGCGGATGCAGCAGGTGAAGTGTATCATCCCCTGACTTACCGACTCAGCTTTGCCTCCCATCTTGGAACTTGTTTTGCGCTGGTCTCCTGAGCTGCTTGTGTGGCATGGAATGTTTGAGGCTGAAACGGCGACAAACATAATATTATGATTCCTATATAACGCGGTAATATCACAAAGACGAGATCAAGTGGCAAGCGCAAGGTCAGACACATATCCGTCGGAACAGACTCTTAGTTATAGCAGAATGGGCGTCTACGAAGAGGTATATGGGCAACGGGCAGTGTACGAGGACGTCAAGGTGCGCAAGCACGTGTCGTTCAAGCCCAGCAGCAGGTTTCACAGCAACAACTACGCAGACCACTACATTCACGCTGATTCGTACCCGCAGTCGCATGTCAAGAACATTGAGAACACGGTGGAGGGCTATCCGAAACTGCAGAAGCTGTTCCAGCTGAAGGAGAAGCAGGTGGCGAAGCACGCGACGACTCCGTACGGCTGCAGGGTGGACATCGATGACATGGTGCCGACGCTGAGCCGGTGGATCCAGCGTGACAAGCTGGTATTCGACGTGGTGATGATCGGGTGCCTGAGCGACAACCAGTTCATCTACCCGCTGCTGACGCAGCTGCCTATCAACAAGCTGGTGTCCAAGCCGGGGTTTCTGTTCATCTGGGCGAGCGCGCAAAAGATCAACGAGCTGACGCGGCTGCTGAACAACGAGGGCTGGGCCAAGAAGTTCCGGCGCAGCGAGGAGTTTGTGTTTGTGCCGGTGAACAAGGAGTCTCCTTTCTACCCTGGGCTGGACCAGGACGACGAGCCTCTTTTCGACAAGATGCAGTGGCACTGCTGGATGTGCATTACGGGGACTGTGCGCCGGTCGACGGACGGGCACCTGATCCACTGCAATGTGGACACGGATCTGGCCATCGAGACAGATGCGACGCAGAATGGCGCGGTGCCGTGCCACGTGTACAAGGTGGCAGAGAACTTCTCGACAGCTACGCGAAGGTTGCATATCATCCCTGCGAGGACGGGGAGCGAAAACCCCGCGCGGCTGCGCCCGGGGTGGGTGATCATGAGCCCAGACGTCATTCTCGACAACTTCAATGCGAAGCGATATCGCGACGACATCCGGCAGCTGGGCTCAAATCTGCCCATGGACAACGGCATCGAATCCTTGCGGCCTAAGAGCCCGGTGCAGAAGAAAAACTAAGGCATAAATTAATACATCTGAGCCTTGCTATGGACAGCTATATTTAAAGGTATCGTTTATATAATCACCATTGCATATTGACCAAGGATTTAAATGTATAAAGCACGTCGAGTACGAGAACACACTCATTTGAACCAATTTTCCACGCCCTCAGCGAGTGGGCTAAGGAGGCCTTTTTGCTTTGGCACGTAGTTGATACGATGGTAAGCGTTGATGTTTTTTCTTAGCACAATCTGGTAACAGGTAGCAGAGCCCTGTCTTGAGATAATAGTGGAGTAACTCAAAAAGTACTCCCAAATGCGGAACCACCTGATCCCATACTTGTTCACGACCTTGTCCTTGTTGCCCATCCAGTTTCTGTACCATCTCCACAGGGTGGCAGAGTAGTGGGGACCGATATTGTCAACCGAAACAGTCTCAAACCCAGTTCCTTCCAGCTTGGAGATCACAAAGTCCAGCGGCGTCGATGCGTCTGCACCGGGGAAGATGTACTTGTTCATAAAGAGACCCCAGATCAGATCTTCATATTGCCATGGTTTCCGTAAGCCAGCATATTGCAAGTAGAATATACCGTCATCGTCCAACATATCGTACACTTGCTGCAAGAAAGTGCCAAACTTTCTGATACCAACGTGCTCAGCCATTTCCAAACAGATGATCTTGTTGTACTTCTTACCGCCCTCGGCCAATGGCGTGTCCCTGTAGTCGCAGCAGACGATCCGCGACTGCGTCTCAGGAATACCCTGCAACTGAAGTTTCCCATTGCCCCAAGCAGTCTGGTTCTTGCCAAGAGTAATACCAGTAACATTGGCTCCGTAGACCTTCGAGGCATAGGTGGCAAAAGTACCCCAGCCACAGCCAAGGTCAAGTACGTTCTCTCCCTTGCGCAAGTCAACCTTGTCACACACGACCTTCAGCTTGTTATCCTGTAACTGCTCCAGAGACTCCTCAGTGTTAAGGTCCGAGATAAGACCACTGGTGTAGACCATTCTAGGACCGAGGAACCAAGCGTAGAAGTCGTCACCGCGGTCGTAGTGCCCTCTAACCTGTTCTTCGTCTTGAGATCTTGTGTGCATTATAACCTCAGGAATCATGCCCAGCAAGAAGAAGCGGAATAAGGACAGAGTGAAGGAAAACTCGGCCCAATCGTGCCGGTACTCCAAGACCTCTAGTGCATCGCCGTTGAACGAAACCTTGTTGGCAAAGTATAGCTCGTGGAAGGTCTCCATGGGTATCTTTTTGCCGTGGTACTTCTTGGCCAGCTCCTCGTCATGGAACGTCAAATAGTGCTCAATTGGCTTACCTGGTAGCTGGCACTTCTCATTCAAGCGTGGGAAGTACTTGGAGGCGATCGTCCAGTACCCCATTAACGTAGGCAGCGCAAACAACGCCGTCCAGAACAGGTACGCTATTTTCCCCCCTCCCAGCTTATAGTTCACGTAGAGAGGAATACCGAAGACCAATCCCAAAAGCGTTGTATTCGAAAAGTGCTTGGACGAAGAGCCCTCGGCAGGCAATGGCGCGTTAGGGATCGTAGGACAATCGGTCGTGCGCACTCCGTACTTTGTCCCAGCGGGTGCTGGTTTCGGCGCCGGAGGCGTCTTGATAAACTCAATGGAGTCAAATGGATACCCTGCCATGGTCGCTACTCGAAAAAGACTTGAATAGCTCCTCTCGAAATCCAATCGCAAGTTTTCAGAAAGTGCAATGGAGTTGATCTCGTGGGTCCCGCGCTGCAGTTTCATCAGATTGCGCGGCCTGTTGCATCGTCCTGCACGAAGTGGCCGCACAGGACTAAAAAGGACTTTAACGCCGTGCTGGCAAGAAGGCCCCCGCGGTGCAACAGACAGCTGCATGTATCTCCTGCAGAGACCTTAGGTTGCTGCTCATTACTTGCAACCAGGGTGTCGCACGTGGCACGTGACCATATTTCTTTTTCGTGAAATTTTCAACATCTACATTCAGAAAATTTTCAAGCGATGAGATGAGCTGTGGTTATAGCGGGAGACTACAATCTACTGAAGGGCGCTTCAAGTTAGAGACTACGTTCGCGGCAGCATGGGTAGGACTCAAAAGAAGAATAGCAAGGGTCGTTTAGATCGGTACTACTTCCTTGCTAAGGAGAAAGGGTACCGGGCGCGGTCTTCCTTCAAAATTATCCAGATAAATGAAAAATTCGGCCATTTCCTGGAGAAATCGAAGGTGGTGATCGATCTGTGTGCGGCACCGGGTTCGTGGTGTCAAGTGGCCTCGAATCTATGTCCCGTGAACTCGCTGATCATCGGTGTGGATATTGTGCCTATGCAGCCGATGCCAAATGTGATCACGTTCCAGAGCGACATTACGACGGAGGACTGTCGCTCGAAGCTGCGGGGCTACATGAAGACATGGAAGGCCGACACTGTGCTGCACGATGGTGCGCCGAATGTTGGTCTGAACTGGGTGCAGGATGCGTTCACGCAGTCGCACCTGACGTTGCAGGCGCTGAAGCTGGCGGTCGAGAACTTGGTTGTGGGCGGGACGTTTGTGACCAAGATTTTCCGGTCTAAGGACTACAACAAGTTGATGTGGGTGTTCCAGCAGCTGTTTGACAAGGTGGAGGCGACCAAGCCACCTGCTTCGAGAAATGTTTCTGCCGAGATTTTTGTTGTGTGCAAAGGATTCAAGGCGCCCAAGAAGCTGGATCCAAGACTGCTAGATCCTAAGGAGGTGTTCGAAGAGCTACCAGATGGCCCACAGAACATGCAGGCCAAGGTTTACAATCCCGAGAAGAAGACCAGGAAGAGAGATGGTTATGAGGAGGGCGATTATCTACTTTACCACACGGTGCCAATAATGGATTTCGTGAAGGTCGAAGACCCCATCCAAATGCTTGGCTCCACCAACAAATTTACTGTTGACAAGGACGACCACGAGTGGAAGATTGTCAAGAAGCTAAAGCAGACCACGCCCGAGTTCAAGGCATGTATCGAAGATCTAAAAGTTCTCGGTAAGAAGGATTTCAAAATGCTACTCAGATGGAGAAAAGCTGCACGGGAGTTGCTCGGTCTGGATAAGGAGGAAGAACAGCCAGAGATTGAAGCTGTTCCATTGACAGAGGAGGAGCAGATCGAGAAAGAACTGCAGCAGATGCAGCAGAAACAGGATTTGAAAAAGAAGCGTGAGAAGCGGAAGCAAAACGAAATAAAGCAGAAGGAGATCACCAGAATGCAGATGCAGATGATAACCCCCACGGACCTAGGTATCGAAGCGGCATCTATTGGAAGAGACTCTCTGTTCAACCTAAAAACTGCTGAGAAAACTGGTATCTTGGATGATCTTGCCAGAGGTAAGAAGAGGATGGTTTTCACTCGCGATGAACTTGCAGAAGGTAATGAGATACAGATAGACGAAAACGCTCCCTTGTCTGACCGTGACGATTTGGCCGATGCGGAGGAGTTGGAGTCGCAGTTGGATGCTATGTACCACCAGTTTAAGGCTCGCCGCATCGAAAGGGATGCTCATTTCAAGGCAAAACAGGCACGTGGCGGTGATGACGATGCCTGGACCGGTTTTGATGAACCGGAAAGCGGCGAAGAGCCCGAGGAGGCTGGGAAGGACTACGTGGATGACGACGATAGCGATGTCTCCGATTCCGACTCCGATGAGGCCATCAATCAGCTGATAGCCAAGATGAAGGGCGAAACCGGGGACAAAAAGCTATCTGCCAAGGCGAGAGCTCTTTTCAATGACTCCATCTTTGATGGTGTCGAAGCGGATTTGCCCGGCGAAGAGCCACAGGTACCCGCGGTGCCGGAACAGGGCTCCAAGAAGCGTAAGCATGAAGAAGTAAGCGACGAGGAATCCTCTGATGAGGAGAGAGCAGGCGAAGAGAGCGATAGTGACTTTGAAATCGTTCCTAATGAACAAGACGAGAGCGACGATGACTACGACTCTGAAGACGAGGCAAAGCGCTCTGAGAAAGAAAAGCATGCGAGAGAGGTGGACATCGCAACGGTAGAGGCAATGACTCTTGCACATCAACTCGCCCTTGGGCAGAGGTCTAAGCATGACATTGTTGACGAAGGGTTCAACAGGTATTCGTTCAGAGACAGAGACAACCTGCCCGAGTGGTTCTTGGAAGATGAAAAGATGCATTCGAAGATCAACAAGCCGATTACCAAGGAAGCAGCTATGGCCATTAAAGAGAAGCTAAAGGCCCTGAATGCCAGACCGATCAAGAAGGTGGCAGAGGCCAAGGCCAGGAAGAAGATGCGTGCATTGAACCGTCTCGAGAAGCTGAAGAAGAAGGCTGGCCTGATCAACGACGACAGCGACAAATCCGAAAAGGATAAGGCTGAGGAAATTGCTAAACTCATGAAGAAGGTCACCAAGAAAGCCAAACTCAAGCCGAAGGTCACGCTTGTCGTGGCTAAGGGCAAGAACAAGGGTCTCTCCGGAAGACCTAAGGGCATCAAGGGCAAATACAAGATGGTGGACGGTGTGATGAAGAACGAGCAGAGAGCATTGAAGCGGATTGCCAAGAAGCACGGCAAGAAGAGCAAGCATTGAACGGATCTGAGTCCGTTCCGTATGTATACTATGTACTTTTAATTCGTTAGCTTATCCACCCACCCGGGCGTTACCCGCGACTGGCCTTCTGAACAGGCAATAGGTGATATAGAACACAGACAAAAGAATGCTCAGCACAGTGACGTATTGGATGGACGCAAAGTCGCGGCTGTTCCCCCGGGGAATTGTGATGCTGAGCCTGGTGCTGTTGCGGTGATTGAACACAGTATCCGGCGTGAAGTACGCCTCGAACCCCAGGCCCTTGGAGTAGAACGGGTTCGCTGAAACTTCCACCGAGCCCGTATCGCAGGCCTCGAAGACATATGGCCATACTGGCACCACTTCATAGCCCCTGCCCAGCCCCGGGCGTGCGTACCGCGAGTGCAGCTGCACGCGGTTCACCCGACCCGGCTCCAGCGCGTAGACAACCTCGGAGCCCCACGCCTGTACCTTGTACTCGGGTAGCTCCAAGTCGTCCTCCCCGAACAGAAGGTCCGGAGGCTGTTGGAATTTGTCCACAAATAGCTGCGCAGGCAGCTGCAGGAATACGTAATGCGCACACGTAGGCCCCGACGCGCTCACGCCAGACAGATCCACATCGATGGCGGGATGCAGCCCTGCAGGCTGCACCAGATCGATCCCAACGGCAGGCTCGCGCGTCTCCACATGCGCAGGCTTGTACATCAGCAGCGTTTTCTGGCACGCGTCCGTGCGGCCGGACCCGTCACGGAGCCACGTGCAGCGGAAGCCCGACAGACTTACGTCCGCGCCGTCGGAGATCTCTGGGTAGAACACGCCCGTCTCGACCTTCGCCTCGCCCGCGGCCCCGCCCGCGGCCGTCAGTGCAACACTCTCGCCTGCGCGCAGCGCGCAGTACTCGTCCACGCGCACCCGGCGCCCCAGCTCGATGTCGTACGCGCACTCCGCCCACCGCAGCCCCTCCGGCTGCAGTGCCAGCTCCCGCGGCCACCACGCCCGCACCGCGTCCAGCTCCAGCTGCGCGCTGTGGTACACCGCCTGCCCGCGAGCCTGCACAAAGTCACGTGACACACCCGCCCCGCCCTCCACGTAAACGCTCAGCCCCGCCGCCAGCTGCGGCGACACCTCGCTTACCGTGCGCCCGCCGCTCCACGTCACCCGCACGCGCGGCCCACCCGGCCCGTCCATCGTCCGTCGCGTCTGCACCACCTCGCCGCCGCGCGCGTGCACCGTGATGGCCGTCGCGTTCTGCTCCGCCCCGGCCCGCCATGCCGCCTCCGACTCGAATAGCACCGTCTGCCGTACTGACTGCATCTCTGGTCTTGGCCTGGTCCTGGCTCCCACCTGTTCGCCCGTGGGCTGTGTGTTAAGCCTCGAGCCTGCCTCCGGACACCGCGCTCCTGGCGCACCGCCGCGCATCCCACCAGCCCCCGGCGTCATTACGTCGCAGCCGTATGGCTGCCAAAGGGCCCCTGCCTTCCATGCTTCGTTTTCGTAACCGTGCAGCCCACTTTCCGGGAGACCCGATCTGGCGACCCCCGCCCCATTTCTTTCCTTTTAGCAGGCTATGGCGGAAGAGTATAGGCCATCAAGCAATTATTTCTCGATTTGGAAAGCTCAGGTATTAAAAGCACAGGAGATTTAGAATTTTTTTACACAGTGAATAACTCATAAATAGAACAGGAGAAGGCGGCTGCGGACGCAGAGGGCGCGTGGAAGTGCTGATAGTGTTAGGTACGTTAGCGTACCGGTGTTCGTTCGTTTGAAGGTTGCTTGGGGCTTTGCGGCAGGAGGGGACGACGCTTTTGGCGGGGAGCAGGAAGCTAGGCGGACAGGCATGAGCGCAGTGCAGTTGCGCGGACAGGACGCAGTGCGCGGCCACCGGCACAAGCGGTCGTTTGCGATCTCGGGAGACTTTGACTTTGCGGGGGCGGCAGGCGGCAGCAGCGGCGGGCGCGGGCGGGTGGCGGCGGCGGGGCCGCGGTTTTTCATTTCGGAGGAGTCGCGGTTCAGCGCGGGCTGCGGCGGCGTGCCGGACGCGATCATCGATCTGGACGCGGCGCTGAGCACGCAGGTGCCAGGGCACCGGCGGTCGGAGTCTGCGCCGGCGGAGGTGCTAGAGCGGGGGCGGCTTTCTGCGTCGCCGCGGATCGAGGAGGCGTGCGGCGAGGAGGAAGAGGAGCCGGAGGGGCGGCCAGGGCTGCTGGAGGTGCCGGGCGCGGCGCGCGCGCACGCGGCGCGGCGGGGGGCGCCTGGGCGGGACCGCTACGACACGGACGGGCTGAAGATGAGCAAGCAGAAGCAGCGCTACTTCAGCTACACGCGGCAGTACTCGCTGTCGCAGACGGAGGTGTCTGCGTCGCCGGTGTCGTCGGCGGGCTCCTCGGTGTCGCTGCAGAATCTGTCGACGGCGAGCACGCCGATCACGAGTGCGGTGCGATCGTCGACTCCTGTCGAGGTTCCGGACTCACAACTGGAGCTTCTATGACGAAGGCACGCGGTTTCGATGCGTTTCGAAAACGGTGCCTGCGGTGGGGCGCCCGGAACGGCGAACCGAGTCGGCAGAACATGCGAGAAGGGCTGGTCTGTTGGCAGCGGGGTCTTTTCACCGCAGCTACCAGTTGTGCAAGGGCTGCGGGCTGCGGTTGCGCGGCGATCCGGGAGGGCATGCAGGCAGCGTGCGCCGCGCGTTTGCGGGGTAGGTCATGAGCTGTCTGCCATGATAGGGGAGCCAAGGGCGAACCGTTTGCTAAATTGCGTCGTCCACGTCCATACATGGGTGCCGCATGTACTATAATAATTGCAACGCCAGCATAGAGAAGCGCTTTACCAGATAAAGGTGTATTACCCGTAACCCAAATGCGCTCGATACGTGTTGCATAGCGGTAAGGATCTGGGCGTCATATATGGGCCTCTCATGCCTTGTTGGAGAGGTTGTCATAGCTGTATTATGAACCTTAGTGTGCTGCTCCGTGGAGAAGCACAAGCCCGAGCCATGCGTGTTTACGTCGGCCATATCTCCGGCGCGGTGGCGGACTGGGCGGTTTGCATATTGTATTAACAGTAGAGTAATGTATGTGTTATTATTTGAGAGCGATCTCAGCGTCTGCGCCGGGCGCCCGCGCCAGCTGCTGCTGGGGCGTCTCGACGCGGTGCTCTGCTAGCCGCTGGCGCGGCCCCTGGCTGCCTGCCACAGGCGTGCTTGAGATTGGAAGCTGTTCAGATCGATCACAGGGACGTGCGATACCAGCTCCCCGTGCTATTTATACACATAAATATGTAGGTAGAGACCTCGGTGACAGTCATGATGCCGGCGCCATTGATTCCCATGTGCCCGCCTATAAATAGTTGCAGCGTCGGCTGCCCTCCCGACGCGTTTATTTCAATTCCAAGGTGTCCAGCTCCAGCTTCTCCTTGGCCGCCGCCTCAGCCTCTAGCAAGTATGGCAATAGGTACGACTTGTCCTCCTCCGGCTTGGTCCACTTGTGCTTTGGAAGCAGGTGGTGTGTTAGCTCCAGCTGGTGGGCCTGGATGATACGGAACACACGTGCGTACGACTCCTCCTCCGGAAGTCTTCTGAGCGCGGTCTGCACAATGTCGTTCTCCTCAGAGATGAGGTCGTCGAACTTTAGACCTAGCTGTCTGTAGCCAGACAACTTCACAAACTGCTGTGCCACTGGAACGGCTATCTTGGACAGCGTTGGCGACTTGAGGATGTAGTCACCCATTCTGACAATCGAAGAGAATGATTGAGGCATCACTGAATGTTCTTACTGCTTCCACTGCTCGAGTTTGAGGCCGCTGTTTGGGGGCTATCACGTTTAAGCACCATGCTACGCTGCGAAAACGTCCACTGGGAATATCGCACTTCAACAAAAAAGAAAGCGAACTTCCTCGATATGGAAGACATCCAAATAATTTAATATCATTGGACGATGGTCACATGACCAGAATTTCAACAGAGCTATGCTTACAGTATATAGAGGCACACTACGGTGATGCGAGCGTGGGATCAGTAGTCATACTCGTCTGGTTTATTGCCGGCCGTGTTTGGGAAACCGCACTCCAGCAGCAATTGGGCCAGGCGCTCCGGGGCTGCGAGGATCTCGTCGTGGACATCGGGCCACTTGATGAGCACTAGGCCGGCATAGCCAGTGGCATTGAAGCCGAGGCGCGTGCTCTCGCATGTAGAACGCGAGCGCGGCACGGCGCAGAGCCAGCGGGAGGTCAGCAGGATATTGTAGGCGGGGCTGAGCGTCGGCTTGGTGTCGGTCCAGTTCTGGAAAAAGGTCAAGACACGCTGCAGTAGCGCTGCGTAGGTCATCGCAAGCAGCTCGCCGTCGACGGCGGCCTGCTCGCGGGGTAGCGGGATGACGAAGTGCGCGAACGGGATGTGGGCGTCCTGCAGCGGCTCGCGGTTGGGCCCGGGCGTGAAGTGAGTCTCGCCGGCGCAGAGGCGGTCCTGGAAGGGCGCGAAGTGGGCGGGCAGGCGGAGCAGCTGCAGGTGCTTGTGGTCCACGGACGAGCCGCTGTTGGCGCCGCAGTTGAAGAAGACCATGTGGCGCTCGCCGCGCGCCTCGTCGTCCATGCCCCGCACCAGCGCGTACGCTGCCTCGAGGTCTTCGGGCTGCAGCGGAGCCGTCTGGGCCGCGTACTCGCGTGTCACCAGCAGCGCGTGGCCAGGGGTGACCGGGAACTTGTTCAGAACAAGCCGGTGCGGGCCCATGTTCTCCAGCACCGTCAGCTCCGGCTCTGGCTTTGCAAATGGGTCCTCCTTGAGCTCCTCTGCCCCGCGCTCCGGCTTCTGCTGCAGCGACGGCGCGTACGAGACCACGTACTGCATCCCGCTAGTTTCGTCCCGGACCGCCTCCTGCGTCGTCTCCGTGAATTGAACGTGGCCGCTCGCGACTGCAGCCTCGTACTTGGCCTGCACAAGCTCCCGCACGTTGTCAGGGATCTCGATTGTCATCTTGTTACGTCTCTTTGCTTAACCTCACGCACTTTGTCTGTCAGCGGTAGTCGATGATCCTAGTTTCTCAAGGATGCACTTTGAACATCAACTTCACCAAAGCCTAGACTGGACATGCACACACGCCGATAGCCCTACACGCGCAAAAACTACCCGCGTATCGTAGTTCGGTTACACACGAGAGGCCCAGCCGGCCAACGAGCCTGCTGCTTACAGTGCGTTGGCCAGATGGGCGGATGCCCACGGGACGAAAGTGATGACTGCGATGTACAGATGTTATGTAAGAGTGCGTATGCGGTTTTCCGATATGGCCACCACCTGCCCACAGTAGTGTGCGAGGCCCAGCGCGACGGTCAAGCATGAGTAAAGATATCGAGTATCCAAGTGGTGGGTGGAAGGAGGAGGGTCTTCTCACAATTGCGATAGATATCGGGGGATCGCTAGCGAAACTTGTGTTTGCGCCGCCCGGATCTGACAAATTGATCTTCGAGACAGTGGAGACAGAAAAGCTGGACGAATTCATCCGTCTGCTGCACGAGGTGGTGGAACGGTACAACAAGGGCGAGTATGGCACGACGAGGATTGTAGCGACCGGCGGTGGGGCGTACAAATTCTACGACATGTTGCTGTCTGAATTTCCGGGCGTGCTAGACATCATCCGGTTGGACGAGATGGACTGCTTGACGAAGGGTTTGGACTTCTTCATCCACAAGGTGCCCTACGAGGTGTTCACGTACAGCGACCTGGACGGCGAGGGCGCTGTGAGCGCTGTGGCAGACAGCGAGATGTACCCGTACATGCTGGTGAACATTGGGTCCGGAGTCTCGATTCTTAAGGTGGAGTCGCCAAACGACTGCACGCGTGTGGGTGGTTCGTCCCTGGGTGGCGGCACGCTGTGGGGGCTACTATCGCTAATTACTGGGGCGAAGACGTACGACGATATGCTGGCTTGGGCGAACCAGGGCAACAACGCCAACGTAGATATGCTGGTAGGCGACATATATGGCACCGACTATGCGAAGATCGGGCTGAAATCTAGTAATATTGCATCTTCCTTCGGGAAGGTATTCCAACGAGAGAGCGTCACTGCACCCTCTGCGGGTCTGACCTCGGCGTCTGCGACCTCGACGTGCGAGATCCGAGAGCGCAATGAGAAGTTCAGCAACGCGGACATATCCAAGTCCCTCCTGTACGCAATCTCCAACAACATCGGCCAGATTGCGTACCTGCAGGCCAAGATCCATAACGTCAAAAAGATATATTTTGGCGGGTCCTATATTCGGGGTCATTTAACCACCATGAACACGCTGAGTTACGCCATCAACTTCTGGTCGAAAGGTAGCAAGCAAGCCTTCTTCCTGAGGCATGAAGGCTATCTGGGCGCCATGGGCGCATTTCTTGCAGCACAGAAAAAGTAGTCCATATCAGGGTACGTATTGTGGTTAATTTATGTCATCTTCAACCAGATCTCCCGTTTAAATCCTCAAATAGCTAGAGAGAATGTTGAAAGCTGATCTTGATAACAATGCACGAGCTTCTTAGTCGCTTTGACCGTGTGGCGTCGCCTGTTGTTGGACTATGAAGTCCACCACATGCCGCACATCCGCTGCACCCAAAAAACGTTTGTTGAGATCTTGCGCATTATTTTCGAGGTCAGCCGCGGGGAGCTTGTCGTTGAAGAGCTGGATATTGGAGATTTGATTGCCAGAAATAGTGAGAACGTATATCGTATCTAAGACCTGAAACTGCATCTTCCCGGTCCGCGGGAAGAACTCCAGGCCTCTTATCTTTGTACTATCGACAAATTGTTTTTTCCATAGGTTATCAAGTAACCGGTACGTGACAAATTTCTCAGATACGTCGAAGTCCGGGACACGGTTGCCTGAAGACTTTGTGACTTCCGACAAAGAAGTGCGTGTATCCTCCAAAACCCGAAGTTGCTCTTTTAGGTGGAGCTTTTGTTGTAGTAAATGGTCCACAGACTTCCACTTCTGGTATGTTTCTTCCAACGGGCCAAGTTCAACATCGTCTTTGTCTGTCGTGCCGCGCAACGTCTCCAGCTCATGCAGGAGCCCCCAACACCGTTCAATCCCATTGCTCACCTCAAGACATTCTTCCTTAACTTTTTCGTTTGCATCAATGACTTTAGTCGTTTGTTCCGTAATATTTCCGTTCAACGCAACAATGTCGTTTTCTAGATGTTGCAGTTCCTCCTGCTCGAGCTTCCGCACTTCCTCCGCCAGCTGCGCGTACCGCGGATCCGCCACAGACTTTATGTCCAGAAGTTGATCGTTATCGGAAATGGTGTAGCGCAGAAAGTTATCCAGAGTCTCCTGCTCCAGATGAGTGACCTTCAAAATCTCGGCAAGCTGTTCGAACTGCTGCACGGACGCTGCGATACCGCGGGGGTCGATGTGTACATTCGCAGCGTCCTTCTTTATCGGCGTGACAAAGCTGTTTTCCTCGGCGATCTGTATAATGCTCTGATGTAGTTCCTCCAATGCGCCAAGCCTTTGCCGCTCCTGCTGTACCAACACTTGCTCGCTCACGTGAGCTGTCTGCTCTTCTAGCTTCCGGATATCCTTAGCATACGCTGATTGCACGCTGGTATCTTTCGTGCTCATCGCGTTGGTGGTTAGCTGTTCCAGGAGATCCCCAAATGTCCCGATAACTTCTTTCCTCAGTGGAAACCCGATTTTAGAATAAAATATTAAAACTGCCTAAGGTACCCTGCATTCACGCCCTTCTGCTCAAGCGGTAGCTCACACTAATTGTTGAGCAGCTGCTGTGCTAATGGCGCATGCTATCGGACCAACCCTAGGCAAATACGGTTCTGCATTCCAGAAAGGATTTAACAGTCCGGGTAACGAGATGAACTATATAAAAGACCAAGAGGTGGGGCAGCTCCAGGAACGTCCTCGAACGTTAGGCGCCTCTACAGTTAATATTGCCGCATAAGTTGTTGACGTCGCACCTAGTCGTCTAACTCCGCCATCTACCAGCTTTCTTTCGCTACGGCGAACCAGACGATGCAAATCAGAGGCTAGCACCGAGCTCACTCAAATGGAATACCCTTCTCCCTCATGAATCCAGGCATAAACTTAAGTTGACTGGGCTGGTTATCCGCACAGGAAAACCCTTTCAGTGCCTTTTCGATGTGTCAATATGCTGAGAATAATGTCCCCACAATCGGAGACGTGGGCATTACATCGAGCTCGGTACCGTGGGCGAAAGTATTTTTGGTTCCGACGGTGGCAGAGTGCGCGGCGTGGGTAGCGTCGATAGCTTAGCGGTAGTACGCTGTGGGGCCGGCATCTGCGGCTACGAGCGTCTGGGAGTTTTTTCCAGCGCTTTGCGACGTGGGATGCCTTCGGGGTACATATGTAGACGAATAACGGTTAGGGTATAACTATGTAGCTATGGGCTGCGTAGTAGTTCTGGGATCGCCGCCGCCATGCCGCCACAGCCAGAGCGCATCTATCGCGTAGTTGCGGACGCTGAGATGGCGGCAGGTCTTCTCGTCGGCTGCCAGTTGCAGCGCCTCAATGACGCCGGCTGACTTGACGAGGTCCCAGAACATGTAGTATATCTTCGTGGTGACGCCCTCTACGCCACCCTCTTCCTGGTAGGTTTCAGTATCCACCGAGGGGACCAACTGGTAGTAGGACTGCTTGCCCAGCTTGTAGAGAATGCGCCCGAGCGTCTGTATGGCGATACAGCGCTGAGCAGGAAAAGTGGACCTCGCCAGATGCTGCAGTTCAGGAATGGTGTAACCCGCCAAGTGCGGGTTCTCCGAATGATGATGGAGACCGGTCTGGGTAGAGGAGACCTCACGGTGCGGAGGCACCATGTGGCCCTTAAAGTCAAAGCGGCATTCCGCAACGTCCGAGATCTCAGACGCCAAAGGCTGGCCGGCCTCAGCCGTCCTCATCCATTCTAGCTTGTCTATCTCCTTTGGTAGATCCGGAAAGTACTTCTCGTGCAACTGCTCATCGAAGTCGGGGTCGTTGATGTCCAGTTTGGGAGCTACAGTCTCGTTGCGGACAAAATGGATATCTCGTAGCAGATCCTCGTTGTTCATGTGGTCCATCTGCTGAATAAACTGGTATTCTTGGGGCGCAATGTCATCTGCATCTTCCATCGGCGCTGGCACCACCTCGTAAGTGGGCTCGGGCTCCGGCGTCGCAGCCCGTGGCGCACCAAGAGCAGCGTCCACCGTAGCATCATCCAGGCGAGGCATCATCGGCTCCTTGCGGGTGCCGCCCACCCACGTGCCTGCCGCCCCCTCGACTTCCGCTACCAACGGCGCCGTGCCGTCCTCCCCAGCACGTTCGTCCAACCGCCGATACAGCGCTTGCACCACCTTGGGGTCCAGACTCTCCAGCAGCTCCCGCCGCTCCGCCGCCACCTGCTCCGCCGACAGTCCAGCAATGTACGCCATGTTTTCCCGGTGGATCTTTTCCGCCTCGCTTGTGGCCGCGGCCGCCGCGGGCGGCCTGGCCCGCCCATTCTTCTTCTGCAGCCGTTGGCGCCAGCTTGATATCGCCGCCGGCCGGTACAGCTCGGGAAATCCCTGCGGCTGCGCGTCGCCCGCCACCGGCGCACGCACCTCCTCCGCCGCCGGCTCCCGCTCAACGATCTCTCCGACAACGTCCATCCTGTGCCTTGGCCCCGCAGCTCTGCGCCGTCAGCACATCCTCGCAAATTTAGCTCGCCAGGATCAAAGATCACGTTGTACGGACTCCGGGTCACGGACCAGACCACGCGCCCTCACGCCCGTGGCGTCATACCCCGCCTCGCCCGTGCCCGCTCGGAGTGGCTTCAGCTCGATGTCGTACGAGCTCTGGTAGACCACGTACAGTGCGTGCACCAAGCACGGCAGAAACCCCACCACGTAGAGCACCACGCTTGCCAGAAACGGCTTGCTCCACGCCCCTCGCTTGACACCCACCGTCACCGGCGGCATGAAAATGGCCACTAGCACCAGCATCCAATCGCGCCAGTCCATTCGCGCCTGATTGTCTTGTCGTCTGTTGTTTGGACGCAGTCGACTAGGAACCCGTGCCCTCGTGCCGCGGACGCGCCTGTCGATCGCTAATATACTGTGCGCGGCCCCACGGCCCAGATCGACCACAAAATTCCTGCGCGGTATGCTCCATGAACGTACGTAGTGATCACTGTAGTGATCCGTTTATACCCCGCGGGTGTGTCCGCCAGGGTGGCGGAGCACGGTCGGACCTGCCGCATCCCGCGCCTGCAACAGACGGCGGCGGAGCCCGTCAGGGCCAAACGATGACTCTAGACAATACCTGGCGCAGCGTTGCCGTACACCTCGACACCCAGATTCCGCGGCGCGACAGTTGTTTCTTTTGTCCAGTTTCTGTGGCCACCTGGGTAAACGAGGCCTAGACCCACTTTGTTTCTTTTCACACGGCCATCGGTTTCGCGCGCTTGGCACTATCTGTCGATGTCAGAAAAATATCTCCACAGACGTGGACGTAGCGCAGGCGCGAGACCCACCTTCCGGTTCGGGAGGCCGCCCAATATCCGAAATCGTCAGGAAATTACAACGAACGCCCAGGCAGCCATGGACGCGGAACCACAAGTTGCTTTTTCTGGCTCTGCAATAGCGAATTTTTCGTATATAAATCGGCCGCATGGGAAATAAATTTCGAATCCCATCTCAGACAGTGTACAAGCCAACACAAAACAACATCAGAAATGCAATTCAAGTCCGTCCTAGCTCTATTCGCCGCCGCCGCCATTGTCAACGCCCACGAGCACACCCACGGTGAGGGTGAGGGCCACTCCCACAGCCACGGTGAGGGTGAGGGCCACTCCCACAGCCACGAGGTCACCAACGCTTCCAACGCTTCCAACTCTTCTGCTGCTTCCTCTTCTGCTGCTTCTTCTGCCGGCAGCTCCATCGCCACTGGTGCCGCTGCCGTCAACGGTCTAGGTGCTGGTGTCTTCGGTGCTGCTGTCGCCGCTGGTATTGCCGCTTTGTTCTAAGCACAAACTTTCCCATCTTCTCTGATGTAATTTAGGACCGGGGGCGACCCCTGCAGGGCGCCTGCGGGCTGCTCCTGCTGATTTATAGTTCATATTCTAATATTTTTATTTAATTTTAATACACTAAGTCGGTCCGCTCTCTATGAATTGTGCGAGTTCCTGCGTCAGGTACAATCTGCATCATCGCGGGCCGCCGTGAGTTGTCGTGCGCCGCACGTGGCGCGGTGTGTTAGCGTGGCGCAGCGCAGCGCCACAGCCTTCTTTGGCCGTTTGACCATAACCGTTGAACGGTACGACGGACGGTCACGTGACGTATAATCACGTGACACATGTCGGGACATGGCTGATACTTAGCAAGGACCGCTGCTGTAACAGCGCCATTCTTGAAGTACAGTCTGCATGTGTGTTTCCCGTGAGCACAAGCTGGAACGACTGCGTGAGAGTGACGCGCAGCAATGGGCAACGTCAAGAGCAGCCTGCAGGAGTGCATCGAGCTGGACGACTCGATGCTGAACATACGGACTGACTCGCCCGCTGGCTACAATCCGAAATTCGTCTTTATCCGGCGCACACTGTACTTGCTGGTGGACGAGGAGCTGGTGCGTAGTGGCAAGTTTATAATCGCGCTCCGCGAGCTGGAGTCGGAGGGGCTGCTGGACTACAAGTTTGTCAACGGCACGGGGCAGAATGCCCCGATTGTCATCAAACAGATCAAGAACTCGTCGAAGTACGTGCTGAGTTTTCACCCGAGCATGAAGGAGGGCGTGCACAAGTTTACTATCCGTTTTGACAAAAAGCGCATATGCCGAGTGTATATCTACTGTGAGCGTGCGAAAGAACACGCAGGGGATGCCGATACCGCGGAGCCCGTACCGTCCACCGCCCCGGCGGGCTCGCCGGCCCCGGCGCCCGCGGCGACCACGCGGAACCCCGCGGCCGTTGCGGCTGCGTCTGCTGCTGCGTCTGCTGCGGCGCCTGCGACAGCGCCTGCCACCGTGCATGTAGGACCGCCGTCGCCGGCTTTGCCGCTGCCCGCGCTACACGACCCTGTACCAAACTTTATCCAGGACGGTCCGCAGTTTCGGACGCAGTTGGCGAACTGGGAGTCTATTTTATTTCTGTTTAGGTCGCACCTGAAGTCGCTCTACGAACGCTCCACGAAGCTGAAGGAGCTGCTACAGATGACTTCAAAGGAATTTAACCTCCTGTCTAATGATTTTAATGAGCTGCATTGTATCCTAAAAGACCAGCCTGTTTCTTCAGTGTTTCGGCACTTGCTGCTATCTTCGTCGTCCGTGTGTGTTTCGCAGGCAAGGTTAATGATGAAGAAAGCCACTGCCTCACAAGAAGATCTGGCCTCCTCTATACAGCAGTATTTGAATACCATTGATTTAAAGGCAGTCACATCTAGCAAGAAGCAGTATCATGACCAGGCAAAGGATTTCTATTCGTATGTGGGTAAGAATTTATCACAGAAATCTGACAGCAAACTGCTGCCCCGGAGGATCCAATTTGAACTCCAGCGGTTTGACTACTTTCACTCGCTCTTGCATTATGTTGTAGGATGTAATGCTCGTGATTTTGCCGTCTCACTTGCGAGGTTTCAATCTTCGATCGACCCTAATAATAAAAATACAAACATGCACCTCGTGAAGAAGTATCGATCACATTTCTTGCCCTTCAACAAGATAAAGAGCCAACAGCGTATAAGGCTATCCAAAGTGTCCAACTATTCCGATTTGAATGATTTTTACCAACTTGCATCAGCAACCACGGAACCGAACAAGCCCATCAAAGAAGGGCTCCTGTGGTCCTACAGGAACAATGGATGGCATAAACAGTGGGTGGTATTACAAGGCTCACAGCTCTCAGAATATTCTGATTGGAAGACGAAAGCTAAGGTGCTCAGTCGACCTGCCATTAATTTGACGTTTGTATGTGTTAAACGTTCGGAGAAAAAGCCTAACGGATTTGATATTATAACCACCGACGGAGAGTCTCGTTCTTTCCAAGCGGAATCGGAGGATGAAATGAAGCAGTGGCTCTACGCCCTGCACTCTGCTGTTGGGATAATAGCAATTGAGGAGACAGATGAGAATAAAGATCCGCTCTCCATTGTGCGCAATGCAGATCCTTCAAATAGTACCTGCTGTGACTGTCGCAGCGATAAACAGGTTGAATGGATATCCTTGAATATCCTATGTGTTGTTTGCATTAACTGTTCTGGTGTTCACAGATCTCTAGGGGCACACGTGTCCAAGATGCGCTCATTAACCTTGGACTCTTTCTCAACCCCTGAATCTCTCCAACTATTGAAGTACGTTTCGAATCAGAATGTCAATAGTCTTTATGAATCCGAGGACCTGCCACCTATTTTCCCCGAAGACTCAATCGACCAGCGGAAAAGCTATATCACAGACAAATATGTCAATAAGAAATATGTTAACCGTACGGAGGATATTCCAAAGCTGCATATATCTCTGATCAAAGCAATCCACCTCGAAAGTATTTATCTTCTACAAAAATGTTTTGCAGAAGGTGTATCTTTGTGTGATGACTACTGGCTTCAGAATGATGGTAATGAGTCGTTGTTCCAATATTCCCTAAAACATTGGGAAGGTACCAAGGAGAATCCAGTGTTTACTGTTACTGAATTCCTTGTACTAAATGGACTACATGTGGATGATATTCCCACAATACAAGAGCAGCGCTCTCTATGGTCGCCTGGGCAGCTCTCATACTGGGCATCGAAATACAAGAATCACAATTGCTTACACAATCGTGTAGGCGCCAAGAAGTTGCCCGAAGTCCCAACTACAGCAGCAATATCGCTTCATACGGGAAACCCTAGACATACGGCCGACTTTACAGACTCTATACGAGGCCCTGATGTTTCTTCTAATGCCGAAGGCGCTTTGAAGAATGAGGGCCGGTCAGCTCCAGGGCCTGCTGCTATACGTAGCAGGAGGTGGAGTGTTGGCATGGGTCAACATATGGCGGGAACTACCAGCCACCATTTTACGTCACCGATTTTGGGCAAATCGAGGCACTTGAAATTCCCCAAAATCCAAAAGTGAAAAGACCTGGCCTGTTTTTGTTCCGCGTTATACTGCTGTTCTTGTTTACCGCTTTTATCATGCTTGATGACTGTTTTTGTCGCGGCGTCAGCCGTTCCCTTCCGGGAAATAGTGACAGACAGTAACGACAGTCATCTGACTGACGGGGACACAAATCTTAGAAGACTTATTGCCTTGCTTCTTGTGGATGTAGGTTTTAAGTACAGTGCACCACATAAGTGAAGCCTATTCCTTTTCTCTAATTGCAAAATTTTTTAAAAGAGAGCCATGTTAAATAGTCTTTCTCTTTTTTAGAGTAACATACTAATATCTAATCCAATTATTCCTTGACAGAACAATAAGACAAGAAAATACACTCAGGCTCCTATCCATTATCCCGTTATTGCTACGGCTATCTGCTACTATTCTTTTCTTTGCTTTTATATAATTTCGCCATGAGTATTTTTTCAAACTCAGTACCACTTCCTTTACCACCAGACCCCAGCTCACAATATGAGATTTTGCAATGCATAGGTCGTGGGAACTTTGGTGACGTTTACAAAGCTAGGGATTTAACATCTAATGAGATCGTTGCTATTAAGGTTGTGAACCTAGAAGACACAGATGAACCAATAGATTTGTTAGCCCAAGAAATATTTTTCCTTTCCGAACTTAGATCACCATATATCACGAATTATAAGACAGCATTTCTAGTGGATGTGTCGATGTGGATTGTTATGGAGTATTGCGGCGGCGGTTCATGCGCGGAACTTTTAAAGTACACACCGGAGCATAAGGTTACAGAGGAACAGTGCGCTTTCATAGTGAGTGAAGTATTGATTGGATTGGATTATTTACATTCGCAAAGGAAGATTCACAGAGATATTAAATCCGCCAATATCTTATTAACTGATAACGGACACGTTAAGTTAGGTGATTTTGGCGTGAGCGGCCAAATGATGGTTACCAGGAAAAGGGACACCTTTGTAGGGACCCCATTCTGGATGGCACCTGAGGTTATCGATAGGAATAAGCAAGGTTATAATGAGATGGCAGATATTTGGTCTCTCGGTATTACGGTTATTGAATTGTTAATGGGACACCCCCCTTTGGATAAATATGATGCCATGAAGGCATTAATGGCGATTCCCAAGAGAGACCCCCCGAAATTGGACAAAAGGTTTTCGTCTCACGCAAGAGATTTTGTTGCGCAGTGTTTAATTAAAGATCCCTCCCAGAGACCAACTGCTGCAGAACTATTAAAGCATAGATTTGTAAAGCGAGTAAGGTTATACAATTTACGTGACCAGGTTGACCTTGTTAAGAGGAATAAGATGATCTCTTTTGCAAGTAGGGAGCCAAAGTACCCATTATTAAACAAGCTATACAAAACCGGTAAAAAATCTTACTTGGGAACTTGGGATTTCGGCATGCTAAATGTACCATCCCCAGAGTCACAATCAAGCCCATTATTATCCAGCCCTTCAAAGACCCCAGAGACGAATATTACCTCCTCTCCTACCTTGAACAACTATTATGATGAAAAGGCACTCAAAGCTGCCGCTCCTTCACAGAAGGAACTAAACTTCTTTAAACATGTTATCCGCTACAGCTTAAGACGTGTCCGTGATAGAGCACGGACTCAAGAGACAAAAGACGCTGTAGACCAATTATCAGTAATATTTGCCGAGATCGAACAAAACCATCCTGGTTTGAGCGAGGCATTCACAGAGGAGGTTTCCAGACGAATGGGTTATTTAAAGCAATATATAACTTGATGGCAGCCACTTATGTATAACTTCATATAACATAACAACGTATTTAATTGTTTCCTATTACTTTCTAACTGACTGTCGCGCATTGTTGAAAAGTTGCGAAGATCGCGCCTGCGCCCTGCGCGTCAGCGTCAGCGCACACTGTCACCACAAAAAATAAAAAATACGACAAAAGCAGAGAGGGACAATTACATATAAATATACATTTGTACTGGTGATACTGATCCTGCTTCTCGGTTTACAGTGAGTAACTGCAAGATAGAAAACAACAATGAAAGTAAGTCATATTATATCGTTAGCCCTTACAACTTCTCAACTTTGCGCCGCTACGTTGAACCCAGGCGCGGGCGCCCAGCGCGCACGCGATAAGAGTGAATTTGGTATTTTACAGAATAAGTCGGTGAATGATGCGGCTCGCAATGCCCCGATACCATCTTCATCTCAATCAACGAAGCCAGCTGCCACCAGTAAGACAGCAACCTCAAGCGCACCTACGCCGACAGCTGCTACAAAGGCTAAGGGTAGCGCATTGCCAATGCAGGATGAGATTAAAAGGCTACCAGAATTCTGTAAAAAGGATTATCATTATATTCAGAACGCTGTGCAGCTAAACCAGTTGCAATCGGAATGTAATATAGTCGATGGAAACATATATATCCTCGGCTACCAGGAACCGGTGATTGACCTAGGAAATATTAACACCATTGTTGGCGACTTGATCATTGAGCAATCATCCGAACTTTTGAGGGTACAGGGCAGAAATCTAAATTACATTGGCCAAACATTTAAGTTACACGATCTAACATCCCTAACGGAGGTTGATCTACCAAGACTAAAGCATTTTACCACCCTATATTGGCGCGTGGTTCCTATATTGCAGACCGTCACTATGGAACCCCGCATCAGTTCTGTCAGATCCGTGTTGATCTCTGACACATCTCTTATCACTATTGAAGGATTTTATGGCGCCGACGAGTTGGAGATTCTAAACATCAACAACAACCGCTACATGGACCACATTAAAACTGACGTTAAACGCATTACTACCCAATTGAGCATCTCAGCCAACTCGGAGAACCTTGCGGTGGAGATGCCCGAGTTACTAGTGGCTGACAATGTTACCATCCGCGATGCCGCCTCGGTCGATTTCCCCAAGTTAGAGTACGTTAACCAGTCACTAGAGTTGATCGAAAACAACTTTGAGACTCTTGAGATGCCTAAGTTGAAACGCATCGGCGGTACATTCGGCCTAATTGATAACAAAAACTTGGAGAAGATTAACCTAGCTTCTGTGACAGTGGTGAATGGCGGACTCATGGTATCAAACAACACAAAGCTAACTACCCTTGACTTCCTTCCAGAGTTGCAGCAGGTCGGCGGCGCCATTCACTTTGAGGGCACCATCGAAGACACGCGCTTCCCGAAGTTGCGTCTAGTCAAGGGCTCCGCCATGATCGACAGCGGCGAGGGCAAACTTGACTGCTCAAAGTGGACACGACCTCTCAGCGGCAACTCCATTGTCCGCGGCGGCCAGCTAGAGTGTACATCTGCTGGGAAGCGCAACACCGTCAGTGTGTCCAAAGATGGCGTCGTCATCGATCGCGACACAACTGAAGTGGTGCACCCCAACGAAAATAGCGCCGGCTCAATCATGAATAGGCATAAGCTAGGCAAGCTTGTCTGGTCTCTTGGCTTCGGCTGGATGGTATTTTTACTAATATTCGTCACTTTGCAATGATTAGCATCGCTGAAACAACCAAGGCAGGCTAATGCTATGCTCTAATTAAATAAATATGCAGGCTCTCTAGGAGTATTACTAAATTCAATTTATTCAAATTGCTCATATCTTTTTATTGTATAAGCAGCACTATTTCTGAACTGTAGTAGCTAGTCGTTTCAAACCTCCGGTGAAATGCTAAGGGCGAGACCTTTTTCTCGATTGTGTCTCGTAAGCGTCCCGAAATTTTATCGATGGCCCCAAGTTCAGCTGGTGGTGCAACGTTGACAAGATACAGGTGGAAAGTACGGTTCATTCCGCTTCTGTATTCGCTGCTTGATGAACGAAGGCCGTTCACCTACTAATAACACTGACGGGGTCGGCAGGGGTGCTGACGGTGTTCCATCGTCAATAGCTAGCACATCTTCGCCTTCCTTAGCCAGTAAGACAGCAAGAGGAGAGGAGAAAAAGGCACACATAGACGATAGCAGGAGCGCTGGATATGTGCAGAGAGGGAAGAGGGCGGAATCAGGCGGTGCAAATGACCAATACGAACACGATGAGGGTGACAGGCCGGGAGAACGAGAACACTGCCCGAACCTGGGCCATCTACGAAAACAGCGCAAGAAAAGAAGGACCTACAGCTGTGATCTTTGCCGCAAGTTCAAGACACGGTGTGACTTTGAACCGACTGCTGGCAAGTGTCACCGCTGCCATGTGCTAAACCTGGAATGCTCTCTAACGAAGGAGCGGCAAGCAGATATCCTGCGTGCTGCTGAGGGTTCTGGCGAAGAAAACATATATCGTGCGGCGCCAGCTGCCCAGGGAAGCAGTAGTGGCCAGCCTGGGATGGGTATGGAGCAGCGATTACACATTCTAGAGAATCAAATTTCTGGCTTGAGCAACAAACTGGATTTTATCCTGCTGCTATTACAAGGCTCAAATACGGCTATTCTGAACGCCAATGCGATGGGCCAGAGGTCTGGGGGAACATACATTGGTGCGAAGGATTCAGAAGCTAGCCAAGATGCGTCGAATTACAGCGAAGATGAAGCCAATTACAAGGTGCAACTGAGTAGGCCGCTACTGGAAACTGGAGGAGAGAAACTGACACGCATATTTCCTATCCAGGACTATAAGAAGGGTGGTTTTAATAGCTTGAAGCTAAGTGCCCCCCCATTCAAGCTAATTTACGATATCGACAACAAACTGTTTCCTTCTAAGGCGTTATCTGAGGATGAGATTGTTGCCCAAAACCAGCGCCCCTTTGTGGTTGCGCGCGTTAACTTTATGAATTATTTTGACCAGTATGAACAATTATGTTTAAATCTTTCACGAGAATTCCTTGTAAAGTCCCATTTTTGGATTATACCCGGTGGCATTAAGGAGATAGACAGGGAGTATGTCAAGAAACATGTATTCATAACTAGTGTTTTTACGGTCATCGCCATGGGCTTTGCAGAGAACAAAGCGTATGAGAAGGAGCAGGAACAGCTCTATCCACTAGTTGAGAGGCTGCTGGCAAACACTCTGACGATGTCAGAAAAATTAACAGACCATGATATCGAGGCTATATTATACTGTTGCATGTTTAGCATCTCGAGAAAATCGAAAAGGCATAGACAACTGCGATTCAACTCTCTGATACTGTGCAATTTTGCGATAAACAGCCTCCTCACCATTATCGATTACCATAAGATCAAAGAGCGTGTTCTTGTGCGAGAGGAATACCAAGCCATTGATTTATATCACCTCAGGATCTTGAACTCACTAACGGCATGCAAGTTTCAATACTCGATTGGACATGGTGAATTCACTGTTCAGGATGAACTGTCGAAGGAATTCAACAACTTGACTGCTAAATTCCCACAAGCGAATTTTGGAGATGATATTAAGATTAGTGAGATCAATCTTGCAGAGATTGTAAGTTCTATTTTTCTGAATTTTGCATTATACTTCAAGGAGTTTTCGAATGCCTTCAAGCAGCAGTACTCTGATGAATCACTGGAAGCATCTGAAAAAGAAGTTAAAGACTTGGTATTTCCGGAGTTAGAATACTGGTTAATTAACTGGGATGAATTACTATCGAAGGATGGAGGAGGTGTTCTATTATTTTCCTACCACTTCTATTATATTATGCTATGCCGGACCTTACTGAGCGAGAGATATGATGAAGACTTCAGAAATGACTTATACTACTGCCGATGCGTTCTGAGTACCGTGAAAAACTCATGCTTTGCATTGCTAAATGGTTTTCTAAAACTTCCCCCATCATTATTAAAAGGTGCGCCTGTGAACACCCTACACCAGCTAGTTTTTGCTTGCCTCACAGTTTCTGATTTCCTGCTCTATTATTCACCTCCTGAAAGGCAACAAATATTAAATATGTGCACTAAGATATATTGGCATTTAAATGCCATCGGTGAAAAGTCAAACGAAGCGACCGAGAACGTCGGGAAAATTATAAAGGCGCTAATTGATACCAGTAAATGCAAGAATACTGATCCTGCCAGGAAAATCCCCGGAAATCCCGAACCGCCCACGAAAAATAGTAGTGTAGGACAATTAACTGCAATTGCGTCTGAGAGCGTGGCATCTTCTCCCGCAGGAGTAACACCATTGAGCGCATCGCTCCCATTAGAAAGCGGTACCACCTTCAGCCTGCCCGACGTGGACCAGTTCAACAGCTTTGAGGACTTTTTTCAGGACTTTTTCGGAAATCTGAAACCTACTACGCAAAACATGTTTTCATCTCTCCACAAGAAATAGCGGCCCTATTGCTTACTATTCAGTAAATATTTTTGGGCCACCGGCACTGTGTATGTAATCCAAGATTTCCTTCGGAATCAAATCTGACAGCGGCTGCCGCTGCTGTATTCTATTTCTAACTTCAGTTGATGAAAGTCCATAATACTTTCCAGGACTGCTATCAATAGATATATGCGAGGCCCAAGCTCTTGGTATTTCTGGCTCGTAACCTCCATTCGCGAGCACCGTCCCATAGGTGGTCTGCTTGTCCATACCAGTCCCGTCTTTTCTCGCCAGACAGAAGAGATCGGTTTGCCGCATGAAGTCTGATAATGCCTCAATTAAGGTGCTTGGCTTATAGTACTTTGGGTCCAAGAACCTCACAAGAGTATCGAAGCCCATCAAGTAAGTGATTCTGCCACCGTGAAAACCGTGCTTGTGGATGGCGCCTGTCTTTTCTATAAACCGCGCATGGGTTGTAAGTCCCACGGAGGTATCAATACTTCTTTTGGACAGAAGATCTGCAAGAATCGACATCATATATAGCCGCTTATCGAAGGTCGCCGGTTTTTCCTCTTTATCAGCATTGTTTACAGATAGCAGCAGCAGCACGTGCAACTCTTCCGACTTGTAGCGATCGCAAGCTCGTTCTATTAGCTCACAATGTCCAAAATGAGGAGGGTTGAATGAGGAATCCAAAACAAGCAGCCTCCTAAAGGGTGCGCTCAGAGTCTTTTTGCCATAAACAACCTCGAATTGGGTGCCGGCTAGCTTAAATTCCTCTAATAGTCGCTGAAAGTGACGAGAGGCTTGCATCAGTATCAGCAATATTGTTAAATGGCGTGTTAATGGGATGAAACCATATATGCAAAAAAATTCTACAATGGAAAAGCAGGTATTTGGACGGAACGTTATCAAATAATTACCCATTCATTGGTTAGGGGGTGTCTAAAGCTATTTTATATTTTTAAAAGAAGTAGGTAAGCACGCATTGTTCGAAAGCCGGTTTCATTGCCAGTAAAAAATTGCAGTTGCCACTACATTGTGCGGTGAGGCTACGGTTCGACAGAGGAAATACTGCTTCAGCAAGCATTAGCAGCGGTTTGTGTCGCAAACTAAAGACAGTCCATAATTAGTTCATAGACCGTGAATTTACAGTCAATGATATGGCATTATCTGCACACTTGAATTCCTGCCCCGCATTATGCGAGAGCACTAGCGCTAATAGCTTGTATCGATCTTAGACGCAGCAATGGTGACAGAGTAGACATGTTGTTGGAGGCAAGTTTTCATCGTACGATTTCTGTTTTGTATTCCTTGCAATGGAGTGGCACACCTGATGCTAATTGCGGAACTTAGATAGTGCTCAGTTTATAGACGACGTCATATTTGAAATTATGTAGGCATCTCCCAGAGCTAGATGGAGAATTCTTTTACTAGCCAGTTGGACCGAATCTGCTTCAACACAACTATCGGACCTAAAATATAGCACAAGATAATGAGAGCGACAATAGTGGCACATAGTTTCCCCTTTTCGAATGTTGGGCTCAGTATGTCGAATTGGCCCGATGGAGCAACTCTGCTGCAGAATAGATCGTGACTTAAGCTGCAGACAAAGGTGGTCGATTCCAAATTGGTAGGAATAGAGAACAACTTACTCTCCTTACTGGTGATGATATCCCGGTAGTGGGTGAGAACGAAATTGTCGTTTACCGGAATAGTGCCAACATAAGGTGCAGCCATAAATTCCTTTCGGTCATCTGGGGACATTTGTGACTCTGCGACCCTACGTGCGTTAAGAATAAATTTGGGCAAATAAGTCAGCTGGCCGTTTTCAAGTTCCATCAAGATTGCCTTAGTTGTAATACCAAATACTGTTTTTGAGAGAATCATACTCTTTATAACCTCTGAAAATATGAACGACTGCGACACAAAGTGAGGCGAAGCGGTGTGCATCAGACTGTTCTCAATGGCTGACGAGTTGGAGTATCTAGTATTGGGTTCTGGTGATTCGTACATCTCGATTACTGAGATTCTTTGTTCTGCGATGGGTTGGTTGCTAAAGTATGAATAAATGATCCAGTGTTCACCGAAGACAAGATTTATTGGCTGTAGCAGGTTTACGTGCTCTTCGTGGGTAACCCTATGAATAATGGCACCGGTAATGGTATCAATGATGTTCACCGTAATTGTATCTGCTTTCTTGTTCGCCACAACATAAGACGCCAGATTGGGATTGAGGTACTTGTAAAGTACAGTTCTATTACCCAATACAATTCCGACATTAGAAATAGAAGTGTCTTCCTTGCCCTGGAAGGCGACGATCTCCTCATCAGCACCAACATCTACTGTCCATATCGGATAGGGTTTGCTGTCTTTGATCATGAAAGCATATACGGCCTCGTTTGAATGGTCGACAATTACCTTGTCATTCAAATTTGAATTATTGTCCATTACGAGTAGCTCTGGGTCTCCGAATGCCGTTTTCACGTAGTAGTCCTCGGAGTGCCCTAGCCTCATGATCTTCTGGATGGCCAATTCTAACTCACCAGGCTTTGCAGTTGGCGAATTAATCTCCGACAGGTCCAAGATCAAGCTCAGGCCTCTCTTCGTAAAAACATGCACCTTTTGGCCCTTTTGGACTACAGATAGGAGAACTATATCCTCGAATCCTGTTGGGAAAGTCCAGTCCCTCTGGCCTGTCCGCATGTTCAAGGCAACTATATCTCCATACTTTGTCGCGACTAGCAGTTTTTGTGCTAACCCAAATCTGCGTTCGCTTTGCAATATCGACTGTTCGTCATCTTTCAGGAATTCTGTGAGCAACGTACCGGGTGTCTTGCGATTAGTGAGAATAAACGTCTTTAGTCTACCCAAGTTGCGACGGAGGCGCCGCAGGTACCCACCCACTAGATTCATCGACTCCTCAACATTCCACTCATCATTAACTAGCTTGCTATCCTCTGTCTCAGACAGATAGGTGTACGCGACGATGTTTGCAAGGGATTCATCCCTAGCCCATTGGGTTGCCGGAACCCCCCTGCGGAATTCGACGTAGTGGTAAATTGACTTCTCGGATGCAAACAGCACCGACATCTCGCCCTCTACACCAATGGATAAGTACTTGATTTCGCGGAACCCCTTTGGCAGCGCGATCTCAGCCGATTCAATGTCGGGGTTTAAACTGTGGAACTTGAGCACGTCTGCCTTTAACTCGAAACCGGAAAGCTCGGGCGTGCAAGAGGATCTAAACAGAGCCACCTTGTCATCTAACTGGAACCCGTGCTGCGTGTCGAATAAGCTCACCTGCCCGCTCTCGGCATGACGGAGAGCTACCCGGCCTCCTTCTTCAAGAACCATTATATCATCTGCGCGGAACTCCAGCTTCTGCCGATATTCGACATTCCCATCCTTGCGATTAATCCATGATAGCATTGAATTCTCATCCAAGTCCGACAGCACCACTAGCGAAGCCTGGCCATCATCCACTACACATCTATAATCACCAACATTTACCACTTGCCAATCGGTCTTGTATGCCTCATCGTCAAACACCGCATCCGCGTGCCTCCATAAAGTGGCCCACAGGAACACTTGCAAAATACAGATTCGCATCGGTACTTCCCTTCCCAGGCGGCCTTGCTTGAGATGCACAATAGCCTTCACAAGTTAAACTCGAGGACCATATACAAAAATCACCACTTACGATAAACCTCACAAATCTGTCCGATATTGCCCGGTGCGGCTCCGGACGCAGACTAACAGGTCTCTTATATTAATTATGATGCCAAAGGGTATGCTATACAGTACTTAATATATGCACTAGCCCTTACTATTAACTTCTCTCTCTTTTTATTTGTACTGGGGGGGATTTCTGCTCAACTGGTGCGTCTTCGGCATCGCCTAGTAGTTCTTCCGGCGTCCGGACAGTAGGCAGAAACTTAATGCTTAAAGAAGTATCCAAGGCCAGGTCAACCCAAGGGTTGTAGATCGACCAGAGTTCATGCAAATCGAGATCCTCGGGGGACTCGTGGTCGGGATCGAGAATAATGCTCCGTAGCCCCTGGTCGACGGCCTTCGGAGATAACGGGATGCCATGGGGTGGAGTGACCTCAAGCAAGCGCCTGATTCTGCGCCTGTTTTCCTTGTTCGTCTGAATCAGCGCATCAAGGGCCTTCTGGCGAGCCTCAACCTCTGCGGGATTCCCGAACAGACGCTTGTTGTTCATGTCCTGGATGAAATCACATGTGTCGAGATAGTGCTCCAGCTTATCGAGGAACTCGGAGGAGGAAATGGGTTTGTAGTCCAGAGGTCCGAGCCAACGGGTAACTATATTGCGGGCGTTGGTGTGTGCACGTGCCAGGGCAACACCCTGCTTGACCTCGGGGACATTTACGGGCAGCGTATTGCCGCTTGCAGGATCCTTGACGATGAAGCGCGCAGGGTCCACGCCCTCGTGGTAGTAGCGCACGACATCGTTGTAGAACTGCTTGTCGCGCACGCTGCGCGCCTGTTCTTCCCAGGGATCATATACGAGCAGCGTCAGCCGCGCTGCCTCCAGCGCTGACTGCACTAGCAGCACAACACCAGTGCTCAGGTACAGCGCGCGCTTCATGCTGACGAAGCGCCGACTCTGGAAAAACCCAGGGCTCTCTCCCGCGCGCCGGTGGAACGAGTGCGTGCCCCCAAAATCCGCAAACACGTGTACGGGCCCAACATGCATGTCCCCAGACGTCTTCGAGAAGCGGTTCAAGCTCGGAAAGTCTGCAATGTCCCGTTTCAGCAGCTTCGGCCGCAGCCCGCGGAAGCGGCTCACGAAAAAGGCCCCCATGAGCGTCTGCAAACCAACAAGCGTCCACAGCCCGGCCCGATTATCCGATGCGGGCACTAACGGCCCCCACAGCGCCAATCCTAGGCTCGGTCTGAGGTGGAACGGCGTTCGAACGACCCCTGTAGCCTTGTCTCCGCCTCCGGAACGGTCTCGCCCATCTTTATCTTCACTAGGTGGTGTGAATAATGCCATCCTGACGCTCTTGCAACATATAATGCTACTGAGTAGCCTTGATAGAACAGGTAGCAACTAGCGATCCCAATTTGCCGTTCCCTCAGCGCATTCAACCTGCTCCTTAAGCGCGAACAGTTGATGTCGGCGTAGGCTGTCTGAACAGAATACGCTGGTTGGTTGCGGAGGTATCACACACCTCGTGAAGTGTGACTTTGATCACCAGCATTATTAACTAATATACTTGTGAACTACAGAATCTAGATATATACTCGAGGCTAGCGCATTTCGGCGCTGTTGGTATTACCGGTGACGCTTACAACTCATCGCGTTCCAACTCTGCGTCCTCAGCTTCGGCTTCAGCCGTCTCTTTAGCTTCTTCCGCAGCAGCCTCGGCCCTACGGGCGTGAATGGCTGGACCATCCACCTTGTTAGTACCTTCCTCCTTGATGAAGTCTAGGAACTCCTCCAAGGAGCGAGAACGCTGGTAGACAACGGGAGTGGAGTCCTTCCCGGCAGGGTAGAGAACGATGGTAGGGAAGCCCTCGATGACAACGCCGTGGACGTCGTTCAAAGTGGCGTCGATGTCAGCGATGAGGACCTTGTTCTTGGCGTCCTCGTCGCTGGCGTAGACGTCTGCCAACTCCTCGAAGGTTGGGGCCATTCTCTTACAGTGTCCGCACCATGGTGCGTAGTACTTGACTAGCACATCCTTGTCCTCGTCCTTGACTATTTGGTCGTGGGTGGTGGCGACAAGCTTGTAGACGCTGCTCTCCTGGGTTTCAGGCACATCCTCAGACTTGATGATAGGCTCGATCTTGAAGGCCAAGAAGTCCGCGACGAACTTCTCGATGTCAGCGTCCTTGATAGAAACGTTCTTACCAGCCAAGACCTCCTCGTCCGACAACTGTGGAAGACCATACTTTAGATCAGCAGTGGTGTTGTGGATGACAAATAGTGGGAACTGCTGCTTCATGTTGAGGTTCTCGGCGTGCTGGCCGTACTTGCTGGCGTCTAGACCGGCAAAGTTGAGTAGACCACGGTGCGCCTTACCTAGCTTGCTGAAGAGATCCGCGTACTGCTCGCGCTCCTCCTCAGTGGAGTAGAAGAAGTAAGCCAACGGTAGGTCCGAGGTAATGTACTTCTGGTAGGTGTTCGCGTCGACCTCGCCGAAGTAAGGCAAGCTCTCGACAGAGATCCAGGAAACCAAGTGCTCCAGTGTGGCGTCCTTACCCTCGAACACAATTGGCTCCTTCTCGCCCGGCAAGTGGACCGCCAAGGTGGCCTTCTTTGTTGGATACTGCACAAACACATAGTCGTTCCGGAACAAGTTAGCCAACTTGTGGAAAGTCTCGTTCAGGCCCTCCACGCCGCCGTCAACCACCACGGCCGACTTGCTCTCCTTAAGCAGGTCCGCAAAGTCCTGTGCGGCCTCCTTGCCCTCCAAAACCTTCACCGCAGGCTCCGCCTGGCGCAACATATAAGCCACGATTTCCTCGGCCGTCCGCGCGCCCGCGTACGGCGTGCCATCATCCGCAGCGCCGCCGTGGAACACTTTCAGCGTTGGGTACCCGCGCACGTTCTGGCCCGCGCATAGCTCGGTTTCCTCCTCACAGTTCACCTGCGCAAGCTTGATGCCCTTTTCCGCAAGGTCTCCGGCTGCCTTCACATACTCTGGCGCTAGGTGCTTACAGTGGCCACACCATGGGGCGTAAAACTCCGCCATCACAAGAGGGTTCTCCTCAAGGAACTTCCCAAACGTCTCTCCCGTTAACTTGACCACCGCTGAGTCCTCTGGGGCAGTGGCATCTTGTGCCTGGGCAAACTGCGCCAGCAATCCGGCGATGGACAACACAAACCGCTTGTCAAAAAGCATTTTATCGCTGCCGTCTATTCCTAGTCGTGGCTTTGGTGCGACGTCAGTTAACTGATCGAAATCTGGGGTGGCAAATGTCTGGTTTTTATAGCTGGTCACATGAAGTGCAACCTCCTGTTGCCATAAGCAAAGTTGATCTCGGAAGGACACCGTGGTGTTTAAACGGACCGGACACTAATGATACTTATGTAAGAGATACGCGATGGTACAGAATCTTGAGCTCAGTAGGTGCCTAGCGGGAGGACTGTGGAGGCGGGACGGGCGTTCCAGCAGGCGTGATTCGCGGACTGGCATCCTTCCCTTCCTGAAAGTAGTCTTGCATCGCTACTGCGGCGCCGGAGTGAGCTGGATGGCGTTTCTTGCGGTGTGCTGGCAGCGGGAGCGGTACGTCAGAGGGCGGGACCGCGACAGAGTCAGCGGGGACAGGATCTGTGGGCTGGACGAGGGCTGCAGCTGGCACAAAGGCGTCCGAGCTGGGGCGAATGGCGGGGGCGGGAATGCGGTGCAGAAAGCCGTAGCCAACGCCGCAGCCTAGGCGGCCTTCCGGACCGATGTGCACGGTCACGGGACGCAGGGTGTCGGAGGGGGCGTTGTAGACGTAGAGCTCGAGGTCGCGGCCGGCGCGCGCGCGCACGATGTCTGGAAGGATGGTCTCGCCGCCGGTGGCCAGTAGGCCGTCCTGGCAACCGACGATGTAGTCGTCCTGCGGTATGATGCCGCTGACCATGGCGGGGCCACCGGGCAGGTTGATGTTGAGCACGTGATACGTGTAGGTGGCGGAGAGCAGCGGCGTCCACTGCACGGAGAAGCCCAGCGGCTCGAACACGCAGTGCGCGGGCTGCGAGGCCTCCGGCTCCAGGGACACGTCCTCCACGGCGCTCTTAGGCTGTAGCTGCAGGTACTCGTCGCGGTAGACCCCGCCCTTGGCCGACCACACGTTCAGCTGCACGCTGTTGCCGCTGCGTGCGTTGAGCAGCGCGAAAATGCGCTGGTAGTCCGGATGCAGGAACCCGTGCTGGTTGGCCGTCGTCGGCAGCGGCTCGCCGTCGATGCCCACGATGTAGTCGAAGAAGGAGCACAGCTGCAGCTGGCTCTCGGCCACGCGCAGCACGCGGAGACCGTGCACCGTGGCCGTCGTGTCGCAGCCCGGCACCAGCAGCTGCGGCGGAATCGACTGGAAGTACACGTCCAGCGACCTGTCGAGGCCCATGTCCTGGACGGACTGCTCGAAGGTTTTCACGAGGTTCTTGGCGATGCGGAACATTGGGCGTACGGTCCTGGGGCGAGCGACGCTGCGGCGGCCCCGCCGAATTTGCTTGTGCATGTAGTCACGTGACCACGAATATCCGGCTGCCCGCCGCCCGCGGCGTATTCAACGGCAGCGGGCGCCTTGCCCGGCGCGACACGGCTTGCCCGGTGCGGCTCGGACCGGTGCGCCATGCCAGCCTGCGTATCACGCCGTTCCTGGAAATCACATGATTATCTTTTCGGGACATCTGCTGCGGAACCGTTACGCCTGTTTTTGGCCTCCTGCATCTGTGCTGTCTGCATCTGGTACGCAGGTCCCCGCCGCCGGCTGTCCTCTCGCCGCCGGATTGTCCCAAAGTCGTGGTGTGACGCCATTTGTGTACCAGCTCCCGCGACGCATGACAGGCTGGGGGAGGTTGCGCCGTTGGACGACACCCCCTAAAGAAGGTTTCTTTTGTTCGGTGCAGGCCCTCGAGGACTATATATGAGCAAGGGTTAAGCTGGGAGAGCAAACTAAAGCTAGCAAGAGACTTCGACGAACGGCATCTAAGTTTAAATCTAATCAAAGCTCAGAATGTCTTTCGAAGATTTGCACAAAGCGCAGCGCGGGAAGCTCGAGGAGGCAGTGGACCAAATATGTAAGGACTTCGAGGTGACGGAGGATAAACTCCGCGAATTGACCGGGTATTTCATCGAATGCATGGACCAGGGCCTCAAGAGCGACAAGACAGACGGGACGTATCGTGGGCTTCCGATGATCCCGACGTACGTTATGGGCAGGCCCAACGGCACGGAGGAGGGCACGTTCTTGGCTGCAGACCTCGGCGGGACAAACTTCCGGGTATGCTCGGTGCGTCTCAACGGCGACCACACCTTCAAGCTGGAGCAGTTGAAGTCGAAAATTCCCGAGGAGCTTCTTGACGACGACGTGACCTCGGCAGAGTTGTTCAGCTTCTTGGCGAAGCGCACAATGGCGTTTGTCAAGCGGCACCACGCAGACGTCCTTCAAGGCGAGGGTGGGGAGCTTAAGCTCGGGTTCACGTTTTCGTACCCCGTGGCGCAGACGTCGTTGTCGAGCGGTACGCTAATCCGCTGGACCAAGGGCTTCAACATCAAGGACGCCATCGGCAAGGATGTGGTCAAACTGTACCAAGAGCAGTTGGACGCGATCGGGTTGAACAGCGTGCGCGTCGTGGCACTGGCGAACGACACTGTCGGCACGTTCCTCTCACACTGTTACAACTCGCGCAACTCCGCGTCCCTCACGACCGGCGAGATCACAGAGCCCATCATCGGCTGCATCTTCGGCACTGGTACCAATGGCTGCTACATGGAGAAGCTTGAGAACATCAAGAAGCTACCACAGGAGCTCCGTGACAAGCTCGTCGCACAGGGAAAGACGGAGATGTGTATCAACATCGAGTGGGGCTCCTTTGACAACGAGCTCAAGCACTTGCCCACGACCAAGTACGACCTACTGATCGACCAGAAGTTCACCCACAACCCCGGCTTCCACCTATTCGAGAAGCGCGTCTCGGGAATGTTCTTGGGCGAGGTTCTCCGCAATGTGCTTGTCGACCTCCACTCCCAGGGCCTCATCCTGCGTCAGTACGGGCAGGGCCAGCTGCCCCACCGCTTGATGAAGCCCTTCAACCTTTCCTCCGAGATCCTCTCGCACATCGAGATCGACGACTCCTCCGACCTCCGCGAGACAGAACTCTCGCTCTTGCAGGCGCTGCGCCTCCCCACCACCTCCGACGAGCGCCTCCAGATTCAGCGCCTCGTGCGCGCCATCTCGCGCCGCTCGGCCTACCTTGCGTCCGTCCCCATCGCCGCCGTCATCACCAAGACCGGCGCGCTGGAGAAGCGCTACCACGGCGAGGTTGAGATCGGCTGTGATGGCAGCGTCTTTGAGTTCTACCCCGGATTCCGCTCCATGATGCGGCATGGCTTGGCGCTGTCGCCTCTAGGCCCCGACGGCGAGCGTAAGGTCCACCTACATGTGGCCAAAGACGGCTCGGGCGTCGGCGCCGCCCTATGTGCGCTTGTCGCCTAGACACTATATAATACCTTTAGACACGGTATATACTCTCTAAGAATGACTCTTGATGTGACTATTCTCGCCTGTATTTCATCTTCCCCAGCAGCGCTTACAGGAAGTCCCGCGCCGCCGCGAACGGCTGTGCTACACTATATGAGCTGTAGTAGGTCAGAGGGCGCCACGCCATAGATGTGGCGACTTGATTGGCATGTTCAATGGCGCACGCCGGTTCTGGCTCAGCGCGCAGCTTCTGGTTAAACCGTTAGTTATGACCTCTTGTGCTCCCGCACTGTACGAAATGTTACACGCTTAGGGAGGTACTAAAGCGCCGAACCAATACGGGGCGTACTTCAGACAAGTCAGCTACCGGTGCAAGAAGCAAGCTAAGCTAAGCGCAGTAGGATGCCTTTGTCTGTATCTGAATCGGAGGAACTGTTTATTCCAGAGTACACGCGCAAGAAGCAATCGAACGCAATTCAAGCGCTCGAACAGCCGTTTGACAGAGAGCAGCTCACTAAATTGCTCATTAATACGCTTCACGAGCTTGGATATGAGCAGTCTGCAGCAGCATTGCAGCAGGAGAGCGGCGGAGTGCAGGTAGAGTCTGAGACGGTACAGACATTGTTCGAACTGGTGAAATCCGGGCGGTTCGAGCAATGTACGGTGCGGCTACTCTTCCGTCTTCCGCTTGTGAATGGGGACCTAGCGCACTTGTTGCCGGTGGAGAATACGGAGGGCGGTGGGGAGCCTGGGGAACCTGGGATGACTGGGGAGCTTCTGCGGCAGTACCAGCTTCTCCAGCAGTGCGTGCAGAGGCTATCGGTGTACAATGCGGAGGACATTGCGAAGCTTACGACAGCGGTGGAGATATTTGTGCTTGTTCTGCGGCAGGTATTCATTGAGATGGTTTTTGTGCGGCAGGACAAGAAACGCGCTCTAGCGTTCTTGCGCTCGCTCCTCAGGCCGACTATTCAGCTCTGGGACTCGCTTGTGGCCGTGCAGACCATATCCATGGTGGAGGAGCCCGATGGAGAGTGGGCTATGACCCCAGACACGGCTCTCTTGCAGATGACGACTATCTTAACGTGTCCGGCGGACTCCGCGGAGGCGACAAAGATCTGGGGAGGGACTCTCGCAGCCTCGCGGCAGTTGGCGCTTGATCAGATTTCGCAGTATATTAACCCGAATGATTTGGTTCCGCGGGGTAGACTCATTACGTTACTAAAGCAGGCTATACAATTCCAGCGGTCTAGTGACCTGTTGAGCTTCAGCGACGATCACCACAACCACGAAGGAAGCCGGGCTGGCGAGAAAACCACCTACAACTTGCTCCAGGATAACGTTGGCTCCATGTGTATGTTTAATTTCAGTCATGTGAAGACTCTCTCTGAAAACAAAGATGAGATATGGTACCTCCAGTTCTCTCCAGACGGTCGGTACTTAGCTAGCGCGTCCACTGATCCTTCAAGCGACCGGAAAGTTTTCATATATGATGTTTTAAACAACTTCAGGGTTTATAAAGTTTTGGCCGGTACAGAACAATCTGTTATTTGTTTGACCTTCTCCGCTGACAGCAAGAAGGTCATCACATGCCCTTTTAACGAAGACGTGAAGGTCTACAATATACACGACGAGGGAACTCCTATTGGTAATAATGCGAGTGTCCATCCAAATATGGCTGGTGCCAGGGTAATTGATCCTGCCTACCAAGTGACAGTTACCCTCCAAGACACTCCGTCTTCTGCGGTATCGAGCTCTTCTGCGAATACTCGAATGCGGGTGTGGTGCGCCACCTGGTTCCATCACCAGCCTAATTTAATAGCATTGGGATCCACTGACAGAGATGTTGTCATTTATGACCTAGACCTCAGAGCTACAGTGTGTCGGCTAGCACAGACTTACCAAAATTCCGTCAATTCACCAAACCACAGTTCCTCTACATCGCCTCCTCCTACCGCTACGGATACCGGAAATGACCAATTCTTGCGTGTTCATGCAGTAACAATATCGCACGACGACAAGTACCTAATATGCATGAGCAACGACACATACATCGATGTTTACGATATGTCAGAGCTATCTCCTGGTTGTGAGAGGTCACATGAAATTAGGACACCTAGACTATCTAGACTTAACATTGGGAAGCAAATGATGTCTATGAGCGGTCCAGTTGGACCTGATGATTCGCTTTTGCTAATCAGTGTCCAACCCCATGAACTCCAGCTGTGGGACTTCAAAAGGCAGATTATGGTTCAACGGTACGTAGGACAGAGGCAGGTGGCATATATTATTCGTTCTTGCTTTGGGTACGGTGACAACCTAGTTGCTGGAGGTTCAGAAGATGGGAAGATATACATCTGGGATAGATATTATGGCAATATTATCGGCGTTCTTTCTGGGCATAACATGGAGAGACCGGATGACTCCAGGAACAAAAACTTCCCGATGACCAAAGTTTGCAATACTGTAGCATGGAATCCCGTCAATTCCAAACTATTCGCCTCTGGAGGCGATGACGGTTTGGTTAAGATATGGAAGGTTGACCCTAATTGATAAATCCTATAGCAGGATGCTATTTGTCTATAGAACTTCAAGAATCATGTTGATCTGTTGTTTCCTGAATTGTAGCTGTTACTTGAGTATATTAATTTTTATCTATGTGCATCACTATCGATTTCCTGACATCCTTTACTGATAGTCCGGATGGGGTTTATACTCACCGAGGCACACAGGCAGCTGCGTAATTAGTTAACATGGACAGCTGCGGTCCTACTACGTATCTAGTGGGATGCTATTGATGCATACTTGCAAGGGATATCATTAAGTGCGTAATAATTAAGCAAAGCCCTCATTCGTTTCCAGCCTACTCTCATGTATCCCTGCAAGTTCCTCCGCTTCCACCTTACCTCTCTGCACATTCAATGCATTGAAAACCGGAATTGATGCTACAACGAACAAGAATAGGAAGTAAAACGAGTATCTGATGTTGTGAGTCTTGTCAGTTATTAGACCAATGAGTAAAGGACCAACAACCGAGGACCCCTTGTCCGTAATGCTGAATAAACTGAAAAATGTAGATTCCCTACCCCTAGGGATGAGAAGAGAAAATACGGACCTTGACACAGCAGCCAATCCTCCCATAGAAATGCCATACCAAACAGCAAGTATATACATTTCAAATGGATGCTTTAGCCCAATACTTTGGAAAACAAAACCCAAGGTTCCATAAAATGGAATGACACCTGCCCAGCAGATGAGATATATCAACGACTGATGTGGCGGTAATTCTAACCGCTCTGATAAGAATTGTGGTACAAAATATGCGCCAATGACAGCATTGATCATCGTGAGAATGCTAATGACAACCAGGTTAACAGTACTCATGTGGAGTTCTGTCTTGGAGAATAATATCGCTGCAGAATTTATCGTTGTAATGGAGTCACTGATAATGAACCAGCCAACTAGAAAGATCAACACATCCTTTAACAAATTAGCGTGCATGGCCGCTTGGCCAAGAGACTGCCAGCCAGATCTCAAGTATTGCCGCGAGCGACTCCACTTGAATGGTGCGCTATTCTCGCGTACCACAACATCATCCAGCATCCACATCAGAGGCAGTTGGAAGAACATCCACCAGCCGCCCACAAGCAGCACCGCCACCTTGATATCGTCACGGTATTCGGGCTGCCGCAGTAGCCAGACCGAGCATACCTGCACCACGAAGGCAGCGATGTAGCCGATCCCACTCCCGCGCCCGCTGATCACAGTGGTCAGCTGATCCGAATCTATGACCCTGTATAGATATAGCACGCGTTTCAAGTCAGACACCACATCAGGCAACAACGAGTTCCCGACGACATTGATCACTCCATAGCAGCAGTTCGAAACAACAGTCAGTAACGCCAAAACGTAGTACTGGTTTCCCCGCAGCAACGCGATCGAGCAAGTAGCCAGCCCGCCGGCCATCCCGAACGCAAGCAGCACGTTCCGCTTGAAGCGCACCGTCTTGCACACGTCCACTACTCCCGAAACACTGATCACCAGTACCGTCTGAAGCAGCACACCGAGCGCGAACGTGTACAGCGCGAAGCTCGATGTATCTACAAACACCTTCCGCCCGAAAAGGGGCAACACGCAGTGTTTGTCCTCCGCCCCACACGGCACACCGTGGTCCTCGACCCGCACCCCGCTGTTGCGTGCAAATTCCTCGAGGAGCAGTGGAAAGTATGTCGACATCGCCGACACTATGAAAGGCTCACTCGAGAACGCATACAGGTACCATCCAAATACATTGCGATTCGTAGCGGAAACATCTCTGTCAAAGTTTTCATCGCTCGTGGGTATAGTTTCGTAACTCATCTCTTGGCCTTCAGAATACCACCTAGGTATCGCTACCTTCTTTATCCGAGTTTGGTCCGACGGCGAAGGGAGGCAAGGTGGAGAAAGCCCCTTGGCAATATTCTACAGACTAGTCCGAGAATGAAAATCGCCTTAAAAATAACGTCGACGAAACTTGACGATAACCCTCGAGGTTTCAACAGGGCATCGCCAATACGATTAAGACATATTGAGAAGATTCAATGGTAATAGTCGAGCGAGCTGATGTCATGCAAGGCAGTCAAGGCGCCGGTTGTTATAAGTATTTACATTGTACATGGAGAAGCGACAACTGAAAGAATCTCATGACGGAGCGACTCATGACGGTGTTGAAAGCCATTGCAGCGACGCATAGAGTTGAGACCAAGGTAGAAAGTTCGTTGGGTGCTTTTTTTTAAATTTAGTTTGGTGTTAAATACTGTCGAATGTCACTGTAAAGGGAAGGGAATTTTACAAAGGAGCTTCCTGGTCTAGCTAGTATCTGTCGAGGGGTAGTCTTGCATTATAGCTTTACAAGCTGCGCAGTGGAGTTTGAGTGGACCTATGCATGCATATCTGATGGGCTCCTTGATGTGATACACAATGGATCATGCAGAGTGGGATTATGTCATTAAGAACACGGAAGTATGTTACAACGGGCACTTTCGGAACAAATGAAGAGATCAGGCGGACTCGGTAGCTCTGGCACAGTCGTCAGTGGTAGCCGCGGAGCTGCTGGCAGAGGAGAGCTGCGCGGAATCGACGGCTGGAGCGACTGGCTGGATGGGCACGGGCAGAGGGATAAAGCGGAACTCGTCAAGAGCAGAGCCGGTGAGGATCTCCAGAGTGGGGCTCCAGTCCTTGGGCTCTTCCAGGACCCACTGCTCCCAGGCCTTGGCTCTGACCGCGTAGCTGCCGAAGTATCTGGCGGGGTCGACGGGTGCCTCAGGCAGGACCGGGTCGATGACGCGGGCGACGTCGACCAAGGCGTTCTCGTTGGAGACTATTTCTCTGAGTGCGCCCATGATTAGGTTGTTGTCGCCGCCCCAGGAGAGCTTGATCAACCGGTAGAAGGACGCAATGGTGGAGAATGAAACCCAGCCCTCCTTGTTTAATAGTGACTGCAAGTACGAGTCCGTTTTCAAGTTTTCTATGCTGAAGTAGTACTCAATCTGTCTCGCAATGTTGTCGATAGCCATCATCGGGTCTATCTGCGAGCTGTAGACACGTGGCCGGTAGGCGCTGCTGTGAGGCCTGTTATGGTAGCTGCGGCGCGGTTGGCCGCCGCTGCCTGTGTGCTGCCGCGACACAAACTGCTTGTGTCCGTCCGCGGAGTGCTGCTGCCTGCCGCCGTAAAAGCGTCTTCTGGGCTGGGACTGCAGCTGTGCAATATGCTGTGTCGGGTGGTGTGCACCCTGCTCTGCGGCCTCGTGGCTCTGCTGCTGCTCGCTGAGCTCGCGCTGGTCCGCGTGGTCCTCGGGCGCAGCGTGCACAGCATGCGCGCCACTGGCTTCATCGTGCGCCTTCCTGTGAGAGTCGGGTGCCCTCTTGTGCTGGCTGGGAGGCGCCTTGTTTCCGGTCTTGCGCTTCGCGGCACCGCCGTTGACCGCCTGCCCGTTCTTCTTCTTGCGCTGCATCTTGCGCAAGCCCTGCCCGGGCCCCAGCATCGTCGGCTTCATCGGCACCCACTTCTCCTTCCCATTAGTCACCATCGGCTGCGCACGCCCCCGCCCGCTGCCGTCGTCAGCAAACTTTGTCGCAGCCTCGTGCGCAGAAGGCCAGCGGCCGTCCTCGGCTGCCCGTACGGCCCCCGTGCCCGTCTGCACCGGTTTCCATGGAGAGTTCTGCGGAATCGGCGCTGGCTGCAGCTTTACAATGTCCTTCTTGGCCTCCTTGGCGCAACTTCCGGCAGATCCACCCGCCCCCGAAGGTTGTCTGTTCTCATCCGCGACATTTCCAGCGACAGAATCTTGAATGGCTCCAGCTTCAACAGTAGTAGTCATGGTTTTCAGTTACTTTCTCGTCTCACTCTATGCGGCAATGACCTACTATCAGCCTATTCCTAGCTTGGTGAAAGTGGTGATTGGTGATTTCTAAAGGATGACCGCTCGAGCGCCTCATCTCATCGCCAAAATTTTTCAACGATTTTTTTTAAATTTATTTGCGTCGGAAAAACGACGTAAGGATCACGGCACACGTTTGCATGTTACCCGGCTTTGGTGAAACTCCTCCAGCAACAGAAGCAGTAAATAAAAGCAGGCCTCGGCGGCAAGCTGCGCCTCTACATACGGCGCGGGCAGAGGCGGGTAGCGTGCTGAGAGTTGCTTAGGTCTGGGGCATCAAACTTTTCAGCGCATGGTTGAAATGGGTAGGATAGCCAAGGGCACGGGAAAAAGTAGCAAACGTACAAATTCCGGACGACAAGCAGAAAAGCGTTTTATCACAGAGGACGCAGAGACGATGCAACGGATTCGTAGCATGCCTATGCGCATGCGGTCCGGAGTGGAGGTATACCAGCGGGCGCTGCAGGCGTGCAAGGACGCGCGGGCGAAGCAGAAGACGCGCGGTCCGTCGTGGATGGCGAGTGTGCCGTACTACCAGCAACTGCAGCGACGCACTTTTAGTGCGCCGCAAGAGACACAGGCGGCGCGCAGGAAGGTGGTAGACGACTATATGTTGCAGCTGGGGCGGCGGTTTGAGGCAATTGCGGCGCGGGTGGCAGCGGAGCGCGCAGCCCAGGAGGCGGAGGTGCAGCGGGCGTGGGAAACCGACCACGGCGAGGTACCGGAGGAAATCCAGGTGCTGAAGCAGCAGCTGCGGGCCGCACGCAGCGAGGAGGCGCGGTCAGAGCTTTCAGAGAGGGTCAAGGAACGCACGGCGTACAACCGGGCAGTCACGACCGCGACGGCGGGCCGAATTCCCGTGGTGTACGTGCTCCCAGGGACGCCTGCGTGGGCGGCACTGCGTGACATATTCTACAAGCTGCAGCTACGGAACACGATCCTGTTTTCCATTGATATCGAGGCATACGAGAGCAACACGGCTGTCATCACGGAGGTCGGAATCTCGATCTATGATCCCCGCGAGAATGAGGACACACTCGTGCCGCACTTCCGCACCTACCACCTCTGTCCTGAGGAATCTCTGGGGCTGCTAAACAAGCGGTTTGTTCCGAATCATAAACACGAGTTTCTCCATGGTGAAACAATGGTGATGCCCCTCTCCGAGTGCGTTGAGTTCATCAACGGGCTCGTTGAATATTATCTACGCCCTCCCACGGGTGCGGATGATGGGTATGCGCGGGCTATTGTTGGGCATGGCGTCTCCGGAGACCTGCAGTGGCTCCGGAGTCTGCTAATCGATCTGCCAACGACCTCTGGTCCAGGCAATTCCCATCCACACGACCATGTCTCTATCCTAGATACAGCACAGTTGTACCAATACTTTTATGGCCAGAAGGGCTCGTCCTTGGGCAAGAGCTTAAGATTGCACGGCGTCCCACATAGTTATCTGCACAACGCAGGAAACGATGCATATTATACATTACAGCTGCTCATGAAGATGGGCGATGTGCAGCAGCGGATCCGGCACCATTGGGACGACCTATATGCTGTCTTCGACACGTTGAAACAATGGGAGGAGTATGACAGCTTCAGGCCCTCTGCTCCGCAGACGGACTCTGCCGGTAGCCCACGTGCTGCCGGTAGAGACGGTAAGCCAACATCCGGATCGAGCAAAAACCGTCGGCATCTGGATACCCATATCAATGGGATGCGCTACCACCGCAGCTTGGAGAGCTTCCTGGCCTCTTCAGCGGTTGCTGGGCGCGAAAATAAATAGGTAAATATATAGTAGTCTGCCTTTCCTGGGAGACTGGCGATGCCTTTCCTGGGAGACTGGCGATACCTAACATTGCCCCTTCAATGCATCGCCGGTGGCGCCAGCATTCGAGCACGCGCCAGCAGGCCGCGGTTCTCTTGAAAAATGAGCTAATAATTGAAACCACTACCTGCAGCAGCACGAATGACAATCGTGGCAAGGCTGGCGGCGCTTGCAGCGGTAGGGATTAACAGCAACCCAGTTGCATTCTTTGCATTACGACCTCCGCTGGTTAGTTACTTTAGCTCCTTTGTCGTTCCTTCCCGCTGCCGGCATCTTTTCTGTAACTAGAGAAGGAGTGTTATTGCATGTTGGGCCACAACTAGGCACACTGCGCCACTATTAATAGCAAGGAAAACGAAAGAAGCTGCACCGCTGAATGCTATACACTTTCAAATTGGGTAACTTTCAACATTCTTCATGACCGCCTTCCTGTTCCTGCGGTGTTAATGTAACTCGCGAGGGCTTAATGATTAACGTTGCCTCTACCGTCCCTCTTCCACGTTCTACGAGCTGAAATTCTTGAGCGAGAGCTAATTAATGGAAGCGAATTTCGCCTGCCGAATTCCCGTTCCTGGAGTGTGCCATCGGTGTGGCCAGATGATCGGAAGGTTCCAGGATAAATAGCATAGGGAACCGCACGATGCGCATCCTGCTGGATCCCTTCCGGAAGGCAGTCACGATCAGTTCCAATGGTCTCTTTCACCAAGTACGTTGGCATCGTTGCCACTACACTCGCTGCAGTGCAAGCTGCGACATATACTGTCAAACTCGACTATGAGCAGTATTTGGATGTGTTCTACCACTTCAAATCCGGTGGTGTCTCTGTCGAGGCAGTCTCCGAGGGCCTGAAGGTCACTGCACCAGACTGCGAAACCTTGCAGTCTGGCATGATTGTTGTTTCGAAGGATGGCTCGAAGGACAATGTCCTCGTTACCTGGAATCAGTACGGTGTCTTCCATCTGCAACATGAGGGTGCAGACTTGACGTGGAATGAGATCAATCCGCAAGTTTGTGGACCATCTGGCTCTTCTAGCACTGTTTACAGTTCGACTGTTTCACAGTCTGGCTCCGTTTCTGCTCCTCCGGACTACACTTTATCCGCCAGCACATACACTACCACTGTGGACGGTGTGGAGACGCAATACGTTACGTACTGTCCGATCTCGACGGCGTACGCGACACAGACCTACACCTCTACTGCTGGTGATGGTGCCCCTACTACCTTGACTGTTGTCTCTCCAACCGCCGAGATCGTTGTGTCCAGACACACTCAAACTATTACTCAGACGTTGACCCAATGTGAGCACAAAGACGCATGTACTGCTACTACTGTAAGCGTCGGCGAGACTTACACCGATATCAAGCTGACGAGAACAGTGAATTCTGCTCCAGTCAGCACCGTGACCACCACATCGGGGAGCTCTGCTGTGGCGCCATTGCCTACCGAGACTAAGCCGGGTTTCTCTTTGTCTGCCAGCGTCTATACGTCTACGATTGACGGAGCGGTGACCGAGTACACCACGTTCTGCCCAGTTTCTACCATCTACAACACTGCGGTCTTCACATCGGACAGACCCGAAGGACCAACTACCATTCAAATCACCTCTGCTGTCTCCGAGGTGGTTGTTTCGAAGTCTTACTCCACCTTCACCAAGACGGTGACCTTATGCCCAGAGTCCAAGGCCTGCGTTGTTACGCCTACTGTCACGAACTCTCATGTGGAGGTCACTGTAACACGGCCAATTGAGACCCCAGCTCCTACCTCCGAGGAGGACACAACCACCACCATTGAGTCTATCATTTACGTCACGATGACTGACGAGTCCGGTACGTCTGTTGTCTCCATTCCAAAGACAGCATTGTCTACTATTTCGGAGACCTCTGCTCCAGTCCCAGAAGCGCCAAAGACCTCTTCTGCACCTGCACCACAGGCCTCTGCCCCAGCACCAGAGACTCCAAAGACCCCAGAGGCTCCTAAGCCTTCTGCCCCAGCACCAAAGGCTCCAGAGACTCCAAAGGTTCCAGAGGCTCCAAAGACCCCAGAGGCTCCAAAGCCATCTGCCCCAGCACCAAAGGCTCCAGAGACTCCAAAGGCTCCAGAGACTCCAAAGGCTCCAGAGACTCCAAAGGCTCCAGAGACTCCAAAGGCCCCAGAGACGCCAAAGGCTCCGGAGGCTCCTAAGCCTTCTGCTCCAGCGTCAGAGGCTCCAAAGCCTTCTGCTCCAGCGTCAGAGGCTCCAAAGCCTTCTGCTCCAGCGTCAGAGGCTCCAAAGCCATCTGCCCCAGCGCCAAAGGCTCCAGAGGCTCCAAAGTCCTCTGCTCCAGCGCCCGAGGCGCCAAAGACCACCGCTCCAGCGTCGGTCCCTGTCCCTGCCTTGCAGACACAGGCATCCTCCGCTCCAGAGCCTACGGTTACCATGCCAGTCCCTGAGCAGTTCCAGGGCGCCGCAGCCCGCCGCTCCGTCAGCGCTCTCGTCCTCGCTGGTGCGCTTGCCGCCGCGCTGCTCTGAGCCCGCCCGCCGCCACCTTCTGTGTAACCCTGCGTACACACGCAGACATAATTAACTACATACTTACAGCTTACTCGCGTATACACTTACTCGCGTAGCGCCTCCTCCAGCAGCTGGTCCAGCTCGCCCGAAGCCTTGAGCGCCTCTAGATCGCTGTTGCCGCCCACGTGGCGCCCATTGATGTAGATGTTAGGCACCGTGCGCTGCCCGCTCAACTCCTCCAATGCGGCCTGCACCGCCGCACCCTCCTCGCCCATCGTGTCGAGCTCCAGCAACTTCACCGCGCTGGTTGGCACCCGCTTCTCCTCCAACAACGTACGCTTTGCCGCCTGACAGTATGGACAGAACGTCTTGGATGCAATGAACACCCGGTTCTGCTGGATTAGCGCCTGCACCTGCTTAACTACTGAAGGGGAAACCATCTTTGCTTGTTGTCCGCGATAAACACTGCTTGGCGGCACCTCGCCACCGTGTTTTTCTCGCCGCCTATATACGGTCTGTCAGTGGGGGAGGGAGCCTCAGAGAATGGGGGTGAGGGGCGTGGCTCAGGAAGCTCAGGGAGCACGGGGATAACGGCGGCTTAAACGGCGGCGATAACGGTCAACGTTCCCGATCGTCATTTCCGGGTAATGTAGTCATGATCACGTGGTAGCCGCCAACATCTGGCGATTGCCGAAGGCGGAGCGTTCACGGCCTGTTGCTGCGGGTGACGACAACCGCGCTGGCGAGCGCTGGCGGTCCCGCGAGGACACCACCCCCTGGCGGAGACTAAGGAACCAGCGGCAGTGAAAAGCGCACAGGTGGCGTTGAGGCGACAGCACACGAGAGAGTTAAGGGCGATGGGGTTTCTCACAGACCATCAGCACACGCTGATCACGGATGTGATCGACAAGGTGGTGACTAGCGAGCGGTATACGCTGGAGGTGGAGCTGGAGCGCCTAGTGCATCTGATCAGGGCGGAGTCCGAGTACGAATACACGCACAACCAGCTGGAGGCCGCGAGGGCGCTGCGCAAGCAGCTCAAGTACGGCAACGTGGGGCAGCAGCTGCGGGCGCTGGAGCTACTGAACCTGTTTGTGTCGCAGCAGATGAAGTTTGCAGCGCTGTACAACGATGCGAAGCTGCTGCAGCGCCTGCAGGGGATCGCGATGAACACGGAGACGGACTCGCGCGGGCGGCGGTACGAGTCGCGGGTGGTGAAGCGGTGCGTAGGGTACGTGCTGGCGTGGGCCGGGTTTTTGGAGGGGCGGTCGCGGGCGTACGAGGGCCTGGTACGGCTGGGCGGGGTAGTCCGGCGCAACTACGTGCGCAAGACGGGCAGCAACCGGCGCGGCGGGTTCCTGCACGACAGCGCGGACGGGTCGATCCACCCGGACGACGCACTGCGCTCGGCGCGCGCGGACCTGGCGGGCGACGAGGGCAAGATCAAGCTGCTGATCAGCGACGCTGTCGCGACCGCGCTCGCGCTGCAGAACGCGCTGCTCGCGCTGCCCGCAGGCACCCGCGCCGTCGACAACGCAGAGGCATCCGAGAAGTTCACACAGGCCCGCGAGCTGCGCCGCAAGGTGCTTCGCTACCTGCAGCTCGTGACCGGCGGCGACCTGCTCGGCCCGCTGATACACGCCAACGAGGAGCTCGTTGCCGCCCTCATGCGCTTCGACGAGCTCTCCAGCACCGCGGACTCGTCGGGCTCCAGCGACGAAAGCGAAGACACAGCGCTCGAAGACCCCTTCGGCGACCAAAACAAGATCTGACACACTGTAGTTATATAGGACTAACTATCCTCGCCGCGGAACCGCAGCGAGCAGCTGTTGACGCAGTGCCGCACGTCCTGCGGCAGCCCAAGCCGCTGCGCGAACCCTTCGCCCTCGAACACGTGCCCGAGGTGCCCATCGCACGCTCCGCACCTGATCTCCACACGCTCCATCCCGAGCGACGAGTCCCGGATGTACCTTAGCGCGCCAAGCCGTAGCTCTTGGTAGAACGCAGGCCACCCGCAGCCCGAGTCGAACTTCGTGCTGCTACTGTATAGCGGCATATCGCAGTTCGCGCAGTGGTAGATGCCCGCGCTCTTGTTGTGCAAGTACGCACCGGTGTGCGGTCTCTCCGTCCCGCGGTCTCGCAGTACGCGCAGCTGCTCCGCAGTCAGTTGCGGGTTCCATTTAGACGCACACATGCTACCTACCCGCAGTGTTCTGATCAGTTGTCGAGACATGCGCTGAAATTTCGCTCAGCAGGAGTCTTGCACTGAACATGGCTGCGTGAAAAGGTGATTTATCATCGCAACATACGCAGTGCACCACCCCAACCCGTAAGGCGCATCGTTCCGTCATGCCAGATAGCGCGCCAGTGGAGCCGCAGCAGCCCGTTGAGCAGTATCCGTCACAGATATCATGCACAGAGGCGTTCGACCGGCTAACCGAGTGCTACAGCATCGGCGGGCTGGTTCGCCACTACTACCGGTATGGCGAGTTCAACCGGTGCTCGAAGGAGATCGAGCGCTTCAAGTTCTGCATCCTGCACGGGTCGGACCCCGTGCGGGTGCAGCAGTGGTACCGCGAGGAGTGGGAGCTGAACAAGCGCACCAAGGGCACGTCGGAAGACGTGTGGCAGCTACGGCGCTGAGCAGCACACGAGAGGAGTAAATAGCGTTATATAGAGCAAGCTGGGCCGCGGACGCTTGTTTGGGCCCGAAGAGACGTCACGTGATTTGGTGAGGACTGGTGTATGTGCTCTATTTTAGCTTAAGCCAACGAATACCAGAGCGGCGCAAGAGACTCGGCAAGAGAGCAGTGCGCGCGCTCGATACTGCGCGAGTTTTGATTGACAGTTCTGCTGTCTAAGAGAGGTTAGGAGCCTGAACGATGTCTGGAACACCGGATACCGGGAGTCGTTCGATAGCGAACCACTCGAGTTGGACAGTCGATGAGGTTATAGAGTGGGCATTTAAGGAACTGCAGCTGACGGGCAGTGCGACAATGGCAGAGACAGCAGGTCCTGAAGCTGCAGGCGGGTGCGACAAGGATGGGGCAGAGGCGATGGGGTTTGGCAGCCCAGGTGGGGCAAACGGCGCGGGTGCTGCGCCGACGGTGGATTCTTACTGTCGCAATTTCCGGCAGCACAAGATCACGGGCGATGTGCTGCCCTTTCTGACGCTGGACGACTGCAAGCAGCTCTTCGATGGCGACGCGCGGCTGGGCGTGAAGTTCAAGATGGCCCTTAACAAGCTAAAGAGCTTTGAGGAGAGTGGCACGGCAGCCATCAACAAGGAGCTCGTGGCCACATTGAACAATCTGCATAACACGATCGCTGACAAGCTGCAGGAGTATCAATCCCAGTACGCACGGCTGCGGGTAGACATTCTGGAGGTCATGAAACGGAGCATTACACCGTCGTCAGGCGCTGCCCCGGGCGCGCATACGCACCACTCGACACAGATGCAGGATTACTTTGAGAGACCGCAGCAGCACGGTCATTCGGGCCACCCGTCGCCCATATCGCCGCGGAACCATCCAGCGGCGCCGGCTGCCCAGCGTAGAACCAGTTCCAACAACCCTCCAGGCGTGGGGGTGGCGGGGCCGCAGCCTGCAGCTCCTCCCCCTAACGCAGCGGGGATGGCCACCTCAGGAAACACCAGTTCTGGACAGGTATCGACAACTGCTAGTCCTAATGAGCCACTAAAGCAGCTGCGGGCTTCCAAAGAGGACTCTACAGAAAAGATTCTGAAAAACGCTATGAAGAAACATAACTTGAATGAAGCGGACTGGCGGCAGTATGTGCTCGTCATATGCTATGGCGACAAAGAGAGGATTCTCGAAATGGACGAGCAGCCTGTAGTAATATTCAAAAGCTTAAAGCAACAGGGCCTCCATCCCGCCATTATGCTGCGGCAGAAAGGTGACTTCGAGGAAGTTGGCGATCTGACGCCAGGAGGCAGATTGTAGAATACGCACAGTGAGAAATAGCGGCAATTGGACTGATTTCCATGTATGTTATGTAGTGATACATGTATAAACAGCCACTAATCTACGTATGTTACAGGGGTCTTTGTTCTGCGCAGCACATCAGTTGTTTTAAGAGTAAGGGTTAAACTTCCTCTTCGATTTCATGACCTTGATCCTCTCCTGATCTTCCTTGAATTTTCTTAGCAGCTCGTTAATTTCCTGCTTCTTCTGCTCTCTAAGCTGGAACCTGTAGAAGTCCTGCTTAGCCTTCTTGTCTACCATGCTAGGAGGCTTCTCCTTCCGGGAATGCTTTAGTAGCGGATTGCGGTTCAGAATCCGGCGCCTTATGGAGTTTAATGACTTTGTGTTCTTCCCTACTACAAGCGTGAAGCCGTCTTCGTCCACGATACTCGACTGAACCTCATCCTGCGCAAGCTGCTCCCGCTGCTCGAACAACAACATATGCTCGTGGATATCGTTGCGTAAGTATTCAAGATCCAGCGGCTTATAGAAGTTCTGGAATGTCGCTATCGAGGGGGACTGGAAGGCCCATTCCACAACCTTCTTTGGTTTATGCGCGTATTGGCGCAGGGCAGCCCAGCAGTTCTCCAGAGACGCCTGGTCCACAAACTTCAACAGGGCAGTGTTTCTTGGTGTATACCTCCTGTCCTCCGCATCCCCAGCGTCCCTGAAGTCGGACGTCAGAGCACCCAGGTCCACCTCGTGCAAACCAAACTCATCGTGATGCAGTAGCTCTGCCATATGCGCTACTGTCTCGTACTGTGCGCAAATGCTTCCAAAGCTTTCCTTGATAGAGTCAAACTGTGTCAGCAGAGGCAAATTGACGATGAACAGGCAATTAGCTTCCGACTCCACCTTCGTCTGATGCTTCTTCACGTACATGTAGTGTCGGACATCCGCCTCATCGCCCACTGCCGTGCATTTTGGTAGGCTAAAGGGGATCACAAAAAAGCCATTCTTCATAACCTCAACATGTTTCATATTGGCAGGAAGTTACAGGTCCCAAGAACGACAACCCGCCTTCCGCTCTGCTATGCCGTTGACCTTTTGCTCGTCATCGCCATGCGATGGCTTGAACAATTTTTCAACCAGGCCAAAGTCGTTTCTTTTTATGTATCATTTACGACGGTCGCTTCACGGTCATCGATTCGCTATGTACAACTCAGCTCAGGAGGAGCCGTTCTCCGCGGGAGCGCCCCCCAGCTGCTTAGTCTCCTTCATCAACTCGTACAGCTGTACGATCTGTTCCGACGACATCTGGTCCACTAAACTCTTCGAAAGTGTACCTTCAGCCCAGCTGTTGGTGGAAATCATGTGGAAGTAGTCCTGCCACGAAGCCAGGAAGCCGATGATATGGACCGGATTGTCGGTGTTCTTGTGTAGCTTGAATTCTGACTTCACGTATTCATCTCCGAGCGCGCGTTGAGCCGGCGGGAAGGCGCGGTGGGCGCGCAGGATCCTTCTGTAGAGGTGGAGCGGCGGTAGCAGCGGCTTCCCCTGGCGGCGCGCCGTGCGGTAGAGGTAATTTGTAGCGCGCATTGTGACAGTAGAAGAGCGTGTCACTGTGCAGCAGTCTTGTGTGGTATGGGGTAACTGGTGAGTAAGAAGAATAGTGGTGAAGTCAGACCAGTGAAGCTGTTTCAATATGTACGGGTGCTTAAATAAGACAAGCTCGAGCGGTGTGAAACTGGCGTCTGCGCTGCCGCGCAGATGCTTTCGGCAGGGGCCTTACTCGAAGTCAGCATCAAGCAGCTTCAGCTTAGTCATACGAATCTTCACAGCGTTTCTGTGGGCATCCAGTCCTTCGACTTTCGCAAGACTCATGACCGCGTGTCCGATATTCTGCAATCCCTCGGGATGGATTTCCTGCGAGGTGACGAACTTCTGAAATGTTGCTGTGTTGACGCCGCTATACTGTCGAGCGTAGCCGTAGGTAGGTAGTGTGTGGTTTGTTCCGCTCGAGTAGTCGCCGCAGGACTCCGGGGTGTAAGCTCCGACAAATACGCTGCCGGCGTGGTCGACCAGCGGTAGATAGTCCGAGGCGTTCTCCAAGTGGAGGATAAGGTGCTCCGGAGCATAGCGGTTGGAGAGCGCAAAGGCCTCCTCTGTGGACTTTGCAAGTATAATAGAGCTGTGCGCGATACTCTTGCGCACTATGTCCACCCGCGGCAGAGTGACAGCCTGGCGGTGAACCGCCGCCTGAATAGAGAGCACCTTTTCGTTGGAAATGTTGGCGCCGATCAGGAGTACCTGGGAGTCCGCGCCATGCTCTGCCTGGGAGAGCAAATCAGCCGCGACAAATTCGGCATCTGCATGTTCATCGCAGATAACCAGAACTTCAGATGGCCCGGCGGGCATGTCAATGGCACAGAGCGCCTGCATATCATTCTGCACATACATCTTCGCAGCTGTGACAAATTGATTTCCTGGGCCAAGTATCTTGTCGACCTTCGGTACCGATTGCGTACCATATGCAAGAGCAGCGACAGCCTGTGCTCCGCCTGCCAATACAATCTTCGAAGCGCCAATCCTAGATGCGACATAGACAACCTCAGGGGAAATCTTACCGTCCGACTTGCGAGGTGGAGAAGCAAGAACGATCTCCTTGCAGCCCGCAACCTGCGCCGGTACGCCCAACATGATGGCCGTGCTTGGAAGAACGGCAGTACCACCGGGAACATAGAGCCCCACCTTCTCTATAGGCCTAGGGAACCTTGTGCATACTACCCCAGGTTGTGTTTCAACCTTGAGGATATCGTCTCGCAGCTGCGCAGCATGGAATTTACGGACATTCTCCATGGAAATATCTATAGCTGTACGCACTTCGTCAGTTAATCCCTGCAAATACTCATCGCCGAAAGGAGCCTCTAGCACTGGAGTTTCTACATTCACTCCATCGAACTTCGCGGTAAGTTCAGTTAGCGCATCGTCACCATCCTTTATTACCTTTTTGATGATAGGTTCAACAAGAGTTAATATATCAGTTGTTTTCTGAATTGGCCTAGTGATCGCCGTTTTCAGTGCCCCCTCATCTTCTGCAGATACGACATTCAAATGGATAGAAGAGGGCACATCTTGCGCACCAGCTTCCATCTCCTCTTTCTGCTGCTTCTGAGCAGGTAGGTACTTTTGTTTTGCGTTACCAGGCCTCCTCGTAATCTTCATGTGTTTCATGTTCAGGTTTGCTTCTACCTCCTTGAGCGTAACATTGTTGGTTCTCATCTTAACCATAAGGAAATACAGTAAGTCGGCCACTTCCCATTGTAGCTCCGCAGGCGTTGTGGCCTCAATAACTTCGTCTGCCTCTTCCTTTATTTTCGAATTTAGTAGTTCCACATCGCCAACAAGACGGTGAGTATATGAGTCAGGGGCAGCATCAGCTATCCGTTTATCAACAACTTGCTCTAGTCCCTCTAAGCCAAGTCTCAAAGACCCGAAACATGAGGGAGTATCTAAATGGCAAAAGTTGCCTGTCCCGCCTTGCTCTGAGCGCTGCTCTACAACATATCTCAGTGCATCGCCGTCGCAGTCAATTGCCACTTGGAGCAGCTCCTGTGTGTTCCCCGACGTCAAGCCTTTCTCCCAAACTTCATTCCGGGATCTAGAGTAGTATACTCCTGCTTTTTTCTCAATCGCGAGTCTGATTGACTCTTCAGAGGAATACACTAGCCCAAGACATCTCTCGTATGCGTCCACAACTAGGGTGGAATAGAGACCGTCCGCTCTATCTGTTCTCAGAGCACTTATGACGCCATTCGCAAACTCTTCGGCGGTTACCGAGGATAATGGGCGGATCTGCTGTTCATCAAACTCGCGTACAGCTGGGTATTGCTGCTTGTAAACCCCGCTAACAGAAACGGAGAGTCGAGAACGCGGAATGCCGGCATCCACTAAAACATTGGCAGTACGCTCATCTACAAACAACGTGCTTACGCCATTATTAAGCATGGTGAATGCGTCCTCAATTGAGTACCTCTCATCCGCCTTATAAGCGACAGACACAGCTCTAAGTTGCGGATAAGCTTTCACGAATGCAGTAACCGCATCCACAGATTGACTGCCATCGAGCAGTAGCTGTCCAGATAGCAATGCAAACGACTTCTCTTCTACTGTAGCAGTATCTGCTACCAGCACCAGTAGCGGGAATGACATATTGCGCAAACGTCTGCAATATTCTGTTCTTTTGGTGAAATGTGTCCGCCCTTGTAAAACGAAGCTAAGCGCCTTTCCTTATATCGTTAAATCTTCCAGTAGCATATACCGAGGCTTTGCAACTATCCCGCGAGGCCCTTTGGTCTTATGAGTCATTTGTAATCACTAGTTTTAAGTATTGCGATTGGGTCTGATGTAACTTTTTCGACATCCGTGTCAGTATCTCGTGGTAACAGTTGACTAACGGAATCGCAACATGAGCTGGACAACCAACTAAAGCAAGAAAGGAACTACGTACAAGTAATAATAATATAGCAGTATGAGCCCGCAACACATTATTTTCGTTTCCTATAATGTCCTATGAACCATGCTATACAGGCAGTGTTGGCAAGTACTTCAGGCACATGGTACTGCAAACGACACTTGAATTATCCTATCGTCAGCGGCCAACGAACACATATGCTTACAAATAATACAATTACTGTTTGGTTATTGTGTGCTGCTGCGCCAGCTACTAGAAGGCGACTTCGGTGCACTCGAAGGCAGTGTGTCCGTCCTTTTCGCATAGCGCGCACCATAGCAGCCTGCCTGCTGCCGCGTCCTTGTTCTTGTTCCCATCGAATAATGGCAAAGACTCGTTAGGAAGCTTCGGTTGTAGCCCCAGCTCGTCTCTGTGACGGTGAGAAGGAGCAGGTGATTTGACGCCGATCAAGCTTCTCGCCTCCTCCAACTCGCGCCGCAGGTACTCTATCTCCGACTGGTAGCTAGCGAGGTCCGTGCCGCTCTTCAAGCTCTGGCCCTGAACTATGTCATCGAGCTTCCGCTGTGTATCCGCCAACTCCTTCGAAAGGGTAGAGTAGCCGTCGTTTAGGGACTGATTGTCTGTTTGTAAGCGGGCCCGCTCCTTTTGCCATTCGGCCTTCAGCTGCTCCTGTTCTTGGCATTGTCTCAGCAATTCTTCTAGCTGACGTTTTAATCTATCATTTTCGGATTTGAGTGTGTCCATCTCAAGCACCTGCCCTTCATCCTCCATGATTATTGTCTGCCGCCGTCTTTGCCTTAGCATACGCTCCTCGTTTTCTTTAATCTCCTTGTGTAGTTCATCGACCACCGATAGTAGCTGCTCGTGCTCGGACTCGAAGTACTGTTTCTGTTTCGCCAGATGTTCGCGCTCCGACTGCAATGTGTTCTGTAACCGCTGCTTCTCTGCCTCAAGATAACGTAGTTTTTCCTCGTAGTCATCTATTGCCGGCTGTATCTCCTCCAACACAATGCGTTGGTCGTCAAGCAACCTCTTGTAATGCAGAATCTCCTCTTGCTGTTGTTTAATCTTCGATTCATAGGATATGCTCTGACGCTTGAAGTACTTCGGTGTCATGAATATGCTGTTCCTGTTATCTGCGGACTCAGTCTCCGCGTCGTCTGCGTCTTCTCCTTCCTCCACGTCGTCCTCATTTTCACTATGCGGGCGGTCCTCGGCCTCCATGGAGTCGGAGAAAAAATCGCTCTGGTCCGAAGCCAGCGTTCTCCGACTCATCATGCTGGCAGCACGACTCACTACGCGTCTCGGAGTCGGGGAGCGGTATATAACGCTGCTCGCCCGATTCCTGGTCTTCGCCGCACCCGTAGAGCCTGTGGTGGCCAACGTAGAATTGGACGTCATTATCGAGAGCCGCTGCTGCTGTGGATGCGCTTGCGGGTGCGCTTGCGTGTTGTGACCGACAGCTGTCGTGCTGCTTGAATGAGCCTCGCCCGCCTGATCAAGCAACCATGCCACCTTCTGTAGGTGGATGAAAAGGCCGGACTGCGGGTACTCGGTCTCAAAGTACCGCTTGCCGCGAAAAGTCCCGTCATTCTTCCCGATGTTGGCCAATAAATCCACCCCCACAAACAAACCCTGCTTTCCCTCCACAGGCCCTATGTATTTCAGCTGACCTTTGCCAACATTAGGTATCTGCAAGAACGTCCCTATTCTGTCCTGATATTTGTCCGACATATATTATGTTTCCCTATTTCGCCAAATTTTGTTTTATTCCCTGCCCTTCCAGGATCAGGAGGAGACTTGTATATCAGATCGACTACTCCCTTCTGTGGGCTCTGTATGCCTCCAAACACCCAACGAAGCACCAGGTACGTGTCTGCAGAACGGTTATCCCAATCTTTGTTACTGTTCTTGCTGCCGTTTCGCCTTGTTGTGGTTACGATCTCTTACTCAAAAATCTAAACTACACCAAGGGATCCATCACGTGATATTTAATCACGTGATTTCCGGCACGTGACAGAAATAGGGGCAACCGCTACCATCAAGGGCGAGGAGGGTATAACTACCACTCTACTCATCACACTTGGAAGTTCGTTAGGAGCATTGCTGATTGTGCACTATGGCGGACATCAACAAGCTTATCAGTGAGGCGCAGAACCTTATGGACAATGGAAATCATGACCGGGCGGTGCAGAAGCTGACGACCGCAGCGGGCAGCAATCCAGACCAGTCGCAGATGTCCTCTATCGAGAGCCTTATTGGCAAGATGACGAACCATGTGATGGGAAACGCCAACACCAGGGATGGCGGTGGCGGTGGGATTGCCAGCCAGCTGTTCTCGTCGCTGACAGCCAACTCGCAGGGCTCGCCGCAGGCACAGCTCGGGAAGCTGGCGTTATTGTCGAAAGTTTTCGGAGGGAGCTCTGGAGGTGGGGGCGGGTTTAACCTCGGGTCGGTGGCCTCGTTATTCTCCGGCGGCAATAGCTCGGGCGCCGCGGGCGCAGCTGGGGCGGGTCTCGGGGCTGCGGGCCTAGCGTCGCTTGCCTCCAGCATGTTCGGTGGAAACCAGAGCCAGCAACATCACGGCCAGCAGCAGCAATACCAGCAGGGCGGCCCTGGGTATGGCTCCGGTGGCCAGCAGGGCGGCAATTACGGACAAGGCGGGCCACAGGGGGGGGCTCCTCAACAGGGTGGGAACTTCAACTTTTCCGGGCACTTTGCTCCGAATGACAGCCAGTCCGGCTACGGCCAACAGGGCCAGGGTGGCTACGGTCAGCAGGGCCAGGGTGGCTACGGTCAACAGGGCCAGGGTGGCTACGGTCAGCAGGGCCAGGGTGGTTACAACCAGCAGGGCCAGGGTGGCTACGGTCAACAGGGCCACAATCAACAAGGGGGCAATGGCGGCGGTTTAGCGAACCTCGTGGGCAGTTTCTTCGGCAAATAATTGCCGTTCTTTAGGTAGGTATAAATACTTTCCGCCTCCCGCAGCCTGAGATGCGGGATTTATGGCGTTGTTATAAATCAAAGTTGAGCTATGACTATTTAGAGTCTACATGCTGTCTTATTTGGTGTGTCGGCACCACTGTCCTTCAGGTCGGAAACGTGAAAGTGCACTAGCGCTTCTTCAGCGGCTTTACGTTTTCTTTGTAGAGGCGGTACTTGTCCTTGCCGGGAGTACTATCCACAGTATTGCCAGCAGGTGTGTATTCACAAAGGACGTATATTCCTTTCCCCTTATTAGAACAGTAGACGACAGCGCAGCCAACCTCCTCGCTCTTCGCCCACACTACCTGAGTAAAATGGCCTACCTGCTTTCCATCGTGGTATATTCCGGTAATATTGTTATAGTCATAATCTTCGATTTCGTTGTACCATGCGTTAACGTAGTCCGTCACATTGGGTGTCTCGGGTGAAAATCCGGAGGCAATATTCTCGCCGTATGGTCCGTCAGAATGCTTTAGCACATAAGAGCAGGGATCTTCGCTTGTACCTGCAAGGCTTGAGACGTACTTGTATGCGAATTTAGAAAGCTCGTCGTTCCATTTTAGGGGAGGAGTATCTTCGTGTAGGGCACGCTTTGCATTATGGGCTTTGACCAGTTCGGTAGCAACAGCAGGCTCGACACTCATGCCGGTGGATGACGCAGCAGAGCTTGATGGCACACTACTGGTCTTAGATGACTTGCTAGATGACGCTTTCTCTGTCGTAGTAGAACCCACAGTATCGCTCTTTTCTTTTACATTGGTGGTTGATGAAGATACCGCTGAGATACTTGTGCTACCGCTTGAAGTACTGGAAAGTTGGGATATCTTAGTAGTAGTGCCAGTCGTGCTAGATACGGAAGTTGTGACGTTCCTATATCCTGAAAAAGTTGGTCTAATTGTAGGTTTCGCTTTCGATTTTTCCAGCTGAGATGAACGGTCAGGTAACTGACTGTATCCCGGTGTCGTCTTTGGGGCGTCAGTAGATTTTTCGGAAGAAGGTGGGTATAGAGAGGACACTGAAACTTTCGTTGCGCTCGCAGCGTCCTCGCGACCTCTGCTAGTTTGGCCTTTGATGGAACTGGCAATACTCAGACTGCGACTAGTGATGGAAGTAGTAGTAGACTGAGAAACGCCAGAGGCTGATTGTGAGCTTGGCTTATCTTGATGGAATGTACCTGATTCAGTTGATGCCTGTCGACTTTCAGATGAGGTAGACTGAGATGTGCTATACTGATAAGTAGATGAAACAGCCACTGCTGTGGAGCTAGATCCAGAAACGGATGGCTTCGGCCGAGATTTATACAACCTGGTGGAGGTAGCAACTTCCGTGTAATCCTGCACAGCAACTGACTGCATAGCGATTGCAGCAGCAAAGCTGCTGACAGTAATTAAGAGGGCCGGTTTCATCTTGTGGTTGATGGGAAAAGAGGTGACAGCACTTATCTCATCCAGAACATCTCTAACAACGCATAATTTATATATCATTGGATGTCTAAGAGCTTAAAGCCTAGTTTGAGCGGATAATCGAAGAGACAACTAGCAATGCTCTACAAGGAGTCGATGACGCGCCATACCAGCAGCATGCAAAGGTTGTTTGGCTGGTTCATACTCTTGGTCTTGGGTGCTAGTGAAGAGCATTACAGGTAATTCTAGTACTCGCCTTGGCAATTCCCTGTAGTCATTGTGGCGGTCACTTTCTTTAGCATTACCGCCGGAGGCACCCCTCATCACTGGCAGCTTACATCATTTGTACGGGCACAAGCGTTCTTTTTTGCCAGTAAATACGGTAGGGCAGAGTTACATTCCTTATTCCGATTTAGTTAAATGATTTAGATCAGGAATTTGAACCCCTTCCTACACATGCATGAGCCATGATAATCTTGGATTGCGGTTTCCCCACGCAGACGTGCACCTCACATGCCATTTTGTTTGGAAAAATGTAATCTTTAGTGTAGTGCTTATCGGCTGTGAACTTCAGGAACCAGTATAAAGTAATCCTCAAATACCACGATTATCGCTGGCCCGTCAGTTTCGCTAATGGCTGAAATTTGTATATTTCGGTAAACACATACCCTGCGTTTCCCTCGCTTCAAGTTGCAGTATCGAAATACGCCCAACTAGCAGCTGCGAATCTGCGAATCCGCAGTGTTCTAGAATCCGGTCTACCCAGCCCACACATATTCGCAGCGTCGTCGCTGGATTAGCGTTCAGCATAGTAAATCAACTTTCCGTAAGTAAATAATAGCGCCCCCTCGACTTCGTACAATAATCATCGCCGAATGCGGGAGCACGTTGCCCTACATACGCATATGGCCAACTGCTTTCCGAACTGGGAGGAATGGGCTCAAAAGGAAAAAAGTACCAGCATGGTCCTCCTCAAGTAGTCGAAGTCCGCTTGAAGTTGCAAAACGCTTCCTCCAGTCGCCTCCCTACGCAGGGCGTTACTCTGCACATTCGTCAGCAGCGCCATGAAACGGGCACGGTAAATGCTGCGACGGGAATTATGTAATTATCTAAGCAATAGCGACATCAACAGAGATTGCCTTTGTTACATAATCAGGTGTTTCATGGAAATATTACCCGGCTTTTGGACAGGCGTCAGCGGCACTTCTCGGGCGCATGATACAGCTATGAAACAGTGCACGACAAAGGTATTTAAAGTAGAACGAAAGGATTGGTATCGTTATATTAATCGGAGACTTCTTGCGGACTCTTACCTACTTGCTCTATGGCGGAAACAGATACCACTGTCTCATCCACCATAACAAAGGAGGTAACGGTCGTGTTATATCGCACATCCAGCTCACAGAAAGAAGACACGATCCTGCAAACAGTTACAGTAGACAAATACTACGCTTCCGGTCAGACTATTCCATACGCGTATTCAACACTTAGTTCGCAGGGGGGAAGTAACAGCTACAACCTTAGATCCACGTCCAGTCAAATCGCAGGTAGTAGCTCAATAATATCAGCGATAACAAGTGCATCCACACCGTCATTCACAAGGACTATCTCTCTAAAAAATTCCACGGTAACATCCTCAAGCGATATATCACTTCCCCTTGCGACTTCCATGTCATTATCAGAGCACCCCTCTGGAACGGCATCCGCTTTTCCCCCGGAACAGAGTTCGAATTATGTTTCACTAAGCACTTTAGTGAGCGATGAGAAAAGTTCGAAAACCATCATTGGACTCTCAATTGGCCTTCCAATAGCGATTTTTATCGTGAGTTCTGCGCTGATCATATGCTTCTTTCGTTATCGAAATACAAGTCGCCATCAAGACGAGAGTAAACCAGCTCGCTGGGCGGTCGAGCCAAAATCGGCCAAGCTACAGCGGCCAAGCTCGTTGGATCTAGAAAAAGAGCCTTTGGATGGGGAGCATCAGGATGATCGGAGTATCTACAATATTTCGGCCAAAAAAGTCCAACCTCCCCATGTCTTGACTCCTGATAAAGCAGCGATAAATCCGGATTCATCAGACAGTGATACCATGATTGAGAAGTATTTGTATGGAAACTCCGATGCTGGTAGCAAAATAATGGAACCTCAAGAAAGGGCTAAATGGACTTACGAATCACCACTATCAAGATGGTTCCTAACAAAATCAGTATACCAACCTTTTAGTTCCCTAGAGATGAATAGCGGTACCACGGAGATTAAAACACCCACTGTTCCTCTTAAAACGCTCCGACTCCTAACAAAGGTCCGCCGCGAACAGGCACCGAATCCGCAGACCGCTGTATATTCGCCTTTCGGGCAGCAGCCAAAGTACGCGCCTGCGGTGCTCATGGCAACGACATACAATCATCAAGCAAGTGATTTTAAGCCACCTCCAGGTATAGCAGCGACGGAAAAGGTGTCCAGTACCACCTCGAAAATGACCGCGCTTCTACCTTGGTCGGACACACCACTGAATGAAACGCAATCAGACAAAGACCAATCATATGGTTTCTCTCCCGAGCTTCGCCCAGGTGCTTTCTCGCAAAGTACACCCGATATGCCTTCGCCGCCGCCAACGGCAGACGGTGACCTGTGCGTTGTAATAAAACCTTTCTCGCCCCGCTTGCTAGATGAGATCGAATTGAACATCGACGAGCAAGTCCGTGTTCTTGCTCGACATACAGATGGCTGGTGCCTAGTAGAAAAATGCGATAGTGCCAAGAGTCCTGACTCTGACAGTGATAATATATCTGCGCCCAACTACCTTAACGAACGCCGAGGCATTGTGCCGCAGATGTGCCTCAAGCATGTTTTGAATGGTATTGACTGAATTCTAAATATCCAGCCTTAAAGGTGAAAAATAGCTTTGAAATAATGTGTAATGTGTGTGTTAATTTACAAGATGTAAGGGCTGTCACTTCCCTACGATGCGCTGATATTTCTCCGAAAGTTGTTTTTCACTTGTTCGGCGTGAAAGCACGTTTTCAAGCCTTGTGCCTACTGTTGTGCTATATCAAAAGCACAAAAAATAGAGATAAAGGGTCTCATGCCGTTGCTGAGGAACAGGACGAAAGCAAGCGAGGCACCCATGTCCCGTTAAGTATTCTTACACATTGCGCGATATCGTTTGTAGTAGATTGTTATCTATGCCGCTTTACGCAACTGCTTCGCAATCACACAGTATCGAAGAAAAGGACATGAAGTGCCCTTCGTATCAGACATATCACCAATCTGTAGGTTCCCCGATGCACTCCCGCGCTGGGGTAACGCTTTTTTGATTGTACGATCGCGGGATTGCGTGATAATCCTCCCAAACTACCGGGACCCAGGGACCGAGTACAGCCTACATGATGCACATATCAGATCTACGGCATCTACGGCCGTACATTAATTGCGTGCGTCGACCGGGCATAAGGCTCATCGAATGAAACGTTGGCTTACTTACTTCCCGCGCTTCAGTCGTCCGGGCTTACGCAAAAAAAAGGAATGTGACCGTAACCGGCCGAATCACTGGTGGACTGTTAACAGTTGCGAAAGCTTACACAGCACACAAGTAGGGTCGCCAAGAAGCCAAACTTTGGTGAAATGGCACCTCTAGCCCCTCTACACATGCAGCGAACCAGTAGATCACCATTCTGCATCAACTCCGGCCATGGAAACCGCGCAGGGGCATATACCACCACTTCTTGTCCATTGTTCCTAATGCTAGACGCACACCAATCTCCGCGACCGTCGATAGTCGTAACAGGTAAAAGCAGGGACGGTCGAACCGCCGATGGCCGGAAACGGCGTTTGGCAGATTCCTACTAGTTTTGGCTCGGCATTTTTTAGAAAGAAAAAAGAAACGTCGGAGAGCTGTCTTCGTTTTTGATTGGTATGTGTTGGTGCCAGGCGCAAGAATAGAGCCTCGCGCAAGGCATCTTAGAGCGCAATTCCTCATACCCTCACGCGGAACCGCTGTTGGTTGGACACATCCAATCAAGCGTAATAGGTCCCCGCCTTGGGGAGCATTGGGGATGTTACAAATTTTTAGATGAGCTTCGCAGCATAGAAGTTCCTTATAAATACTATTCACCACTCTTAACCATCGCAAAGCGGTTGCTTTTGACTGCTTAGGGACCACTAAGCAATACAAATAAACGTAGCGTCGTTACTATGCCGAGAGACGCTGGCATACCGACAGGGTCCTCGACTGGAGCCGTCCTGGTCGACGGGGAGCTGAAAGACGTCAAGTCGGGCAAGGTCGTGTCGACAGAGACGACGGAATTCTTCGAAAAAACCTCTGCTCAGAAGAGTGATTTCGAATATCTTGAAGGAGATGATACCCGCTTTAAGCGCTTCCTGAACTCTTTCAAGCGGGCTCATGGGTCTGGGACTGACACTGAGGGCGGCGAGCGGAACACAAAACATGAAAACCTGAAGCAGACGATCAAGTCGAGGCATATGATCATGATATCGCTAGGAACCGGTATCGGTACTGGTTTATTGGTTGGGAGTGGTACCGCATTGCACGACGGTGGCCCTGCAGGTTCTGCTATTGGTTTCTTAATTATGGGTACCTGTGTCTACTGTGTTATTCAAGCCGCAGGCGAGCTAGCTGTGTGCTACGCATCATTGGCAGGTGGATTTAATGCATACCCATCATTTCTAATAGACCCCGCGCTAGGTTTCGCGACTGCGTGGGTCTACTGTATACAGTGGCTGTGTGTTTTCCCGCTAGAATTAGTCACTGCGTCTATCACCATCAAGTTCTGGTCTCGGGCTGTCAATCCGGACGTGTATGTGGCCATTTTCTATGTCCTCATCATCACAATCAATTTCTTCGGCGCCAGAGGCTATGCAGAAGCAGAGTTCTTCTTTAATAGCTGCAAGGTGCTCATGATGATCGGCTTCTTCATAGTCGGCATTCTTATCAACACCGGGGCTATTGGTACCTCGGGTTACATTGGAGGTAAATACTGGCGTGATCCCGGTTCCTTGGGTGGAAATAATGGCTTCCAGCATTTCAAAGGTATTGTCGCGACCCTAGTCAACGCAGCATTCTCTCTTGGTTGCTCCGAGTTTGTCGCTTTGACTGCGGCAGAGCAGGCTAACCCCAGAAAGTCCATCCCTGCTGCTGCCAAGAAGATGATCTACAAGATTTTTGTTGTTTTCTTGGGTTCAGTGATTCTTCTTGGTTTCTTGGTGCCCAAAAACGCGCCTGAACTTATGGGTTCCACCGAGTCAGATGTGCATGTTTCGCCATACGTCATCGCCGTCAGAATGCACGGTGTCAATGTCGTCCCAAGTTTTATCAACGCAGTCATCCTTCTTTCCGTGCTTTCGGTCGGTAACTCAGCATTTTATTCCTCATCGCGCCTGCTGCACTCGCTGGCGGAACAGAACTACGCACCTAAAGTCTTCAAGTATATCGACCGCGCAGGAAGGCCCCTCATGGCCATGATTGTCTCGATTTTGTTCGGTACTATATGTTTTGTTGCTGCATCTCCAAAGGAAGAAGAAGTCTTCAAGTGGCTATTGGCCATCTCAGGTCTATCCCAGCTCTTCACGTGGTCGACCATCTGTATTTCGCACGTTCGTTTCCGCCGTGCGCTAGCTGTGCAAGGCTACTCCACGGATGAGCTCGGATTCAAGGCCCAGACAGGCGTAATCGGCTCGTACTGCTCTGCAATCATGATGGTGCTAGCTCTGGTCGGACAGTTTTGGGTGTCGCTCGTGCCCATGGGAACGTCGAAGCCAAACGTCGAGTCCTTCTTCACAGGCTATCTTGCAATGCCGATGTTCCTCCTCTGCTACTTCGGATACAAGGTCTGGAACAAGGACTGGCGCCTCTTCATTCGTGCCGACCAAATTGACCTGGTCTCGCACCGTCGCATTTTCGATGCGGACGTGCTCAAGCAAGAAGACAAGGAGTACCGCGCAAAGCTCCGCAACTCTAGCATCTGGCACAGGATCGCCGATTTTTGGTGCTAACTTACATATGAAATGAAATATCTAATGCCGTAACCACTGCGCGTCGCCGGACGCTTAATCATTGATCCCATCGCTTCACCGCTGCTCGAGCCCGACAACCGCCTCAGTGCACCACGTCAGCCGCCCACGTAGAGGCCCGTGCACCACGGAATGGAGTGCACCACGATACAGCCCGAACACCGCACCACCGAAAACCCAGCAACCACGAAACCACGTGATATCGATCGCGCCCGACGGCCGCGGCGTGGCCAACTTGCGCGCCTCCCGCCCCCTCCTCTTCCTCTCCCGAACGCCACCGCACCATGTCCGACGAGCAGGAGCAGAAGCCCGAAATCAAGCCCGAAACCCACATCAATCTCAAGGTCTCCGACGGCTCCAGCGAGATCTTCTTCAAGATCAAGCGCACCACCCCGCTGCGCCGCCTCATGGAGGCCTTTGCCAAGCGCCAGGGCAAGGAGATGGACTCGTTGCGTTTCCTCTACGACGGTGTCCGTATCCAGCCCGACCAGACTCCCGACGACCTGGATATGGAGGATAACGACATCATCGAGGCCCACCGAGAGCAAATCGGCGGGTCGTAACTACCCTATGTAGCCAATGTACGTTTTTTCGCCAGGGGCGCGCCTTGTCAAGAATCGACTCTCCGACCGCGCTCTGCCTTCATTTGGCAACCTAAGCCAATGCAGCCCGCCGCGCGCGGCCGGGGCGCATGGCTAATTTAGTAAGACGCTGGCCTAATGTAGTAACACCGTACACGAAAAAGTTTTCAAAACACACGACTGTCGTGCTGAGGAAAGCTATGTCATGCTTGCAAGTCGAGGGAAAGTCAGTCCTGTCTGGCTGGCCTAAGCGTTACAAAAGGACGGTGCTGGCGAAACCTCTTTTACTTTTGTGCCGCTGCCAGTGTTTGTGGCACGAGCTCGCTACAAGACAAGCGGGATGGGCGATAAGAACAACAACGTGACGTCACTTAGAGGCGATCGGATCGGGCCATGGAAGCTCGGGGAGACGCTGGGGGCGGGCAGTACCGGTAAGGTGCTTCTTGCGCAGAACACGGAGACCGGGCAGATAGCGGCTGTCAAGATAATCTCGAAGTCGGTGTTCAACGCGCAGGGCTCGACGTTTGTGGGGTCGAACGACCCGGACGTGCTGCCGTACGGTATCGAGCGGGAGATCATCATCATGAAGCTGCTGAACCATCCTAACGTGCTGCGGCTGTATGACGTGTGGGAGACGGCGCAGGACCTGTACATGGTGCTGGAGTACGTGGAGAAGGGCGAGCTGTTCAACTTACTGGTACAGCGGGGGCCGCTGCCGGAGAACGAGGCGGTGCGCTTTTTCCGACAGATCATCATTGGGATTTCGTACTGCCACGCGCTGGGCATCGTGCACCGGGACCTGAAGCCTGAGAACCTGCTGCTGGATCACAAGTTCAACATCAAGCTGGCGGACTTCGGGATGGCGGCACTGGAGTCGAAGGACAAGCTGCTGGAGACGTCATGCGGGTCGCCGCACTACGCGGCGCCGGAGATCGTGTCCGGGCTGCCGTACCACGGCTTCGAGAGCGATGTGTGGTCGTGCGGGGTCATTCTGTATGCGCTGCTGACAGGGCGGCTGCCGTTCGACGAGGAGGACGGAAACATCCGCAATCTTTTGCTGAAGGTGCAGAGCGGCAAGTATGAAATACCGGGCGAGGACGAAATATCGCCCGAGGCGCGGGACCTGATCGTGCAGATCCTGACGGTGGAACCGGAAGAGCGCATTAAGACACGCGAGATCCTGAAGCACCCACTGCTGCAGAAATACCCCAGCATCAAGGACTCGAAGAGTATCCGCAACCTGCCGCGTGAAGACACCTACCTGAACCCGCTGGATCATAACGACGGCACGATAGATCAAGCCATTCTTCAAAATCTTGTGGTGCTATGGCATGGAAGAGATAAAAATGAAATTACGATGAAACTCAAGGAGCCGGGGGCCAACCTGGAAAAAACTTTCTATGCACTGTTGCATAGGTTCAAGTTTGAGAACGAGCAGCAGCAGTTAAAACAGCAGCAGATTGCCAAGCGCATTTCCTCCACTTCTTCTTCTCCACAGCAGAATATTGTGAAGTCTTCTTCCCGGCGCTCCATAAACAATATACTGTCAACACCTAAGAAAAAACGGAGTTCAGCAGTTAACGTATCGTCAGCGCACAAGAGACCAGTTTCCATCCAGAAGCTGAACGACTGCGGGGCGCTGAATCCAACCTCGCCGTCCAAGAAGCGCTCGCTTTCGAACAGAAAATTGTCTGCGGTGCTTGCGGGCTCGAATTCCTCCTCGCCGTCACGGAAAAGAATGTCAGTGGGACAAGATGCACCGCCGGTTCCTACTGCGGTATTGCGTGACTACAATAAACGTGCTTCGAGAGCAAGCAAGCGCTTATCCTTCCTTCCCTCCAAACGCGGATCTATTACCACAAAAATAATTGCCACATATGCAAAACTATCGGAAGATAATGACTGGGAGTACATTGATAGAGAAGCCAAGCGCACCAGTTCCGATTTCGCGACATTGATTGACAATATTTTTGAACACGAAAAGTACGAACAGATAAGGCGCGAAAAAGAGGAATTGGAGCGCAAAGTTCGGGAGGCGAAGGAACGCGAGGAGCGCGAGCGCAGAGCACGGGCGGAGGCGGAACGCCGAAAAAGGGAAGAGGAAGAACGCAGGCGTCGCCGCGAAATGGAGGAGTTGCTCAAGCAGCGGGAGCTTCAGAAGAGCTTGGAGGAGCAGGTTGCTCGGTTGAAAGCGGAGGTCGCCGCTACAAAACAGGAAAAACGCATGTCGCTTGCTCAGGAGCAGCACGTGCGCTCGATTTCCGAGCCGATGGAAAGGAGGGAAACTCGGCCAAGTAAACGGGACTCCTTCCTCGCCCTGCAGAACAATATCAACAGTCTGCTGAAACGGCGCACGCTGTCGCTGGAGACGCGGCCGGTGTCGAGGTTAGATCCAGGTATTAAGCTCTCAGAGGAAAGCACCATCTTGGAAAATGATTCTGAGCGCGATGAGGACCGCCTCCGGGTCGAAAAGAACATATTGGAGACGATCCGCAGATCGAAGTTCTTGGGATCTCAGTACGATATCGACAAGGAGCTGCTGAGGGCCAGGCGCGAGAAGTTGGACAAAGTGAATATGCGCAAAAACCAGGACAGGAAGCTGGAAGCAGGCCTCCATCCGCGCCAGGAACAGAGGTTCGTGTCGGACGGCACCACAGTCACCTCTTCGCATGAAGATTCGGAGTCGATAACACTACCCAAAAACGTAACCGCTATCGGCGTGTTGAGGGATGAAGAGTCCGAGCCGAGAAAGTTGTCCGAGGTCAAGATCCCGCAGTTTACCAGGCGGTCAAAGCATTTCAGCGCATCCAGCAAGCGGCTCTCGGTGTTGTCCATGTACTCCACCAAGGCCTCGTATACCAACCTTGCCGACTACCTCAACAACGACGTGCAATTGAAGTCGTTGCAACCCAGCGCTCCGACCTCCACCAGGGTACCCCAGGAACCTGAATTCATGTTCGAGTCGGCTGGGCAGGAAAATCGGTACCACGCGGATGCGGACCACAAAGACGCATACCTGACAAGACCGAAGGTCAGCGTGGACGATGGCCGCGCGCCCGCGGGCCCCGTGGAGCTGATAGAGCTCGACGACAGCGAAGACAGGTCGAAGCAGTACTCGGAGGAAGACATCGCAAAGGTCAAGCTGCCGATCTTGCCGCCACTCGACCACCTCAACAAGCCCAACGGTCTCGGTATCTACCAGGCCCCGGCGCCTCCGAAGGAGCCGCTGGGCCAGCCCGCGATGAAATCGATGATCCCAGACGATATCAAAATCAAGCGCGTCCCCAACCAACTCTCCCCGCGCAGGCGGGCCACCGAGCGCGCGCCCGAGAAAAAGGTCGCCAAGACTATACCCGAGCGTGTGATCGCAGCCGAAACCTTCCCGCCGCCCAACACCAAGAAGAAGTCCTCCTTCTTCAAGAAATTTTCCCGCGAGAAAATGCACTCGGACTGCGACGTCCAGCTCGACACCACCGTCGGCGACTCCAAAATGTTCCGGGCCTTGAACAAGTTGCTGAACGGCTGGACCAGCTACGGCTTGAAGGAGGTCCGCTCTATGCCCGCCTCCTACACTATCACCGGTAAGCTCTCGAGCGACAACATCCTCTCCTTGCGCTCCACCGCCTTCGAGATCGTCATCCTCTCCGTCGCCGACACCGGCTCCAGCGTCAAGTTCACCAAGAAGTCCGGCTCCAAGAAGACCTTCACCCGCCTCGTCAACGAGATCGAGAAGATTTTGGAGAAGGAGAGGGTCTTGGTGCTTACCTCCTGACCCCCGGACTGTAACTGCGCGATATACTAAATAAATATGTTATCCCTGGAATTTGTAGCATTAAAGGACTTATGGACTATTCTGTACTTACGCTTCCTGCCGCCCATAGCAATGTCGCCGCTAGCACTCCGAGCCCGCTGCCAGCCCAACAATCGGACTACCGCGCACCCGCGCCCCGCAGTCACGTGGCGCCCCGCATTCGCCGCCCACCACTCCGCTTCCTCGCTGCCGCCGCCACCCCGCCGTGCGACTCCGCGCCCCGCAGACCCACGTGACTCCAGCTTCGGAGGAAACCCCTCCATCACGTGATTCTACCGGCGGCCACATCATCCCATTGGACGCGACCCCGACCCCGCCTCCCCGCGCCGCGCGCAACACAGCAGCCGTATACGGCGCAGGCGCAGTCGGTCGCGCGCCTCTGAGAGGGCGTCTGGCCGCCGATGCTGCATGGCTGCCTCGGTGTTGCCGAATATGTGGAGGCAACGTACGCTCGGCAGCTCGGTTACCCGAAGTTACCCCTTCTTCTGATTAATTTTGGACTGAAACTTAAAAGCCGTCAGCAGTGGCAAATCCACGGTGAGAATAATTATAGGAAACACAGTAGACCAGCTGCGGAACTAGAAAGAAGACGGGTCGGTGTGGCAGGCATAGAAGGTAGTGCTCTTCGGCTGGCTAGATAGGCAGGACAAGAACAGGAAGGCCGCAGAAACATAGAGATACAGATGGCGGACCTGCCGAGCCTTAACAGTACTACGAGTCTCTCGGACAATGTGGCGCTGCGCAACTACTACGACAATCTGTTGTTCCGCAACAGCAGCGGCAAGTCGCTGACGGATCTGGCGCGCAAGGGCGGCGAGGAAGGCGAGCGGGAGGAGCGGCCGCAGATGGACTTCATCAATGGGTTCCGGAGCCCGGGCTTCGCCGGGGACTCTGCGGCGAGCGCGAGCTCGCGGCCTGCGACGGCGGGGCCGGGGTCCTACCGCGCGGGGGGCGCGGATGGGCGTGTGGGGAGCGGGCAGGCGTATGGGTCGCTGCTGCAGCACAAGCACATGTTCAGCCTGGGCGTGGGCTACGAGCCGGGCCCGGAGGCGGCAAGCGCGCCTCCGTCGCTGGGGCAGCTGCAGTACTCGTACCAGCCCATGATGGGCCTGGTCCAGCAGCAGGGGTCGCCGTTGCAGTCGCGCGACAACAGCCTGGCGGTGGGCAGTGCGCTCAGCCCGGGGGCGATGGGTGGCGTCTACGGTTCGCTCGCTCCGCACGGGCTGTCGGCGAATTCGACGCTGTACCAGGCGAGCAGCGCTGGGAACAGCGGGCTCGGGGGATACCTTCCCCAAGAGCCGCATGGGCTTGCGTCCACGCGGCGCTCGTCCTACATATCGGACCAGCTCATCCACGGGCACCAGCAGCCGGTGTCGATGCAGCACCTGTACGAGGGCAGCTGTCCTACGGGCAGCGCTCTGGCTTTCCACTCCCAGCACGGGTCGCACATGCAGGGCTCCCAGGGCCCAGGGCAATCACAGGCGCAACAGCAGGGACAGTCGCAACCGCGGTCGCAGTCGCAGCCGCAGGCGCAGGCGCAGTCGCAGGTCCACAACATACAGCGCAGTAGACCTCCCTACCCGCAGAAACACGCGAGCGTACCACAGATCAACTACTCGGTAAGTGGGGCCGTATCAGCTTCCAGCGCCGGTGACAACAGTAGCTCTGGCACGAAGGTGAGCGAGCAGCAGGGCGGAACATTTCCTCTAGATAACGGACTTGTGCTCTGTAATGGGCTCATTGTTTCGTCCCCCGATCTGCGCCAGTTGTACCGCAGTAGCAGTGGCCATTACTTTTCAGCACAGGAGTGCTTCAAATTCATTGACAATATCAAGGACATTCTCTTGGGCGATAGATGCGGCGCCGCATCGGGCAGTTCTTCTAGACAGCGCGAGATGATACTCAAGTTTGTGGGCTTCTTGAAGAGCTGTAATCTAAACTACAACCCACAATCAGATGCGTTCGTCTCGAGCTCGCAACATAGGCGCTCCTCGACCAGTTCATACCTGCATTACAAGCCCTTAGTTTTGGTGGCTCTTAAGAATGGGAAGTTGGAACTGTTGTCTCTTCCTCAGTCCACCAATCTGAACATGGCCCGCGAGGACTTGGTGATCATTGATGGCGATCGTGGCAAGGACCTCGCAATGGTCATTGAACCGAAAGTCGACATAGACTTAGCGCTCTTTATTAATTTCCTCAAGAAGAAGATTCACTTTGACTCCCTCATCACTGCAGTTGACCAACACTACCCCAATGAACATTTTATACAGGCTCTGATGGACAGCACCAACAATGGCTCTGGTAAGGACGAACTCAATCACAAGCTCTATGACGTTATCGAGCTCACACAGCTCATTATTCCAAGCAAACAGGTGCTGCGCTTCGCTACGCCTTGGGAGGTGTCTACTAATCTACACAGCAAATTTCAGGACGAACTGAAGGCGCTCCACATAGCACAGCTGAAACTCAAGACCTTGAACAATGGGACCGCTGCAAGCGGTGGCTCCGTTACGTCAGCTGCCGCCCAGGGAGCAGCATCTTCCGCCTCAAAGTCCGCGTCGCAGAACTCTGGCTCGGGCGCGGGCAGCAGCGGGCCGGGCTCCCGCTCTCTTAACATCAAGATTCTCAACGCGGAGTTCCAGTTCGATCGTAAGAAGTTGACTTTCTACTACGTGTGCCAGGAGCGCAATGACTTCCGCGAGCTGATCAAAGAACTCTTCAAGTTTTATAAGACCCGGATCTGGCTCTGCGCCATTCCCAACAACCTGGGCGTCGACAAGAAGTACTATGACGAGCACAAGAAGGAGTGGGCGATGTACCAGGAGATGATGAAGCACTACGCTAACGAGGACCTCGTCGACACCAACATGCAGGGCGGGTTCATCGTCGCGCCGCCGCTTCACGAAATAGAGCTAGACAACTTCCAACTCGGCGTCTACAAGGAGCTGGTCGCCAGTATGTTCCCGTGACTCATGTTCTTTCAGCATCGCCTATGTTTTTATGCCCAACACTTTTGAGACTATACTTATATTATATACTGATAAACAATCTCCCGAACTCTCTCACGCCCGCACATCTACTTGTTCTCTGCGTAAAAGAAGTTCACCGCCACCAGCTCCAGGTTCTTCTCACCCGCAAACTCACCCACGCCAACGGGCGGCCGCTTCTCGCTGTAGCCCCAGTTGATGCGGCTCTGCAACCGCGCTAGCTCCTCCTCGCTCAGCTCCAGCCGCCCCGGCTGCCGGAACAACAGCCACACGTACCGATGCGCCCCCGTGCCGGCCGGCGGCGCAGGGCCCATGTGCTCCACCTGCGGGTTGCCCTTCAGCACCACGTGCGACACCCCGTCGTCTGACCCCAGGGTCACGTTTGTCTCGAGGAAGTGGCAGTACTCCGACCACTTGTGATCCGACCGCGACGGCGCGTCCGGGTCCGTCATCGCCAGCGTGAACAGCTCACCCTCCTTGACCTTCCCCGGCTCGGTCGTGATGAGCATCACGTTTGGCACCGTCTGCGCGGCCTCCACGGGCAGCACGTTGCCCAGCGTCACCGCCGAGGACTCGCCCGGGTACTCCACTACAAGGTGTCCTGATGGACCCTTCTCAGCACTGGGCACCAGCACATCCGGGAAGATGCTGTGCTCGCTGAGCGCCTGCGCGCTGCCCTCCTGGAAGTTGATAATCGTGTTCATTGGTGCTTGCGGTGTGCCCTGGCGTTCCTCGAGCGGCGCCTACGCCTCTACTTATATGCGTTTGCCCAGAATAAGGGGCAAGCGGCGTTGTTCGCGAGCCCCCCGCGCGCTCCTGGTGCGCGGGCGCGACAGATCCCACTGTATTTCTCGCGCAGCGAGGTCCTGGCCGCGCCGCCACCACAGTAAGAGACGATGGACGCCAGATACGTGCTCCACCTGCGCCAGCATGCCCGCCACTACCGGCTGATCGCGCTCGGCTTCGCGGTCTTCGCCGTGACCGAGCTGCTCGTGCCGCCTCGGCGCGGCGGCACCTTCCGCAGCGACGACCCACGCATTGGTAAGCCCTACCAGGCGCACGAGCACGTCCCGAACCTGCTGTGCTTGCTGCTGGCCGTCGGCTTGCCGACCGCGGCCGTCTTCGCGGTGTGCGCGGTGCAGCGCAAGCGCTGGTCACGTGACGCCGAGCCTCTGCCCCGGCCTGCGTCCGACCCGCTGCCCCAGGCGGCCGCGGGAGTGTTCCACGCCGCAATGGTGCGCCTGTGGTTGGGCACCTCGGGCGTGGCCGCGGTTACGAACGTGCTCAAGGCCGCCGTGAGCCGCCGCCGCCCCGACTTTCTCGCGCGCTGCGAGCCGCGCGCGGGCGCGCCGCTCTTGCTCACGCTTGAGGACTGCACCACGGACGACTTCGGCCGCCTCTACGAGGGCCTGCGCTCGTGGCCGTCCGGCCACAGCAGTCTGATCTGCTGCGGCATGAGCTTCCTATGCATCTGGGCCGCGCGCTACTGGCCGTGGTCCCGCTCGCGAGTGCCGCTGCAGCTTGCCTGCGCGCTGCTGGCCCTTGCAGTGATGTGGTCGCGCGTGGTAGACGCACGGCACCACCCGACCGACGTGCTGAGCGGTGCCACTGCGGGCGTGGCCGCCCAGCTGTTGGTCTGGCATACGGTACTATAGACGGCTTCTGTGGCTGTGGCGTTTGCACGTGATATGTTTACGGTGCGGCCGCGGACAACTGTGGTTGCACAAGAAGCATATGCACAGCGGCGCTCATTGAGGGCGTCCATGTGGATTGCGGGACGGTACGGGCGTATATAAAGAGGCCCGTGTGGCGTTGGGGGGTCCTGTTCTTGCGCAAGGCGCTAAGCTTGGTTGCTATTGCTCTGCTATTGATTGCGAGACGCTGAAAATGGGTAAGAGATTTCTGTTCACCTCCGAGTCCGTGGGCGAGGGCCACCCCGACAAGATCTGCGATCAGGTGTCGGACGCTATTCTAGACGCGTGTCTGCGCGAGGACCCTCTGTCGAAGGTTGCGTGCGAGACCGCGGCCAAGACCGGTATGATTATGGTTTTCGGAGAGATCACGACGTCGGCGCAGCTTGACTACCAGAAGATTGTGCGGGACACGGTGAAGCAGATCGGGTACGACTCCTCGGACAAGGGCTTCGACTACAAGACGTGCAACGTGCTTGTGGCGGTTGAGCAGCAGTCTCCGGACATCGCGCAGGGGCTGCACTACGAGAAGGCGCTCGAGGAGCTGGGCGCGGGCGACCAGGGCATCATGTTCGGGTACGCGACGGACGAGACGCCGGAGGGCCTGCCGCTGACGATTCTGTTGGCGCACCGCCTGAACATGGCGATGGCCGACGCGCGCCGCGACGGCTCGCTGCCGTGGTTGAGACCGGACACCAAGACACAGGTGACTGTGGAGTACGAGGAGGACAACGGGCGCTGGGTGCCACAGCGCATCGACACAATCGTCATTTCCGCGCAGCACGCGGACGACATCTCGACCGAAGACCTGCGCGCCGCGTTGCGCGAGCACATTGTCGGCAAGGTCATCCCTGCGGACATGCTGGACGAGAACACCAAGTACTACCTACAGCCCTCCGGCCGTTTCGTGATCGGTGGCCCACAGGGTGACGCTGGTCTAACCGGCAGAAAGATCATCGTCGACGCGTACGGTGGTGCCGCAGCCGTCGGCGGCGGTGCCTTCTCCGGCAAGGACTACTCCAAGGTCGACCGCTCTGCCGCGTACGCCGCGCGCTGGGTCGCCAAGTCGCTGCTGGCCGCCGGCCTGTGCAAGCGTGTGCAGGTCGAGTTCGCCTACGCCATCGGTATTGCAGAGCCGCTATCCATCCACGTCGAGACCTACGGCACCAGCACTAAGTCCGACGACGAGCTGATTGAGATCATCCGCAACAACTTCGACCTCAGACCAGGTGTGCTCGTCAAGGAGCTCGACCTCGCCAAGCCCATCTACCTGCCTACCGCTTCGTACGGGCACTTCACCAACCAGGAGTACTCGTGGGAGAAGCCAAAGCCTCTGCGCTTCTGAGCTGCCTGCAGGCAGCTGTGTATATATTTCTATTCATCATAGCCGTGCCACGGATAGACGTCTGTACTGTAATATTGCTGATGTTGCGTGCTACATACCCTCCAGCGTGGCCAGCGCGGCCGCGAGCTCCCGCTTGGCGGTCGCCACGTCCTCGTAGTTGAGCGCGCTGATCGCGTAGCGCGCGTGCTTGTTCGCCTTCTCGAGCTGCTGCTCGCGGCTCAGCAGCGCCTCGTAGTCCGGCGTCTCGGCGTGCGGCGGCGACGCCTCGCGCCTATTCGGCGGCTCGCGCGTACGCGCCACTACCGGCTCCACCCGCGGAGCCGGCGGCTGCGGCGCCGCCTCATCAGCCGGCGCCTGCACAGCCGCCGCGCCCTCCGCCGGCGTGCCCTCCACTGCACCCTCTCCAGCGCCCTCCACTGCACCCTCTCCAGCGCCCTCCGCCGCACCCGCGTCCGGCGGGCGCGCTGCCCCGCGCGCCAGCGCCCACTTCGCCCGTTTCACCCGCCGCTCGCACTCGCGCTGCTCCTCCGCCGTCAGCTCCCGCCCGCCCCACAGGTGCACCACCGCCTCCAGCACGTCCACGCAGCACCACAGCGCCCGCGCCACCGCGCGCCCGCTCTCCCCCGCGCTCAGCCGCTCCAGCACGCTGTTGTGCGCTCGCAGCGCGAAGTGCAGCACCAGCGCCTTCGCCGCCGTCTGGTCCCGCACCACCGCCGCCGTCCCCTCGTCGCCGTCCGCGCCCTGCGCCGCCTCCTTGAATTGCTCCACCTCGTCTAGCAGTGCCGCGGCCACCTCGCGTCCCGTGCCATCCCCCTGCGACAGGATTCGCTCTACTGTATAGAGCTTCATGTAGTACGCCACAGCAGGCGCCGAGTCCTCCAGCTCACGGCACCACGCCTGCAGCCGCTCTAGGTTGACAGGCCTTAGCTGCCCCATCTTGTTGCCAGACACCTGGTGATTCGAACCTCACGCGAAGCGTTTTTATTTTTCCGTCCCAGAAGCAAACGCTCTAGTGGCAGTATGCCTAGTTCGTTTTCATCTCTGTTCGTTTTGCTGAACTTCACTACGCAGCACTACACGAGTGCAAGTCTCCTAGAGTAACTCTCAGCGCCGGACTACTTCCTAGAGGATGGTGGAGCATACGATTCAACGTGTAGTTCAAGGAAAGACGTTGAGATTGGTTAAAAGGGATGGCGATGGGTACTTCAAGCTAGAGGGCTTTCTGCCTCACCTGATCGCGCACGAATTTGGAGCAGACGGGCCGGAACAGTGGGATGCGTACCAGGAGGACGCGTTGTTGGCGAAGTACGGGGTGCTGATTGACACGGACGCGCAGTACGCGAAGTGGATCACGGCTGGCAAGGCACAGGAGCTGATAGAATTGCTGGGGTGGGGCGACGCGTTCGCGGAGGCGGGCGGTACGGAGGAGGACCGGGGCAGTGCGGGCAGTGTCACGGACGAGGACGAGGAGGAGGAGCCAGGGCTGGGCGGGGGCGCGAAGCGGGGCGCGGAGGAGGCTGGGGAGGCGGCGGGCGCGGGCGGGTCGCCGCTCAAGAAGCTGAAGGCGCAGGAGCGGCTGGAGCTGTACGGGCACGACCTGTGCGCGTTCCGCGAGGCGGGGTGCGAGCTGGCGCTTGGGCGCGCGGCGGCGCCGCTGGAGGCGTTTTCGGGGGAGGAGCGCGTGAAGCTGGAGGCGCTGCTGCAGCGGATTCTGTTTCCGGAGGGCGGCGCGCAGCCGCAGTTCGAGGAGTCGCTGCAGGAGGTGGAGCGCACGTACCCGGGCGTGGCGCTGAAGTGGGACATACCGATCGACGAGCACGGCAACACGGCGCTGCACTGGCTGTGCTCGATTGCGAGCGTGGCGATGGTGCGGTGCCTGGTCGGGCAGGGCGCGGACCGGCTGCCGGGAGACCGGATGGGGGAGACGGCGCTGGTCAAGTCGGTCAAGTCGGTGAACAATTACGACTCCGGGACGTTCGAGGAGCTGCTGGATTACATGTATCCGTGTCTGGTGAAGCTGGACGAGTCGGATCGGACCGTGCTCCACCACATTGTGCTCACCTCGGGCATGCCCGGCTGCTCTGCAGCTGCCAAGTACTACCTGGACATACTGATGGGCTGGATCGTGAAGAAGCAGTCTCGGCGGCTCGTGGTGCTGGAGGAGGGCCAGAAGCCGGACTGCATTATTTCGCGCCTGGACCTGAACTGGTTTATTATAAACGTGCTCAACGCGAAAGATTCGAACGGCGACACCTGCTTGAATATCGCCTCGCGCCTCGGCAATGTCTCGATCGTGGAAGCCTTGCTAGATTACGGTGCAGATCCTTATATCGCCAATAGTTCTGGCCTGAGGCCTGTGGACTTTGGCGCTGGCGTTTCTGTTCTTTATTTTAACAATGAGACACTAAACAAAACCGCTGCTGACCACAATTCTGGCACCTCTGGCCAGAACGCTGTAATGAAGCAGAAAAACTGCCCGCCACCAGACTCGAACGCTCTGATCACCAGGCTGCAGTCTCTTCTTTCGTCCATATCTAAGGACTACGAACAAGAATTGAAAGAGCACGAGCACAAGTTACAAGAGCTGCACACACAACTTAATTCCAGGCGTAGCCAGCTGGCCACCTCCCGGGACCGGCTGGCCAAGGCGCGGCAGCTAAAGGACGAACATGCATTGTTAGCCGAGAGCGTTGCCAATATAGAAGCAAGTACTAAGGAGGAGGAGGCAAATTTTGCTGCACGAACACGGGAGATGGGCATCAATCCAGACGATTACCGCGGATTGGACGAGTTCGATGCAGACGAGCCTTTCCGTATTGATATAATATACTCAGAGCTTGATACTATCTTGCACCAGCAATTTCAAGGTGACTTGGAAACCATGTTAAAGGACATCAACTTGAACAAGGTGGTCGAGGACATCCTGGCAAAGACCCAGGCCCAGAATCCAGATGCTATCGCTGCAATTCCACCAGCTGTGTTGCTCCGAGCACGTATTCAAGCCTATAAACGCAATGAGAAAGAGTTAGAGGAGACATTTCAAAGCATAGATGAAAAGCACAAGACCTTGGAGAGTAAATTCCGCAGAGTGCTTTCGTTATGTCTGAAGATCGAGGAAGATAAAGTAGATGGCATGTTGGATGGTCTCTTGCAGGCCATCACCAATGAAGATCCGGATGACATCGACATTGATGAAATGCAGGATTTTCTCAGAAAACACGGTTGAGCGATATTATCCTACAAATTGTAACATAGCACCCATTACCAACCATATCAAGCATGTGCTAGGATATGCCGCAGGATGCCGGGTTGTTCTATCCACCCGGCGTTATCTGCAGCTGCAATATATTGCAACAGAAAGACAGTGGACTCCAAATACCAATACAGTGTAACAAATACATAAACCGAAAACGGCTAGCCAAGTTGAATAATCAGCGAAAAAGGTACTGGAGATAATACAAGCATGTTAACGCGCAATGACAGCTATACTAGGTAAAATATACACATTTCTAACCTATTAAACAGAGTACCAGTTTTATTTCGCTGGTTTTTTCCAGAAGTATTGCTTATGTACTCTCCGACAGGACCGCAGACCGGTTCTACCTCCCTTCAATGACAAAACTAGCTGTCTCCTGTCCTGATTGGAGTCGTTCTCCAGATCGTAGTAGTATTCCTCATCGAGCGGCTTACCTGCCGCATCTTTCCCAACACGATAGATAACACCGATGCACTTCTCTGTCGCAAGCAGGGCACGTAGTTCCTTGCGTCCCAGAGTGGAGATGGTGGAGTTGACATCCTGGAGCTGCGACAGCGGCACCTGCTGTACGTTGGACAATGCCAGGTGATTCGCTAGCACATGCTGGAGCTCGTGGGGATCGATCCCGCTGCGTTCCATGTCTCTCAAGGTCTCCTCTGCCTCTAATAGTTCCTGCGCATCGATGCTGCTTGCCTCTTTCCTCTTCTTGTGAACTGGCTCGGGCGAACCGCCCTCAGAATCGCGCTGGAAGGATTCGATGGATCCCGCAGGTGACAGAGGACTATCGGTTCCGAGCCCGAGTAGACTGTTTTCGGAGAGCTTCTGTTTGAACGGCGTATGCAGGAAGCCCGCCGAGAATGAGCTATCTGGCGCCAGCGCACTACCGGCGTCAAATACACGGTCGCTCATCTCATCACCTTCCTCCTCGGCACCGCCGTAGGACGCCCGCTCCAGCTCTGTCTCCGTGGGTAGGTCGTCCGACCTCTGAATGTACATGCGCTTCACGGGTGTCCGCACGCCGTTGCGTATATCATCGCTGCCGAGGTTGAGCAGCGTCATCTCGTCCTCCGTCTCCGTTACGTTGCTATTCTCCTCATCGCTCCCAACGTCGAGCAGAGACAGCCGCGCCTCGCATTGCCTGAAGTCCAGCAGCGTATCCTGGATAAACGGCATGTACACCGTTTCGCCCCGAAACAGCACGAACGACGTCAGGTACGGCCTCTTCACCAGCTCCTTCTCCGGCCGCGCTACCCGCCCGCGCTCATCCGACACCTCCGTTACCAGCTCAAACACCGGCTCCGTCCCGATCTGCCGCACCAGCTCGTAGCTCAGCCGCTGCGGAAACGACACCACCAGCCCGTTCGTCCCGCTACAGTGAAGCCGCACGCGGTTCGTCCCCGCCTCGTACGCCAACGTCGCGTGCCGCCGTGAGATATTCTTGCCCCGCGGCAGACACACGTCGCACACCGCCCGCTGCCGCCCCACGACCACCTCCGCGCTGCTCCGCGGGTCTAGCACGATCTCCACTAGCCGCCAGCTCCGCTCCCGCACCTCCTGCTCCTCCTCGATCTCCGCCTCCCGCACTGGCGACGACGACCGCCCGAGCGTCGACGACGGGTGCGGCGTCGGGTACGCCCTCCGCTCGCTGCGCGACCCCACCGCCGCCGCCAGCTGCTTCCTGCCCACTGCAAACTCTAAGAACGGATCTGCCTCAATACTGTAGCTCGCGCTGCCAGCCCCTATGGGCGATGAAGGTGGATATGCGCTGCCCATCATGTGCTCACCCGTACCGCGATGTCTCAATTCTGTACAAAGAATATACAACTCATCTATCTAGCTCCTACAAAGTGGTGGAAAATGCTTGCTCCTGCACTATCCAGCCCTGCGCGTCTCTGCTAGTGTGCTGACGCCAGTGAACCAGCGTGTTTAACCAGCCGGGGTGCCTGCCTAATCTAACGTGCCGATTACCCCGTACGTGAACATTCGCCAGCTCGAATTTTGGCGTATCTGCCTTCAAACGCCATTTGGTGAGCACGCGACGCGAAATTTCAGTTTACGCGTCGTGTGACTAGCATCCGTACATCTGACACACTACACCCGTACATTGTCTGGAGTACACGTGGGAGCGCATGGGGACGCAGAACTGGGGATCGTGACACCCATGCACCTCTTGTGGGGCGGGCCCGTGGCTGGCAGGCCGGAGAGCCCGGTATGGTGCTGCGCTTAAAACTTTTCATTCATCATCAACTAGACAAGGCGGTTGTCAGTTCAGCATCTCGACACTAAGAAGCAAACATGGGTAGTATGTGACTAGACGACTATGGTGACAGTGCGCGCGCGAACGTGGGACTGCGGACTGCGAGACGGGAGGCTGCGGCTGCTCGCCGCAAGGCCGGGCTGTGGGGCACGCCGGAGCAGACGTTAAGCTGCGCAGCAGCAGGCCGGGCAGCGGTGTTTATGTGGGGCCGCGACGAAAGAGGGCAGGCCGCGGGCCGGGCGTTTGGTGCGCAATGTCAGTGATCGGAATGGCTACTAACTAGTGTATTCAGAGGGTACTCCATCCTTCGGTAAGCGTCACAACAAGTCTCACACCTTGTGCAACAGATGTGGCCGTCGTTCTTTCCACATCCAGAAGAAGACGTGCTCTTCCTGTGGTTACCCGGCCGCTAAGATGAGATCTTACAACTGGGCCACCAAGGCTAAGAGAAGAAGAACCACCGGTACCGGCAGAATGAGATACTTGAAGACCGTCGCCCGCAAGTTCAAGAACGGCTTCCAGACTGGCGAGGCCAAGCCACAGTCCGCTTGAATGTTTGAGGTACTCTAATATCGACTAACGTTAATATATACTGTTTATTATTAGTTTCCGCGAACACAGCATCTTCTAGTTTAGCTGAGCTACTCCGACACCATTGCGAGGAAAAGAGCGTCTGTGTCTTCGAGGGAGATGATGCTCTCGAGGACGGACTTTGCCATTTCGCGGCAGGTGTAGGCATGGCAGCCGCTAAACTGCGTCTCACAGCGCAGGACGTTTTCGGCGGCAAGCTCCCGGGCCAGGAAAGCCTGCGCGCCAGGCTGGTCGAAGACGTCGTCGTAGAGGTCTTGTTGCTCCTGCAGGGACAGCCCGTGGAATGAGTCTAGGAGCAATGCGTCCAGTTCGGGCTGTGTCTGTGGGTCGCGGTTGCTCATGTGGCCAAAGACTACGCGCCAGAGACAGGCTATCAGTTCGTTCTGGACTTCAGTTATGGCCTTCGACGGTTCCTCGTGCTCCTGCCACGCGTGATAGAGCAGGCGGATGAGCTCCTCTGCGAGCGCCATGCGCATATCGGTGTTATGGGAATCGGCGGTTAGTCGAACCACGAGCAGCAGCTCCTGTTCTCGGCACAGGAACTTGGCCGTCTGGTTCAGAAGCTCTGGGTGTGCCAGCGGTTTGCCGTAGCGGAGCAACAGTTGCTGGAGAACGTTGACAGTGGTCAGTTGCAGCTGCAGACCCCAGCCCTCTATTCGTACTTTACATTCCCGGCTGAAGGGCGGGAAATCTCGGTAGATGACCTCGGGAATGGATTGGACAGCCATGGTGTCGATGAGCTCCTCGATCAAATGCACGTTGGTGCTGTCGCCAAGACAGCGATTGAGCCCAGGAAAGTTGTGTTTCGGTAGTATATGCAGATTATAATTATCGAGTAGGTTTGCGTTGCTCACTTGGCGGTTCCATAGCTGGAAGAACTTGCTGATCGCTGAGTCCCACCACTGGACCGTAGAGAGCTCTTCAGGAGTATTCAGCTCAGAGAGCGCCCGGAGTATTTCCACCATGCTGAAAACAACGTTGAGCACTAATTTATAGGAGATAGTCAATGATAATTGCATGGTCTTCGTTATGTTCTTCCAGATTACCTCGTCGAAGAACGATTTCTGGCTTGCTGCGGAGCATTGAAGTAGGTACTTGACACACAGTTCCATGACGTCAAAGCAGTAGAAGAGCGATAATGTGTCTAGCAATTCGTACTGGAATATATTGGGCTCTACCCCTAGGTCTAGCGGTGACGCATGCAGCGGGCTTTTCAGCAGAGATTGGAACTTGATTGCCAGGTCCGATGAAAATTGGAAGAGGTCCTTCAACGCGTTCACGTGCACTGCGCTGGGTCGAAAGGAGAGCGCCTGGTGCATGTAAGCTACGAGAAAGGGCACTGCGAAACGGCAGTCTTTCCCTTGCATTATCTTCTTTATTAACATCGCCAAATTTTCGAGGACAATATCGATCATTTTATCCAAAGGATGCGTATTCTTCAACCTCAAAAGCATCATATGGATCGGCTTGCCCAGCGGCTCTCCACTTGCAACAGAGAGCGAACTGCACGATGCCGCGCTCTCTAACGATATGTGATCTAGCATGTCCAACACAGTCATATCGCTTCCATGGAGCTTGAAAAGGACCATATGATCCAAAAATAACGACGAGTCACCCGTCACTACTCGAGCATGGTTCAGCGTTACGTATGTGCGCACCAGGCTATCCTCTGTCTTACGTCTCTTGGCGGAAGCCTCGGTCGTCTCCTCGCGATCCTGCAGGGGCAGCCCAGCTGCAACCTGGCCTTTGACTAGCTGCCGCTTTTCGAGTACTAAAAACTGCTTCTCGTCCTCTAGCCGCTGCAGCTCCTCCTGTAGCTTCTGCATCTCCTGCATATGCCGATCGTGCAGCTCCTGTTCGCGGCCGAGCAGCCGCTCCCGCTCACGATCCTTCTCTTGCTGCAGCATCATCAGCCTATCTCGCAGCATCCCCGATTCCCCGCGAGCAGTCATAAGCTCCATCTGCAGCTTATCCATCTCGCCATGCGCCCTGGCTTCTGCGCCAGCTTCTCCATTGCTGCATTTCTGGCCCTCAATGTAACTTTCTGCCTGCGTAAGCTGCGTAGCCCTCGGAGGCTTGTTGGCTAGCTCCAAGATATCATCATCGCTATCCTCGTCCCATTGCGAGCTCATAGTAGTTGCTAGATGCTCGCTAACTGTCTCCTCTGAGCTGCGCGTTCCTGCCGCCCGCTGATGCCAGTTGGCTCCACGAGCACCGAAAAACTGAAAAGCCATGTCAGCGATCTGCTCAGGAATACAACGGGACCTAAACATGACTGGCGGCAAAGCGCACGCCCGGCACCTTTACAGCCACTAGGCACGCCATGTCGTTTACGCTACGGTAGACCGTTTGTGCTTTAGAGCGCCCTGGTGATGTTTTGCGCCCTGTACGCGCAGCAGTCACCTCAAAGATCAGCAGCAAATGTATTAGTAGCTGCGCTTACCCTTTCTAGGTATCTGCTCGATTGTCAGAGCACTCGCGGTGAATAGAAGGCTCAATGGCCACCCGGCATCTGACCGCGGTGCCAGGTTCTAATGATTACGTTAAGAGATCGCGCCGCCTGGCGCGGGGCCGTATACCATGCAACAAACACAAGAGAGTCAGCCAGGACGGTGCAGAAGCCGCGGAGTCTGCGGTCCGCGGGCCAGGCATGAAGCTGTCTCTGCGTAGGGCGCGTTGTCTGCAATGTCAGCTGTGGCAGAGCGCTGGCGTCGTACGTTTGGCGAAAATTTTTCAAGCTATATGCACCAAAGGCATCTCATCTTAAAGAAAGCTTACAGTGTGCATAATCACGATAGAACATCAGGCAGGTCTCTAGCTTGCGGTATTTGTCTCGGAAGTATCACATAGCCAGTATGGTCGAAGATTCGAAGGTCAGAGACGCGCTAAAGAGCAGCGGGGACAAGAAGGCATTACCAGCGTCGCTGGTTCCAGAAGCTCCACCAGTGCTTACATCCAAGGACAAGGTCACGCAGCGGTTGATTGTCGTGCTATCGCAGGCATCGCTTGAGACCCATAAAATATCGTCTGGGGGACACGGGGGAGACAAGTATGCATTACTGAACTGCGATGACCACCAGGGCCTGCTTAAAAAAATGGGGAGGGACATCAGCGAGGCGCGGCCAGATATCACGCACCAGTGTTTGTTGACGCTGCTTGATTCGCCCATCAACAAGGCTGGAAAGCTGCAGGTGTACATCCAGACGAGTCGCGGCGTGTTGATAGAGGCCAACCCGACGGTGCGTATTCCGCGTACGTTCAAGCGGTTTTCGGGGTTGATGGTGCAGCTGCTGCATAAGTTATCCATTCGTTCGGTGAACTCCGAGGAGAAGCTGCTGAAGGTGATCAAGAACCCCATCACGGACCACCTTCCCACGAAGTGCCGCAAGGTCACCCTTTCCTTCGATGCACCCGTCGTGCGTGTGCAGGACTACGTCGAGAAACTAGACCCAGATGAGAGTGTTTGCGTGTTTGTCGGTGCCATGGCTAGAGGCAGCGACACCTTTGCAGACGAGTTTGTCGACGAAAAGATTGGGCTATCGAATTACCCATTGTCTGCTTCTGTTGCATGCTCGAAGTTCTGCCATGGATGTGAGGACGCCTGGCAAATTTTATAATCGTTACTAGCATCTGGTTTGGTCAACGGCAAGGGCCCTCTATGCCCTTTGTCGCCATTATGTATTTGGTAGCGATTACGCCGTTGTGGAAAATAAGTGTCGATCGGAGGGTTTATCGGCAAGCACCTTGGATTGTTCTGCTTCGTACTCTCGCAAATGAACTCAGGGGGAAATCGTTCCCATGCTTTTGCGTGAGCCCTGGTGCCGATTGTTTGACTCGCGTTGTTTCAGCGGTGTTTCACTGGTACTACACTGCATGAAAAGTATTGCCTCCTGGTTGTGAACCGGGCACTGGGAACCCATATATATAGTGTATATATACAGTAGCTTATATTTAAGCTCGTACCATGGTCATTGGTAGATTTAAGGTGGCTTCCATGTGCACCACCAAGCCGTATCTTGAGCTGCGCGAAAGATTATCCCAGGTATGGATAAACCGTTATACACTGCTGCTGCTGCTATGCATAATAAAGATCTTATTGTTTACAAACTCTCTGCGATCCTCACTGGATCATTCAAAAGGCCATGTACTGGAGCAATGCTCTACCATCGATCATTACTATAACATACTTAGAAATGGCACCCCGCATTATATGGGCAAAATGGGGAATTACCTAATTGCACACGCGCTGGAGGCCACGGTTGAATCTCTACTGGGATTATTGACATTAATGGCGACCGTGGTCGAAGTCGTGGTGCATTTTATGATCGAATTATGGTTAGGCACCTACGCATGCCTGCTGTTCAGCGCTGCGCATGGCGCTGTGGAGGTTGCGACAAATGCGACTGAAAAGGTAATTGGTGTGGCTAACAAAACGCTTATTGCAGCAGCTCACGACCTAGATGAAGGCCTTGACGGACTTTCGAAAATCCTGAACAAGATAATCAATGTTGGCACAAGAGTCAGCCACCTTTTCAAAGACGACGATGAAGACCATGGTAGTCCAGAAGAACAGTTCAAAAAGGTGAATCTCACTATTGCAAGCCTACGCACGGTCAAAATCCCAGAGACAGTGAACGACAAACTCCACTCGCTAGCGGAGAAGACACCGGATTTCGAGGATGTTAAGAACAAAACCAAGGGTCTTGTTTCCCTACCATTCCAGTCGCTCAAGAAGGAGATAAAGAACATCAATGCCACGAGTATGCTCGAAAACCGTCAGCTGATGTACGTGCCGCCGATCGAAGCCGGCAACGCAACGGAGGGTTTGTGCGTAGCCAATCGGGACGGCATCGAGAGCGTATATCGCAATCTAAACTCTGCCCTTCTGTATGCATTGATCGCTGCGATCGTTTCCCTCGCAATAGTAGCACTGCTATGCCTCATACCCGCCGCGTGGCAGGAGTACAAACAATGGGAACGCCTTGCAGAGTTGCGAGACCGCGAAAGGACAAGCGAGCCCAAGGACCCCTTTGCCGACACCCACAGTTCTGTAACCTTGCCCACAGCCCCTTTCGGCCAGCGCGACGTCATACAATGTTACCAAGGTGTCTTCCATCGCATACCCACCGTGCTCGGCGAGTGGCTGGCGCTGCGCACTGCCAACACGCAGGAGAGCGCGCACAGGGTCCAATGGCTCGCTGCATACGTCCTTTCGCCGCGGGCACTTGTCCCGCTCGCCGTCGGCCTTGCCGGCGTCCTCGTATGCGCCTGCCAGTTCCTGATCATATACGCCTTGCGCACACAGCTGGCCAGCACCAGGACACGCGAAAGCCTCCGCCAGCTGGAGACCGACACCGCCAGCCTCGTCGCCCGCGACCTTTCCCGCTGGGCCGACAGCAGCAACGCCTACATTAACGCTACGGAGGCCTCCGTCAATGATGGCATGTTCGGCTGGGTCGCCACAGCCACTGCCGCGCTCAACGCCACCGTCAGCGCCCTTCTCTCCGACATCGACTCCAAAGTCGATGGTGCTTTCGCAGACACGCCGCTCCACCGCCCCATGGCCGCCGTCGTCTCCTGCGTCGTCGGCAACAAGCTACGTGCCATTGAGTCTGGCCTCACCTGGACCCACGACCACGCCCGCATCGCGCTCCCGCGCATCCAGAGCGCCCTCCTCCGCGATGCGGTCGCCGCACCAGACCCACCCGCGCAAGCTGCCCACACAGCCGCCCTGCAAACTGTCGGCGCTAGCTTACGTCATTCGGTCGGCCGCGTCCTACAACAGTGCTGTGCCGCGGTCCGCGTTGAGCTCTACGTATCACTCGGCCTCCTCGGCCTCTGGTTGCTGCAAGCGCCTCTCGGCTTGGCAATACTTCTATTCAAGTCGCACCGCCGTCACAGGAACCCGCGTAGTAGAGTGCCTTGAGCCTAACAATTACATAATCTCCGCTCGAACTTCCGTTGCTCGAACACAGAACTCCGCGTAGCCGGATTTTCCGTCTGCATCTTCGTACACAATGCACCTGAACCTTCCCCGCTACACACGTCAACCGCTGTTGCTTGCCTTGCGCTTACCCCTGCCTGGCGCCGCGACTGGCGCCTTGTCGCTGATAACAGCGCGCACATCAGTCACAGTTCTTTGTCATCTACTGCTACGTTTTTGTAGCTCCAACACCGAGGCGTGCCAGCTTACAGCCTTCCAAGTGTACAGCGTAGTCGGCGCACGATTATATTAACAGATCATCATATCTATAACAAGAACTCCAGCTACGCTTCCCCCAAGCCGTTGTTTTCGTCAGCGCCTTCCGGATTCGTAGCACAACAACAGCTAGGAAACATAGTGGCCCTAGAGTAAAAAGGGGTATATTTTTAACGTCATTCAGTGGCTTTCTTTTTGTGAGCAGCGATGAAGAGAATATTCAGTCCAGGCGGCGGCGCGAATAAAACGGCAGGCCGGAGCCAGGAGCATTCTGCGTCTCGTGGGGGCTCTCCCAACGACAGGTCGCGGTCTTCTTCGTTTACGAGGTTCTTCGGACAATCGCGAGAGACGTCGAGTTTGGCGATGAAAGGATCTGTGTCGAGCGGAACATCTGGAGGCGCGGCACCGGATGCGGACAGCATTTCGCCGGAGCTTGTGCCGATCATAACGCTTCTCTCGGCGCAGATGCACCGACGGTACCACGAGGGCACGTTTCTGGTGCTCAATGACTTGACGAGCGACGGGAGCGCCGGGGACCGGGTGTGGCGCGAAGTGTACGGGGTGCTAATCGGGACACAGCTTGCGTTGTGGGACTCGAGCCTGGTTGCGGGCGGCATGCGCGACGCGGCGGAGCTGCGTGCCAAGGCGAAGCCGCAGTACATCAACTTCGCGGACTCTGTGTTTCGGGCGCTCGGGCCGCAGGATACCGTGACAACCAACAGCAGTCGCAAGCTCACGAATACGCTCGCGGTATCGACGACGCTTAAAAACCGCTACTTCTTGCAATTCCCCGACGCTCAGACGATGAATCAGTGGCATGCCGCATTCCGGCTATCTGCATTTGAGTTTACAGCACTACAGGAGTCGTACACGGGTGCCTTGCTTTCCACCCGGGGTGCGCTCTTGAGCGACATACGCGTCATCTTGGCGGACACTAAATTTGACTACGAGGAGTGGGTCAATGTGCGCTTCGGCTCGGGCATGCGCTGGAAGCGCTGCTATGCAGTCATCTCACAGCCTTCGAAAAAGAAGAATGGCTCGAAACACGGCGAGATAGCGTTCTATGAGACGGACAAGAAGATCAAAAAGAAGGCAATTGCTATGGCGACGGTGACTGCTGCCTCTGCCGTTTACGCTCTTTATCCTTCCTTTCCTATGTTGGTCGATAGCTCGGCCTTGATAAAACTAGAAGGTACCGTTTCTCTCGGAAGCAAAGGCGCTACTAACGATACTGACATTTTCATATTGCCAGAAAAACACTCTGCTGTTCCTGGTTACGATACTATCATTCGTTTCCTTATACCCGCCATGAATGCATTCAGGCTCTATGGTAGACCAAAAACATTATCGGCAAGCAAGGATGACCCTAACTCGCTTCTGTTTAGTCTACCCGCACTTCCTCATGTGCACTACTTGCTGGTTGAGGACTTACTTCCGTTGGTGAATTCAGCTTCTGGCTCGTGGACGACGCAGGAGTGGCGGCGGCAGATTAAATCTATATTGCAGCGGAAGGTGGCGGCAGGCTACACAGGCTGTGGTTCGAGTTCCGGTCTGTCCGGTGCTCTGGCCTCTCCTGCACTGGGCCCGTTGAGTCCCACGTCTTTGTCATCACCGCAGTTTGCACCTTCGGTCGCATTTTCTCCTACTGAGTCGCATTACACATCTATGTCGAACCACTCAAGAATGACTTCGCTACATGATAATATCCAGAGGCCGATTTTGAACACTGTGGCCAGTACGACCGATAATACGCTGCGTTCACCTAACAACTTACCGCCTGCGGGCGTTGCCCCTAATGTAGTAGTGAGACCACCTTTATCTAGGGACAATAGCCATGCTTACGGTACCTCTGGAAACCACCCAGAACAGGGCATGAACAGCTTTTCGAATTCGCATATGACTCAACGGTACTCTCCCTCATCCCAGGGCACTTTGGAACGCTCGGCTGCGCAGCCGGGTGCGCGGCACTCAGGGAGCCCACCGAAATCTATACCATATCCTGAAGAACAAGAACCACCATTGGGTGTTATTCCGCATAAGACGTCCACCCCTACGAGGGAACCGGTATCTGGCCTTCCAAGTACAGCTAACAACAGCTACGACTCTTTTGCGCGCTATGTAGACGCGTCTTCCGGGTCTATCAAAGATGTTGCCGAGCCCAAGAAAGATTACAACCCCAGGGATCTGTACAAGTCGCGCGCTGATCTAGTTCAAATTTATGACAACTACGCTGCCTCCCCATTTGGGCGCCTATCCAGCTCTCCCGGCCGGGATTCGGCATTCATCGCCCCTCCTTCTCATGCCGCGCGGGAAACACCGCAAAACAGAGATTCTTTTGGAGCATACGACGAGTACAAAGGTTCCACACAATCCAAGCAGTTTGATATATCTAATCTGCGCAACTCTAATAGTACCCATAATAGCAATGGTGCTGATGGCGAAGCTGCTGCAAAAAGTTCTAGTGGATCTATCTTTGGAGATTCAGCAGTTGCTCCTCTTGGCGAAGATGACATTTTGGATGACTTCTACAACTTATCGAAGGCCATCTCGAAGGTTGGAGATGTCGACTCCAAAAAGTCTCAACCATCGGCCTCTGGGACCAGGCCTCCATATGAAGATTCACCTGTGAATGTTTTTGACCCCGACTACGTCGAGCAGCAGAACTTCATCCTTCAGGACCATGACTACGTTCGGGAAGCAACCAAGCCTTCCGGACAGAAACTTCCCCTCGGTAAAAACACAGTTTCCACTAACGGACCAGCTGCTTCCCAGGAATCATTTTACCTGAATGATAGCGCTCAATCTAGCAAGGTTGCGCCGACACAGTGGGAGCCTATCCATCCTTCCGGGTCCGTCTCACCGATGAACGACAGACCACCATTACCCAAGTCCCCCGTGCAGCAGCGCCCAGCTGATAGGCTATACGCGCCAGAAGCTCAGGACGCTTTCCGGCGGACCCCATTACAAGCCAACCATCGGAGTCCCGCTGGTAGCCGCCACGAAAGCCCAGGCCCCGCTACTCGCAGGCCGCAACCTCCACCAGCAGGCCAGGGGCAGAGAGAAATGCCACCAACTAGATTGCCCAATTTGCCTCCACATGGGCAATACCAGCAACTTCCTCATAGCAAACCCATGCCGCAGAATTCCATGGGTAACATGCCATCTCAAGCAATGCCACCTTATAGACCCCCTCAGCAACAGGGTATCGCCAACCCGTACGGAACACAGCCCATGGCTAACCCTTACAGCCAGAGTCCACAAAGAGGTCCCCCAGAACAGTACGGTCGCGTGGCCCCATCGCCTCACAATGCACCTCCGCATCTCCAACAAGGCAGGCCCACGCAGCCTTTACAGCAGCGACCTTCGCAGATACCCACTTTGGCCTCGATGCCGAAGCCTCACGCACAGCTACACAACCAGCCACCCGCTGCGAATAATTATATGACCCAGATGGGTGGCGCACGGTTGGCGCAACAGCAGCCTGCGTATGGCCGTCCTTGAGCGCCAACTATTCCAGTAGCTCCCCCGCTTGCTCTCTACAACCGTACTCCGTGGCATACTATCTCTCCTAGTCCACGTGCAATTTATGGTGTTTTTGTAACGATGGTCGTATGCAGGATGTTTGCGTCGACCACTGTATTATCCCCATGATCCCAAATAATAAGACATTCTCTATTGCCGAGCCTTGTATCTTTACTATGTACTATATGGAAAGAACATTTAATATAACAATAGTATAGCCACACAGGTCTGGAAACTGGTATGCTTCAAACCGTCGAGCGTTGGCAAATATATCGATAGCTGGCCTCGAGTAGGTGGGTAGATATCAGCAGTTAGTAAGACATTCGTGCTCTATGAAAAATGAGTCCGATGCGCAAATTCACCAAGTACAGCGAACTCGAGAGGCCTGCAAGGCTGGAGAGGTCAAAAGAAAACTAGCATTATGAGCTCGAGAGGGACATATATGTTGATATCGCTAGTTAGTAGGCGGATGCCGAGGCCAGGTATTGGGATACAGCGATGGCCGCCCTTCTGTCATGCGCATCAGCGCACCCGGTTTTCGTTCAGCGCATCGACAAGAGTGCAAACGAGACTGCAGTCAACGGCCACGCCTCGAGCGAGAGCCGAAGAGAAGCCATACCACGAAACGCTCGAGCTTTCAGCGGCGACGAGCAAGGCATCAGGTGCCAAAGACGTTCGTAGGTTGTTCCAATTGGCGCGGCCTGAGCTCAAATCTCTACTATGTGCATTGGTGCTGATTGTGATATCTGGAGCCGTGAGCATGACTATACCTAGTGTCATTGGGAAGCTGCTGGATGTTGCGCGGGAGGATGCCAAGCAGGAGAGCGGGGATGAGGAGGAGGCGGTGCTGTACGGCCTGCCGGAGAAGCAATTCTACTTGGCATTGAGCGGGGTCTTCGCCGTAGGCGCCCTGGCGAACATGGGGCGCATCGTGATTCTCAAGACGACTGGCGAGCGGCTGGTTGCTCGGCTGCGGACTCGGACGATGAAGGCGGCGCTAGAGCAAGAGGCGGCCTTTCTCGACAGTAACCGCGTTGGCGACCTGATCTCGCGGCTTTCCTCAGACGCCAGCATCGTATCGAAGTCGATCACACAAAATACATCTGACGGAGCGCGCGCCGTTATTCAGGGTGCGGTGGGATTTGGAATGATGAGCTACATTTCCTGGCAACTGACTGCGGTTATGATGTTGCTAGCACCTCCGCTGGTGCTGATGGCAGCCTTCTATGGGCGGCGAGTGCGCAATTTGTCGCGAGAACTGCAGACGAAGGTCGGCGGGCTGACTAAGGTGGCAGAGGAGCAGTTAAATGCTACGCGGACGGTTCAGGCCTACTGTGGTGAGCGCCGCGAGATCCGTAGGTACGCAACAGAGGTCCGGAATGTGTTTGGTGTCGGGCTGAAGGAGGCGCTGACATCGGGTTCTTTCTTCGGAGCGACAGGATTTGTGGGTAATGCAACGTTGCTGGCGCTGCTGCTTACCGGGACGTCGATGATCAAGAGCGGCGGGATCTCGGTGGGCGAACTTTCCAGCTTCATGATGTACGCAGTATACACCGGCAGCTCGCTGTTCAATCTCTCGTCATTCTACTCAGAGCTCATGAAGGGTGCCGGTGCGGCTGTCCGTGTGTTCGAGTTGAACGACCGTACGCCGATCATCCATCCAACCATTGGCAAGGATCCCGTTTCCCTGGCGGGCAAGACGGTTTCCTTCAATAGTGTGAACTTCGCGTACCCTACCAGGCCACACCACCAGGTTTTCGCAGGCATGGACCTCAGCGTCAGCCCAGGGGAACATGTCTGCATCGTCGGACCGTCGGGCGGCGGCAAGTCTACCGTGGCCTCGTTGCTGTTGCGTTTCTACGACCCAATAAGCGGCTCCGTCACCGTAGGCGGCCAAGATATCCGCTCCTTCAACCTCCGCAAGTACCGCCGCATGCTGGGCATTGTCCAGCAGGAACCTGTGTTGTTCAACGCCAGTATTCTCGAGAACATCACTTACGCCCTACCACCGCACCTCGCAAACGATTCTACCCGCGTAGACCGCGCCCTGCGGCTGGCAAACTGCTCTGCCTTCATAGCCAGCTTCCCTGACGGCCTCCAGACCCCTGTCGGTCCGCGTGGCACACAACTGTCGGGTGGACAGAAGCAGCGGGTCGCTCTGGCTCGCGCCTTCCTCCAGGATCCAGCTATTCTGATCTTGGACGAAGCTACAAGCGCGCTAGACTCCAAAAGCGAGGCTATCGTCGCCAGCACCCTTCTCCAGCGCTGTCAGGATGGCAAGATTACTATTTCTATCGCCCACAGGAAGAGCACCATCCAACACAGCACCAGAGTCATCGTGTTAGACAAGCTCGGCCACGTTCTGGAGACAGGCACCTACGAACAGCTAATTAGTGACCCCAGCTCCAGCCTCAGAAGGCTCCTATCGAAGGAGCATAGCTCCGACGCAGAATGATACTGGTGCTAATTAGTATCGATTGCTGGTAATTGGTGACCGATCGGGGATAACTGTTCATCACGTGACAGCCACAGTCACGTGGGATTTTTCCGGCAGGTGGATTTAGTGTAGCGACGGCGTCTTACATTGCCACACCTTCCTTCTCATCAACCAACATTGAACTTATATAAAACATACTCGTACTCCTCTATTCTGCGGCACCCTGTAGATGCCCCATTGCACTGAGTTGAGCCGTGAGAGGTCTGGCGGAAGGAATCTGTAGCCGATGACAGCCATGGAGCTGAAAGAAATCGACGTTGCGGCAGTGGCCAAGGCCAACCCCTTCGTCCAGCTAGTACAGAACCAAAAGATAGTAGAAGTCCCGGAGCTGACATTGGAGTCGGGTATCACGATTTATAATTTCCCCGTGGCGTACAAGACGTGGGGGAAGCTGAACGATGCGGGAGACAATGTGCTGGTGATCTGCCACGCGCTGACAGGATCTGCGGACGTGGCTGACTGGTGGGGACCACTACTGGGGCGCGGGCTAGCATTCGACACGTCGCGGTTCTTGGTCGTATGCCTGAATGCCTTAGGGTCGCCTTACGGGTCGTTTTCGCCGCTCACGGTGAACTCCGAGACCGGTGAGCGGTACGGCCCGGAGTTTCCGCTGTGCACGGTGCGGGACGATGTGCGCGCGCATAAGCTCGTGCTGGAGTCACTCGGTGTGCAGCGGATTGCATGCGTGGTGGGCGGTTCGATGGGTGGCATGGTAGTGCTGGAATGGGCGGCTCTTTTCAAGGATTATGTGCAGAATGTCGTTGCGCTGGCGACGAGTGCGCGGAACTCTGCGTGGTGCATCTCGTGGTCGGAAGCACAGCGGCAAAGCATTTACAGTGACCCGAAGTACCTGGATGGCTATTACCCGCTGGAGGATCCACCAGTGGTGGGGTTATCTGCGGCGCGTATGTCAGCGTTGCTAACGTATCGCTCGAGGGACAGCTTTGAAACGAAATTTGCCCGCAAGGTGCCATCTCCTCAGCAACAGCGTATGTCGCAACGCGAGCCGTTTAAACCTTCTCCCATCAAGGAACATAACCGTGCAATCCATAATGACGGCTTGACATCGAAGTCAGGCACGCGGCATGGTGGTAGCGGCAGTATCTCTAGCTCTGAGTCCGTCGAGGAGATACATCCTTCGTCATCCACTACCTCACTTGCTTCTGTCTCCTCAGCAAGCAGCAAGCAGCCTTTGAAGCCTCCACAAACGTACTTTTCTGCACAAAGCTATCTTCGTTATCAGGGCAACAAGTTTGTTAAGCGTTTTGACGCCAATTGCTATATCTCGATCACCCGCAAGCTTGATACCCACGACCTGGGACGTGATCGGCCGGAGTATGATAACAATGCCTGTAACGTTTTGAATGACATGTGCCAGCCAGCTCTGGTTATCGGAATCAATTCAGATGGTCTATTCACGTACTCAGAGCAGGAATTTCTTGCTACACATATGCCTAATGCTCGTTTAGAACGCATTGACTCGCCAGATGGCCATGATGCGTTCCTGCTTGAGTTCAAGCTAATCAATGATCTGATCGTAGGATTTTTCAATGAACACTTGCGGGACATAATGACAGGTGTCTCTACAGGATGGGACGGGCATGAGGAAGCCCCCGTCAAAGACTCCGTGTTCGGCGAAGCAGAGGAGATCACAAACTGGTAGTCTCCTTGCCTGTATATATTACTTGGAATGAGCTGATAATGTATTTGATGTATTTATTATCTAACCTCGGGCCCTAGGTTTTGCATAGGCGGTTCAGTTGGCTGCAGACCGGTACACCGAGGGCAAGTAGTCGAAATATTTTATTATAAGTTTTGATGAGGTTGCTCTTCGTAGAGAGGGAAAACTGGGAAATCGAGCTATATTCAAATACGATGATAAGGTAGAGTGGTTTGCTGCATGTCGACATTCGTGATATCGAGCAGATGCAGTTTTCTAACTGGAATATTAAAGGATACCGGGCAGTACAGTATTTCGGTAATATTAATGCCAGATATTGAATAAGCGTAGTTGAGAAGGGACGGGCGAACGAATGTGAATATCGCACCCAATGAAGGGCTGTTGATGGAGAACGCCTAATCTTGACAAGGAGCCGAGATTACAAGCGTGTCCGAGAGGAGCACAACAAAGGGGCCTCTTCCTGTCTATAAGACAAAGATAGTACACACCCTGATAAGTAAGGGTGCAGTAGATATGGGGAAATTAAAGGATGTATCATCTAAGTCCGAATCGAACAGCTGTGGCTGCAGATAACGAGATGTCAGCAACCTTCAGAGCGGAGGTCTACATGTGATTCACTCATGGTCGACCATATGATTTGTGCGGACTAGGAATCCAGCTTCCGGTTTTTACATGAAATAAAATGACGCGTTCAGCTAAGTAACAGATGGCGACAAGTTAAAGTTTTGCAACAGAAGCATTCCAAGTGACGGCATTGCACCTAAAAATACAGGCGCGGAATAAAAGAGCACCAAAGGCATGTGCTATTGTAGAGACATGCATAGCCCACGCTCGTAGCATTAGAGGAGTAGCCAAGAGTCCTCATTTTGTATCTGCTTCGCCTCTTTTGCAACCTTTTTGTCCTCCTGACGCTTAGCTTTGATCAAACTTTTCGCGTAGGCCATCTCAGAGTAAATGAATGCAATCGCGGTAGCTACGCCGTCCTCCTTGCTAATGTCCTGTCCTATTTTCTTTGCTTTAGCAATTATCCGTGCGTTGGTAGTTACTTCCTTGAGTGCGCGAGATAGTGTAGTAGCATTCAATTTGCGCAATGCAATTCCTGCTCCAATATCCTCTATGCGGTTTGCATAGAAGTACTGGTCCCCGAAGAAGGGTTTTATTACCGTAGGTACGCCAGCGCGCATAGTGGCACCTGTGGTTCCTGAGCCGCCATGATGGACCGCAGCGTCAACGCGCGGAAATAACCAGTCATGCGGTACATTGCCCGCATCATAGACGCAGTTAGGGAGTTGGACCTCGATTGACTTCTGTAATTGGCCGCCAAGTCGTGCAGACCATCCCTTGTTCAAGATGCAATATACGTCAGCCTTAACAACAGCTTCCACGACCGCCATCGTCATTTTCACGGGGTCTTTAACCACGATGGATCCAAACCCGATGTACACAAGCTTCTTGTCTAGGCGCCGAGCCTTGGCCATGAACTCTAAAAGCGGCGGTGGCGGCACATACCCGCTGCTCTCGTTCAAGAACCAGTAGCCTGTCACTTTGATCCACTCTGCGAAGTCTACACTCGGCGGGAAGACCGTCGGGGACATATTGTATAGAAACGGTACTTTGCCCTGCTGCATGAATTCGAGATTGGTCTTCTTCAAGCCTAGTTTCTCCACGCGCCAGCGGTTGACCTGGCTGTTGATACCCTTCCAGAATATATTCTCGAAGAGCACGTGCGTGAAGTAGTTGTAGTTGCCTCCGCGCTTCTGGTCCGGTACTATGAACGCGTGCGGATACGAGCGCGTCTTCGTCCAGGGCATTGTGAATGCGCGGAAGTACGGGACCTGTAGCGCTTCCGCAATGTGGATACCCGCCATCGCAGATGGCGACTCGATGAGCACGTCTATACCCTGGCACGCCTCCCATGCCGTCTCGAGAAGATCGCGGATCCAGCTGCGGAACGTCGACGCCGCCTCGCGGATGAGACCCACGTTCATCGACCCGTGCTGGACCATAAGCGCCATGAGTTCCGCAGGATCGCCCGCAACCGCGCGAAACTGAAGCCCATGCGACCTCACCCAGTCGCCAAACTCCGCGTGCGAGATCACCACCACCCGGTGGCCCTCCTGCACAAGCCCCTTCCCAAGCGCGATATACGGCTGCACGTCCCCACGCGACCCAATAGTCAACATCCCAAACGTGTAGAATTTCTTGGGAGTGATCGTGGTCTTGTAGAACGGGTTGTCCTCCACCATTATCGGGATGTCGTACCCCACCGCGCTGATCCTCTGCTCGAATAACTTTACCTTGGCGTCTGTCGTCGCATCGCGGCCCTGTGCAGCCTTTAGCGACGATGCTCCCGCGCTCGTGTCATCGGGCATCGCTCCGTCCACTGGCTTCAGGCTGTCGATTATCTTGAGGATAACGTACTCCGCGTCGTCCCTGGACTTCTGCGACGCAAACTCAAAGAACAACTCCTCGTGACCGTAAATTACCACCACGAGCCCAAAATACCCGAACCTGAACCCTTGCTCTTTGTAACAGTTCTCAACGTCGTGCAAAGGCAATATCATTTTCGTCTTCGAACCCGGAAGTAGGGAACGGAAGCACATTATTGTCTTGCCGAGGTAAATCTTACCATATAATGGCATACTACGGTTCAAGTAAGTGTAATAGGAAGCCACTAGCGATTCGTCATCCGTTAGAGAGAAGTGTGCCTTAAAACGTTTATCAGCCGCGAGCAGTTCTTCTTCATCGCCTATCATCAGCTCGTCATCGTCGGCAAATAGGCTCATGCCCTTAGCAGCATAATGCACGGGCTGAGCATTCCACATGCTACGCATTGTAGTAAAGGGCCGCGGACTCCAGTAATTGAGGCGCGGCCGCGATTCGAGGGTGACGACGTCGGGCTCGGGCTCCTGTGGCGCATCTGGAGACGGCTGGCGGGGCGTAGTTAGCTTAAGGGTGTCCGCCACAGAACGGAAGCGTAGCTTGACTTTGGAAGGGGAAATTTGCTTGGCGTCATCGCGGCGGGGCAACGTAAGCCGGCCAAAAAGATACGCAGATGCAGCCATGGCGCGTTCTGTGGATCTTCCACGTGCACGCGGCTCAGTATTGGTTGGTGGACTGTGGCCGGCGGCATCTGCTGCGGCAGCATCTGCAGCCGCAGCATCTGCAGCCGCGGCGTCAAGAGGCGCGGTGTCTATCGCGACGCCCGGCAGGGTGGCCTCAGGGTCCGGCGGCGAGGCGTGGCGGGTGTAGTCGATATCGACTGCACCCAGCAGCTGGAGGTCGGCGACCTGCATCTTGATGAGCTCCTTCAGCTGGCTGCCCGCGTTGTTAAAGAACATGAAGAAGTAGTCGTCCAAAGCAAAGGAGTCGGAGGACTCCATGACGCGCACGCGGAGCGTGAGGCCCTGCTCGACGATGGCCTGCTCCTCGACGTCGATGATGTTGGCCAAGGGGATGCGGACGCTCATGGAGTCGTTGTCGGAGTTCTGCGTGGCGAAAACCTGCTTCTTCAAGGCAGAGGACCACGAGCGGGCCGAGTGCTCGTTGTCCGAGTAGAACGTGTAAGTCTTGCTCTCTGTGGTGACGTGGAACTGGCGAGTGTCCTTGCCATTGTTCTTGCAGTGCTGCACCTTGGTCACATAGCGCAAATCGATGGTCAACACGGGGAAGTAGAGGTCGGTAGACGAGTTGTAAAGAGAGAGCGTGTGGTCCTTCAAGACCGTCCAGTAGCGGGTCGGCTTGCCGCTGATGCCGCTAATTGAGAGCCCGTTGTTGCAGATGGACAAGTTGCCCGTGAGCCTGGCGGAGCCATTGGACTTGTAGAGAAACGCAAAGAAGAGCAAGTTGCGAGACGTCAAGTATATGTGTCCCTGGATAAGCACATCGCGGAGCAGCCAGCATGGGTACTCGCGCACAAGCTCCTCGTCGTCGTCGAGGTTGAACTTGGACCTGAGCTTGGATGTCATGCGCGAACGCCGGTTTTTCGTGCGGCTTGCCTGCGCCGTGTGACTCTCCGGATGGGGCTCGATCGAGAGCTCGAAGAGCGTCGAGCGCCGTGACTCCTGCGCGGAGATTGGCCGCGGCTCGTCGTCGTCGTCGCTCCCTGTGGCCGGTGCGTCCGCGTCGTCTCCCGTCTCGTCCCCGGTCTCGTCGGTCTCGTCCTCGGTCTCGTCCGCGCCAGTGTCGGTCTCGTGTTCGCCCGTCGCAAGCTGCTCCGCACGGTGGATATCTCCTATGCCAACGTACATACTTGCGGTAGTAAGTAGACCTGCAATGCTCTTAGCCATAATGTTTGGGCTCGCAGCATCGTCGTCCCGATCCTGCGGGCTGCTTTCACTCTCCTCTTCATCAGTCGGTCGCCGCTCAGCCTCCTTATGCTTCGCGAAGGAGGAAAACGAGTGTGATACGAGGCCTAACGGTACTCTGAGACCCTTCCGTACGCCAGACGGACTGCTGCCAGCCCCGGACTTGTCTCCTTCAGGCACGGGCTCAGCCTCTCCTTCTTTCTGAGCTTTTAGCATTCTCCAGCACTATCTGAATTGCTCTCGTATTTGCAATATGTGTTTCCCAGTACCAAATAGCATATACCTTGTGCCCAAGTCCTCGACTGTTCCTCAATTATCTCTTCTTGCGCATCGACTTGGACTAATATCAAGGGGTCTGACTCGCAAAAGAAAAGACCTGGCGCGACTCTGCGATGTCAGCTCAAGCTACAAGCGCCAGTGCACAAAAAACGTCAGTCAGTAGTAAAAGAAATAGTCCGAATAAGTAGCTGTTGCGCCTATTACGTTACGTAGCGGAAGTGGTAATTATGTATTGCAGGGCTGGGGGCCCTGGGCGCCAGTGCTAGGCGTAGGGCGGGATTTTGGCGGACCCCAGGCCAGCGCCAGATGGCTGCTACGGGCGCGAGGAAGCTATGCCTCGTTCTCTACGGTGGTCTGGATCGCGCGCTTGGAGTCGCGGACCTCCTGCCCCACCTCTTCAAGTGCGCGGATCTCAGAGTTGCCGAAGAGGAAGCTGATGAGGCCGTTCACGAGGCCGGTTGTGGCGACGAAGACGGCGAACAAGAGCCAGAAGATCGAGCTCCAGCCGGCAATGGTTGATGTAATAGCAGTGATAATGGTGGTAGCGGCGACGATGACAATAGAGATCCAGAAGTGGCCTGCGCGCCAGACCTGCTGCCAGCGCGCGGTAGACATGTAGGTGTAGATGAGCTGAAGAAGGTCCTCGTGCGCGGTAATGCGGGTGAGGAGCTCGTCGCGTGTGAGCGCGCGTGGGGCGGCGCCGCCAGCGAGCACGCGGAAGGTACAACTGTAGCCGAAGTGGTCCGAGAAGCTGCCCACGTTCGGAATGCGCTCGGTGAAACGGACGCTGGCCTTGATAGTCTGGAGGCGGTCCGGGTCCACAAGAGCATAGTCGAGCCGGCAGGCCTCCTGCGGGCCTCTGTCCGCGCGCCAGGTGTTCAAGGTGGAATTGCAGGTGACGCCGCCGTACTTGATTTGGTCCATGGGGAGTAGCCGTGCGATGTACTGGAGGTCCTGGTCGCCGTTCACCTGCTCCCAGGAGTCCTCCAAGCCAGTTTCGTGCGTCAAGAGCTTGTAGGGAAGCGAACCCGGCCGCGAGTTCAAGTCACCCACGATGACTACCGCGTAGCCACTCTTGCGGTACACAGACGCCAACCTGCTGAAGTCCCATGCCTGGCAGGCCCGGTGGCACTCGTACGCCTCGTCGCCGTCTAGCCCGTACGGCGCGTGCATGTGGCTGTTCATGATGCAGAGCGGCGCCGCGTTGGGCGCGGTCGGCCGCAAGAGCGTGATGGAGACCGACTTGCCCACGTACCAGTCCCCGCGCCAGAACGCGCTTGGCCGCCCATTGATCGGGAACCGGTAGAGAAACGTCGATTCGATCGGGATCTTCGAGAGAATCGCCAACCCGGGCCCGGCTATGATGCCCGAGAGAAACCACCGGTGGTACGGGTATCGCCCCTTGCAGCGGTCCACAATGTAGTCCCAGTCCTTCTTGCACCACACCTCCTGCAACGCCACCACGTCGTACTCGTCCGCATCCTCCTCCGGCGTGTAGTTACTGTCCGAGACGTCCCGGTAGTCCACAAGCTGCAAGAAGTTGTCATAGCCGGCTAGCTTGTCCGCGATCGCGCACAACCGCTCCTGCCGGAACTTGGACACGTACTTGAGCCCCCATGTATTCAACGTGAGAAACCGCACTGTGCACTGGCCCCCACTGCTGCCCTTTTCAGATGCCGACGACCCGCTCGTCCCGTTCCTTCTGGATGATCTCGACATAGCCAATAGCTCGCGTTTCTCTGTACTCGTCTCCGCGACACGGTATCCTGTGCAGTTGCCTGTGCTAAACCCGTAGCCTACTCTGCTGGAAACAATACGCCCGACACCTTGCTCTATATCAGCCACCTTAAATGAACTATCCTCGAACTTTTGTGGCGAATACCAACTGACGTTGCTCCAGATGCGGGACCATTCGAGGTCTGCCGCTTGAGAAGAGTTTTTGTGAACAGCATCTCGGGCACATCGCCAGCTCAGATCCAGAAATTACGCAACACATTGACACAATGTCGCTCGAGGACTTCGCGGACCTGCGGGCGCAGATGGAAGCGTTCCAGGGCCGCGTGCACGGTTACCTGGGCCAGCAGCGGCTGGCGCTGGAGCAGCTGCTGGCGGCGCACCGCCAGGAGGTGGAAAAGCTCCGGCTGCGCACTGGAGCCGTGCAGCAGCAGCTGGCGCGGCTCGCGGGCGAGGAGCAAGAGCTGCGACAGAGTATGTAGCGTGCGAGAGACTGCAGACGGGACACTACTAACGGACAGCAGACATCAGCAGCCTCCAGGAGCGCACGCACCACACGACCGCGCAGCGGGACGCGTACGCCGCGCAGCGCCAGAAACTGGCCGCGGAGCGCACGCAGCTGGAGCACGATCGCACCGAGCTTCACGCCATGCTAGCGCGCAAGCAGGCCGAGCTGCAGCGGCAGCGCGAGGCCATCAAGCGCCAGCACATGCGCGATAACCCGGAGGTGCGCGTCTACGAGCAGCTGTTGGGCCTCTACGTGCGCGCCTCGCGCCCGGAGTCGCTCGACTTCGCCTTTCGCAACGTGTCGGAGGCGGACGCGCGCACGGAGTGCTCGTTCACGCTGGATCTCGGCGCGGAGGGCTACCGCGTGTCGGCTGCGTCGCCCGCGCTGCCGCCAGAGCGCCTCCACAGCCTGGAGCGCGACCTGGCAGCCACAGGCGACCTGCCAGCGTTCCTCAAGGCCATCCGAGCTGCGCTCGTGGCCGCGATGGCCGGACAGCCCGAGGCCGTAAGCACACGTACATAGTGATATCGCGATTACAGGCTCAAATTTCCGGTTGCACCAGACTCCTGGTATGTGGAGGTAACGCGAACGCATCTCCCGAATGAAGTACTCAAGCATCCTGTCCCTGGCGCCGCTCCTATCTGGAGCTCTCTGTTCGGTTGGGGACCGATTGGGAGAGTTTGTCGAATGTAATCGGGTGTGCCGGGCGCGTCGCAGGTGCGAAGAGCACGGCGGCGCGGGTGCCTTCGCGGATGATTCGCCCTTCGCGGCATACACATTCGCGGACACGCCGGTCGCGTACCGTGCACTGCTGTGGGACTGTAGCGCAGACTGCGACTACCAGTGCCAGCAGGTGATTACACGCAGGCGGCTGCTTGAGGGCGAGGAGCCTGTACAGTTTCACGGCAAGTGGCCGTTTGTGCGGATGCTGGGCATGCAAGAGTTCTTTGCATCGGTGTTCTCGGTGGCGAACTTCGTGCCGCACCTGCAGGGGTACCGACAACTGCAGCGCGAGCTCAAGCGCGTGTCGGGGGCGAGCAGCACGCCAGTGTTGCTGCGGAAGTACCGGTACCTGGCGGCAGTGGGAATGCTGGCGTGGGTCTGCAGCGCGGTGTTCCACGCGCGCGACATGCCGCTGACAGAGAAACTGGACTATTTCTTTGCCGGTGCGACGGTGCTGGCGGGCTTCCACGCGCTGTACATCCGCTTCCGCCGCCTGGATCTGGCGCCGGCGCGCCGGCGCTTGTTTTCGCTCAGCGTGCTGCTCGTGTTTGGGCTGCACGTCGCGCGCCTGTACAGAAGCTGGAGCTACACATACAACATGCGCTTTAACATCTGCTTCGGGCTACTGCAGTATCTCCTGCTGGTGCTGCTGGCTCTGCAGAACTATAGCAGCCTGCGGCGTCAGCGACAGCAGCTGGGCACGGGCATCTATGCGCAGCGGCCAGGCCTGCAGTTCCAGCTGGTCTTAGTGCCTGTGCTGCTGGTCCTCTACACTGCAATGGCCATGTCGTCCGAGCTCTTTGACTTCTTCAGCTACCGCTGGCAGATTGATTCGCATGCCATCTGGCACTTCCTGACCGTGGCGCCGTCGTTTGTGCTCTATGACTTCTTTCTGAAGGACTATCGCTATTTAAATACACTATATTCCCCGGTCGCTCCCGAATAGAAACCTTATATGCTTGGGATGCCACTGCGCTAGTATAATTACGATGTTTCGCTCTGCAACTCCGCTGCGTTTAGTCCTTGCTGGGGAGAAAACCGTTGAAGCCATCGATGGCCAGGGAGAAAAAACCACTAATTAGTGTCCGATTTGGAAACGTGCTTGATATAATAAGGCATCGACCCCCGGCGACGCTCCCTGTAAGCGATGTTAGCCACCGCGGACGAACAGGATATGTCGAAGAATGAGGGGGGTTCGGATAGCCGGCACTTTGACGACGAGCGGGCTGATAGCCTGTCCGCGAAGCGACGGCGGTTCCCGCGGTTGGGCGCAGGCATAGCTTGCGACGTTCGGGACCGGCTGCCGCAATACTGGTCAGACTGGTACGACGCCTGGGACTATCGCGTCATCCCGTCGGCGCTAGAAACGTATTTCAGCAATCTTCTGCCTGCGCTTGCCTTTGCGCAGGACATGTTCGACCACACGAACAATGCGTTTGGCGTCAATGAGGTGCTGCTTTCGAGCGCCCTCGCCGCACTGGTGTTCGGTATTCTGGGGGGACAACCGCTGTGTATTGTGGGGGTGACAGGGCCGATCAGCGTCTTCAATTACACGCTGTACGACATTGTGAAACCGCTCGGCGTGGACTACTTCGGCTTCATGTTCTGGGTATGCATCTGGGCGACAGTCTGCCACCTGGCGCTTGCGGTGACCAATATGGTGTGTTTGCTTCAATACGTGTCTGCGTTCCCATGCGATATTTTCGGGCTGTTCATCAACATCGTGTATCTGCAGAAAGGCATCGACATCCTGGTGAAGCAGTTCCAGACCGAACAGGGTCTCGACGTGGCGGCAGGGTTCGCCAGCGTCACGATAGCGCTGTGTATGACCATTTTCGGAACCGCAGGAAAGCTCTTCGCCGAAACGCCGCTGCTGACGCACGCGCTGAGGACCTTCGTCTCGGACTACAGCACGGTGCTCTCGGTCGTCTTCTGGTCGGGCTTCACCCACTTTGGCGGCGCGCTCGGCTCAGTGCAGCTGCTGCACCTGCCGGTCTCAGCGCCATTCCGGCCAACGTCGGAGACGCGCGACCAGTCCACATGGCTTGCATACGTGCCCATCGCGCCGCGCCACGTGTTCATGGCGCTGCCCTTCGGCATCATCCTGACCATTCTCTTCTACTTCGACCACAACGTGTCCTCGCTCATGGCCCAGCGCACCCAGTACCGCCTGCGCAAGGCCTCCACGTTCCACTACGACTTTGCCCTTCTCAGCGCCACGACGGCCGTCGCCGGCGTGCTGGGCATTCCCGCTCCCAACGGCCTCATCCCGCAGGCACCCATGCACACGGAGTCGCTGCTAGTGCGCGACCGCCACGGCACCGTGCTACGCTGCGTCGAGCAGCGCTTCACCAATACCCTCCAGGGCCTGTTGTTCATCGGCACCATGACCCGCCCGCTGCTGCACTGCCTGGGGCTCATCCCGCAGGCTGTGCTGAGCGCGCTGTTCTTCATCATGGCTTTCAACGGGCTCTACGCAAACGCCATTCTGCGTAAAATCCTGTGGCTCCTGACCGACCCCCGCCGCAGAGATCCCGAGAATCCGCTCAATGCAGTCCCGCTGCGCCCTTTGCTGGCCTTCACCGCCCTCGCAACCATTTGTGCCGTGGTCGAGTTCGTGCTGACGCTCTCCAAGGCCGCCATCGCCTTCCCGGTGGCCCTACTGGCAACGGTGCTCCTGAGTCTGCTGTTCCCCCGCTTCTTTCGGCGGGAGCACCTACGCATCCTAGATCCGCCAGTCGCAGAGGAGTTTACGATGAAGAATCTGTTGCTAGAGAACCTTACATAGGGGCCACCTACCTGCTGACCAAGCTGCTTGTGTCAAAACGTTCCGCATGTGAAACACGATGACGTTTAGTTAGCGGAGCTGCCCACGCGGCGCTATCAATGATGTGGTAGCTTATGAAACTTCTTTTTTTTTTTTGAGCAGCGCAATACGCTACTCAACTACACAAGCGATCAAGTGAGCTGCTGGTGGTCTTGTCCTCCACGGATTCGCGAAGCGCAGTACGAGTCACTGAAGGTAGCTACTAAGAGCTAATGATTCCCTTGACGATCGATGCAGCGCTAGTGCGCGAGCATGCGTATGAAAATAGCAAGTTGCTAAAGCTAGTCTTAAACCCGGAAGTGCGGGTGCCTACCGGAGGCTACAAATCGATCAAGGAGTATGGGCTTGGGTATTTCAACTACATGCTAGGCCTGCAGTATCAAGTTACGCAGGTGAGCGTGCGGGACCAGATACGGGATCATGTTTACAGACACTTTAACATGTATTTTTCCGTATGGCTGGTGGCCTTTGTGGTGTGGGTGCTGTACGTGTCCCAACAGAGTCCGGCCGGGCTTGTGAGCGGCGGGTTCCGGCGCGGCAAGCGCAGCGAGGACGAGCTGGAGATGGTTTACCACCACATGAAGGTCTAACATAGCCCGGCGCCGAAGACGCTGTAGGTTAATATGTAATATATGAATACTGCATCCGTACAGCGCGAGCTGTTTCATTGGTCAGGCTGCGGGAGGAGCGGGACGGCAGCACCGAGCCAGGGCGCGGTGCGGAGCTCTGGGACCAGGCTCTTGACGCGGCCCGTGTGCAGGACGGCTTTGACGTTCTCCACGACGAACTCCTCCATCTTCTTGATTGTTTCTACGGAGTGCGTGCCCATGTGGGGGAGGCCGACGACGTTCGGCAGGTCCAGGAGCGCCTGCGGCACGTGGGGCTCGTTTTCGTAGACGTCGAGGCCCGCGGCAGCGATCTTGCCGGACTGCAGGGCCGCGATGAGCGCCTGCTCGTCGAAGATAGCGCCGCGCGCCGTGTTAACGACCACGACGCCATCCTTCATGCGGGCGATTGCGTCTGCGTCGAGCATGTGGCGCGTGGCGCTATTCAATGGGATGTTGACTGAAAGAATGTCCGACTGCGCCAGGAGCTCCGCAAAGGAGACGTATTCGCAGGGGCCCTCCAGCTCCGGAGAAAGCCGGTTCCTGTTGTGGTACAGGAAGCGCTGGAACCCAAACGGCTGCAGGCGCTGCACAACTGCTCGGCCGATGCCGCCCAGGCCGAGGACACCAACCGTTTTGCCTGCCGGGTCGTGTCCGACAGGCGCTCCGGCCACCGGCGCGCTGGGCCAACGGCCCTGGTGCATCAGCCGCTGGCCGTGGCTGAAGTTCCGCAACGCTCCAAGCAGCAGGAAAACGTGGGTATCGGCCGTGGCTGCATTAACTAGTTCCGGCACGTTGGAGATCTGGATATGCCGCGCGGCAAGCGGCTCCGGGTCAATTTGGTCGTACCCCGCGCCGTTGTGACAGACGGCCACGACTGACGAGGGCAGCTGTTCCGCGAGCTCCTGGTCAAAACGGCCGGTCTGCTGTACAGACCCAAATGTGCGCGTGATCACCTGTGCTCTGGAGACGGGCGAATTAGGGTCCTGTAGCATCCGCAGGAACTCAGGGCGCGACGTACCCTTCTGGACTGTCACGACGTCTGCAATGCGGCCCAATTCCTCCCACGCCTTGTGCGCGAAGCGCGTGTCTCCAAGCTTTAACACTACTGGTCTCGACATGCGGAAGGTCTCTATCTATCTGTAGCTTACGCCTAGCCACGGCTACCGCCAACGGGAACCATTATATAGCCTGAGGGATCCCGAAAGCGACCCGTGCGAACGCCGCTTGCAAGGACTCAGCCACATATGCCCGCGTAGCCGGGCAGAGGGTGCCTACCTATCGCCGATTACACCGGTCCTTTGCTCTATTGGGCAAGGCACGCGCTGTGGCAGATAACAGCCCCTCGTAGGAGATCCAGTCTGCTGACGCCGGCGAGCGTATTCTCAACCGCAGAAGGGATCCTGACCAATGCAATTGTCCCATTCCTTCGGTATGCGCGGCGTCGCGCGCGGCAACGTCCGGAGCCCAGCCAATCTGGACACAGGAATAGCCCACAAGGCTGCGATTAGCACGAGCCATAGCGCGGTCTCAGATCTCAGATTCCATAGTTCCATAGTCCCGCATGTCAGTAGTCAACGGCATCAGTCAAGCGGCATTAAACTAGCAAGCAGCTAAACAAGCACAGCCGCTAGGAGGGCAAAGCGGCAGCTCTCCATGGAGAGCGCAATGCCCCCGGGAGCTCGCAGCAGTCTTGGTGAGCCTAACGGCGAGGGGCACATATTATCACGTGATCATAATACGTTCTGTGATATAACTATATACGAAAGCTTGTTCCGGAGGCAAAAGGACGTCCATGGAAGTTTAGCATGCAGGATTGGATGATGGGAGGCTACAGAAAGCGCAGTGCACTTGTGCGTCAGTAGGACGGGTGAGATGGTGCATGTTAAGTCTACACCACGGCAGACTGCGGCAATGCCGTATATTAGCTCTGGCTCTATGTGTAAAGTGGCGCATCAACGCGTGTCCATTGATGTCGATCTATCGAAACATTTAGTCAGCGGATTTACAGAGATCATCATCATTCCCTTGATACAGCAGTTGGAATACGTTTCGTTTGACTGTAAAAATATGCGTGTGAAAGATGTGATTGTTGAGAATAGGAGAATTGACCATTATGTGCATGACGACCCGTACAAGCAGTTTTCAGACAGATACGTGAGCGCGGCAGCGGACCCGCTGCACACGCACAACGGTGTGCGGCAGTCGCATTTTCTGCGGTCGAAGCTTGCGGAATTCTCGGAGGCGCCGGAAGACAGTGCCAAGTCGCAGCTGCTGATCAAGATTCCCTCGTCGGTGAAGATAACATTGCAGGACACTGCATCGCTGTCGAGCTACACGCCGATCACGCCGTCGATACGGACTCCTGCACAGGAGTCAATATTCAGCCCAATTACTATCCGCATTGATTACGAGCTTAGCCATCCGCATTCGGGCTTGCACTTCGACACCGCCTCAAGTGAACCGCAATATTGGAACTGCTACACGACAAATACAGAATACAATTCGTCTGTTTCACACTGGGTGCCATGCGTAGATTTACTGGACGAGAAATGCACCTGGGAGCTGGAAATCAGCGTCCCGAAGACGGTAAGAGAAATTGGGACGACCAAGATCATTGGTGCGCAGCCTCAGCGGAAACGGAAACTTCGCAGCCGCGAGTACATAGACGATGAAGATGAGGACGATGAGGAACTTGAGCCGGAGGAAGAAACAGAAGATTCGCCGCTGGACCGTGATATGGTTGTGGTTTGTTCAGAGTTTGCGACTGCCAAAGAATCGGCTCATCCCACAGACATGGCTAAAAAGGTAGTGAGCTTCCAGATATTCAATCCAGTTGCTCCCCACCATGTAGGTTGGGCAGTTGGTTCATTTGCAGTTTGGAATCTTCCCTCGCTACAATCATTTGACGAACAGGATGATGAACAGGAGGACCAAGGGAATAACATACAGGTACAGGATGATGACGATATTGTACCTATACAGATTTACACATTACCGATGCCGGATATTAACGAGGCAACAGTTCTCAATACAACGCTGGTTTGCCAAAGTATGATGGACTTTTATTCAAAGGAATTTGGTTCTTATCCATTTTCTTCTTATGCGATACTTTTTCTGCCAACGTTGCCAGATAATACTATGGACTTTGCTAGTTTAAGCTTATGCAACACAAGGCTTCTTTATCCTCCAGAACTCATAGACCCAATGTTCACCACTACCAATACCCTGGCGTGGGCGCTCGCTTCACAGTGGTCAGGTGTGAATATTACACCATTAGAGCTAAACGATATGTGGTGTTGCATTGGTATGGCCGGATATATGGCCTTGCAGTTTACAAGAAAGCTGATGGGGATCAATGAATTCAAATATCGGCTCAAAATGGCGTCAGAGGCCATTGTCGCGCAGGATTGGGAAAAACCGCCTATGGCCCGAACATTCAACAATGCATCAATGCCTGTGTCTAGCATTTCTCGAGATATTGATTTTATCAAACTAAAGGCGCCCATGGTGTTATATATACTCGATCGTCGTATGACGAAAACGGAGAGGTCTTTTGGTATGTCAAGGGTATTACCAAAGATATATTTGCAGGCTATGTCGGGTGATCTTTCCAACAATTCCTTATCGACAGCCCATTTTCAGTACGTTTGTGAGCGAGTCAACCGAAGTAAGTTGGAGCCGTTCTTTGCTCAGTGGGTCTTTGGTTCGGGAGTTCCAGTTTTTCGCATAACACAAAGATTCAATAAGAAGCGCATGGTTGTCGAAATGGGTATACGACAGGTACAGTTACAAGAACTTGGCCAGGGGCATGTAATCGGTAAGCGAGGATTCCATGCAAGCGCCATGGACTATTTATGCCACCCGGATAAACAGTTGACCCAGATATTTACTGGATCTATGACCATAAGAATCCATGAAGCGGATGGCACACCATATGAACACATCGTTGAGCTAAAGGATGTATTTACCAAATTGGACATTCAGTACAATACGAAATATAAGCGCCTGAAACGGAGACGCAAGATTAATAAGCCTATCAAACCAGATGGAAAAGAAACCAGCATTGTCGAACCTCCTCCTAAAGATGAAGATATGAAAATCTTGGATGAGGATAATGACGATATCGTATTGGTCAATTGCCTAGGAGATACATTGCTTTCGAGGGAGGATTGCCAGCATTGGAATTTAACAGACCCAGCGATCATCGGTGAAGATGACGAGTCTCAACAGCAAAATGAAGCTTTCGAATGGATTAGAGTTGACGCTGACTTCGAATGGATTTGCAAGGTTTATATTAATCAGCCGGACTACATGTTTGCATCGCAGCTACAGCAGGATCGGGATGTCGAAGCGCAAATTGAGAGCATAAGGTTTTTTGAAGATGTTGTTTCTAGCAGTTCTGTCAATTCCCAAGTTTACTCTTCCATCTTGACACGGACGGTAATGGATGATAGATATTTTTACGGTGTTAGGTTAGAAGCTTGCGATGCTCTTTCCAAGTTTGTATTAAAAGATGTTGAGCCCAATCAGTTTAGTGGCGGTGCAAGGCATTTGATAGCTATCTTTCGGCATTATTTTTGCTATGAGAACTCCAATATCCAGAAGAACAACGATTTCACCGATTTCTCTCGCTATTTTATCCAGTGTGCTATCCCACGCTTTCTGGCAAACATCCGTGATACACAAGGTAAATGCCCCAGCTTTGTAAAGCGCTTTTTACTGGAATTGCTCAGATACAACGACAACAGCGGCAACCCGTATAGCGATGTGAAATACGTCGTGGCAATTATTGACAGTGTGGTTGCTTGTACTCTAGGTGACCCTGAAGATAAAGAATATATTAATGACTTATTAAATGAACTAAAACGATTTGAAAACCTAGACCGATGGCTCCCCTCGTATCAGCTACTAGTCAGTAAGGCCATCCTAAAGCAATATCTCTTGCTTGCAGTTGATGGCGTGTACAAATATGACGATCTGGAAAGCATTTTGGAATACACTATTGTCGATCACGTAAGTCCAGAGTTGGAAGGCGTGGTGCACATACGGGAGGGTCTCCAGGACCTCTGCTTAACAGCCTTCACAGTGCTCCTCCTAGCCGGCGGGATCAAAAACAAAGAAATCCTGAAGTACTTTTTCGAGAATATGTGCTTCCATGCAGATCCATACATACGCACGAAGCTGTCCGACGTTCTTGTAGATTGTCTGAACTTCATCGCCCTCAAGGGTAGTCTGGACGACCTGGACGAAGACGTCGAGTCCCTCGTCAACTCCATCAACCCCAGCTCCGTCAATGACCGCGGCGAACCGTCCATATTTGTGGAGGATTACAACAGTGACTTGCGCGCACGGCGCGAGCAGCACATGCGCTCCAGCATTCGCGGCCTGATATCGCTGGTCCGGATGAAGTTCGAGAAGTACGAGCCCCTCCAGAAGATCTTGTGGGACGTCCTGCACTCTCCGCTCTTAAGCGTATACCAACGCAAACGGCTCTTTGACCTTCTCCGCGTCATGTACCGCTTGGAAGACTCCTTCTTTGTCACCCTGCCCTCGCCCCGCGATAAAGTCCTCATTGCCAAAGACATGGGCAAGGGCATCATCATCCTCAAGCGTGAGGGCATCCTGAAGGTCCATCTGCCGCCGAAACCCGCTGCCGCACATGACGCCCACGCACGCGGCCCTGCAGCGCCCCGTGCAGACCCCGCAGCAGACCATTCCCCCAAGATCAAGCTCAGTCTGTCGAAGAAAACCCGCCAGGCCACCGCCGCTGTCGCCGCTCCGCCCGCGCCGCCGAAGCGCGCGAAGGCGGTCGCCGTCGCCAAGTCTCCCCAGCGCTCTCGCCCTCAGAAATCCACTGTTACTAAGCTGGGAGCCCTGCCATTAAGATATGTGAAGATTGTCCCCGAAAAGAGAAAGGTCGACATCTCAGCTGTTCCTTTCAACAAGAACGTCACCATCCTAAAGGCAAGCGCTACATCATGCTTAATAAGAATTAAGGTTCCCAAGGACAGTATCCAACCGAAACAGACCTAGTTGCGACGATTTCTCTGCTTCAGGACCCAAAGCACGTATGTAACTAACTAAATTCATGAAGTTTCTACCTGACTATTATAGTCACTATTTACGTTGAGAGAAATTTGTAAATTCGGAGAATTCTTTCTCAGCGCCGCTAAACTAAGGTATTTGAGCTAGTACTAATACGCTCAGATAGATCAAAGCTATCTATATTTGAATCTATACGTGTACCAAGATAAGGCTTTTCTGTTGCTCGCGGCTTCATGAGAGCAAGCAGTATATGCAATATAGGTTTTGCTGTATGGCTGCTGCCATTATCGCAAGCAGTGGCACAAGTGGTGCAACAAGAGAATGATTGGCAGTCAATAGGAGCCAGGAAGACAGAGGAATTCGAAAGCAGCATGGCAGGTAGCTGTGAAGGGGTCTGTGAATGGCAGGAGGGTCCGGTACCTGCGATAATGAATAGCTGGTCGCGGACGGACGTATCGTCAGTCCCTGGGCATCCGGAGATGATGGGCACGAAGCTGCAGCTGCGGGATGTGCACGGGAAAAACGTGTTTGGAAGCACGAGGCGAAGTGGGCTAGATGATGGCACGGCGTATAGTGACGCACGGGCCTCGCTGCCGACTGAACGCCCGGATTACGCGCACTCGTGCAACGAGGCGACGACCTCTGTCCCGGTTGCCGTAGAGAGTTTACACGTTGGATCGCAGGCTGTAGATGTTCCTGAAAACTTTAGTCTGCACGCAGGCGACGAGGAAGGGGATGTGCATAACGAAACGGAGTTTCTTCCGTTTGACGAGTGGAAGCGGCTTAAGCTCGACGAAGAGAAACGCGCTAGCGTGCATTCCGAGACACACGCGCGAACCCGCATACTTGTCGACTGTAACAAGCTGGACGCACTCGGTGATGAGATGGAGGTAGATGTGGGCATGTTTACGTCGATGGAAGATGATGAGCCCGAGGGCAAGTTGTATCATGAGAAATTTAATTACGCCTCACTGGACTGTGCTGCGTCGATCGTCAAGACAAACTCTGAGGCGCAAGGTGCATCTTCTATATTGTACGAAAACAAGGACAAGTACCTTTTGAACCCCTGTTCGGCCGCGAATAAGTTTGTGGTTATTGAACTTTGCCAGGACATCCTAGTCGAAGAAATAGAAATGGCCAACTATGAATTTTTCTCCTCCACTTTTGAAAACATCCGGTTTTCTGTATCGGATCGTTTCCCAGTTCCCAAAAATGGATGGAAAGTCTTGGGGGAGTTTACTGCGGTGAATAGCAGAGATATACAGAAGTTCGCAATTCCTAACCCCAAAATCTGGGCGCGATATCTGCGAGTGGAAATCTTATCTCACTATGGACATGAGTTCTACTGTCCAATATCCGTCGTGCGTGTCCATGGTAAAACAATGATGGAGGAATTCAAACTAGCGCAGAGTATAGGGAATAATCAAAACTCTGAAGTACTGCAGCCTGTCGCCGAACAAGTTTTAAATTCCACTTTGGATGACGGTTCCATCTTGTGTGCTGCCTCGCAGTACACAACTGATACTTCTGGAGGGCCACTAAGCTTTTCCAGCAATAATGTATCCGTGGAGCTGTTCGCAGACGATATGGCTTCTCAATGTCGCGCAGCGCTTCCTCCCCTTCGGTTTGAGGAGTTCATTGATGGTTTTAACGACACATCCTCCGTCCAGAAGCACTCCAAAACGATGAACTTCACGGGTACTATCGCAAATTCTGCTACCGAAGAGTCTATTTTCAAGAACATAATGAAGCGGCTCACCACCCTAGAAACAAATGCTACACTCTCCATCCTCTATATTGAGGAGCAAAGTAGATTGCTATCCAAATCGTTCTATTCATTAGAAAAAAATCATGCGAAGAAGTTTGATTCCCTAGTAGCAATCTTCAATGAAACTATGATGCATAACCTGGAGACCCTTAATGTTTTTGCCAAACAACTTAAAGAGTCCTCCATGCACCTTTTGGAGGAACAGAAGCTAAACACTGACCAATTTACCTCTATGACTATTAAGCGCCTAGACATGATGGAAAGGGATGCAAGATTCCAAAAGAGAATGGTTTATCTCATCTTAGTTGCAGTCGCCGCGTTACTTGTCTATGTTTTGTTGACTCGCGAGGCTTACATTGATGATTACATGGAAGACGACGGCTGGTATTTGGATTCTCCTCCATTGCAGAAGGCTAAGGATAAACTCATGCGAAAGGCGGCCCGAGCAGTGTCAACACCGACAATTTTCAAGAACTTCCAAGAGGATATGGCCCCGATGAAAATTACGCGTAGTCCTTCCTTTTCCTCCTCTTCTAGCCTCTCAGATGTCTCACAGTACTTGATTGATAACGATGACGATAGCGTCTTTCTAGGGCGTCCCAGGACATACTCGAAGCTGCTGGCAGCTGACGAGAATGAAATAGACATCGATGAAATAATGACCCACTCTAGTGATAACTCGGATGTTTCCCACGGTATGGATAGGCTGTTAGATGCCGATGGAACCGAAGTCTCTTCCCGCGAATCTAGTGACGAAGAGCATAAGTAACCGTTGTTCACAGTGGGTTGGTTCATCTTACTGATGTGCTCATCTGAGTAACGAAAACTATCTTTACCCGGTAGTACTAAAGACTAATATAGTGCTATTATATTACGTTATTTGGTCAATAACAGCATACGCATTTCTGTTTATATTAAATTTTGTTAAATTATAGGTCCAAAGCATATTACAGAACTACTACTTGACTTTCAGCGCTGATTGTAGATGTACAAAGCATAAAATAAGAACAAGCTCAGGAGGTGCTGATTAGTTACCCCTTATACAACATAAAGGCTGAAAGTAGTTCATTACTTCTAGTGTAATATAATTTTGCTACCAGAGAAGCACCTTGTGCGCACCTTGTGCGCACCAACGCAAGCAAAGTATCAAATATCACTTGATACGAATTAATATGGGCTTCCGGTTCGCGTGAATTATACAGGTGATATGTACGCTCTACCTAATCTAGTCAATAAGTTGGCAGCAACTCGAGGCAAGCACGTTAAAATGGGAGAAATGGCGCCACAAGATACTGATGATGATAAATCCATGCATGCATCTTGGCAACCGGAGGATACACTGCCTCAAAGTGCACAACACGAGACTTTCCCGCTTGGCATTTTAAAAGCACGCGTAGCGCTGCTTGCAACTGCAATTGGAGGTCCCGACCACACCTCGGAACAAGAAACAACTCCATATAAGATTGGTGATGATTGTTTAGCATGTTTGAAAGATCTAAAAAGATGGTTTGTGTTGGTAGACCAGAAACAGAAGCGATGGGATGTCGCATCAGCCGCAGCAGAATTCCGGATTCTTGAGGAAGACTTGATCCCAATACTTGTCCAATGGGAGCAAAAAATGTCACAGGGTATTAAGCAGAGTAAGGCTTCTGGGCTGCCACTCTCCGAATGTATCAAAAACAAACAGTACCATGGAAAGATAGCTTTGAACGCATTTCAGCTGATGGTGTGGATGACATGGCCGCTTTCCCTGAATGAAGAATCCTCTAAAAACCAAGTGCATCACTATGCAGATCTAAAGAAACACCAGTTGGCCTACAAGAAAGCTATCCTGCAGGCTTATGGTGGTAAAGTGGTGAAGGCAGCGGTTAGGATCGCCACAGAGGTCATAAAGATCGATCGTTTAGATCGCTCAGTTCAGGATAACTCTGTTCTACGTCTTGTACTAAATTTCCTACGGAATATACTGGCAATCGAACCGAGTGAAGTCACAGTTAGCGCCAAACAGCTCTCAAATAACAGGAATATCAATACATCGGATATGTTACCGCCAAATATTTCGATAGATGATATATGCTTGAATTCCGTAGTTTCGGTGTTCAAAAAGTACAAGGTATTTCCATTCTTATTGACCATTTCAAGCTCCATGGGCCACGAGTTTGATGCCGAATATGTTAGCCTCCCACTACTTGAGGTTGCATTCTATTTGACGAAAGATGTCGATTCCCATATGCTAAATTCCAAAGTCGATAATTCGCCGCAGTCTTCGCAATCTCTTGGAAATGAACAATCGAATGGACAAGGCAATATCTCAGGCCAGGTGGGTATGGAGTTAATCCACCTTCTGGATAAGGACCGTCACCATAGAATGTCTCAAATTCGATCATCCTCTACAAGACATTCACGGTTTGGTGGATTTTTCTCTATACAAACACCGAATAATGGCAGGTTGACTATATCTAATGGCCATAGCGCATTGGATAATGATCTTGCTCTGCAGAATATCGATAAAAAGAAAAAATGGAACAAAACTATTAGGAATACAGCTGAGACAGTACAGGGTATCCCTATCGGCTTTTTAAATGGCGAATTTAATTTAACGTTTTTATCGCACGATAACCATAGTTGTTTGAAATTGTTTTTGGCCAATTTTGTGGACTCTTCGTTTAATATTTTGCTTAAGAATCTCATAGATTACTTTACGGTGGATGAATTCAACCAGCAGATCCTGCAGAAACTTCAATTTCTCCTTTTCTATGCCTGGTTCCTGAAATTTGAGAGGGATAGATGTCAGCAAGGCGAGACAGATGGAATATTTGTATCGGAAGCTCTCCAGGATACATCGCATATATTAATAATGAAATTCTTGCGAGAAGCCTACGAATTAAAAAAATGGCCCCTGGTACATGCCGCAATGTTGGCTGTTACAGAGCTGTTGAATTACATGAATATATTGGGAGAAGACTGGGAAGATGATGTGAATGTTATCTACACCAAAATTTTCAGTAATGAAAGACTTAAGTTGTTTTCGACCATCCCAAGAACAGCCTCAAGACATTCACTACAATATGTTAAGGCTTGTATTAACATGAATCACGCAATTTTGACTACTTTGGAAAGATTCAATAAAGGTAATAAAGATCTCGTAATCAAGGGATTCCGTAAACGGATGATCACTAGATTTACGGTTAAAGAAGATAAAGCGGCTTCGCAGAAGATTAATGGAAATAAGAATGGTAGAGATGTTTCCCATGACGCTAATGAAGATGAGGTATCTTCAGATGAAGATAACAACATGATAACTGCCAGACTCGACTTTATGAAGGTTTTGGATGCATACTTTAATGGTACCGTGATTGACACTTATATGTTTTATTTGAAGCATTTTACTGAACTGAATGAAGAAGATATAAAGAAGGTGCTTTATTTCCTAAACCATATAATAGATTCAAACGAAGAATCTTTCCTCTTCAGGGTTGACTTTATGATACTACTTAAAGAAATGCTAGCTCCGGGATGTTTGCACTTGGCAGGGCAGACAAAAAGTAGACTTAACGCGTTTTCTGACCGTTTCATGACACGATTGAAAAGGAAGCTTGAGAAATCACCTTTTTGGTATATCAATATTTTATTCCCTAACCTTCATGATCGCGAATTAGGATATTATCTAAGGTATGGACAACAACGGCCTAATACTCAGAGCATTCATAAGGTGGTCGCTCCCACTCAGTTTAAATATATTGAAGGTGAAGAAAATATGTCAGAACAACAACTGAAGGACATGCGGATAGGAATATTGGTTTCTACCTTGCTTGATGATGGTAAGAATCACTTTGTTGAGGAGGTAAAACGCATATTCAAGTTAGTTATTGAAGGGTACGAGAAGCATTATCACAGTAGCGAGCGTTCAGCTACGTTAACATATCCACGTGTCGATTTTAGGAGCGATATGTTTGATATGAAGCGTGCACTACTTTTTGATAGTGATTTACGGGCTTTACTGACGACTTTGGGTTACCACGTTGCTGAGGCTGAAGTCAAGCCGTGCTATATAGGAGGTGAATTCTACTTCCCAGATTTGAGCTCTGCATTAAATTCACTCGAACAGTATATGGAATTACCATTCCATACGCCTAATGGTCTACCTTCTTCCTCTTACCTACTCCGGTCAATTGATTACCAGTCAAGGGCAGATGCAGATGCTGAGATAGAGGAAACTATGCATGCTGATAACAATTCACACGAGATGGCTGATGCTGCACTCACTGAAAACGCGAGTCGCTATTTCGATGATCTGGAACGCATGGAAGAACGACTTGAAGGTAAACAAATATCCCGAGGCACCGCGAAAAAGCGATCTGCTGTTAAACCCAGGTCAAGAAAATCGAAGTCCATGGGGATTGATGGCATAGATCCTCACGGTACTGCTAATATAAACAAAAGCAAGCGGAAAAAACAGTTATTCCTAAGCAGTGAATTCATTTCGGACTCTGATGAGGATGATGAACTCGTGGCAAGCCCAATTTTCTACGAAAATGAAATTTACCTGAGGTACATTCTTGATAAACACCAAGGTAATCTACCACCTCATTTATTCTCCGTGTTTTCCCGATTCGCAAACGAAAGAAGAAGAATGGCTGGTACTATTGTCGGAGACTATACTGATCTCTTTAAAGGCCCAGTGCCTTCTATCGAAGAGCTGAAGAATATGGAGGACAGTACGGCACAGCATGCATTAAAAGACATTCTGCAGCAGCAGCCTCGTGATCATCTATTATTATCTCCTAATAGTGGAAAGCTTTTTGCACTCAGTAACGAAAACTTATCCAGTGATTCCCAACATGATAATATTACTAATGACATACCTTTGTCTGATTCTGAATATAATTCTTCAAATTCATCACAAGGTAACACGGCAAAGACCTCTATAACAGATCCTCCTTCCTCGAAGGCGTTATTATCAAAATCCGCCCTGACGCACGAAGCTGAAACTGATTCGGACGATGAGTTTGTACCACGTAAACGGACTCGTAAGGTTAGGGTAGAAGATGGTGAGGAATAGGGAGATTAGGCAATAAATATTAAACAATAAGATATATTATTTAAGCGTCACATTGACTACTTTTGTCACTGTACATCGCAGTGATTATAGTCTGTGTACTGCTTATTATCATAATGCTAAATCCGAATAAAATACATGCATAGTGTGGTAACTTCTCTTTTACTGATCTCCTCTCTCCAGTCAGGATGAGGTTCGTCATCGGCGGTAAAATATATGCGGATAGAGAAGCCGTAGTGGAACCCACCAACTCTAGCAGTGCACCGAGGTTACAAGTAGTCAAAGAAATACCCATTGTGCTTAAAACAAGTCCTGTTGTAATAATGAAATGACTTCTCGTGCTTAGCTTAGGGGGCTCATCTTTGGCAGCTTTAACAGAGATCAGGTCTCGAATAACATCACGTAAAACAAATATTTCCAACGGAAATGTTGTTAGCATGTTAAATCCAAAACAAAACCTTGCAAAATTAATGTAGTTGTCCGTGCTTGGGAAATTGTTGAGGATATTACCCTTAGTTTTGCTTTTAAACGTTAAGAAACCCGAGTAACCTGCAATGAGACATACGACCATGGAAATTATACAGCTGATGTGTGTCAGACTGTTGAATCTCCTTAAACTCGGTTTCCTCAGGGAAAAATATATGAAGCTTGTATTGTGATGGCATACAAGCGCAAAAGATATGACAGAAATACCTTGGAATAATCTTGGAGTGACGAATAATTCATCCAATTCAAAGGAGCCCTTGTAATCGTTGCTTACTGTTGGTCCCCTAACAACAACTATGACAACAATCAACAGCAAACTGACCAGTGCCAGCATCGACGCTTTTGATAGTTTAGAGATATTCCGATTAAGGGACAATGGATATGACACGAATATAGTCACAATACTGATAATCAAGTTTCGATTGAAGTATGAGATATGGTTAGGAAAGAAAGCTCGTAACACATGGGGAATACTGTCGCCAATAATTATGCAAAAACCTACGCAACCCCCAAATGCAAACATACCATTCGCGAAAAGAACAGCGAACTTTCCTGGTCTCCCCATGGCAAATTCAACCGTATCTTGGTACGTAGTCTTGCCGGTCAATTTGAGATTGATTATTATGAGACGTATAGTCCAGTCGACAATGAGCGTCAGGAGCATGGTCAATACTAGCCCTCCAAGTAACCCACAATTCTTGATAGCAAAGGACTGCCCCACAACACCAGCTCCCAGGATGCTATTGGCCATGTTCATAAAAGCCATGTACATGTTGGACTTTCCCCTAGATTCTTGTACTATGGCCCCTACCACGGAGTCATCCTCTAAGTCCAGCCCTGAGGAAAATGTACTCTTAGTAGGATACTCGCTAAGTTCAATTCGGTCGCCACTACCACTGCTAAGGCCCGTACCTTCAGGATTCAAGTGCGCTGTCGGGAAGGGGGACGGCATAGAGGTGCCCGTCTTCACTGGCTCGTCTCCATCAAGTCTGGAGTATTGTATATTTGGTTCACCCATAGCAGCACAAATACTTTGAAGTAATATGCTATGGACTTAATGACCATACTTGTTACTTAAACGTACATTTAACATGTGTAGTCGACACGTCATGTTGATAGCTTTCTAATTTATAAAAGCAAGGCGGTAAGGTTTGATGAAAGCGGTAACCTGTACACCACTGGCTGCAGTAAGTTGCTAAGCTACGCTAACAGGTTAGTGTACCTTCCGTATTGCTCAAGGACTCTTTTGCTTCATGATACGAGCTGTGGGTTTCATTGGTATCGTGCTCCGATGAATCAGTCACGTCAGTTAGCATGTCTTCCCCCTTCGGTTTGCTTTTGCTAGATGACACGCTCGAATCATGGGACTCCGTAGCTTCCAAGTCTGGCTTCCCTAGGGGACGTAGAGCCTGGTCAGGTTTAGGAGGTGATACTGAACCAGCAGCTGGTTTTGCTAGTGGCTGTTCCGCGGCTTCGTTCTCATGGGTAGCTGGTGTTGGCTGCTTCGCCTGTTTCTTCGACCTGGTATCTGTTAAAACCACAGGCGCTTCTAGAATCGTTCCCTTGCTATTATTACAGTTCTTTGTAGTTTCATCATCGGGTAGTGATTTATCTTTCTTGGCGGGAGCAGCTTTGAGCGTGTCTATCGTATCTTCGCCATGTTCAAAATCAAAACCTTCCTCGATTTCATCCTCTTTCTGGAAAATAAAGGAATTCTCAACAGATTGAGGCGAAGGAAGCTTCGTCCAATCCTGCGGGGAGATCGACTCACTGGAAGCCGAGGATATCTTGTCTTCCGGCGAGAGAGGGACAACCTTGGTTTGTACGGCGTCATCAAGTGTCCATACGCCGATGTGGGACCAATGCAAGGATGCGCGTAGTTTGCACAAGTGGACCCATGATCTCTGGACGTTGGTTGGGGGTAGCCCTTTCTTCTCATTAAAATCTGTGACAGCCTCTATCCTAGGAGTTGTCTTGCTTGTCGTGGATACGCGAGATAAACTGCTCATGAAACTTAGCCGCTTGCTTGAACTAGTAATGCTGCTCTCATCGCGGTGGATGACGGGGGAGGCTTGAACACTATTAGGAATCTGTGTGAAAGCATCACTCTCTTGTTTTGCACAGGAGAGGGTTACGTTCTCCAAGTTCCAAGAGCCTGTCTTCAATGACCTCAAAAAGGCAAATATCTCACATGTCTGCCTGACTTTGAGTAGGCAGAAGTGACACAATGGATACTGGTTTTCCGTAATGACCTCGCCAGTTTCTGTTTTCTGTAGTGTCTTTAGCACGTACAAACGACCGTGCTCAAGAATATCATTGCGCGCCTCTGAGCAGAAGGCACATGGTGCTTCTATTGCAACAGGCGGCGAATTAACGGGGTAGGTAAACATTTTTACTGTTGCAGCGTCTCCAAATTTATTATGAGAATGAGTCTGGGGAGATGCATAGCCCATGCGGTAGGTTTCATTAATGCCGCTTAGGGGTTCCACCACAACAAGACCTTCTATCATCAGATTCATTAAATTTCTCCGCACCAACCACCCTAGGCCCGTGGCCGAGTCCAACCTCAATACTGGCTGTATTTCGTCAGATACCAATCTTCTTAAGAACTTCGAATCGTGCCTGGTATCTCGGATGCTCTTGCACATTGGCAACACTGCTAGGAACCTTAAATATTCAGTGTACATAGGAATGTCGTACCGCAACGATTGCACAGCCGGCGTAAAGAGAAGCCCTGATGCTAGCATGTTATCAAACGCCGACACATAGCCGTCTCCGTCCAGCGACGTGCGCGACGGGTGCACACTGTCCATCACAGACTGCCGCCGGCTCCGGTTATTCTGCTCGTCTTCCACCTTGTACAACACATCCTTTAGGTTCTTCAGCTGGATCGTGAGCGTGTCCAAGAGCATGTCCTTCTCCCGCAGCTGTTCCTGGAGCCGCGTGTTGTGCTGCTCCACCGCGTGCTTCTCTTTGCGCGCTTTCGCCACCATCCGGTTCGCCTCGTCAAACAACGACGTCGTGAGGTCCTCAATCTCCTTGTTCAACCGCTCCACCGCCCCCTCCGCCGCCAGCCGTGCCTCGCGGGCCTCCGCAAGCTCCTCGCCTTGTCTCGCAAGCTCCCCCTCCCGCGCAGCGAGCTCCCCCCGGAGCCGTTCCGCCTCCCCCCGCGCGCTCTCGCACTGCGCAACCACGTCCTTTTGCGCCGCCAACGCCTTCTTAGCGTGCTTGAGCTGCTCCTCTAACCGCGACTGTTTGTCGATGCTCTCTATTAGTTGTGTGGATAGTGATGACACCTGCACCGAAATCCGCCGATTCTCTTCCTGCTCATCCATCTGCTTCGAGTCCTCCTTGTCAGACATATTAGACTACTTCTCCTCAGAAGTGTAAAACCTTGCTTGTAACATATACTGAAGCCCTCTACAATGAACACCTCTCTGATCTGGCGCTAATGCTCACTGTATCACATAGTACACATTTTGAGATATGAAACAAGCAAACATTCAGGAACCAAGATACCCACAAAACAAAACGTATGTAATGACGACGAAATGCCTCAAAGGGCTAGACGTCGGATAGTCGGTCGCGCCGGAACGGGTGCGGAACCGTACCGGAGTGGCCACGGGGTCATAACGAAGACGTGTATTTAGACTATATAGATCCAAAGTGGGTATCGTAAGGCGCGGCAATCAGTTGGATGCCTCCGGGGGTTTATCATTTGTATCGGGGTCGTCTGGGGCCGCATCCGGCTGCGGCGCGGCGACGACATCGCGCTGGTCTATCAGTTTCTTGGTGCGGCGCTGGCGAACCTTTTCCTTGTGCTCATCGAGCATTGACTTGCGAGACTCCGGGTGTTCGCCGTTTCTGAGCTCGAGCAAAAGGTGACGGGCACGGTCTGCGGCGGCGTCTGGGGGAGGGGAGGCGGAGGCGGCGCGGAGTGGCGTGTCAGGCTCGACGTCCGGGGCCAAGTTCTGGAGGTCGTCGACGTCGAGGCCGTCGAGGACGATGGAGCCCTCGCGGCCGCCCATGAGCTTTTTGCGGGCTAGCGCACGCTTGCGCGCGGAGGAGGGGTCTCCCTTGGAGGGCCCTGCGTTCTTCAACTTCTCCAGTAGTTTGTCCATGACGTCGCGGTCGTCGCCGGAGGCGGAGATGGCGGAGAGGCGGGTGCCAGCGGCCTCGTCACCCTCCTGGGCGAGCTTTGCGCGGCGCTGCTGCTCCTCGATCATGAGCTTGCGGCGCTCGTAGGCGCGCTCCTCCTCGTCGATCTTGCGGTTGAACTCCTGTGCGCGTTTGTACTCGAGGATGAAGTCTGCGAATTTCTTGAAGAACGAGTTCTTTGCGAACTTGTCGTCTGCGTCTTCTCCGAACATGCGCATGAGGCTTTCGAACTCCATTAGCGAGAGCTGTACCTCGTCTGCGAGTAAGTTTGCCTTCTTGCGAGCCTCCGGAAGAACAGGGAGGACTCTGGCGAGCACGCGGTCGTCCGGATGGAACTTGGAGGAGTCGCTGAGGTTGCCAATCTCAAGCGATCTTTCCACGTTGGTGACCGTAGAGCAGAACTCGTTACAGTCGTTCGCGAGCTGCTCGATCGAGATCTTGACCACCTGGAGGACAGGTTCAAGTTCTTGGAGGAAGCTGTTGAACGATGGGTAGTTCTGGCTCACAATCCGTTCCACGTAGTTCAAGAAAGTCATGCTATTTTTCTCGTCTTTGATGAAGGTGAGCCTTTGCAATGTACTCAACTTGAAACCCTGTGCTTGCTTCGAGGTGTCATTCATATAGTTACCGACTGCAAGGATCACATCGAACACATTGCGTAGGTTTTCCGACTTTTGTATTGCTCCCACTGCCCTATCCAAGCTCCGGAGCTTGACAATCAGATCGTTGTAGTCCTTTTCATATGTTGTGATTAGCTTGAGACCACGCATACGTGAGCTCCAATAACTTTGGAGGTTAACAATTAGGTTCAAGAATAACTGGTCTGATCTTTGAAGCTCGCTTGGATCCTTCTCAGGAGGCTTGGCGTCCTCTACTGAAGAAACACCTTCCCAATCTGTAGTGTATGGTGCAAAACTTCTTGCCATATTTGTCGAGACTTCCACGATCTCGGGCTTGGACAAAAACTCAATTGCGCTCTGTGTATTGAGGAAATCCTTGTCACATTTGAGGATTTTAGACACCACCGCAGATACTGGCAAAGAAGAGTACATGTGTAGGTTAATGCCAAACTGCTGCGAGATGTCCCTGGACAAGAATGTGATTTTGTTATTCTCATCCTTTTTGCGGCCCTTAAAGGACTTGATTTCTCTTGCAGCGAAAGCTTTTTCTAATTCCGAGAGGACGCCCTTCTCATATAGGTCATCGGCGAATTTCTCAGCTCTAGCGTTTTCCCAGATAGAGTTATCGGGATCATCAATCTTTTCCCAATGCAATTGCTTCAATTTCTTCTTAGGACGAGGATATCTTTCGAACAGGGATGGCGATTGCGGTAATAGAGGCGAAGGTGAACCTCCGTAGGTTTTGGAACGCCCCAGCTGTGGAAGAGGTGGAGGCGGAGGTGGGAAAGAGCTCGAAGAGGAATCTGCATTCTCTGCGAAATCTTCGGTGCCAACTGAAGTATCCACCGTCCTCTTGGCAGTCAGTGAGCTGGGCAAAGGTGGTGGTGGAGGTGGAGGAGGAGGTGGTGGAGGTGGAGGTGGACCGCCTGCTTGGATAGAGACAGTAACTTGTTCTGTCGAACTGATAGCATTGGAAAACATAGGTGGGATAGGAGGTGGAGGCGGTGGAGGAGGTGGAGGCGGTGGAGGCGGAGCTGCTTGCGCAGCATCCTTTGCATCAGTGCCAATATCTGAAGTGCTGATAATAGGCGCCGAAGGAGTCCCCTCTTTTAAAGGCTCATTCCGACCATCCTCAAATATCTCCGACAATTCGGTAGTGTCGCTGACATTAGCAGAGGTTCCAGAAACAACGGCAGTCTTGTCCTGTCCTGCAGTGAAGATATCAGCAGCGTCCGACTTAACACTCTGTGGTGTAGTAGCAGAACCACGCGAGCTTCTGGCGCTTTGCGACCTGGCAGGGCTGACCTTCAGCGTTAATTCCTCTAAAAAGTTAGAGGAAGTTGGCGTTATGGTTCGCTTCATTCTGTTAACGAAAGACTTTCTGTGATTTCCGCTGTTGATGCTATTCTGAGAGGTCCGGCGTTTAACATTCACTATACCACGCATGTGCTCCGAAGAAGATACAGAGGCAGCGCCCGATTGGCTACTTCCTGTACCATATTTCTGTGATAGCGTTTCCAAGAAACTAGTATTGGATATAATAGCTTCAGCACCACTAACAATCATGCTACTGCTAGTTTCACCATCATTATCAGAAGTGTCATCGGCGGCGTCTGCTGCGGTTTCAGCATCTGACTCCCCATTGGTGGAAGAAAGAGAGGGCTTCGAAAGAGAATGTGGAGAAGTGTAGCTTATTTCTGATGGCGAGGAATTATTATCGGCCAGTTCCTCTGTAGAAACACTGGCAGACTCGTTGCTTGTGGATGTTCCCACTGAAGACATATCGATATCCTTCTTCAACTTGTTTAAACGATCCAAGATCTTCGTCATTTCCTCAATCTTTGCATCCAGATGAGCAGGGTCCAGAGGCGCACTAGTTTCGAGATCCATTGTCGGACCATCAAGGTCAACGCTTCCATTCGCCATCCGCAGAGACATCAGTTCTGGGTCCTCATTGAAATCAATTCCAAATCCCTTGTACTTATTTTCCAAATCACGTAGCCTGTCCAAAGCTTTATTCTTCTTCTCGTAGAAGAGTTCGTTGACACGTTCTTCTACATTAAACTTGGAGACTTCGTTGCTCTCCTGTTGAATGATGGCCAAACGTTTACGAAGAGCTGCCAATTCTTTGACCTGTTCACCGCGGAGACTTCTCTGAATCTTTGGTGGAGAGAGCAGCTTTGGTTCTTCTTCTCCCTCCGGCTCTTTTTTAAAGTCTGCAAAGTTCGTCATTTCCAATAAACGAGCTTCTTTCTCAATAATATCCATTTTAGATCTCAGCATTTTCAATCTTCTGTTTGGCGCTGGAACTGTATTTAGCCTTTTAGAATCTCTCGTCAAGTCCTTTTCTGTCTGGCGTAGTCTATCCTGTAATGCTTTCTGGATGGCCATCTTCTTTTCGGGTTTAAGAGGGGACGGTGTACTGGTATTGACTTCAGGAGAAGCGCCATTCTCACCATGTGGTTTGGAATTTAGGATAGTCAACATTTTACGTAGTTCCACCTCGTGTTCATGCTTCTCCAATAGATGCTTCTTCTTAAGTGCATGAAGCTCCCCCTTCAATTGATCTGTGACGCGATTACTTTTTTCTAAGATGCGTTCAAGTTGTTCAACCTCACTCTGAAGCTGCCCAACTAGGCCATTTTGAGCCTGGGAGAGTTTGCTTGCCAAGTTATCTCTCTCAGCTTTGACTTCCTCGTATTTCTTGGTCAACTCGCGAGATTCCAGTATAGCTCTGCGGGCAACTTCATCTGTCTGCATTGCATCATATAATCTCTGGATAGCGCCGTTGAAACCAGATTCAGTGTCAATAGAGGAAAATGTGACATTGGTAACTAGAGCGTCCAATAGTTTTAACTGCTTTACACTCTCTGCGGGGTCTCTATACTCTGCAAATGCCCTACTCCACAGGAAGAGATGTTGCATTAATGACAACAGATGGCCTTCAGCTTCAGTTCCTCTGTGCTGAGTCCAAAAGTTTTCCCACAATGCGGCTGGGTCCTTCATATCGACTGCAGAATCCACAGTTGTACTAGTCATTAAAAGGTTGTAGTCATCTAATGTGGCATCTTCGAATTTACGGACTTCATTCTCTAATGCTGGGTACTTGAGTAGCTCCATCTTCTTGATTATTCGAGCGAGACCGTAACTCTTCAAACGGGATCTCAATAGATTCCTCTGTTGCACATCTGGATGATTAGAACATAGCAAGTTAATCAGTATCATGGAATATAGAAGGTACTCCAGAACCGTATTTTCACCGCCTTTGTAGTCGTCCGATGCACCAACAAGGGAGCCCATTCTCCCGCGACCATCCAAGGTATACTCAATGACATATAGCCATTGTTCTAGTCTTTTGGCAACCACATGGAAATCAGCTCTTCCTGTAGGTAAGGATTTACGTTTATTGGTTTCATGAAGTCTTCCACGAAGATGAATATTTGCAGCAAACTTTGATTCTTGATCTAATGCAACCAACAACGGAAAAATCGCATCTTGGCCCGTGTCTGCGGTTTTAAGCTCATCGTCAGAGAGCATGTACAACAAAGTCTCCGTGGCCACCCTCCTTGTGGACAACCTGCTGGATAATAAGCCCTCTACAACAGAGCTTATCACTAATTTAGACTTCAGCGCTTCCTGCATCCCTTCACGCAAGTTCGTAAGGACTCGCAAACACTTATAATAGGCGTTTTCCTTCTCTAATGCATCATAATCATGTAAAATATCTAGAGACTCACGTTGCACAAATTTTAAAAGGCGATTGGCGATTGCAACCTGTCCCTGAGCGTCGATAAAACCGATAACCCAATCTATGCTTTCGGTCCTCAACGAAATCCACAAGTCGTTTAATTCTTGTGCGGTCACTCTATCCGATATGATCTTCCGCACGTAATGATCGGGCGAGAGATGTGCAGGTTCGTAGGCTACGGCCATCGGCTTCGCGCTGTTTTGAGAGATGGATCTGGTGATACTCCCCGATGATATGCTTCCGCCGGGGGATTTTGCTAGAGCAGAGCTCGCAATCGACTCAACAGTCGAACTTGGTGGCATGCTATTCTTCATCTTCTTGTATTCCGTCTGTAGATCCTGTTTTACCATGAGCCACTTTTTATCAATGCCATAACTCATCAGCTCGCGATGACCGTGGACAGAAACAGACTGCGGGATGTTTCTTTTCTGTAGCAACTCCTGATATAGTTCTTCAATCTCTTGAGGATCCTCGGGCTTCTCCAAGGTTAAGGTACCATCTATATCCGTGGCTTTATGTAGCAGAGATAAAGAAGTATATGAAGAAGCGGAGTAATTTGATTGGTTGGTCATCTGCCGCGTCAAAGCCGAGTGGTGAGGATGGGGCTGCACAAAAAGATGGTTAAGATGCTGGGGATACTGCTGCTCGTGTTCTGGATGGTTTGCTTGCTTGGAGCTCGCCCACTGGGAAGACCGCTTGGAATATGAATACTTGGACGGTGAAGACAACGCAGCGCCGGACGCAGATCGGGCCTGCGTTGCCTCGTCCGACACCTGTGGTAAATTGGATGCGTTGATCGTATTCAGCTTGTTCAAGGGTTTTGCACCGGACAGGTCCAAATTGGACGGCAGCGTCACCTTCTTCGGAGACGAAATATCCGAGGTCGCAATCCTCTGCGAGCCCGACGAGCCCGTCAACTTCATGAGGTTCGAGAACAAGCCACCGCCGCTGTGGCCACCGTTGGCGTGTGTTGCCCCGGCAACCTGCCCCGCGTGCTGCGTTTTCGAGTGTTTGTTCGAGTGCGTGGACTTCTTCATCCTTGCATATGTGCCCAGCCGCCGACGCTGCCACTATACCGGTAAATCCTGCGTCCCGCCGAGTTCCACACCTGCTGCCTTGTCCCACTGCGTGGAATGCTGGAGTGCCTTGACGATTAGCGCAATATCCGGGCCTGCAAGCAGAAATGTATCTCCAAGCCCCAGGCGCTCGCGTGTACTGATGGAGTGTAAAATGCCCGACGATCGACGAGCAAAGATAGTTGACGTGTGCTGTACTGCCCTCTATATGTTAGTGTTGAGCTGTTTTTCTTTCTGCTAAGAAACTCTTATGTAGTGTTGTTACTGGACGGCAAGAAATAAACAAACGAAATGATACATGTTACGTAAGAAAATCACTAGACACGTACCCGGACGCCAGATCTGTCCCGGTCTAAGACGCTGGACGGGGCCGTTGCCGCACCGGACAAGTGGCGGTGCGGCAACGGCGGTGGGCGGCTGCGCGCGAGCGACGTGGCGGCAACGGTGCGAGAGCGGCGGAACCGAGATCGTAAGGCACAAGTTGGCGCCGGGGTGAAAAGGCCAGCGTGCAGCGGCAGGCGAGACGTACAGTAGCGGCTATGGCCACGAGGTATTATTAGTAGTATATTTATGTAGATGCATTGTTCACGAGAGATGGTACCAGATCTTCCCCCACAGGGTTGTAGGCTTGTCGTCGTCCCAGACCATGGCGTCGATGTCCCGGCGGTCGGTGTCGATGTCGATCTCGTCGAGCGAATGGTACCAGCGGCCCTTGAAGAGGAACTGGAAGAGTAGCCAGAGAACGACGAAGATGAAGACCGAAATGTAGTAGGTGATGAAGTCGACGACCTTGAAAGGCGTAAAGGCGGTGAAGCCCTGGACAAAGATGATGACGATGACGAAGAACGCGGCGTAGTAGGCGCCATACGGCATGAACTTGGCCTTGAACGGTAGGTCGTCGCGGGAGATGCCGCGGTGCTTGAGGCACTGCATGAAGCGGATGTGGGAGACGCTGATGAGGAGCCAGGTGAAGAAGCCGGCGACGGCGGTCATGCTGAGCAACCAGTCAAAGACGACGCCGGAGTTGCCAGTGGCGTTGAGGTAGCCGAGCGCGCCGAAGACGGCGGTGGAAAGCACGGCGACGTAGGGGACACCCTTGGCGCTGGTGCGGGTGATGAAGGAGGGCCCGAGGCCGTTGCGGCCGAGGCCGTAGAGCACACGCGAGCCGACGTAGATGTTGGAGTTGCCTGCGGAGATGATGGTCACCAAGATGACACCGTTCAAGATGTCTGGCAAGATCTTGGTGCCTGCGTTCTGGACGGCGACGACGAATGGGGAAGCGTTGGCGTCGGTGGCCGAACCATCCTGGACAAGCCGAGGATCGTCGTACGGTACCAAGAGGCCGATGACAAGAATGGACCCAATGTAGAACAGGAGAATCCGGAAGAAGACCGTGTTGATGGCTCTGGGGACTGTCCGTCTGGGGTTTTTTGTCTCACCTGCGGTGATACCTACCAACTCAGTGCCCTGGAATGTGAAGGCCGCCTTGATAAGCGACGACACCCACCCCAAAAACTGCGCGGTGTGAATTTCGCTGGATACAATGCCGGTGCCAAAAGGGCCGGGATTGCGCCAGTAGCGGAAGCCGATTGGGCCTTGCTTGGAGCCACCACACACGATCACGAGTCCGTAGAAAAGGAAGCACAAGATGGCGATGACCTTGAGCGATGCAATCCAGAATTCTAATTCACCGTAGAACTTCACGGGAATCAAGTTGAATGCTGTGAGGAGAACCCAAAATATGGCAATCCAGCCTGTGATCGGCACAGCGTCAGACCAGTAGAGAATGAGCCGTCCGATAACGGAAAGCTCAAGCGCAAATGTGACGCACCACGATAGCCAGTACAGATAACCGTTCGCAGCGCCCAATGCAGGCGACACAAAACGAGATGCGAAAACTGTGAACGACGACGTCACTGGTATGAACGTCGCCATCTCTCCAAGCGACTGCGTCACGCAGTAGGCCATCGTGGCGACGAAAAGGTATGCGAGCAACGAACCGACTGGGCCAGCAGTCCTGATGGGCGACGCGATACCGATAAAGAGACCAGTCCCGATCGTCCCGCCCAACGAGATCATCGTTACGTGTCTGGGCTTCAACGCCCGCTTCACATCGGACGGATTCGTCTTTTCGCACAGCGACTCCACCTCGCTGGTCTCCTGGTTCAGCACCTCGGCCTTGACGGCCCCCGGCTTCGCCGTGATCGTCGAGCTCGACGACCCATCGCCCTTGGGCTCGTATATTATGTTAGTCATGTCGCGGACTCGGCTCTGAGTCCTATATTATGGGAGTTTCAACTGGGCTACTTTATACAGCTCGACCCCACACGTAGAGTCTGACGTGACCTGCTTGTTCCTGTTCCAGCCAACTGCTGTGATCTTATCTGCCCCTCAAGAGATGTCACTGCGACCCAAAATCGCAAGTTCCTGTCTGCCCGTTGACACCTGTACTTAACAGAATGAACGTCGAAAACAGCTGCACTTAACGGAAAAAACTTTGGTAGTTTTATACCTGCAGAACTCTCAGCACCGAATTCCGCCTGAAAGCTCACAATCCCCACCCCACCGCTTCCCGCGGTGACGTGAGTAAACTTTGCGCGCGCCTCAAAAAAGAAAAGCTGTTCGCCGGGGGCCGACCTAATCTCAAGCTCACACTGCTTATTCGCTGAGCCGGCTAGCCGCGGCCGTAGCTTGTATGTATGACACACGCGCTTGGGGATAGATAACGGCGTCAGTCCCGGCTGGGGCGAGCTTTTAGCCTATCTCACGGCGTTTTTGACCGATCTGTACAGAGCCGTTACACAGGCAAGTAGAAAAAGCAATATCGTTACTTTTTATGACAGGTTTTCCTCGAGCCCCGTCAGCGCCAGGAATGAGTAATGGTTACACCTTGACGACAGAAAAGTGAAAATTTGAGCCTGACATCGCAACCTGCCTCGTTAATACACCCAAGCGCAGGTTAGCACAATGGCGCCAAAGGATACGGCGGTATCGGAGACATCAACACGGTCTCGCTACATCAAGAAGGGCAAGACTCTCGAAAATGACATTGAGCTACAGTCGGTGACGCCGGCGACCGGGGAGTTCCCGGAAGAACACACGGAAGAGGGCGACTTCCAGGAGACGGAGGTCAAGCGTGCGTTGAAGGCGCGGCATATCTCTATGATCGCGCTGGGCGGGACGATAGGCACAGGTCTGTTCATCGTGATTGCATCGCCACTGCGGACGGCAGGGCCTGTAGGTTCGCTGCTGGCGTACATTTTTATGGGAACGGTAGTGTATTCGATCACGCAGTCGCTGGGGGAGATGGCGACGTTCATCCCGGTGACATCGTCGGTGACGGTATTTTCGAAGCGGTTCCTGTCGCCTGCCTTTGGTGTGGCGAACGGGTACATGTACTGGTTCAACTGGGCGATCACGTTCGCGGTCGAGCTGTCTGTGGTCGGTCAGATCATACAGTACTGGACTGACCGCGTGCCGATCGCGGGTTGGATTGTGATTTTCTGGGTCCTGGTGACGCTAGTTAACTTCTTCCCGGTGCGGTTCTACGGTGAGATAGAGTTCTGGATCGCATCGGTCAAGGTGCTGACGATTGTGGGCTACCTAATGTACGCGTTCATTGTTGTGTGTGGCGGTTCCAAGCAGGGCCCGATCGGCTTCCGCTACTGGCGTAACCCCGGGCCATGGGGCGAGGGCATTATCTCGTCCAACAAGACTGAGGCGCGCTTCCTCGGCTGGGTGTCGTCGCTGATCAAGGCAGCTTTCACGTACCAGGGCACCGAGCTTGTGGGTATCACTGCGGGTGAGTCCAAGAACCCGAGAAAGAACGTCCCAAAGGCGATCAACAAGGTCTTTTTCCGCATTCTCTTCTTCTACATTGGCTCCCTGCTCTTTGTTGGCCTGCTGGTGCCCTACAACGACCCTCGCCTGAACGGTGAGTCCAGCACAGACGTCAATGCCTCGCCGTTTGTCATCTCCATTAAGAATGCGGGTACAAAGGTTTTGCCCGACATCTTTAATGCCGTCGTGCTGATCACCGTCGTCTCCGCTGCGAACTCCAACGTCTACATCGGCTCGCGTGTGGCATACTCTCTGGCACTCGCGGGCAACGCTCCAAAGCAGCTCGCTCTCGTCACCAAGCAGGGTGTGCCCTATTTCGGCGTCCTGATCACGTCCATGATGGGCCTCATGTCCTTCCTCGTGCTCAACCACAACGCCAGCACCGCATTCGACTGGCTGGTCAACATCTCCACCCTCGCAGGCCTGTGCGCCTGGCTCTTCATCTCGCTCGCGCACATCCGCTTCATGCAGTGCCTCAAGCACCGCGGCATCTCCCGCGACGACCTACCGTTCAAGGCCAAGTTCATGCCTTGGGCCGCCTACTACGCTACCTTCTTCGTCATCGTCATCATCTTCATCCAGGGCTACACCGCCTTCACCCCGAAGTTCGACGTGACTACCTTCTTCACCTCCTACATCTCCCTCTTTTTGATGCTACTGGTCTTCATCGGCTGCCAGATCTACTACAAGTGCCGCTTCGTCTGGGCGGTCGAGGACATCGATATCGACAGCGACCGCCGCGAGATCGACGCCATAGTCTGGGAAGAGGATGAACCCAAGAACCTATGGGACAAGTTCTGGTCCGCCGTGGCCTAGGCCTTCCAATATGCATGCATTTAACTAATTAAACGGAATTGACCTTCAGCAGATCCTGGATTTCACTTTCGGTATAACTCCGCCCTGCCGGGCCTGAACACTTATGGCAATAATATATATAGGTACATTCTGTAACGACACTGCACATCCATTTGCCGCGGGTGGAGCCCGCAGCCACTTGGATGCGCTCGTAAGTGGCTGTCTCCCTGACAACAGCTGTCACGCCGGACTGCCACGTGCCTGCACTAGCCTCTTGGCTCGAACATCAAGCCAGCTTGCCACATCGTCGGTGAGCAGGCTTCCAACTGTTTCGTAAACTATGACGGGTCCTAGACTGTAAACACCATAATTATCAACGTAGCTTGCCACTTTGAAATAGCAGAGTAGCTATGGTGCAAGAATAAGCATAGAAGCCAGTCTTTTATATTAGAGGGTCATTGAGGGCTTGCATAGTTTCTGGGTTGATATTCAATTTAGATTGGGGTCTCTCTTCCAAAGCGAAGGTCTGTCAGAAAAGTGGTTTAGGGACTGTACACGGGCATTATAGGAGAAAGCGTGGCGATGAGTGAGCAAGCGAGCGGCACGGAGGCGGGGTCGGAGCATGAAGATTTGCACAATTCGGTAGTGCCGGGATCAAATGAGTTGTTGCTGAAGTTCATCAACTCCGCGCATTTCACTCTGTACCACAACATCGAATACTTAACACGGTATGCCGGGAATGTGGGGATCCATTACCACATTTGCCAGAAGCTGCTGTCCTTTCCGCACACTGAATTGCAGTTCTATATTCCGCAGCTGGTTCAGGTGCTGCTGACGGTGGAGACGGAGTCGATGGCGCTGGAGGATCTGCTGATGAAGCTGAGCGGGGAAAATCCGCATTTTGCATTACTGACCTACTGGCAACTACACGCGCTGCTGTCGGACCTTGCGACGGACCCCGAGTCGTATGGGTTCCAGGTTGCGCGGCGCATGATCAACAAGCTGCAGGTGGTGCTCTGCAGTACGTCATCCATTCCGCAAGAGACGAAGGTGCATGAGAATCTGTTTCCGTCGATAGTGCTTGTCTCCATGGTGATGAGTTCGATCGCATGTCCGCAGCTGGCGGTGAGCGCCAAACCGCTGGTAGAATCACAGGGGAAGCGCCAGCGAAGCCACGTGTTCAAGCTTGCGAAGAACGCCATCGGCAACATCGGCAAGAGCCTGTCCTTGAAAAACGCTGTTCCTGGGAAGCGCCCTGGGAGCGGCAAGAAAACGAACGGGTCTGACGTTGACTTGGTGGATGTCAAGACTAAGGAAGATACCCAATTCAGGAAACAGAAGGAGAAAGACGTTCCGTCTCTCAACTTTGATATGGTTGATAATGTTGGAGATCACCTGTTGGAAGACAAGCTATCAAGCTCCATTGTGCTCCCTAAGCGGAGGCAAAAGAATACCGACCAGTCCTACATGCACAGGATATACAAGCCTACAAATAGCGACAGCGCGAAACCAGAGGAATATACAAATTCTATGCCAAATTTGCATCTGAATTCTCGATCCAGTACGTCGCTCAACTCGTACAAGGATCAGCAATCATTGGAACAGCATGGAAATGGCAGTATTATACAGTCCCCCGCCAATGACGCAAAGAAAAGCCACAAGCGGAGAACCTCTCGGCATGGAGCAAACATCTATAACTTGGAGCCTTCGAGTCTGTCTGCAACGCAGAAAATCAAAATTCTCAAGGCGAATTATTTCCGTTGTGAGATGCAGTTTGTTATTGCCCTGGAAACTATATCTAGGAAGCTTGCCCAGGTGCCACCGGCGGCTCGCCTAACTTCATTGAGAGCTGAGCTTTCTATTATGAACAGGGACTTACCGGCTGAGGTAGATATCCCGACCCTATTGCCGCCTAACAAGAAGGGGAAGCTGCATCGCATTGTAAATATTGCTGCTAACGAGGCTCAGGTTTTAAACTCTGCAGAGAAGGTTCCCTTTCTGCTGTACATAGAGTACCTGCGCGATGATATGGATTTTGACCCTGCCACGGACAAAAACGACAGTCTATTGAAGGTGAAACCGGACGATGGCAGTTTCATTTTTGATCTGAGCAATCTCGACAACAGCGACACCCAGGAAGTCATGTGCGAAAGCAATGTCTCATACGGGGCCATCTCAGAGCCTGGGACGCCAACTATACGAAAGGAGATTGATCTTGGCGATTTATCGATGGTTAAGATCACAAACCAGAGTGATATGGATACAAATAGAAGGGAGATGTTACTGAACACTGCAGAAATAGTTCCGAAGATTCGAAGCAATTCAGTTTCGCGCAATTCCGAGTTATCCTTTATTAGCAATCTCGATGAGATGACACAAAGGTTTATGGGGACAGAAGGGGGTGAGCCTCCGAGCTTTTCAGATGATCTTGCCACGCAAATGCGAATTTCCGCTATGATGCTGGCTCAACTAGATAAGTCGCCGCAGCAACTGTCAGATACTACCAATCAAATACGTGCGAAAATCATTGCTTCAATGCAAGAAGCGCAGGATAGATTCGGCTATTATGACTTAGAATCGGTGCATGGAATGGCTGGTGAACGCAAATTTGAAAATGATCTCAAAACAGGAGGAATATACCCAACTGATAGGAAGAATACAACATATCTCGGTGAGGATTGGAATACAAAGAAGGAGAAAATTCGTAGCGCCTCACAGTATGGCCACCATGAAAATTGGGACCTTTTCTCAGTCATTGCCAAGTCGGGTGATGACCTGCGCCAGGAAGCGTTCGCATGCCAGCTCATTCAGGCCATGGCCAACATTTGGAGCAAGGAAAAGGTTGACGTTTGGGTCAAGAAAATGAAGATACTCATTACCAGCGCGAACACAGGACTCGTAGAAACAATCACAAACGCAATTTCCGTTCATAGTATCAAGAAGTCCCTCACAAAACAGATGATTGAGGAGGGAGAGCTTAACGAAAAGGGGACTATTGCCACGCTTTGTGACCACTTCTCCCGTTCCTTTGGTGACCCCAGTTCTTTCCGCTATAAACGCGCACAGGATAACTTTGCATCAAGTCTGGCGGCTTATTCGCTAATCTGTTACATCCTGCAAATCAAGGACCGCCACAACGGGAACATAATGATAGATAACGAAGGTCATCTTGTCCATATTGACTTTGGCTTCATGCTATCTAACTCCCCTGGTTCTGTAGGCTTCGAAGCCGCCCCTTTCAAACTTACGCAGGAATATGTTGATGTCCTAGGCGGCATCGAAGGTGAACCGTACAAAAAGTTCATCCGCGTCCTTAAAGAAGCCTTCCGCGCACTCCGCAAACATGCCGACATGTTCGTCAGTATGTGCGAAGTAATGCAGAAGGACAACTTGCAGCCCTGCTTCAACGCCGGTGAACAGACCAGTATCCAGCTGCGCCAGCGCTTCCATACCGAATTGGCTGAAGATGAGTGTGATGACTTTGTAGAAAACGTCCTGGTTGCAAAATCACTGGGGAGTATCTACACTCGTCTCTACGATCAATTTCAACTGATGACGCAAGGTATTTGCACCTAGGTGGTCAACCGTTATATATGTAAACTACATCCTTGCCGCCCCGATGGCCCTTGTGCCTAGGCGGTCACCTGACATTAACCTTAACAGCTTAATAATCTCCCCGTGTCTCAACCTGGAGATTGTTTGGCTCAGAAAGGTTGGATTTCTTTGTTATGTCATACTTTTAATTCCAATGTTAACAACGTCGAGCGAGTGATAATAATTTCATCATCTAAGTCACACCGTTTTCAAAACCAAGGTCATCCGTTACCGTCACTGTTAAATATCTGTCTCCTACCCACTCGAACTACATATAGAAAACATCTTCGCAGCATTAAGAGACTGGTTAGAGGCATATTTGCTACCGTTTATCATCAGGACCATTTCGTATGTTACGGGGAAGTACATATCAGCCAAGACAGTGTATCAGAGCGTGGATAGCAATAAGGCAGCAGTCTCAGCTTGCGAGCCGCAGCTGCACAGATGTTCCAGGGCGCTTGCGACCGCCGGTGTTACCACGAGAGACTCGTGCTAGTCCTAATGTTGAGGTGAAGGAGTTTGCTCTTCTGGAGCAGGGCATCCGGAAGACAGACCAGGCACTTTCGGAATACTCCAACTACAGGTACAAGTTCAAGAGGTTACCGGCGAACTACGGCTCAAACCAGCTGCTGAAGGTAGGCCACGAGATTGACACTGAGTTGCGGGGGATAATGGGGCACTTCCAGGCGCCCATCCGCTATGCATTTGGTTATGGCTCAGGGGTCTTCGAGCAAGCGGGCGCGCATAAGGCAGATGGACGGCCGCAAATGGATCTTATTTTCGGTGTAACACATCCAGAGCACTTCCACTCGTTGAATATGCGCCAGAACGCCCACCACTACTCCACGATGCGCTATTTTGGCTCTGACGCCATATCGAAGCTGCAAGAGGTAGGTGCAGGCGTGTACTTCAACCCTTTCGTTGATATAAACGGGCATCAAGTAAAGTACGGTGTTGTATCGATGGAGAACTTACTCAAGGACCTCGCAACCTGGGACACATTTTATCTAGCAGGCCGCCTACAAAAACCGGTGAAAGTGCTAAAGAATGACCTTCGCGTGCAATTTTGGAATCAACTCAACCTAAAATCCGCTGCAACCTTGGCGAAGCACATGATACTGGCCAAGTCACCTGGCAAAATCGATGAGTTTGAGTTCTACAAACAGGTCACTGCTCTTAGCTACATCGGCGACGTTCGCTACAAGCTCGGTGGTGAAAATCCTAGCAAGGTTACGAATATTGTCGAGAAGAACTATGAAAACTTTCAGAGGTACTACGAACCTATTTACAAAGACGTGATTGTTAATGACTACGGATATCTTCCCCGAGGCTTTACCCTTGAGAACGCAGTTAAAAAGCTGGAGGATAAAATTAGCTGGAACAGCACTGTTCAGACGGTTAAAGGTGTTGTTACAGCGGGCGTTGCAAAATCAATCAAATATGCTTGGGCAAAGAAGCTGAAAGCTATTCGGTCGAAATGATCTGCCAATACTTTTGTACTTATTAACCATTAGTTATCAGTGCCCTGTTGCTATCATTCTTTTAGGTTCGACTGTGTTCAGAAATATGTTCGGTGATAGGCCTCTTGTGCTTTGGATAGCCCTAAATATTTAAATACGGCATTGAATATTATCTACGCAAGGCTTCGAAGCGGCGTTTAAGTTCCTCGAGTTCGTCCTCGTTAACTTTCTCCCTCTTCTGTGAGATTTTTACATCCTTAATTATTGACGGTGGTATTTTCAAACCATGCTCCAATGTTTCGCTATTTTTCCTGGGCTTCTTCACAGTAATCGGATGTTTTGAATCGCCCAGTTCGTCGTTTTCGAGAGCTTGAATCGGCCTGCCGTCTGAGGCATCATCATCTGTCAACTGTGACTCGTCTTCCTGAGCAGTACTAGAATCTTGAGCCTGAGATTGCTTGTCTTCCAAGCCACTGAATGGAACCTCATACAAGCTAGCTATCTCACTCAAGTATAGGTTTACCAGCTCACTATTTGGTAGATAAGGTGAACATTTCTTAGTAACTTTATCGGGAACACCGATACGATCCTCTAATATTGCCTTTAGGAAAGGTATTCCAAACTTATGCGTCAAAAGGTCCTTGACCTGATGTAGATCCTTAATTTCCGGAGTGTAGAGTTGGGCATATATGAGCGCTCTGACTGCCTCATTAATACCATCTTCCAAGTGATTTGATATCAAGTCTGCTTCGTCTGTAATCGCATTTAAAATAGCTACTCTGGTATGCAATAGTTCACAATAAAGTTCTAAGATTTCAAGCAGTTCTATATGAATGTCATCATTGATCAACGCTTCAACCCTATAGTATGCTTTCTGCTCCTTTCCTTGTAACAAAAGCTGTGCAACTTCTCTTCTCGCTTGCTTAACCAAAGCCTGCTGTTTCTCTTGCGCATACCGCAACCTTTGTATACACATTTTTAATGCAGTCTTCAGCCTCACAACTGTTGGAACAACTAGAGGCATAGTTGGGGTAACGATGATAGGATAATGTGTGGTAGCGACTCGTACTATTGATAATAGATGTCACCTGGTAAAAAAGGGTTATATATCTGTCCCGCCCTTTCTCTAAAAAATGCATCATCCAGCATCTGGAATATAAGCATAAATAACGAACATGGAAGCATCCACCATATAAGAAAACTACGTCTAACTGTTTTATATACTTAGATACTTATCCATGATGTAGCCGGCAAGTTCTGGGTTGCCGCTCTCGTTGTAGATCAGTACGAGGTTATATGCAGCGTGTTTCTTTAGCATGGCATCATCATATTCATCCAAGACCTTATTGTAGTATTTTACAGCGTTGGTAAACAGACCAAGCAGGTGGAATGATCTACCAATGTTGTAGTCAGCTTCTTGACGTTCTAGCACCGTATATTTGGTGGAACGAATGCGATGGTAGTTGTACAAACAGCGAAACCCCTGTAATATCTGGAAATGCCTAGTTCCCGTGAGCCGCTGCATAGAACGATGAATATAACATAATCCCATTAAAAAGTTCACCATAGGATCTTCAGACAATTCGGGATCCATACGACTCAGGTATTGCAACGCAGACATGAAGCCTTTGCTTGAGTAAAGCAAGGTAGCATAGATGTAGTGAAGGTATGGTGAATTCTTCTTTGCGGGATTCGTGACGGCTTTGTTCGTTACAGAGGCTTGGCCACTGACATGTTGAGAAAAACGAATGCTATCGAAGGCTTTCAGTTGCCTGAGGAAGAACTTCTGTTGTACAGTAGAACTTAAAATATCAAGAGACATCTGGCCACTTGAAAGGCTGTACATGAAGACCTGTAATGGCTTCCTCCCAAATTGAAATTGGTTCAACAGTCCTCTTAGGTTTTCTACCAGCTCCTCTTCATCATCTAAATGGAGAACTATGGCTAGCTTGACAAACTTCATAACTTTGACCCGAGCCGGATCTTGTACGAACACATTAACTTGCTGTGCAGTCTCAATAATACTAAGCCCATCTTCTACACTTTGATACTTCGTTATATTCAGCGCCAGTTCCATAAATAGCTCAAACCATTTGTCGTAAGTCAAACCACGAAGTTCAGTAGTTGACGTTAGGATAACTCGCTCTTCCAGAAGTGGTAAACCGTCTAAAAGGTTGTCACCCTCCGAAAGTTTTGACAGGCGTTCTATCCTGTAGTCAATAACTTTGTTAAACTTGCGAGTGCGCTTAATAATTCCTACGAACTTTTTAGAACGGCTCTTGACGAAGAAGTTCTTGACACTGGAGAAAATATCAATTAAATCAGAGGCAGTATCGATCCACAATGTTGTTTGATTTTTATCGTGCTGCTCCAAGCCCTGTCTGTAGATTTTTAGCTTGCCATATTTATCGAGGACGCTCAATGTAATCTTTTTCTCTCGCTCCTTCTTTTCACGTTCAATATCCTGGGGGGTACGTCTTCTTCGTATGTTTGACCTATTTATACCAATGTCTTGAAGCAAGGGTTTACCAGTTCCCAATAAAGATTTTTGTCTCTCTTCTAATGGCGCGTCTTCCGTTTGATGACTAGGCACCTTATTAGTTTCTGTAGAGCTGTCAGATGCAGCAGCAGCCTGCTTCTTCCTAGCCTCAACAACTTCTAGTAAAATTCGATCAAAAGTATCATGCTCACCTAAGTGATAATGGATTTCAGCCAGAGTCAGTTTAGTCTCTAGGTCCTCAGGTATTAATTCTACGAGCTTTGTAAAAATGTTCTTTGCATTCTCATAGTCTTCAACCTCTCGATAGCATTTGCTGAGTGGCTTGTAAACCTCAGGAGTCTGGTATTCTGGAACATCTAAGAGTGGAACAAAAAATTCTATGGCTTCCTGAAATTTGTCCATCTTGGTCAGGTTTACCGCAACTTCAAAATATAGATCTGCAATATCAGCAAAATTCTCACTGTAAAGGAATTGAAATTGATTCATTGCCTCTATTATATGCTTATTATTCAGCCGCAGCAATCCTAGACGAACTCGAATGTCAATTGGAAGATTGTGGTCCTTTGACTTCTCGTACGATGGTAATGATTGATAGCGTGAATTTTTAAACCGCCTATCATCGAACTCAGAATCATCCTGCACATCGTCCCAAAATGTCTGCTGTTCCCGGTGCTGGATCCAGCGGGCACATGTCTTAATCATTTTAATTCCTTGGTTTTCACTAGACTGTTTCAGGAACAACTCCGCCAAAATATTTAAAGCTGACCAGTCGAACAACACACATCGGTATTTCTTGTTTATTTTCTTCAAGTTTACATTGGGGTAGTACTGCGCCTCCTCATCGTCTTCGACCTCAACTTCATCCGCGTAATCGTCCCCTTCATCCTCGCTGGCTTCATCCTCTGACGACTCTAATACATTCTCTGCGGCGGCAATTATAGCTTCTCTTCTGGCGACGTTGTTCTCAAACACCTTCATATATAGCATGATTGCATCCTGGACTCGACCATATTCAACATATAAGACAGCTAACTCTCGCAAAATATTTGAGTCGTACGGACTATGCTTGTAGAGTCTCTGGAAACCTTCAAGTGCCCTGCCCAGCTGACCCGTCTCCTTGTACAACATAGCTCGACTATAGATACACTCCCATTCCTGTGGATTCATGCTAATCGCCCTGGAGTAGCAATAAACTGCCTGTCTAATGTGCTTTAACTCTGACGACAGCGTAGCGACCATCTTCCAGAACTCCCAATCGGATGGATTAAGATGGGCGGCCAGAAACCACGAGTTACAGCAGTCATTGTAGCGACCCTGCAAATGATATATGTCTCCCAGAGTCTTATATGCTGCAAAATTCTTTGCATCTTTCTTGATAACCTCATTGTAGAGCTGCTCGGCAACTTGTATATCGTTGCGCACAAACGCCTCGTTGGCCTCCGACAGCAGCTGTGCCACTTCCGGATCAATGGCTCGCTGCCGAAGCTTGCTCAATCCCTGGCCCCGGCCCTGCTTCTTGGAGCTCTTCTTCACTTTGAAGTTGTTTGCCTCGCGGATCGCATCCATGAAATCTTGCTGATCATATTCGTTGTCCGATACGCCGTAGTCCGAGAATGCCGCCATAAGCTCCTCATCATCATTCGCACTGTCATAATGCTCGTCTCCCGATAATCCCTCGCCATATTCATAGCTTTCAGCCTCCTCCTCATTATATTCGTACGCGCCTGCCTTCGCGTTTCCAGGGTCAACATCGTTTTTCTCTTGGATCAGCTCCCGCCACTGGTCTAGGTTCTGGTAAAATCTCTCTTCATCCATTTGGTCATTCTCCGACATTGCTGAATGATTCAATCGCCTCTAATAGCGGACTCAGTCGAAGCTGTGCATCCACTGCTACAATGTTTGGTGATGCATTATCGACAGTTGAGTCGTGTAACTGGAATGCGCACGTGATATAACGTATACCATGATCTTAACGGTTAAGCTTAGGCTTTAACCAAGAATCCCCATATAGATTGAGGTACGATGGCATGAGAGCCGCTATCACTTCGCTGACTAGTTAGCAGTGCTGAAGCTGGACGGTATTCTAACTAACTCTGCTCTCTGTTCTTCCTAGCGAGGACCCTGGCTATAATACGCGATGTATATACGCACGTACCACAATGCACAGCCTGCGACGCCATATGAAATCTCTGCATCGGCGTATCCCTCTAAGGACGTTTTAAAGTAATCCGTTTTGCTAAATCCAAGCCCTTTAATGTCGCTTGAATTAGGATAGCGCGCCAAGTATATTATTACCTGATAAGAGAGAACAAAGAAAACTCCTTCTACAATACCTCACAAAAGGAGACAGTCCGTGTATACAAAAGATGTTTAGTGGATTTGGATCGTTTGGCGGTGGGTTCGTTCCCATGCCACAGAAGTTCGAAGACTTCTTTAGATGCTATCCAATTGAAATGATGAATGATAGGATCCGAAAGGAAGATGCTAATTATGGTGGCAAGATCTTCCTTCCTCCGAGTGCACTCAACAAGTTGTCGATGTTGAATATCAGGTATCCGATGCTTTTCAAATTGAGCAGCCAAGAGACTGGGAAGGTGACGCATGGTGGCGTGTTGGAGTTTGTCGCGGAAGAGGGGCGGGCATACCTTCCGGGATGGATGATGGCGACTTTGGGCGTGAACCCGGGGTCTTTATTGCGCATTTCGTCCACGGATGTGCCGCAAGGGCAGTTTGTCAAGATTGAGCCACAATCAGTTGACTTTCTAGATATATCGGATCCCAAGGCGGTACTTGAGAACGTGTTGCGGAAGTTCAGCACCCTTACTGTCGACGACATAATAGAAATCAGCTACAACAAGCGTATCTACCGCATTCGGGTTCTAGAAGTGAAGCCGGAATCTGAATGCAAATCCATCTGTGTTATAGAGACGGACTTGGTCACAGATTTTGCACCACCTGTCGGTTATGTAGAGCCGGATTACCAGGCGGCCAACAATAACACCCAACGCAAGAAGAACACCGTTGATCCAGCGTCAGTAAGCAATGGCACAATGTCTAGGCGTATAAAATATGCTGATATTGTTAAGGAAGCTGAGGAGAGTACTACCACTTTTGCTGGGGAGGGACATAAGTTATCGGGGAAAGTGGTTCCCTCTAAGAACGATATACGGGAAATAAAGATATCATTAGATGGAAAACCAGCTCCCCTAAATCTACCAGAAGGCCAGTTATTTTTTGGCTTCCCAATGGTGTTACCCAAGGAGGAGTCGGAGGACCAAGAAGGTTCACAGTCAAAGCCGCATTTTGAGACACAAGGACAGAGTCTACGTCAGAGTAATAAACGCAAAGGTAAAAAGGACCATGACGCTCAAAGGTCCAAGGCACCAAAAAGTCCCGAAATTATCCATATTGATTAACTTTGAAGAGCATGCCAACCGCGTAGCGCTGGTTGATGCATGGCACGAAGGCTATATATTTTTCTCGCGAAATAAAGTCTATTGCTCCATGAGAAGTTAGGCTTTCCTTCTACTCAAGTATCTCCTTAACGCTAGAGGTAATTCCTCTTCGTTGTAGAGATCTTCATCTTCATCTTCCAGATCACCCAGTGTCTTCGTGAGCTGAAGACCTAAGCGGTCATCATTTCCCGGCATGAGCTTTGTTTCAGGTTCAGCGGTATCCTTAGATGCAATCCTCGCAAGGTTGAGTTTGGTCGGTCCCCTGCGAGCTTGTGGGGGCACGGTTAGAGCTTGTGGAACGTCCATCGCCTTCTCGGAATAAACCGTGCAATGATCGCTTTCCGCTCCTCCCTGATCCTTCTGCATAGATCCGTCTTCTTGCATGGCAGAGTATCCCTTAACAAACGCATCGAACTGAGTGACAGCCTGGGCAGCCCAGTCACTGTACAATGGACGGGAAAGGAACCCATACTTGAATTCGTTTACACCCACTAAAAATATGGTTAGTTGTATCAGCTCCTCCGTGTATTCGATGACTTCAGCGAATCCAGCGCCTGTGGCATTCCAACTCAGGTACCGTTCCCGTAAACCATCTATTTCAGATGGGGTTAACTTAGTCCGCGGTCTTTTCACTCTCAATAGTATTCCTTCATCGTCATTTTGTTCAGATACATCTTCTGCGCCATCAGCCACCGCGGTGGATCTGGAAGAGAGGAAGTCGTATCCTCTTCTGTAGTTCATGTAAAGTGTATCTCTTACCTTGTTAAGTAAGCGCTTCTGTGCTATTCTGGCACTGGGTAAGTATTGAGGAAGTGGTCTTTTGTTAATCAGGGCTTCTTGTATAGACCTTAATTGGTTTCCGAGGGCAGCGGCAACATGCCTCCTGTAGGGGTAAACAGCGTGATTTAGTTCTTCCACTATGCCAAATCCATACTGCTTCCGCAAAAACTCAATATTATCCATACGTTCAATAATTTGCCGCAGAACAAAGATCATCTGCGTGAAAACCTTCTCCAACTCTTTGTAGCTCCCCTTGAGCCTTGGTTCGCGCCTTGCTATTGTTTTATATGCACTTGCCCTGTTAATAGCGGATTTAGCGTTTGACGATAAAAACGATATACGGTCTAATGTAGCCTTGGAAATTGTACTTTTGTTGGGAGAGTCCAATTCTCCTGCATATAAAACTTCAATCTCGGCCAGGCACCCAACTACAAACGCCAGTTCTTCGTTAAGTTGGTCTCTGGCCTTGATGGGGAAAGCAGTCGATTGGACTAACAACGCAATGCCTCCTCCGTATCCCACAGCAAGAATTCTCTTCCACACATTTTGCCCTATCGTACCACCTATTGAGGAAGGTATAATAGTTGCTAACAGGACCGCATAAATGCTAATTATCTGAATAATAGCAGCTTTAATATGCGGAGAGCCCAATAGATAAAAAAACCCAGGCGCAGTTCCGAATATCGTGACGAAAACTTCCAAGTATGGGTTAGACTGGTTCATGCCAGCTTGATATGAGACATACGCCCAGAAAGCACCAAGTATGACGCCCACTGCCCTCAATAAAAACACGAAATACGTCGCCCCAACATTGGGCTCTAAGCATAGGATGCAAACAAAGCCAACCCAAGTACCACGAATATTTATGTACCAGTCCCGAGTGGCGGGTATATACATCGGGAAGCTGGCTAATGTTAGCGCAATGGTCACCTGAAATGCAAATCTAAAATTACTCCTGTAGTCCCTGAATATGCAATGGGTATTGACGACAATAAATCGCAGCCAACGAGATATGAAATCACCAACTATAAATATTGCTTTGCCCTGCAGAGAAAGGTGTCTATTGCGTGTGGCGCTACTTTTTGAATTTGAAGCAGTAGGAAGGGTTTCCCATTCAGCACTTCCATATGTTTCCCTGCTCTGTTGTTTCCTTAGTACACGATCTTCGATATTCGGCCGAGCAGCCACCGTTTCACCATGCGTATCTGCACCAGGGTCCAAATTCCCCCTCAATGCGTCATTTTCTGTTGTACTGTAGTGGCTTCTCTGGAACCACCGCTTAAAACTCTCCATACTCTCCAATGCAGGACACCATAATGACTTCCCACGAAGCCACCCCTTCGCTTCCCTATCCTTCCGCACTTTGTGAATCTGTTCAACTTCATGTACAAGAGACATGACGAGAGATGTAGACTCTTTGAAGTTCATCAAAAATGACGATAATAAGAACATTTCATCACTAGGTGTCAGTAAATCGTGATCGATATTGGCAAGCTCTTTACGGAATTCCATGTCGAATGAAGACACAGCGTCCTGTAGTTTCCTCAAGGTACTCTGGAATTCATAATCCTTTGGTAAATCGGCTTTCTGACGATAAACCGGCACATCGTCATCCTGTTCCTTAAAAACGCTCGGGATTCTGACACGGCTAAAATCGACATCGTATGCATCGGCAAGTAGAATTTTCAGCATATAAAAGCATGTATTCAGCGTTTTGTGGAGCTCGAATATGGGCATCTTTAGTCTTCGCAGAATGTGCAGCAGCTTTTCGGCGTCAGCATGAGATATCTCTTTCGACATTGCTTGCTCAGCTACAGAATCACCATCCCTTTGTGCCTGCCCCAGTAGTAAAAACTCCATTTGGCAAGCATTGGTGACCCCATTCAGGTACCGTTGTAATGATTTCAGTGTCATAATCAAGCCGTTTAGCTGAGAGGGAGAAAGATACGAATAGGAAATCTCGTAGGTGCACTCATCTAGGACTAAAGCACAATTGTTGATTTTATTCTCTATTTCATTTTTAATTGTGATTAATCTGGCCAGCGTACATGGCTTCTTCCCATATAGTGAGTCTGAAAGTACCTCGTTGTCAATAGAGATAAAGAAGTTCACAGCATTGTTCAAGAAATGGTGGATTTCATTCATGGTATCGATAGCCGTATTTCCTAAATAGGTACTCCCAAATTCAGGATAAAGAACCAGGTTCCAGAATAGTGACATGGAGATCCCCAGGTAAAAAGGAATTGTGAAAGTCTTCGTTATCTGTGCAGCATCAATAGTTAAGGGCGACAGAAACGAAAAATGCACCACGATGAATAGCGGGAAAACCACGTGGAAGTAGTTATGGTTGACCACACGCATCCAGCCATGAAAAAATAGCATGCATATTTCGAAGACAGCCAATATTGCTAAGGCGCTTTCGTATCGCTTGTAATTGTGTGTGTACTGCTCGGTAGCCGTCCACGAACTCCAGGTGTCGCCAAGACACCTCTGCGCTGCAAATCGACCTAGTAGTGCGTAAACCAATCCGAGTAGCAGACCGGTAATGACATAAATCGTACTCTGGATTATCGAGCTCACTCTTCGGCCAGGATGCACCATCACCGAGATCAACGGCAGCATGGAAGGCTCGCTAGCGAGCCTCTGCCGGACAGCGGGAATCAAACAAAAGATAAACGCACATGTGGTATTCACTGTCGATTTAAAAACTCGTCGCAAAAGGACGCGATCACGCAAACCACATCGCTTCAAGTATGACCGTGTTTTCTTCAGTAATAACTGAAATGTGCCTCCATACCGAAAGGACTTCATCTGGGACGGTCCTATGTGTCTCCAAAAGTAGCTGTCCAGCTATATCCGCTACAATCCAGCTGTTTTAAAGTGAAATTTAATGTACACAGTGTATATTGACTTATGAAGGTAGGGCGAGAGCGCTGTAGATGGCTATAACCTGAAAAATAGGCTGAGGCGATCCATACATTCCCCGAAAACCTTCCATTGACACAGAACGGAAAAACTAACGATTACCTGTACAGAGGGTAACTTGTAGCGGTAAAATGTAACTACCCCTCGATGGAAGGATTGTAGTCAACAGGATAACGTAATTCCGCTTCCTTACTTTTGAGGTCAAACTCACTCAGCCCGATTAGAGCCCCAAATTTCAAAAAGCGGGCGTATTGGTACTCCTTGCGCTCCTGGAAAACGGAGACAAAATCGGGCCAGTACTCCTCATGCTTGTAATGGAAGTCTAGCTTTCCACCGTAGGTTGCCTCTAACTGTTCTGCGTCTATGTAAGTGGAAAATGGCTCGTCATATACCAGCTTCGACCTCGTGACCGGGTCAATAAACGGATGCATGAGTTTGAGGAAAGTCCAGCCGTACCACGGCATATTGAAGAAGAGCGCTTTGCCCAAACGTTCGGGGTAATGGTCCTGAATGATGCTGAGAATCTGCTTGGCAAGGGATATCGGTGGGGACTTGGCGCCGATCACGCCAGCTTCCTTGTAATGCCGGAAGTCAATGAGCAGCGCCAGCAGCTCCACGCCCTGGGGCATCAGCGCAATGGCTGCTTCCATGAAGAACACCAGATGCTGAACTTGCGCGAAAGATGGTTCGGTGTTCTGACGGCCGTTCTTCATCATGTAAATGGGCCGACGTTCAGGGTCAAAGCCTAGCAGCACTTGTTTTCCGGTGGCATTTTCTGGTTCCACCATTTCCGGCTTGAGACTGTTTGGCGCATCGGGGTCCCCAGTGACGCCAAACTCCCGGCGCCACACAAGCGTCTTGCGCAGGCGCTCAATAGCTGCCTCCACGTTCCATCCAGTAGCCCGCAGATAGCGCAGAAGGCATTCCCGCGTCAGCCAGAACCGCTCGTATGCAGAGAGAGCAGCAGTCTGCTCCGCTTGCTCTTGCTTTTTGCCGGACTTGAGAGGCAGCACCAGCTTTTCATCCTGGAAATACTCCAGCACATGCTTATACTTATCGTGCTGCTCTGTGGAAAGCTCTGGGATACCCTCCGGAACCGGGTAGCTTGCCGGCGGCTCGCGAATCAGGCGTGTCACCTGAATGAGGTCGATAGGCTTGGTAGCATTTTGCTCGCTACGTTTGCTGAAAAGTCCCATGCTCCGCTATTAGCTCCGCGGGTCGTCTGCTATATTCGAGGTGCAGAAAGGCGAGCATCCGAGCCTGCAATTGGTTTTTATATCAGCAAAAGATGGACGTTGCGACTTTTCGACAAACGTGTAACAACGTCTAAAACGATGACATATACTGATTATCGGCATCTATTGCCTTCATGATTGTTTCATCGAGGCTTATATCGGTTTTAAAGTGAAAGTAGTCTGTGTTGACGCGAGGTTCAACCTGTAAGGTGTGTTCGCTTAGCGGAGGTTTGCAAGCCCAATTGTTCAGCAAATCGAGCATGGTATCGACATCAGGCATCACGGCGTACAAAACGAGATCGCTGTCTGTATCCACGTTCCTGGATGAAAAGTAGAGATCAACGACGGGCAGACCAGCCTTCCGGAAGAGCTGTAGAACACTGCTTTTGCTATTGGTGGTGCTACTCTGTCGCAGCAGCAGTCTCAATGTGCATGTTTCCACGAGGTGGGAGTCACGTGACTTAGATGTCGACGGCCTCCAGTCGCCATACGGCATGCGCAGGTAACGCATTTTCCGCAGTAGCTGGCCGTAGTTCTGTATGCTTTGTAGGTCCTCGTATACGGGTTGCTGTTCATACCCCTTCGACTGCTCGCGCTGGTGCAACTCGCGCACGAGACGTCGCCGTTCCGGATCGCCAAATAGACGGGAGCTCAACCACCGATTGTAGCTTGCGCGTAGGCTGGAGTTCGAAAGAATGTCATAGGCTCTCTGTACGCGTACGAAGTTGTCGTTCTGGTCTGTCTCGCCGTGGCGTTTGTCTGGGTGATAACGCAATGCCAGGCGCCGGAACTGAGCCCTCAGCTGGGCAGCATCTACTGCCTCTAGTTCCTCAGGACTGGAAACACTTACTTCTAGTTGGGCGTATAGGTCTTCGCCCCTTCCTATGGCATCCTTCAGTGCGTCTGCCGACATTCGAATTCTCTGCTCTGTCCTGCGAACGATAACGAACTAGCTTTTGCTCGGTATTCCGATATTCCAGGCACAGGCCGCACGCGAGGCGAGAGTACATGATCTATGTAAAGCTACTTGAGTACATGCGACTAGCCCATCAGCCACATGAGGCCACTCTGCAGCACCACACCGTAGAAGAATAGGAAGTAGTTACACTTCTTGACGACAGACTTCTTGACAGTGTTCACATCGTTGGTAGTGTCGTTGAATAGGTTAAACTTCACGGAACGCAGCAGGAAGATTCCAAAGGCCATGAATAGGTAGAACTTTCCTAGCACCGTAGCCCAGACAGGCTGGCGAGGAAGGAGCATTGCGAAGATCAGCGGCACAAACTTGTACCCCACGTAGCATGCAAGTTCGACGAGCGACGTCGTCTTGGAATTGATAGGTACGAGCAAGTACAACCCTAATTTCAGAATCGCCAAGTCCAATACGAGATACGCCAGCGTCGAAGATAGCTTAAAGTACAGGTTCTCGGGATCAAAGGAGCCATGCAGCCCTTGCTCCAGGTTCCACGCTAAAATGTAGGTCACCAATCCCATTAGAGGGACGTACATGTCTGGTGAGTTAATGTCGCTGCGCGGTGGCTGGAAAGAGTTGTTCGTATCCGGGATCCTCTGCCACTGCTTGTGGAGCATTGGCAGAAGCATCACCTTTAGCTTTTGGAACACGTAGGAGTTGGACACCTGGAAGTAATGCGAAAGGTCGCCGCCGCCGGTGGCCCGTTGAACGGTCTCCTGGAATTGATTGAAGTTTTCCGAACCAATAAATTGATTCAATGCACTTTGCCCAAATTGGAAAGCCATTGACGCACGCGGATCCGCAAACCCTGCATATGCCGGCCCTTGTGGTGCTGCCTGCCCATATTGCTGCTGGTACCGGGGATCAGCTGATGCCTGCTGAACTGGTCTTTGGCCCTGTGGATATCGGGCTTGAGCGGCCTGGCTCTGTTCGTAGTATGGATTATACGCCATCTGGATTACGCCTCGCTGGATACAGACCTCTCGTGAAGAGACAGACCATGTGTGAGTCCATGACGACCTGACTTATTCTTGGTCGAGGCTCGTCGTAATATCATTATATACGTATAAGATAAGCTGTTGAAGCAGCAAACTTCACCAGCTCTAGAGCAGTTAACTAGCTAGCTGGAGCGGCAAATGATTCTCTATGTTAGCTTCCAAGCCAATAGCAGGTCTTACGATGGGGCTTGGCGGCAAATCACTATCACGTGATATTTATTAATTATTATCATCTGATTAACGTAAGGGTCATGACACCGGTATTTGCAACCTTGTAGTTGATTGAACAGTCCACAACATTCCTTTGCTGTAGCTGAACCGCCCCTATGCCTTGGTTGTTGACGCCAAATCTGCAACTGTTTTAAAAAATAGACGCGTATAAAGAGTTTTCTCGTCTCATGATCACAGGTAAAGTCAAAAGTACGCTCAGAGAGGCGTGCGGCGGCCATGTCGAACAGGTTCAAGGGCTCCAGTACTGGTCATTATGTTCGTGCAGGGGGTAGCGGCCAGCCCAATACCTACGGGCTTACTGCCCATCAACTGCTCCAGTCGAAGAAGATTGACGATATTGACGCGATGATGGGCTTCGAGAGGCATATCTCGCCGCAAGATGGAGCAGGTGTTGGTAGTTCCGAGCGTATAGGGTGGTTGTGCAACATGCATCCGACAGTTGTGGCGGACGATATGAATGCAGGCGCGGGAATGGGGGTTGCGGGCGTGGATTTCTATTTTCTAGACGAAGAAGGGGGATCCTTTAAAAGCACAATCTTGTATGATCCGTATTTCTTGCTGAGCTGCCAGGACGTCAATCGGGTTCATGATGTCGAGGAATTTTTGAAGAAGTATTTGGAGGGTTGCTTGAAATCTGTGGAAGTGATTCAGAAGGATGATCTGGCGATGGACAATCACCTAGTGGGGCTGAAGCGCACGCTTCTGAAGCTCAGTTTTGTAAATACCAACAATCTATTTGAGGCGCGCAAATTGCTGAGGCCCATTCTTAAGGACAATGAGGAGAACCAGCTGCAAAGAGATATATATTCTCTGAACGACACAACCAGTAAGCGAGATGCGAAAATGCTGATAGACGATATTCGTGAGTACGATGTGCCATACCATGTTAGAGTTTGTATTGACAAGGACATCCGTGTTGGGAAGTGGTATAGGGTGACATCAGGGGGGCTTGTGGAATATACTGACAAGGTGGCATTTGCCGACCCTGTGGTACTCGCATTTGATATTGAGACTACAAAAGCCCCGCTGAAGTTCCCGGATTCTGCAATAGATCAAATCATGATGATTTCGTACATGATTGATGGCGAGGGTTACCTCATTACCAACCGCGAAATTATATCTGAGGATATTGAAGACTTTGAATATACACCTAAGCCTGAATACCTAGGTCTTTTTACCGTTTTTAACGAAGCAGATGAACGCTCGTTATTAGAAAGATTTTTTGAGCATATACGTGATGTGAGGCCGACAGTGATCTCGACCTTCAACGGTGACTTTTTCGATTGGCCGTTTGTGGAGGCGCGCTCGAAAATACGGGGTCTAAATATGTTCGACGAGATCGGCTTCGCTCCAGACTCGGAGGGCGAATATAAGTCCAGCTATTGTACTCATATGGACTGCTATCGCTGGGTGAAACGTGATTCGTATCTTCCACAAGGTTCCCAAGGTTTGAAGGCAGTCACGCAGGTGAAACTAGGCTACAACCCTATAGAACTTGATCCAGAATTGATGACGCCCTATGCCTACGAGAAGCCCCAGCATCTGTCTGAGTATTCGGTCTCTGACGCTGTTGCAACATACTACCTCTACATGAAGTATGTCCATCCGTTCATTTTTTCGCTATGCACAGTCATTCCGTTAAACCCGGACGAGGTTTTGAGAAAAGGTACCGGGACATTGTGCGAAATGCTGCTCATGGTGCAGGCATATAATAAAGGAATTTTACTTCCTAATAAGCATACTGAACCGATAGAACGTTTCTATGACGGTCATCTACTAGAGTCAGAGACCTATGTTGGTGGACACGTTGAATCCCTTGAGGCAGGTGTCTTTAGGAGCGATATTAACTGTGACTTCACGATTGATCCCACGGCGATAGATGAATTGCTCCAGGACTTACCGCACGCATTAAAATTCTGCATTGAGGTGGAGAATAAGACAAAAGTAGAAGATGTGATCGACTTCGAGGATGTTCTAAATACTATAACAGACCAGCTTCAAGAGTTAAAAATTAATAATAAGAGAAAGGAACTTCCTCTTATTTATCACGTTGACGTTGCATCCATGTATCCTAATATTATGACCACCAATAGGTTACAACCTGATAGTATGAAGACTGAGCGCGACTGCGCCAGCTGCGACTTCAACAGGCCCGGGAAAAAGTGTGATAGACGGTTAAAATGGACATGGAGAGGAGAATTCCTCCCTGCAAAAATGGACGAATATGCCATGGTTAGAAGAGCTCTGTTGAACGAAGTGTTTCCAAACAAGTACAAAAACTCCACCAGAAAACTAGTAACATTCGATGAACTGAGCTATTCTGAGCAGGTTTCACATATAAAAAAGCGGCTCAGCGAATACTCTAGAAAGGTATACCATAGAGTAAAGGTAACGGAGTCGGTCGTACGTGAGTCTATCGTTTGCCAACGGGAAAACCCATTCTATGTTAACACTGTAAGATCTTTCCGTGATCGGCGCTACGAATTCAAAGGACTTGCAAAGACCTGGAAGAAGAACCTTTCTCAAATTGATCCAGAAGACAAAGTTGCCCGTGATGAGGCAAAAAAAATGATTGTGTTATATGACTCGCTTCAATTGGCACATAAAGTCATCTTAAATTCTTTTTACGGCTATGCAATGAGAAAAGGTTCACGATGGTACTCCATAGAAATGGCGGGAATCACTTGTTCGACGGGAGCTACTATTATTCAAATGGCGCGTGCCCTGGTAGAGAGGATAGGAAGGCCATTAGAGTTGGACACTGATGGTATCTGGTGTATCATTCCAAGCTCTTTCCCGGAAAATTTCGAATTTACTCTAAAAAATGGCAAAAAATTGTACTTGTCTTATCCCTGCTCGATGTTGAATTATAAAGTGCATCAAAGTTTTACCAATCATCAATATCAGGAACTTGTTGATGATGTGAAGCATAAATACAAAATCTCTAGTGATAATTCGATTTTTTTTGAAGTCGATGGACCATATAAAGCTATGATCCTACCCACGTCGAAGGAAGAAGGCAAAGGCATAAAAAAGCGTTATGCTGTATTTAATGAGGACGGTTCTCTAGCTGAACTCAAAGGTTTTGAATTAAAGAGACGTGGAGAGCTGCAGCTGATTAAGAATTTTCAACAGGATATATTTAAAGTATTTCTTGAAGGTAAAACTTTGGAGGAATGTTATGGCGCAGTTGCTAAAGTCGCAAATAGGTGGCTGGATATCCTTGATTCTAAAGGAAGTATGTTAGAAACAGAGGACCTAATTGACTTAATTTGTGAGAATAAGAGTATGTCCAAGAAGTTGAAAGAATATGATGGACAAAAGTCTACGTCTATTACAACAGCCAGGAGATTAGGTGAATTTTTAGGTCAAGAAATGGTCAAAGATGCAGGTCTGCAATGTAAATTCATTATTAGCTCTAAACCTGCCAATGCGCCTGTGACTGAGAGAGCTATTCCTGTCGCTATTTTTTCTGCTGATCATAATATTAAAAAGGTGTTCCTAAGGAAGTGGCTATTGGACTCTTCCTTGGATAACTTTGATCCTAGGGCTATATTAGATTGGAACTACTATAGAGAACGACTTGCATCAGTTATTCAAAAGATTATTACTATACCTGCTGCTCTACAGAATGTCAGCAATCCTGTGCCCCGAGTAGATCACCCCGACTGGCTAAGGAAGAAAATTGCTACTAGTGAAAGCAAGTTCAAACAGACGTCCATTGGTAGATTTTTTAAAAAATCAAACGAGATACCGCAGATTGCTGATATTGAAGACCATGCATTTTCTACAGAGAGCAATAATGGCACTAAAGTCGCACGCGTAATTACGAAAAAGAAGCGCAAACGTGAAAATGAAATAAAGGAAAATCAGCTTGTACTACCTTCTGTAATGCCAGCAATTGATGAAGATTATGTGGGATGGTTAAACTACCAAAAAATTAAATGGAAGATGCAAGCGGAAGAAAGACAGAGGCGAAAACAACTATTTGGGTCTAATTCTGCGCTCAATGATAGGTCGGCCCTGGGAAATATCATTAAGAAGCATGCTGAGTCCTACGCCAACTCAGATTGGGAAATATTACAGTACAAAAACTCTTTAGAACCTGGTGTAATAGAAGTGCATGCATTAATATCGGGTAAAGTTCAATCTCTGAAATTCCACATTCAGAAAACCGTGTTTTTGAAGTTTAAAACAGATACCCTTCCACCAGGAGGCATACCTAACTGTGTCATAGAGAAGAGTAATTCATTGCTCCCTAATACTAAGGAAGACTCTGATAATGCCTCTAGCACGTTGTTTAAGCTAACCTGTCCCGAAACAGTGTTTCTGGATGAAAAAAGTAAGACATCGAGCGTCCTCAATAGCGGAAACTTGCTAGGTATTTATGAAAGCACTATTCCTGCCACCGAACGCGCGATAATGGAACTTGGCAATGCCGTGAAGTTCAGTTCTAATGTTATGGGTGCGCTGAGTAAAGGATTGCAACATGGGTTTCATTCCAAGAACTTGTTAAGCGTCAGCTCCGATAGATATTTGCAGAGGTTTGATCTGGAAGTAATCTACTTACTAAACTTGACGACAAATTTGGGCTATGAATTCTTTTTACTTTTTAATGGATGGGATGACCAAGCTAAAGTGTTCGTTCTGAAGCCTTCTGCAGTTGCTCAAGACTTATCTAGACATGCACTTGAGGTTGCTTATGAGCAGCAATACTTAAAAAAGGTCAAAAACTTCGAAAAATTCCGGCACTATTTTATGCCTGCAGAAAGGGCCAAATTTGAACTACATCATTTTACCGACATGTCTGTTCTTCATCGTTCTTTATCAAAAGTTGTTTCGTCATGGATTGAGTTGAAGGGTTCTCAATTGCTTCTGCTCCTACAGTCACCAAGCCCTGCAAGGCTGTTGAAATCCGTTCGTATATTAACTCAGCTACCAGTAGTTCAGCTTTCGACTGGCGAACTAACATTCCCAAATTTGAACTGGCAAGATCAATTGATAAAGAAAGCTGTCAGTCATATACTTCTATTAGGTTCCTGGCTCTCAAATTTGACCATTTTATCAAACTACACAAGGATTCCCATATGCAATCTAAATTTGACGAATTTGGGATATGTTATTGATATCATGTATGCAAGGAGACTAAAATTAGAAAATATTGTTCTCTGGTGGAATCAGAAACAGCCCTTGCCCGATCGTGGTGGGATTCAGAACGAGTATAATCCTCATACTCTTTCTCTGGCTACAGATTTGACATCGCCCGTGATTAATAACCCTGAGTTCTATGATTCTGCTGTTCTGGAAATTGAGGTGAATAATTTGCTTGTCAATACGATTTTAACCTCTACCCTAATTAACGAGGCAGAAGGAGGTGATCTGGCGGCTCCAGAGGCAGGCGGCCGTGAGGGCGGTGGGTTTGTTGAAGATGCCTTTTCAACTGCTTCAGTAAACATCCTCCGATCTTTACTAAAGGATTTGTGGGATGACGCCCTCCAAAATAATTCTACTGCAGATTCCCTAGTCCATTCTTTTATTGGTTGGGTGCAATCTGTGGATTCAAAACTGTTTGATTATACATTGCGGTATTATGTCAATATGCAGACGAAGAAAGCTTTGTTCCAATTGATTAACGAATTCAGGTTCATGGGTTCCCAGGTTGTCTTCCTCGATAGGAACAAGATACTACTGAAAACTAGTAAAAATACCATCGATAATTCCTATGCATATGGACAGTACTTAATAAAAGCTATCCGTACGAGACCGTTGTTCAGTTATCTAGATCTGAAGATAGTGCGTTACTGGGATATATTGCTTTGGATGGACCAGTATAATTATGGAGGTTGCGCGTGTTTGAAAATTGAAGAAAAGGAGCGTCAAGATATCCAGGCATATTCCTCATGGCACATTAAGAACTTTCTTGCGCCTATCTATCAGCAAGAGTTTGATGACTGGTTGGTAATCATACTTGACAGCATGATTAAATGTAAGCAACAATTTTATGAGGTTCCTGACACGCAGCGGCTGACGCAGCTTCCTAACCGTTCACAACCTGCTGATGCGGACGATGAAAACAGTGTCTTCGCTGGATTCACAAAAAGATTCTATCAGCCATTTATTAACAGGATATCCAAATTGTACAAAACCCAGCAAGAGTATATCCTTGATCCAAATTTCAGAGCCGACTATGCTATACCAGATTTACCTGGTAGCAATCTAAACATAAAGACTGGCAACCCCCTTTTGGAACTAGTTAAATCACTCTGCCATGTGCTGTTATTATGCAAGGAGCGGACGTTGGAAGTTAGGGCTCTCAGAAAAGAGGCTCTTGAGATATTTGAAATCAGAGAGTTTGATAGTGCAGCATCTTTCGTGAACCCGAGCTCATCCCTGGTTCTGAACAACTTTATGTGTGAAAATTGCGCTTACTTCAGTGACCTCGATATCTGCATGTTTGACGCGAAGTCTATGTTTAAGTGTTCTAAGTGCTACCGAACTTTGCGCAAGTCCTTCATTGAAGAAAGCCTAATACAGAAGTTGCAGTTACAAGCCATAGCGTACATTTCGCAAGACTTACGCTGCACTAAATGTCGTAAGGTAAAGTCTGATACTATGAGTTCATATTGTACGTGTTCTGGCAAATGGATTCAAACTATTTCCAAAGAATCCTATCTGAAGAGCATCCACCTGTTTTACAATGTTGCTGAGTACTTTGGCTTTTCACTATTATTGTCAGCAATAAAAGAAGGCCTTTAGTTATGAATTAACCATTTGCTAATCCATTGAACTAATCCATTGAACTAACCTATCTTCGTACCATATATGGTTCTTAATATGTGTAATCAGCTTAACCTCAAATAATAAGGCTCGAAGTTGTTCCTGTATATATTTAAAAGTCACGAGACGATTTGTTTTTTTTATTTCTACAGTCATGAAAAGCTCGATGCAGCTCATCTGAAGCAATACATTAAGTCCCACGTTGAAGTGCAGTCGTTTATAATGCAGCTGCGTTCGGCTATCATACATAGAGATGAGCAACTAAAATTATTAAACTGCTTTATCCATGATGATCCTACACTCTCGCCTCCTAACCTAATTATACACGGTCCAAGGAGTTCTGGCAAGACGAGCTCACTTAAACACTATTTCAGCAGCCATACAGAGTTACAACATTGCTGGATAAATGCTATAGAGATGGTCACTGGTAAGCCATTCGCTCAGCACATTGCAGTCAAGGTTTCTAGGCTACTACGAGAGAGCTTTCCAATACAACCCCGAACTGAATACGACCCGTTGAGTGCAGAGGATTTCTCTCTTTTAGTGAAGTTCCTTTACAATCTGTTTTCAGAGTATGAAACATTGGAGAAAAGGCACTGTGTATACGTGATCCTAGATAACTTTGATCAAATTGAAGAGCTCGATGTTGAATTATTGCCAAAGTTTTTGAAGATAGATGAGCTCTTGCCAAAGTTCCTAAAGCTGGAAATCCGTTTCGTCCCAATCATACAATCCACGTCATTTTTGCATCATTATTCGACCTATAATATTCCAACAATTGTATTTCCGAGGTATAACCTTCCCGAGACTAGGGATATTGTGCATTACGTGAAAGATGTGGAACTTAGTACTTGTTCGCAACTGGTATCGAAGGTGGAGGGCTATGAGACAGAAGAAATTTCTAGGCTTTGTCTGATTATTAGTAAGTCTTACATTGATTTGATAATAGAATCATTCCATTCGTATAGCGGGAACGATCCTGTACTTCTTATGGAGCTGGTGGATGCGAAGTGGTCGCAATATATCAATGCCATCGACGAAACGAACTATAAGGATACGCCGGCGCTCTACCGGGCTAATCTGGAACTTTTCAGACGAACGGGGGATACTTTCCTGGAACAGGACGATGAGGAAGATACAACTAGTTTAGCAACTGTGAAGTCGGATACGGGGCCAGCGTCTTCTGCAGCACAAAACAAGACAACAACCTACGGCCTCTGCACTATGTCGAAGTATCTTTTGATTGCCGCATACCTGACTTCCTATTTGAATCCTAGGTTTGACAGCAAGGTCTTTTCCAAGAAAAGCCACCTAAGGGCTGGTCGCTCTGCTTATGGTAGACGTAATAAAATGGATACAAACCCTCGTTACCTTCAGCCGTCGTTGTTCTCTTTGGAAAGAATGCTAGCTATCTTCCAGTCGATATACCCTGTTACTGTTACGAATGAGGTACATCCTGACTTTATACAGAAAGACCAACACATGAGAGCTAATGTGGAAGTGTACGAGAATCTGGCGGAATTGAATTCTTTAAAGTTAATAACTTCTGCGATTAACAAGAGCGTCGACTATCTGCATGAGAAAATTAAGTGGAAAGTGAACGTACCATGGGAAATTATTATAGAAGTTGCCAATACAGTTGATTTCGATATTGCTGAATATTTCAGCGATATACACGAATGATGTATAGACTTACATAGGCAGGGTAATTCAGCACAGGACAGAACTTTTCTGCGTTCAAAGGATGAGGGACATGGTACCAGATAAAAATAGGCAGTCAGCCCCATAGTGTAATTATGTCAGGTGACGAGAGCCATCATACAACTGTCAGTGAGTCTCGGAAGTTATCTGATCATTCAAGTTCCAATAGTGACTTTTCGGAGGAGGACGAGTTTAAAACAACGGATTCAAGATCTATAGGTCGGAACAAGAAAAGACGTGTTAGTGAAGTGCTTGCAACAGACTCTGACGACGATGGGAACTTCCGTGAAGGGCATCAATTCGGCTTAGAAGATGATAGTGATGATCCCATAGATGGTGCAATGTTTGATGGTAAGAACTTTGACGATGAGATCCTTGATGATGATGACGCGGCTCCCATATCAGACAGTGACAGCGACAGCGTGGAACGCGAAGCGTTTAATCTCGAAGAAGAAAGTTGTAACGGTGTCTTCGATCAGAGCGGGAACTACATAGAAGTGAGGAAGGATGAAGAGGAGCAAGAGGATCAGTGGTTGGATGACTATAAAGATCCAGAAACGCTGAAGAAAGCACAATTAGCACAGGAAAAACGAGCAAAACAGCAAAATTCTCTTGCAAATAACAAATCATATGCATATACGTTGGAAGATATCGTCTACAGGCTAGTCTATTTTATACCAATTGACAAAGATGTGCTGAATACGCTTGCCTTATTGAATAAAGAACGTAAGCAGCTGCAGAAGGAGAAGGAACAGGCCATTGTTGATGAAGAATCTAAGATTATTGGAGAGCGCCTACTATATCTGAGTCATGGAATTAATCGAATAACAACCCTAGTCGGCGCTCTTCAACAGAAAGGGATCCAAAACGGATACCAGTTAGATAGGCCGGGGATTGAGAGATTAATTGAGGAAGAGGGGTTAACCAAGGATAAAAACGATAGTTATCAGACTAAAGTATGGTCTTTCAAATGGCTAAATGATAAAAATACGGTTAACGAATACTTCACCAGTTATGAAATGCAGTATTGGAAGGAGACTTATTTTGAAGGAAATGCGATTGTAAAATATAGAGAAGATCCAGATCAAGAGTCGAGTTGGGTTCATGTAGACTGTCTCACCTTTATGTAGCTCGCGATCTATTACCACATCTGTGTTTGGTCTTGAAATGTTATCTTCGTCTCCTCGCTATCATCTGTCGTAAACCCTCTGAGCTCTCCCGCAACAACCTTATTAATATTAGTAAATTGGTCGAATGATAGATCCTCTGCAGATAGGCCCCGCTTCTTTAGATGTTTCTGAGCCACCAGCAACAGAAGTCTAAACTTATTTCGTATGCGAGTAATGAGCTGCTCGTATTCAGATGCACTACTGCTGCTATTATCCATGGGAATTCTCGATATCATAGTCCCCAGCTCATTTATAGTAGATTCTACTGGCGTATCATGTAAAACTAACTTTAGATATTCACATATGCCCTTCATCTGACCTAGCGAGGAATATCTTTGAAATCCAACCTGGAGGCCATATTGCTTACCTTCAACTAAGTTGTTCTGCAAGTTCTCCCTGCGACCTTCATCGTATCCTTCCTTGTAATACTGCTCCTCGAGACTTAGAAGGCTATCGAAATCCATAGAGTGCTATTAGCTAGTAATCAACCTTCGACATAGAAGCGATGAGTATCATGATGATGACATTTTAGTAAAGATATTCATTACCCGGACTTTGTGAAGGTGTGCGGAATTGGCTCTATCGGAATTCCGAGAAGCTATATGTTCACCTTGTTCAGATAATGGGTTCTTCTTATGAATATTTAAGGAATCTGCCCCAGGGATGGCTCTTAGGCCGGTCCATAGGTAAGATAATAGCTAAGTACCATGTTTTATTGCGGTCATGATAGACTACAATTCCCTGCCACTCTTGATCTCCTTTCCTGTCTTTTTAATCTTTTCAAGGATGGTATCGTAAGGTAAGGTTGTGTAAACGTCCACAGTTTGTGCATCAAGCGAAATATCAACTTTAGATACTTCGGGTGCAAGTTTTCTCAACACCCTGTCAATAGCGTTGGAACATCCGGAGCAGGGCATAGCTACTTCAAACTGGTAGTGCTTTTCTGAAGACATGTTATATTGAATGCAGGCGTTAGTTCAGTGTAGTGTTGATGGCATAGATATTCGTGGGTGCTCAAAGTTATAATTGGCTGACTCTCACAGTTGGGAGACAGAGATGATAATTAATCATCACGTGATTGTAATTAGATGTTTAAAAGTGGAACATTGCGATTAATTCACCACGTTGATTCCATGTCGATACGCAAGGGACTAACGTTGCTGTAAGCTTTAGTAGCTGTCATCTGTACTTTTTAACACTTAATATTTACATTTTCAACTATAAATGTAACATTACATTAACAATAAACTATTAGTGTATACACTAATTAACTAGAGAATGAACACCTACTCTTCTGACTCTTCTCTTATGGTTTTTACTTCATATATGCAATCACGACGCATATGCGTATCAGCAAATAACAACACTATCCATTGTATAATTTCCTCGGTTGAAAATAGGAAAAAGTCACCATTGTAGAACATATCCATTATATCTTTTAGATGAGCTTTCAGGATTAGTGCTATGATCGCCAATTTGGTCCTTGCATGCTTGTAGTCATTGTTATCTTGCAAGGCTGAGAACTTAGTCCCATTGTAAATCATATGAATCAGTTCTGAGAGATTTTCTGAATTTTTCTCCGATATAATATTCCATGTAAGTATCTCATTGACCAGACAATCATTGTAGAGGAACTTCAAAAACTTTAGCAAGGCACCTTGGTCATTTAATCTTTCGAACGCAAGCAGTACTTCATCGTTTATAAATGGTAAAAGCGACTTGCGTGTGGTATCCCAACTTGGAGAGAGTTCGTTTGCTTTTAAATTGTTGAGTTGTTCTTGAAGCATGTTAAACACGGCTTTACGCATTGTTGCAATATTATTTTCAGTGAAGCGCGCCGTCAATTCACTTAATTGATATAGGGTATTAGCGTCCCGTTGAGATATAATATGTTTCATATCTCTGACAAGCAACCACCAATCAGTATATTTGCTCATACACATTGCAAAAAAAGAAGTCTGGAGGAGGTTAAACTTATAGGTGTATTCTGCAGATACCAGATCTCTATTTAGGCTTTCTGCACCTTTCTCAAAGCTTTCTAAAACCTTCTGAAAACCGTCCGGGATTTGAGTCACTTCAACAAGGTCCTGTGTTATACTTTCAAGATCCAAGATATCATCATCCCAAACATCGTCCCAACCGTCCGCATTATTTTGGTCATCTTCCACTAACACGCCCTTATCTTTGGAAGCACCAGGCTTATTCTCTTCGCTATTGATGTCTGTATCAAATTCCTCGTTCCAGCCTTCATCGTCATTATCATTCCATTCCCACTCGTTTGTTGAGATGCTCTTGCTCTCTCTTTTCTGAGACTTCACTGTTGAAGCTGCCGGTTTATCTGCTTGGATACCCGCTGACTGCTTTACTTCGACCAGTTCACTCCAGTTATCCGACGAAAACAATTCTCTTAGTTTGAGTAGATGCAAGTGCACATGCTGCTCAAACGTTAGTGTTGCATAAGTCTCGGGGTCATTGAGTAACCTTCCCAGGGCATTGCCATTGTAAGCCCAAGTACTGCCTTTTCTGGAGCTAAGTTTGACTAACGTATCGTTAAAGTTCGCCAGCTCCTCCTTTTGTTTTGCTTCGGCAGAAAGCAACTCCTTTGAATGTTGCTTCAAAAGCTTCGTCGCCTCTGTTACAATTGTACTTCCTAATGTGGTTAATATTTGATTCGAGGCGGCGGGGGAAAGTACATTAAGTAGATAATTAGCGAGCGTTGCGTAGCTCTTTACCTTAGCTGCAGAAGTGTCAGAGCTCTGAACAACATGTAGGCTGGTATCCTTGCTCTGGAGATGCAGCGAATCATTGAATAAAAACCCTCTGAGCTTCTCTTTTACCTGCACAAGTTTAATGTAGTTATTGTACGTGCTGCTAACACATTGTTTCACCTCATCACGCACATCGGGCATAGAAATGCTTGTGAAAAACCAGGACTGCTCGTCTAAGTCGCCATCTTTCAGAAAATAAGAACTGAACATGTCAAATAACGAGTCATAGTCGAAGCTGCGCTCCTGCGCATCATCAAGCTTCACACTGACCTGCCGCTGGAAGCTGAACTCGTCATCGTGGATACACCACACTCTCGCCAATAAATCCTGTAGCTTCTTGGCAAACACTGAATGGAGGCCGCTCAGATACGTATTAAAGGCCTGTTCAAAGCGGACCCCGTAAGCTGCTGCATCTGCGGACTTCGCCCTTTGCACACATTTTCGAAGCGTCTCGAATGCAGCAGTAAACTCTGCGCATTGTATTTCCGAATTAACCTTTATTAGAAGGTCCGAAACCACCTTTAGTCGTAAGTGCTGTTGCAGCGTCCTTGTCACTTCCGCATCACGTTGCTTCAGTTCTTGTAGGGCCAGGTGGTTAGGCTTCTTCTCCGAGCTATCAAGCCAAAGCCCAGGGTCATCCTCAATTGCAGCAAGGACCTGCATAGGGTTACCCAATAGCTCGTGTAGTTTGTCTGCCATGGCATTACCACTTGGTTCTGGTTCGGCGGAGACCATACTATCACTACTCTTGTTACTTGAAGGTTAAGGAGTGTGTGTGCTTGCAGAATGCTTGTCCCTTCTTGATGTGGCATTACGTTTTTTCCCGTCCTTACCCGGTCTCGACATGGGACCAGATGCCTGAAGCATACCTCCAGTACGTCTACATAGTAAGTTAAGGTGTCGTGTATCCTTCTAATCAGATAAATTGATGAATGTTGGATTAGGAACTTGTTCTCAATCATGTATTTCTGAGTGAGCTGAGTAGGTTATCATCATGTAAGAAGGATAATAGATTTACGAGCAAGCGATGGAGTAAAGCAGCTTCAGCTAACCTTAGCAAAAGTAGGCTTTATTTACCAAAGAGGGTATTATCCATAGACAGACCAAGAGTTGAACATTTGTCTTGCCAGGATGTGTCGATATCGGACAGAGGATGAGATGGAAAGTCGCATAAAATATACCAATTTTTCTTTTAACTGAAACGGATTTGTTACCCGCACTAGTGACAGGAATTGTGGACGTCAGCGCGCGCAATACCGTAGGGCTGTGTGGGCTCCGAAATACTTGCGGGGAATTAGTTGATATACGTGATAGGCTACCTAATGGCTGTCTAACTCACTGGCCACAGTGTTGCAATATTCCTGCAGTTTTGGGTGGTTATCCCAGGAGTCACCGGCACTTCTAGCGTAGTCGCTGCACATGCGCGACTCCTCAAGTAAGAATTTCCTGTAACCTCCACGAATTAGCTCATGTTCAACCATTTTGACAATGTTTAGTTCAACCAACAAGTCGTTGCGCCTGATAGCCAGACTATGGCGCCTGGCCTGGAATGCAAGATCTGATTGCTCAGAAATCTCTAGGAATTTGGCGAGAGGCGCAGGGTTATCTGTTGTTAATTGATTAGTTAGGATGTCTAGATCATGTATGGATATTGCACGGCGCATAAAATGGTTGTTTACCGAAGTATATTTGTGGATGATTGATGCTGCCTTCCGTGCGGACCAGTAGGACGTTGCAGTCTTGCCAGTCAAGTAAACGTTTCCTACGACCGACAGCATCAAAATGAAGAGCACTAGACGATTAAGCGAAGCAGCGTTCGTGAGGACATCGTACAAAAGCTTGAATCCAGCCTGCAGGATTGAACGGAAAAAATTGAATATATCCCATAGTATCCATTTCAATGCCAGTTTGCAAATGGTGGCTTTAGTCAATTTAATCTTGCTAACCATGACATCGTTCGATACTTTCTGTGCTTGGCCAGCTGAAACACCAATTCGACCTCCGAACCGCAATGCTTTCATGAACTTGCCATGCTTACCAAACCTTTTTAGGCATGTATTAACGGTACTTTCGATTAGCGATGCCTCCTGGTAACAAAAATACAATGCAATCCTGTTGATAATCTGGTCACGCCAATCAAGTTTTTCTGTAGGTTCTAATGTATTCTTGTTCAAAAATTGAACTTTATAATGAATAGACATAGTTGAGAACTCAGGCCGCGGCGAATTATTAGGCACGTCATCAGCGAAATGTGAACCGGTTATGAGATATTTTACGTGGACTTTGAATGGCTTAGTAAAAGATATATCCAGTATAGCAGCTTCTTGATCGACTTCGTAGTAGATATCATCAATGATTTTTACAATTCTGTGTGTAACTGTGAAATACGCTTGCTGTTGGCCAGCAGTATTTCCGTTAGCTGGAGAGGAGACGTAACCCTTCTGGAGATTCAAGTTAAACGATATCGTACGCACAAGTGTCTTTTCATTGTCATTAGTAGATTCAAACATCCAGGGCGTCTGAATACGGGTATCCTCGCTACCTCTCGCGAGGAGAAAAAAGGAGGAGAAAAGATTCGAATGGTCACCAAACAGTAGATGCATGACACCTTTCGGCCTTATTGCGAATTCATGGCGAAATACAAAAACTCCTGGTTCTTTATGGATTTCATGTTGTCTGATTACTGATTTTTCGACATCAGTATTTAAGTAGCGAAATAAGTCACATTCCGGCGTTGGAACTGTGTCCTGTGTTTTTTTGTTGTTTTTTGCATACTCGGCATGCGTTAGCCTTTCATCTATCATATTCAATGATTCAATTACTCTCGAAATTCCAACAGGGTTCTGTGACGCCAAATTATCTATTATATGCTGTAGTTTTTGAGCAACTACTTCTGCGGAAGTAAAAAACACCATCAACTTCAATGGCCCTCCATCATTGCAATATATGCGTATAACTCCCTCGGAATTGCGGCTGCTAGACGGATCAACGTCTGCTTCAATGGAGATAACTTGGCTAAGAGGCTTTTTAAACAAACAGACGAAGCCCACCATGTTCATATAAAAATAGAGGCAATCAGTTGTGGCATATACAGTTCCCCAGAATTTTTGCCTATTGTTAGCCTGCCAGACGCATGTAATTGATTCTAAAACGAGGTCCTCGACTCCAGACTGAGTTCTACTGTCTATGAATAGTATTCGAAGAAGCGCAGAGTCAGTCTGCAAAACAGAGGGGAAGTTTTCTGGGCAATATATTGGGTCCCAGGTATTTAAAACAGGCCAACTATCGTCAATTTTTGGACTCCTCGATGTGCCTTTTCCTTTTGATGATAGAAACCATTCATTCCAGTGTACCGTACCTGAAAAATTGGCGGTAAGAGCGCTTGGGACATCATCTGGGATCGTGTAAGTACTTGCAATTATTGAGAGCTTTGTAAGAGAAGTGAAAATGGGTGCGCGCATTCCGATGTTATTCAATTGTGAACTTTGTTGATCATCATCAAATCTCTTATTAAGCTCCAATACTGATTTAATACTGCCTGCATCAGTCGTTAGAAATCTATCCTTTTCAGTTTTTGACTTGCATGCAAATTCAGTGAACATCGGGGGATACCGACGTGACGCCCTTGCGTAGGATGAAGAAGTCTTTCCTTGTGCAACAATTTGTTGCTTGGTTTCTTGTAATGCTCCCAACCATGAGGTTAATTCTTTGCAACTGCTTGCTTGGAAGATAACCTCGCCACCGCTACTCAAATATTCCTGCTGGGGAGAAGAACTTAACGGTGAAGAGATACTGATTTGAAAGCAATATTTACGTCCCTCCGCGGGTGCGTGTGAAACATTGAGCAATAATACTCCAAATCTATCGGTTTCCTCGACAGCAGTTTTATCGGGCGATAGAAGGTGAACACCAAATATGCCATTGTATAAAAAGCACCATCGCTTTACCCATACCACACGTTTCGGAGAACCAACTTTGGTTTTCATCCATAGCCATCCTTCGATGTTTAGTTTATGTGGTGCTTCAAGAATTTCAAACCGTTTCGAATTTATACGTCTCAGATCATAGTGAGTAATATCGGATGAAGGTTTCCAATGTGATAAACTGTAATCTCGTATTTGGTCTTTTACTTCATAGATTTCCTGAGGGAGCTGTGAATAAATATCCATACGTTCTCTGTTCCACTTCTCGTGCAAGCTGTGGAATATCGTCCATTCCTTGTAGGTAGATGTATGAGTAGGCACCAATGGGCCTTCAACTGGGAGAAGGCATGTTGTGAGTGAGAATATCAAGGAATCATATCTCATTTTTACGTCCGAGATAACAAGTACCAACTGTAAAGCGGCGTCCAAATATCCGCCGTAGTAATCAAATAGTAAGAATGCCTCATCTCTTAAACGATGTGGTGTGGACTCGGCCCATTCAAAAGCTTGGTATTTGGCCAGCATTCCGTCATACTTGGACTGATAATATTCAAAGTTCTTCCACGCGTCCTTATAAGGTTCAATGACAGATTTCACGATATCCAATAATATGGAAAGATACAGCTCTGGGTTCCCCTGTATGACTTCCAGTACACCATGGAACATATCTCTGACGCCGTCGCGACAGCTTGCGACCAATTTTGGCGTGTATATCTGTTCTTCGACTGTCCCATGGTTGAGGTAGATATCTTCCGGTAAGACAAAATCAATGATCGACAAGCTCACTTGTTTGAATTCATCCAAAGAGTCCTGATACCTACCTTTCGTGATTTCTGACGTAGTTCTAATCCATTTTTCTGTCCGTTCTAGCTGCAGATCAAAGTAATTCACCGCAGCTCGGAAACTTGGCGAATCGAGAGAAGCTTCCTTAAGAAGTACCGGGATCAGCTTAAGAAGCTTGATCTCACCTCCCTGGGTGGGCGTTCCGCCATCCTTCTCCATTCTTTACGTCTGCTTGGGGTATATGGGTTGGATCAGCGTGCTTAGTTTTTGCTCAGAATGATTAACCTTCCAAAATGATAGAATCGGTTGACTATGGATACCCTAATTAAATTGCTAGTTAATGTAGGTGGCTATATAGGCAACATATATTATTACAAACCATTGCGAGCCAACATATCAGTAATCGCCAAGTAGAAATCTAAAACGTCAAGCTCCGGGGACAGGAGTTTCTTTATCCCCTTGTTGTACATTTCCAAATTAGTCAAGGTTTCTAGCTGCAATTTATTCCGCCAGTTTATTATGTCTAGATGGTCTATCTTCTCGAGCGTGCCGAGATACCGTCCCCACTGGGCGCTCTTTACGGTGACGAGACCATCATTTGGCTCACCGCCAGAGCGATTGAAGATAATGTTCCAGCTCGGGTAGAAGACGTTATACCACTTAGGGTAAAAAAAGGATCCATAGCTGAAGTATGAGACGTTCGGATCATCCGGCGTCACAGAATTGAAGTATTTCATGTAGTAGGTCGTAAGCTGGTAAAATGCAGGCGGGAGGAAGAGCGGGACCTCATCCAAGCTTGCCGTCTGTTTGAAGGAGTCGAACTTCTCAACCACAAAGTCCGCCATCTCCGAGCCGCGGTGCGGCGTGGCGATCGTGGTGAGGCTCATCACATGATAGTTTTTGTCATTCTTTTTGCTGATCAAATAACGGCCGTCTAAGCCGCCCATCGAATGTGCGATAAGGTTGATCTTGAACTTGCCATCGGAGTCGAGCCATTCGCGCTGCACCTCGTCGGGCGCGCCCTGTCTCAACCGCTCGATGCCACGGTTGATGCACTGGTCGAGCACGGATGCGCGGTCCTCGATGCTGCCGAAGCTTGGCACCTTGGCGGTAATCACCGTGCAGCCTTTCGACTCCAAAAACTTGCTCACACCCACCCAGTAGTCGAGCGCCAAGAGCCCCTCGTCTGCCGCTGTATCCTCCATGAATGACTCGTTTTTCTGCTCGCGGATGCTCAGCTGGAGCAGGCCTACCAACTGGCGCACCGACGGCACAAGGATAAGCTTGTCGAAGCCGGAGAGTCCGTGGCAGAGCACGATCGGGTATTTGGGTGGCTTGTACGTCGTTAGCGGCGGTAACGATTTAATGATCAGCTCCTCGGCCGACGGCGGGGGCACCACTGTGTCATACTTGTCGCTGAGCGGCTGTTGCCGAGCCCCCGTGGGCGGCCAGAACGACCGGAGCGTGGAGAACGCTTGTGTCGGGAAAGCAACAAAAGACTCCAGCGGACTGAAGTAGTTCATGAGCTCCAGCGCTGCAATCATCGTAGCCCCCTTCTCCTTTGCTTTGCGTTTTGTCTGCGACCTTGGCGCCAAACGTAACCGGAAGTTGGGACACTTTCTGGCTCGCCGTTACGCCCGGCACAAACCTGCCTGCGATGGTACAAAACTCAGTTTCGTGCTAGATATGTCGAGCTGCTCTGCGAAACAGCTACCGGAGTGCGCAGTTATTTAAGGCTCTGACTGAAGTCTACATGCACACGGCGGTCGTCTATGAGTGCGCCGTCCATCTTGGTGTAGGCAAGTTCGCACGCGGCCTTGGTGGCGAACTCGACAAAGCCGTAGCCCAGCGAGCGCCGGGAATCTCTATCACGTATCACTTCGACTGAGTTGACATGGCCGAACTGCGCAAACACCGTCGCTAGGTCTGCGGCCCGCGTGAGCGGGTTGAGCTTACAAACGAAAAGCACGTTCTCCGCTGGCGCTATTCCCGCTCTGCGGATGTCACCGAGGATCTCGAGTGTTAGCTCTTTAGCCCCCGTCCGAGTGTCCGGGTCGCCTGCGTCGGCGCGCGGCAGCCTGACGCGCGCGGCGGTGACAGGAGGGGGAAACACCGGGAGCGGCTGCTCGTCGGGGAACGGGTCGTAGATGATGTGGGCGCGGCGGATGCGGACATCGACGTGCGGCCGGTGCTGCAAGTCCAGTGAGACAGTGCTCAGCTGCTGCAGGACTGGTAGCGACTCGTCGATGACTTGCGCAAAGCGGACTGTGTTGCGGTGGGGGCGGGGATCGGGGTTAAGAGCGAACAGCAGGTTGGAGCCCAGCAGGCGCGTGCCGGGCTTGAGGACGAAGGCGACGTGGCCGAGCCGCTCCGCGGGCTGCGCGGCTACGGAGGCCTCGATGAGCTTCGGAGTGACGGCGCGCGCCTCGCGAAGGCCCTCCACGGAGGTATTGTGCACAGGCAAGTCGGTGCGGCGAGCAAAGCCCACCTGCGGGTCGCCTAGGCGCGCTGCGCGTTCAGCGTGCACGTCGTAGAAGCACTGGCAGTCATAGAAGCGGGTCTTGCAGAGCTTGAGGAAGTTGTAGGACTCGACGCTGCATGCCTCGTAGTCCAGGTCTACGATCAGGTCGCCGAGGGTGGTTTCCAGCAGGACGCTCATGGCTGCACATCGGTTGTGTGCTGCAAGCTGCGGAGGGCGGCATGCTGTATAGCGATTAGGAAAAGCTGTATGTACACGTGACTATTAATTGGGGCCGCTGACCTTCGCCATGATGAGGTCCTTCAGTGGTCCGAGCTTGTCCACGAGGTTCAAGCCGAAGGTCCTGGCGGCGACGATGGGGGCGAAGTCGGTGGAGTAGAGTTTGTGCAGTTTGTCGGCCCCGCCGATGAGGGCGTTGTTGATCGGGTAGCGCTCGGCCCAGTAGGGCTCGAGGGTGAGCAGCGAGCCGAGGTCTAGCCCGCGCTGATAGCCCCTTTCTAGAGCGCCTAGCAGCGCCTCGACATCTCCCTGGCCCATATTCAGGCCTTGTCCCGCCAGTGGGTGCGTTGAGTGGGCGGCATCGCCGACCAGGGCAATCCGGTCAGCGACATACGAGTCCGCGTGGGCCATGCTGAGCGGGAAGCGCGCGCGCGAGCCCTCGTAGACGTCGACCACCTTGGGAGGGTACACTTCGTCTATCAAGCTCTCGTCTTGCAGGTTGCTGAAAACTTGTTGGGTGCGGTGGTCGACGTCGGCTATCAGGTCGGCGGTAGAGATGGCGCCCTCCTGCAGGTGTTTGTAGTAGAACTGCATGTCTGCATCGTCCAAGATAAACGCAGCGTTGACCAGCGTGGCGAATGCTGCTGGTTCCAGGGAGAGCAGCAGACGGGCGAGCGGTTCCGTCGTGCTCCACGTGAGGCAGGCGTCGGTGCCAGGCATTGGTAGATGGGCAATGGGGCCTGTGGGGAGGAAACGCTGCCAGCCCCGCGTCTTAAAAGGAGGGTATTCCAAGCGTATGTTGGCGACGATGCCCCAGCGGCCGTACGACCATCCGCGGGACTCGATTCCTGAGAACCGACGCACGGGCGAGTTCTTGCCGTCCGCACCGACTAGCAGTCTGGTTTGGATGCGGCGACCGTTGTCCAGCGTGACCAGGGGCCAGGACTGCGGGTCCGCAGGGTCACTGTGCTCAATCGACGTGACCTTGGCGTTTTCAATTAAGTCAAGGCCTACAGGCGCTAGCTGCTTCATGCGGTGTAGGACCGAGCTCTGGATGTTGAATATTTCCGCCATGTACCCCACGTTTTCGCGGGCCATTTCCAGCGCCCCATGAGAGCATCCGTCTGTCACATAGAACCCGTCGAACGCCTGTATGCGGTCTTCCAGCAGCTTGACGCCCACTTTCTGCTCCAGGAAGTTCTTGGATTGCGGAGTTAGATTGATGATCCGGTTATGGTATTGAGGCGGGGGTGAATTGTAGAATTCGCCGATCTTCGATAGCGAGCTGCCTTCTACCAGCGTCACTGGCACGTCGGAAAGATGCGGTGAGTTCTTAATGCCTGCAGCTAGGGTAAGACCAGCGGGCCCTCCTCCGACAATCAGCACATCCGTCTTCTCTACTGCACCAGCGGATATCGCCAGTGTCCGGCGGTGCAACAGCGTGTACGACCTTCTTAGCATCCTTTCTTCCTTGCTGTTGCTATGCGCAGTACAGTATCTGGTAGTTCAGTTTTGTTAACTACGATTGCCAGCAACGTTCCTATACGAACATGCCGGCACGGGTATAAAATAAAATATCATAAAAGGTGCATTGAGGGGCTGAACGGCATGAGCGCCGGGTTGTGTACTACGGGTATAGGCCTCGAAGGTATCAGGGTACAGTGGAACGTTGTGGGTCCAGTGAGAGAATGTCCCTGTCAGTAGCTATTGATAGGTGGGCTCAATTCACACTGGACTCAAAGTTATCTGCAGGTAGGCTACGAGTAGGACCGCAAACTAGGCGTAAAGATAAGACTCTGAGCGGTTAATGATACAAGAGATTGTTTAGTATATGGTGGTTAGTAATTTGGTGAAAAATTTCCTGCATCGATTATGACTCTGATTTAAAATGCTATGACAATCTAATGAGGAGGTGAGCGGTGGTTTCCAAATTTTATGCAATCTGGTGGATTGAGGTGTGTGCTGTCTCGCAGAGGCCTGATCAGGATAGGAATCTGTACAAGAGGAATGAGTAGTGCGAATGGTGGACGAAGCGATGATACTGTACACATCCAGAGACAGGCACTGAAAGTTGTTGCTGGAGTTGACGGATGGGGGCAACAGCAGGCGCAGGATGTCAAGTTGACCATGCATATGAACACAGATTTCCGGGCGTCCTCTCAGACGGATGATTTGAAGTACTCACTGAATTATGCGGTGATATCGCGCGGCGTGCATGGGTTCGTTGACGGTTGCGCACGTTATCGCTCCCTCGGGCAGTTGGGTAGGGAGGTCATGAAGTTTGCCATGAGAGAATACCGGGGTATCCAATCGATGGAGGTGGGCGTGGAGGCGAATGCTGCACACTTGCGCTGCGAAAACCTGGGCGTCTTGGTGAATAGTGATGAGCGCCGTCCGGATGAGATTCTGCTGTCTGGGATGAAGCTGCTGACACTAATAGGAGTCTTCACTTTTGAGCGGCGTCGGAAGCAATACGTTGACCTGAAAGTGACATTTCCGTGGCCGAAGGAGGTTGCTGAATTTCCTAATTGCCAGGAATTATTGGACGATGTTGTTGGCTATGTGGAGAGAGCGAATTTCAAAACCGCAGAGTCGCTTGCCGAAAGTGTTGCGCATGTTGTCACCAGGAGAGAGTACTTTCAGCAGCATTGTGCGTTACCGGTGAAAGTTAAGGTAATTAAGCTGAATGCGATTACTGAGACGGAAGGAGTCGGAGTGAGCTGTGTAAGAAGCGCCAATGAATTTACCGGTGATCCGCCCTTCTGGGAAACCATGTCAGCCGATGGAACCGATGGTTTTAACCTTCCTGTATCCCAGCAGCCACGTGCTGTAATAACAGAGTGGAATAAGGCGTTTTTAGCGTTTGGGTCTAATGTAGGTAATAAGTTTGGGAACATTGAAAGAAGCTTACGGTTGCTTGCTGAAGATCCTAAAGTAAAAGTAGTTCGTGCATCGTCTCTCTTTGAGAGTGAGCCAATGTACTTTACGGAGCAATCACCTTTTATGAATGGTGTCGTGGAAGTGCAGACACAATATACTCCGCACGAGTTACTGAAGTTATGCAAGAAGATAGAATACGACGATTTGAAACGTGTTAAAGAGTTTGAAAATGGCCCCAGAAGCATTGATTTGGACATTTTACTGTATCAAAACGCGAACTGTGAGCATATTGTACTGAACTCCGAAGATTTAGTCATTCCTCATCGGAGGATGTTGGAGAGGACCTTTGTATTGGAACCTCTCTGTGAATTGTTGTCGTTTCATGAAGTGCACCCTATTTCGGCAGAGCCTGTACAGAGTCACTTGAAAGAATTGTACTGTAAGGGGAATAAAGAAGATATTCTTGTTAAACTTCTACCTTTGCCAGGTGGTCCTTCTGATAGATCGAAAACGCGATTCCTGAAGTTTAGACGTGAGTATGAGGAAGACCAATCCACGGGTGAATTGGTTCTGAGAACCAAGTCGAATACCTATGTGATGGGTATCGTTAACGTGACACCCGATTCCTTTTCTGATGGGTCACCAGTGTGGAATGACGTGAACTATTTCCTCGAGAAGGTACAGCAGATGGTCGTCGACGTGTTGAAGCTCCACGAAAATGTTATAATTGATATTGGTGGTTGTTCAACTAGGCCTGGTAGTCAGCAGCCATCAGTAGAGGAGGAACTGAGTCGAACCATTCCCTTAATAACAGCGATCAGGGATTGTGGGGAACTACAACAAGAGAATGTGATCATCTCCATCGACACCTACAGAAGTGTCGTTGCGGAAAAGGCTATAGTTGCTGGCGCTGATATTGTGAACGATATTTCTGGTGGCAGTTTCGATACGAATATGTTTAGTGTCATTAGCGCGTATTCAAACGTCGGTTATGTGTTGTCACACATACGGGGAGATATGGCTACTATGGTGAAACTCAATAAATATGATGATACTATTAGTTCAGATGGTGTTGAAGAGTTCATCTATGGTAAGAAACAGCATTCGGGGAGGACGAAGGTAATTCGCAACATATCTAGGGAACTGGCAGAGCGTTATCAACTTGCCCTAACTAGCGGAATTAAGCGGTGGCAGATTATTTTGGATCCAGGTATTGGCTTTGCGAAGAATGCAAAACAGAACTTAGATATTATCAAGCATATTCCATCAATTAAGGGTTATAGTTGTGTGGCACATGGGCAATTTGTGAATTTTGCCAATCTCCCCGTGTTGCTCGGACCTTCCAGGAAGAATTTCATTGGTACTATAATTCAAGAAGCGCAGGCGGAACAAAGGGACTTCGCTACGGGGACTATTGTGGGTTCTTGTGTTGGTTATGATGCTGATATTATCAGGGTACATGATGTGACTAACTGCAGCAAGAGCGCTAGGTTAGCCGATGAGCTTTATAGGAAATAGAGTGCGAACATAACCTGAAGCTAACTGGAGATCCAAAGTTATACAAAAACTATACTGAGATATGTATATCGAATAACGGGATAACTGAGAAAACCTTTTCGTTGATTTTTTATACTTTCATTATAACACGATTCCTAGTGGCAATGATGTTAATCCGAAAATTATTAAAACAGTCGAAATATAGATTACAAAAACCACAGTTCAGTCGAAGAGGACCTCTTAATGAACTGGGCAGTCTCTCGAGATGTGGCCGGACTCGTTGCAGTTGTAGCAAGTCTTCTCCGATGGGCCACTTGGACAGTCTCTCGAGATGTGGCCAGACTTGCCACACGAGTAGCACTTAGTCTCATCTTGCAAACAGTCCTTTGCCATGTGGTTTGGACCACCGCAACGGTAGCACGAAACCTTGTTTAGGCGACCAGAGAAGGAAGACCTGCTGCTGTTGCTGAAGCGGCTTCTTCTTGGCTCAGTGCAGTCCCTAGAAATGTGACCTGCTTGGCTACAGTTGAAACACTTTTGGATGTTGCACTCACCTCTAACGTGACCGGTTTCACCACAGTTGTAGCACTGTTTATGTTCGGCAGATCTGGGCAAGGTACATTCTGATTGAATGTGACCAGGCATGTTACAGTTGTAACATAACCGCTCAGAGTCACAGTTGTCAGCCAAATGGCCCAACTTACCGCACACGTAACAAGCTTTTTGAGACATTTCTTCCTTCACACTCTTCTCTCTCTACTCTCCAACCTCTGGAACTAACCCTTGCAGTTAAACACCTCAGATGAGTAGCAACTTCTCATTGAATACAGTACTTTGACAACATCTGAAGCATTTTCTTTTTATTTTTGACAAAAATTTTTGGAAAAATTTTCTCAGATGTCTGGGTGTTAGAAAAGTAAGCTGTCGTAACATAAAATCACGTGACTTAATCTAATTGTATTTGTAATCTCATTGTCTTCTATGTAGTTGGTACTATTGATTAGGTATGGGCTGATGAGCCTTAGTTTACGGCGTTTCCGTCTTGGTTTCTTGTTGGCGATGTAGATGTTCAATTTCAATGTGTAAAGAGGTATTTGATAGTTAATTGTGGTTTATAAAATAAGGTTGGATAGGAGTTGATTAAGTTGTAGTTCTAGATTAAAATTCTGATTCTAGAATATCAATAATTAGTGCCGTCGATATGGAATGGTATTTTATTAGTGGTAAATTCGATGTAGGATTTGGAACAATCTTTAAGAAACATAATTTATATGTTCCAGAAACTAAATTTTATGTTACCAAACACATATATTAGCTTCGATTATGAGTGTAGAGGTTTATCGCAGCATGAAGATTATTTAGCGGTTAGTGAAAAGAATATATATGTTTGAGAAACCAGAAATACACTTGTGAAAATACTTAATTGTGTTGACAAACGGATATTATAGATATTTGAAAGTAAATAATAGGATTTCAAACATATTTTATATGTTAAATAAAGATAAATATAACTTTGAATGATTTTTTCGTGGTTTTCCAAAATAATGCGATTTCAATATTTTTCAGAAGTTCTATAGGAGGTTGAATACGTGTATGGAGATAGTTAAAGATTTGTCAAATGTTTTTCATGGAGATTAGAGATTAGATATTTCTATGAGATGATTATGAGTTTAGTATAGTACATATTTGTATTGTATTAAAATTGGAAATTGCATTCTCTTTTGAGAACTTATGTGACGCTGACGTATAATTATTGTAATATTTCATTTAGTATATAATTGGTGTAAGAATTAGTTTGGATCCTTAAAGTGCGTATGTGGTTCGTTTTAGTGATTCATGTATATTAAAATATACGCTTGTTGATTGTTGTATTTCCTCTTTCTAATTAGTACCTTGGATAATAAGTGTTAAAATACATAAATTTGGTTGTTGGAAATTCGAGAAGAGTGAGTGCTGTTGTCTTCATTAGTTTATATTGTTCTATAATTAAGTATACATACGGCTTGATATCGCATATGAAGGATGAGTTAGATTAATTTTTACAAGTAATGATTTTGTTTTTATGATTGTTGGATACTGGTAGCAGCAGTGTTGAATGAACGGGAGATATATGCTTGGACTGCTGGCTCAAATTATTGCTCGTACACTATTGTGTACGCTGTTTCTTGGAATCGGTTTTGCTATCGGATGGTTGCAAGTTTAACACTTTTTTAATATTTTGATAGACATTGTCGTATGTTAGATTGGTTAATTTGTGCGTCGCCTTGTATTTTTCTTTCTCTTGTTTATAGGCGGGATCTGTTAGTAGAATTTGTATGTGGCGTTCGAATTTATCTTCTGGGATTAGCTTGTTTGTTATAGGGCATTGTATTAGGTTACCGGAGTTACTAGCTTCGTTCGAGCGTTTTAATCTTGTTTCTCCAGCGGATTTAATTTTGATATTTTTCTTCTTTTTTGTTTTTTGTTTCTCCTCAGTAGAATTATTGAAGAGTTCGTTAAATGACTTTGTTATTGGGATCCGGAGTATCTTATCGAAATCTAGAGCATCAGGGAGTCCTTTCGTAGATTCAGATTCGTCGATTGTAAATTTCCCTATTAGGTGGTGAGTTTTCCAATCAGTTGCTGCAAATTTAATTTTCATTTTTTCGAGAATAATGTTTTGCTCATTCCGTATTATTTGTGAGTATTCGTTATGCCGAGAGCGCTCGTAGGCCCTTTTTAGTATTGTAAACTTGTAGTCCTCGCCTAGTTGTGTTTGTATACCGTATTCTCCGGTATGCAGCTGCTTATATTGATTAATGAATGCAGTAAAGGTTTCGTTAAGGGAATGGCTTGATTTGAGGAACTGGAATAGAGGGTCATTTTCTTTGCGACGCCTTAATTCTGCTAGGTAGTTATGTTGTTCGTTAATCACACAGACAAGCGCTGTTTTCTTGATTATCTCTAAGTCTTGTGCTGGGATGTATTCGTTGTATGTCGTGAAGACAAAGGGATACGGCAGTTGGGGCACGGTGTCGCGGGCGTCTTTTTGGTTTTGCGTTGTGTGTTGACTTGGGCCGCTATTTTCGGTTGTGATGTTATTTTGTGAGAAGTGCTGTAGTAGGAAGTTGTAGTAATCCTTGTAGGAGGTGGTATGCGGTTCTTTGCTTGTCGGTTGTACGGGTAGGCTTGACCTTTGTTTTAGTGCTTCTAATACATTGGTGCATATTTGAAGTTGAGTTTCTTTGTCTTGAGGTACTCTTATGTTCGATGGTATTTGAAGGTCTCGTAGATTTTGTAATGATGGCATAGGTTTACTGTGCTTGAGTTGAATCGATGGTTGTGGAGGTTGGTTTATAGGATAAGAAGTTGTTTGGAGTTGGTTTTGCAGAGGTTAGTGAGGCTGAAAATTTGTAGTCGTATTGGAGTAGTTGACTTATTCTTCTGATAATTCGCTGGGTAACTAATAGTGGGATTGCAGGATAAGTCGGATAGTTGCAGGAAGTTATGCTAGCTAATGTTGAGGAGTTGCTACAAAATAGGGAAGTTGTTATTTCTATAGCTCACCAATTGCTACCAAGGGATTATTTGGTATTCCAACGAACAAGTAGGTCTGTGTCCAAAGCTTTAGCTGAGAGAGATCAGGAGTACTGGGTGTGGAAGTTGAAGCGGATGGGACTTGTGGAAGGGCATGGTGAGCAGGGTATTGCTGGGACACCTGAGAATGCAGTATTGTATATCTTTGATGAGATACGCCAGTTTAAACCTGAGGATGCTCTTGATGTGTACAAGAGATTTCATGCATGTTTTTGGCCATTTATGAACAAGTTGTATGGAAAACAGCTGCAAGGTATATTTCCTGTGGAGTACAGCGATCCTTTGCTCAAGGCGCGGTTGTTGGGTAATTTAGAGAGGTTCAATAGGTGCAACAGTAATTGTCGCATATTTTATGATGCTGTAGAGCAGGTGATTCAGACTCTACGTGATGAGTTCAAGGCTAATGTCACTAAGGAGTTGGAGAGGCTTTACGGTATGGGAGCGTACACAGGCGCGTCTATGTATGTCGATGTGTTGAGTATTTTGGATGAGCAGCAGGTTGCTGTTGACCTCTTCTTGGAGAAGAGTAAGTACGAAGATGGCGGTATGATGAAGGATAGTGCGGTGTTTGATTTGGAGAAAAGCACGATAGACATAGAGTCGCTTAATGCGGTATACAAGCATTTTATCTCTGAATTGAATAAGCGTATTGCCGTAGCAGATGCGATGTTTGGGTCGAAGTGCTCCGTAATTGGGTCATTTAGTGAAGCATTCCTAGAGGAGGTTGTAGTGGGTTATGTGAAAGAGGTTCTTGACGGCGAGTTTGAGACTGCGTCGGGGGTATTTGGGGCGCGGTCGCGTTTGGAATACTTTCCGATTGTTTATCGGCGTTTGATGGAAGTGCTGGCCGCCGATGTGGCGGACAGCGCGTCTGCGGGTCCGGATTTCAAGAAAAATCTGCAGCAGGCTGCAGCAAAGTTGCTGCAGCCAGTGGCAGATAGGTATCTTACGGTTGTGGTGCAGGAGTTTGACTTGAGTTTGAAGGATGAATTTGTGCGTTTCGCGGACGAGACGCAGCGACGTGAGGCGCTGCGTAACGAGCAATTGTATCAGTCCTTGCGTAGTAAGGTTGATTCGCAGCAATTGTTAGACGAGAAGAACAATTTCCTGCTATCGTTTACGCGCATGCTGAAGCTTTCAGCTTCAGCGAGGCAGGAAGAGGAGCAGTTACAGTTGGCGTATGATTTTTCGCGTTTGAATGATAACCTAGAAAACATGGCTGCGCTGGTTTCTGTAGACCTGTGTTATCAGAGTGTGAATGCATGCCGGCGGAGGTTCGAAGACTTGGAGCTTTTGCGCGACGACGCGGCTGTTGCCGCGTCGGTCGCTGTGAATCGCACTTGCGAGGCGCTGTATCGTGTGTTACTGGAGAGGTTGGCAGGTGATCATGTGCGGCCGGGCTTTGAACGCGCGCTGGATCTCCTGCGTGCGTATAATCCGCAGGATGTGTCGAAGTTGGATGCCGCGCTCGGCCCTGCCGAGCGCGAGCTGGAACCTCTCATCAAGTTTGTGGAACTTATTAACATTGCCGATATTATCCTTCAGATGGTTACCATTTTCTACAACAACGAGCTTGTGGGGAAGAACGTAGTCTCGCGTCACAACGACTTTCTCAATGCTGTCGTCCACGAGAAGCGCGCTTTTGAAACTGCGCTGGATGATTTTGTTGCGGAAGGATTAAATATTGGTATTAATAAGTTAATGGATGAGATTGTATTTGTATTTGGGTCGAACCAATTACCGGATGACTTTAACCCAGAAGCGGGTAGTGTTATGAAACGAGAAATTAAACCATCCAAATGTGCGAGAATGATTGTAGAACTGCTGTCGAATCATTGTTTTCTATTGACAGGGGCGACAGACAAGGGGACGATTGATGTATTCCAGCAGGAAGTGGGGGAAAGATTTTTTAACGAAGTTGTCAAGAACATTAAAAAGAACATCATATCCACCGAAGGGGCAATTTTTTTGATATGTGATTTGAACTACTATTATGATTTTATCGCGAACAAGTTAAGGCAAAAACAAATTGTTCCCTTGTTTGCAGGGCTAAAAGCGGTCGGGCAAATATTTTTGGTGTCAAACAAAGATTCCAAAGAATTAGGCAAGATGATATGCGACGTAGGGAAGTTCCAAGGAATTTTCACGCAAGAGGAGATATACGAATTTGTTCAAAGAAGAGCTGATTGGTCACGTGTGAGGAAGGATGTCGAAAGAGTGATGTATGGATTAGCTGTTAGTGATTGTATAATTATGTAGTACCATGGATGGCATCATTTAGATCTAAATACTCGTGAAACTTGAGGAGCTCAGAAAGGAGTCGTTGGTCGTTGCCGTCACGTTCACAATTGAGGATTGCGTTGAGGGTTGCCACGTTGTCGGGGCGGGCCAAATAAGCGTTGGAATCGGGGAATTTGGATAAAATATCTTTACCAACAATCTTCCTGCCTCTGATATGGTTGAGGGATTGGAATTCGGCGGTGGGGCCGGAGTAACGAACTTTACAGGGAACTAAAAACATCTTCAATCCTTGAAAAACGACCACATAACATTTTCACTTTTTTTTTCTGCTGCCGCCTTTTTATCACGCGGGGCTGGGGGTGCAGGGAGCGTGCGATGACGCGGAATGCTTCGGCGTCGGTGAGGGCAGCAGCAGGGGAGTGGTTGTGCTTGTGCCAGTTTTGCTCGAACTCGGCGAGAAGTTGGAAGTATTTTTGAAACTGGTCGGGTGAATGCTTCCATATGGCACTGACGATCTTGGATGAGGAGTTATGGAAAATTGTCCTCATGATGATAAACTTGTTTCTTGGTCTGCTTGGCTTCTTTGAACCTTCTACAAACTCATACTTTGGACAGCCAGCAGGCTTAAGAAAGTTGGACGAGTAGGTAGAAGTTCTCTTGGGTAACTGTAGGTTAATAGTTCTGGTCATGGTTGGTTGTGGTAGGAAGAAAGCAGCACGCTCCTTTTTCTTTTTTTTTTTTAAGTGAGACGAACTGAATCGAACCAATCTTTCCTCGCTCCCCACAACTCAAATGTCAAGTATTGAAGAAACAGCTCAAGCAATCCAGGCGATTTGCAGTGTTCTGCTAGGTGAAGTATGTGTGACGAGTCTCATTGTAATCCCAGCCTCTGCCTTACTAACAGGAGATAAACAGCGAAGAAGAACAGTGTTACCCAAGGAAACAAAGGAGTTCCTGGAAAGTGTGTTTGAAAGGAAGCGTTGTCCCAACGCCAAAGAAAGACGGGCAATTGCAGAGAAATGCGGGTTAACACCTATACAGATAAGAATATGGTTCACAAATAAGCGAATGCGTTCCAAGACGCGAGGTGCGCGCTTTTAAAAGGACAGCTGAAAATTTTCTCTGCTTACCTTCTACCTCACACCCCACCGCCACCATGTCTATCGAAAACCTCAAGTCGTTCGACCCCTTTGCTGACACCGGCGACGACGAAGCCTCCTCCTCCAACTACATCCACATCCGTATCCAGCAGAGAAACGGCAGAAAAACGTTGACCACCGTGCAGGGCATCCCCGAGGAGTACGACCTCAAGCGCATCTTGAAGGTCTTGCGGAAGGACTTTGGCTGCAACGGCAACATGGTCAAGGACGACGAGATGGGCGAGATCATCCAGTTGCAGGGCGACCAGAGAGCCAAGGTCTGCGAGTTCCTGATCACGCAGCTGGCGATCCCCAAGAAGAACATCAAGATCCACGGGTTCTAGGCGCTATGTACTTTGTGTAACTCAATACATATCCTCCTCCTCCTCCTCCTCCTCCTCCTCCTCCTCCACGTCCCTCTGCGCCTCCGCATAGTACCTCACACAGTACGGGAACAGCTCCTCGCTGAACAGCCTGGCCAGCTCGTCGCCGTTGGCAAACTCCTCGCCCGGCCGCTCGCCTGTCCACCGGAACCACGCAAAGAACGTCCCGTCGTAGCGCTTCGGCCACTCCATCTCCACCGCCGCGCTCCGCACTTCCCCGTCCTCCCCCACCGTGAACTGCTTCCTCACGCTCTGCGCCCGCAGCCTGCCCTCCACCTCCCCGAACTCCACCGTGATCGCAAAGTCCCACGCCCCGGCCCCCGCCCACTCCACCTCCACCCGCCGGATCGCCTCCACGTACCGCCAGTCCGCCGCCCGCACGTAGTTCGCGAACTCCCCGTGCTGCGTCAGCACGATCCCCCAGAACCCCGCGATCCCCTCGATCGCCGCGCTGCGCCGCGCGTACACCGGCCCCAGCCGCCGCTGCCGCTCCACCTCCAGCGCCCGCTCCTCCCGCTCCCGCTCCCGCTCGCACCCCGCAAGCGCCTCCAGCGCGCGCGCCCTGCTCCCGTTAGTCCTCCGCTCCCCGGCCCCCCCGAACCCCGCCCCACTTACGTCTTTTCTAGCTCTGCCCGCTTCATTTCGCCGCCAGTTGGTGAAGCTAACGCTCCCCCCACCTTGGCGGAACTACATAATTTTCGTACATCTACTTACCCCCCTGCTCACCGGAAACGGCCACCCATGCATCGTAAGCCTTCTTCTGCTGCTCCCACTGCTTCCGCAGCTTCTTGCGCATAGACTTGCTCAATGGCTCGCCCTCAGCGTCCGCTGTCGGCACGCCATCCTCGTCAAACGCGCTGTACAAAGCATTGCCACGGAACATCTCCGTCGGCGGCACCCTGGCGCGCGCGCGGCGCTCTTCCTCGCGTGCGGCTGCTGCCTCCTTCGCCTGTACAGCCGCGCGTGCAGCCTTCTCCTTCGCCTCAGCCTCCAGCTCGCGCTGTTTCAGCTCCTCCGGAGTAGCAAACTTAACAAGCGAAGGTCTGTCCTGACGGTCCTCAAGCAGCACACCAAGCGCAGGAAGGTCTACATCCCTGACACGGTCCGTAATCGCCAGCAGCCGCGCAGTATCTCCGCCGCGTGCCGCTGTGCGAACCTCATCCCTGAACCGCGCGAGGCACCGAACGTAGGGCAAAATGGCCGTCTCACCGGCCTCTACACTACCGGCCTGCTGCTCCAGCCAGCCGAGCCCGTCCGCGCGCGCGGGAATCCCCATCGCGGCAAGAATCCGCGTACAAAAACGCGCCACCGCGGCTACGCTCTCCACGCGTGCCTCCGCGCCTGCTGCTCCGATATACGCGTTCGCGCGCCCCACCAGCTCGCCGAGGCACCGCAGCACGGAACCCGTGCTCAAATTGTCGCACAAATACTCATGGACGCGCGCCGCGGCATCGTCCAAATGCCCGCGCAGCTCCGCCTCCCGTACACCAGGGCGCGTTTGCCCATCGCCGTCATTCGCGAGGGCACGCACCGTACGGAAAAAATTGCCCATGGCGCTTTCCCAGCCGCGCACTTCCACCATTGTCGCTTCCTTGAAATCAAGCGGCGAGCCCCACGGCGATAGCGCAAACGCCAGGCGCAACTGCCGCGGAGAGTACATCTTCAGTGCATCGTCGATGGTGATGAAGTTCTTCAGCGACTTGGACATCTTCTGGCCTTCGATATGCAGATGGCCAGTGTGCAGGAAGTAGTTAACCCACTGCTGCGAGTTGAAGCAAGCCTCTGCCTGGGCCAACTCATTGTCGTGGTGTGGAAACGCCAAGTCAATGCCTCCTGAATGGATATCTATGCGCTCGCCCAGCACGTCGCTGGCCATGACCGAACACTCGATATGCCAGCCGGGGCGACCCAGCCCCCATGGAGATGGCCACTCTGGCTCCCCAGCCTTCGAAGCCTTCCACAGGGCAAAATCGTTGGGGCTGCGCTTTTCGGTCCCTGTGGCAAGAGCGCCCTCTCCATCTGCGATGAGATCTGCGACGCCGCGGTTCCAAGGCTGGCACTTGGCATAGGCGTGCCCACCGGCCTCGAACTGAACCGTGTCGAAGTAGACGGAGCCATCGCTAGTAGCGTATGCGTAGCCATTCGCGACGATCTGCTCTATGAAGGACACGATCTCATCAACGTACTCCGAGACCCGGGTCGTAACTGTTGGCGGGCGCACGCCTAGCCGCTCCATGTCACCGTTGAAGCTTTTCTCCCAATGGGCGGCCAAGGAGCGGAATACCTCTGGGTCGCGCACACTGGCGCCGGAGCGCGCGTCCAGCAACGGCACCAACACATCCTTTACGGCAGTCAGAAAGCCCGGCTCGGTCGGGTTCTCGAGTGCGTCCAACGCGCGAGCCACCGCGGCCGTGTGCATCGCAAACTTGGCACTGGCCTCGCGCTCGCGGGCTAGGTCCAGCTTGGAGTACCACTTCTCGTAATCAGAAATGGTAATCAGCTCGGGGTTCAAGTGCTTGCGGAAGTAGGTAACCACAGCCTCCGTGGCGTCTGCCACCACAGCATCGTTCACCGAAGGATGTGCTGCAACGTAGGCAGCGTACAAATGCTCCTGTCTAGCCCTGAGAATGATCTTATCATCGATGTCCGTGACATTTTGTACAAATACTACGTGGTACCCAAAGTAATCCTCGATCAGCCTGCGATTAATATCAATGCTCACGTAGTTACGCGCATGGCCCATGTGGGATGCATCATACACCGTCGGCCCACACGAGTACCACGTCACAGTCCGTCCTTGAGACAACGGTACAAACTCGTCCTTCGCACGCGTAAGCGAGTTGTACAGCTTCAAAACAGGCTGCTCCGTGGCCCTAACTGGCTTCAGCCATGGCGGCTGCGAGACCTTAACACTCCCAGACATATTCCTAATTACACTGAGACGCAGAACACTCTGCATGCTCTATCATCACCAGATGGGATAAGCCAACCCGAAAATTTTTTTGGCGGCTTCGCCGCTGAATACTTTATTCACTAGTATACACTATATCAAAGTCCACCTTGAGCCACAGAGAGCACGCTGCGCACTGCACAATCACTTGCATACCTCCGCCAGGACGGGCAACGGCGTTTTCCTCGAGAGCCTGCTCCGGTAGCTCGAATCCGTCTGCACTCAGACAGCGCGGACAAGCCATCGTAAACACGCCCTGCTGCTCGTTGTACTCAAAGTCATCGAGCGAATGCTCATCTAAAGCGTCTGCACGCCCGTGCACGCCTGCTGCTGCCATTTTAACAGCTAACTCTGCATCGTATGCAGATCTCTCAGTAGCATTCGAGAGGACGCGATACGCCTGCTGTATGCGAGTCACAGCTCCCTTATCTACTCCACCCTGCTTGTCAGGATGCGCCTCAAGCAGGCGCTGACGGTATGCCTGCCGAACCGCCGCCGCATCAGCATCGACAGGGACGCCTAGGATATCGTAGTGGCTTCCGTCCATCGTTGCATGCTAATAGGCGAAATAGCCATTTCTTTTTCATTTTCACTGTAAACGTAAAAATTTTTCAGCTCATCAGCATAGACTACCTGCCTACCTCATCGTGACAATAAAGTTATGGGGACTAAAAGAACACATAGGGACGTTGACGTTACTGCCGTCACCAATAATCCATCCGTAGCGGTTGCATCGTTCTTTAATGGCTTCCGGCCATCTGAAGATGCCACCTTTGAGCTGTACAAGACAAAGGCGGCCGACAGCTATATCCTTCACGGTGAAAACGACAAGCTAGAATATGAGGGACGCGTAGATAATAACAAAGGGTACCAGTACATGCTAGGAGTCTACGACCCAAGCAGCAAATCAATTGAACTTTACCAAGCACCGGTCCTACCTACCTCAGTGGTGTCCAAGTCTAAGAAGAGATTGGCTGGCAAAGAAATCAAGCAAGCCGACGCGCGCGCCTCGGCGATGCGCACTGCATTAGGACAAGCTTTCGGTACCAAAAAGGCCAAGAAAGCAATTGCTGACCTGGAAAGAAACCGCATTGACTCAGATAAACTGGTTGGGTCAGTAGTAGATATCGTTGGATCTGTTCGCGCAGCCGCTAAGGACCTCCCAACACAACAAGAAATGGCTGCCGCTCTATCCGAAGACCGGCCAATACCACCACCAAATGTCGATGCAACGGACGTTGAGCAGATTTATCCTGTTAAGAGCATTATACCACATCATGAGTGGAACTTCATCCGCGTGGGGCCCATTATGAAGGAAAAAGACGCCCAAAAGCGCCTGCAGATGTTACCATATACAAAGTCTGCGTATATCATGAAAAAGCTGCCGACTTTAAGCCAGTCAGTGCAGATGGAAAAGTTACAGTTACTATACTATCTGTCGCTTCTACTTGGTGTTTACAACAACCGCCGCGTCAGCAACAAAGAAAATCTTCTGGAAAAGCTCAATTCGCCAGCTGACACATTGGTTGACGGAATCCTCGAACGGTTTACTGTCGTTCGGCCCGGTCAATTTGGGAGATCCAAGGATCGGTCCTTCGCTATCGACCCACAACGTGAGGACAAGCTATTGTGCTACATTCTGGCACTTATTATGCACCTTGACAATTTCATTGTTGAGATTTCTCCTTTCGCACATGAGCTGGGTCTCAAACCTTCGAAGCTCGTAAACCTACTCCGCACTATGGGTGCAACCGTCAAGGGCGCAACAGTAGCCCAGGCCCAAGCCTTTGGCATACCAAAGAGTGCAGCATCCACCTACAAAATTGCAACCCTAAAGGTTCCTTTTAAGCTTCCTGAACTGAACAAGAGAGGGAAAGCTGCCAGACGCTAAGAGCCTACCTGATTTACAGTATATATACTTAAAAACAAATGTAATAACAATTCTCATCACTAGCCAACCGCAGCGATATCTACCATTTCAATCTGCGAAGTTTGTCTCTCATCCCGTTTCACTTTCCAGAAATGGTCAGTAAAATCAACTGCATTCATATGCTCCAGGAACTTTTCATCATGAGTGATGACTATCAATTGGAAGTTCTTCTGATGCCTGCGGAATTTGATAATATTACTTAGCGAACGAGCAAGACTGGAAATATTCTCTTCATCCAAATTAGTCGTTGGTTCGTCAAGGGCAATAACACCGCAATTTGTCCCAAACGTCTCAGATAATGCAAGCCTAATGATGATTGATGCGAGCACCTTTTGCCCGGCAGAGCAACGACCTCTCATATCTAGCTCCGCATCTTGCTTATACATTACCACTCGGTAGTTATACGATTTCCCCCGTGTGCTGCTATTAACCTCGTCGGACTTAATCTTGATACTATCAACATCTGTGCCACTGTAAGTTCGCTTCCACAACTCATCAATGATTCTATTAATATCTTCCATTTTAAGTCCATGATATTTCATAATAGCACTGTCAAGAACTTTAGAATAAGTGTCGATATCATCGGTAACTAGTGTCTTGGTCTGTAGCTTCGCCCATTCCTGCTGATATTTTTCATCAACGTCTTTGTATTCAGATTGAAGCTGGCTTGTGAGCAACGCTATCTGATTCTGTAACTGTTTGATCTCACCCAACTTTCCAGCATTTTCAGAACTGAGTTGCTCAAATTGAGACCTTAGCTTCATGGATTCTTGCTGATACTTATCACGTTGAGCTTCCGCTGACCGCGCATCTAACCTTGCCAATTCTTCAGTAATCTCCTTCATTTGAGATTTTAGATCTATCAAATCCAAATTTAACTTCATATTCTTTTGTTCGTTAGTAGAATCCTTCAGTTTCTGGCTCTCGTTGGCAATCCGCTTCCCCAAACTATGAATCTTTTCCATCAACTCCTCAGAACGTTTCTGACTCCTAGTCAATAATCCAGTAACCTCGACAAGACGTTTCGAATGAATATCCTCAAACTCCTTCATACTATCAGTCACTCCTTTGAGTCGCATATGCTTCGTCTTCAACTCGTTTAGTTGCTGTGCCTCGTGCATATCCTCCTCAGCGTGCTCACTGCGAGTAGAAGCTAAACTGTTTTTCAATGCATCTACTTCCGCCCCTAACTTTTCAATAACAGTCTCAGCTTCAAGTACAATACCGTCCATGTTACCTATGCTTCTTTCAATACCCTGTGCATCCTTTTCTATCTGCTGCTTTTCCTGCAACTGCTTCTCCATCTCAGTGACTTTGAAGGTCTTTTCTCTCACAAGAGCTACAAGGTTATTGAATTCAGTTGCTTTCCTCTCTTTCTCTTCTTGCAATCTGCCCACTTCCTTCCTTAATACTCGTAATCTCTCGTTTATATCTGTTTGCTTCCGTTGTAATTCTTCTACAGTATAAACACCCTCGCTATTACCCCCATATATCTTTACTTCATCCGATACACGACCATATTCACCTTCAACCTGAGTCAGTTCTTTCTGCAACCGGATTATATCATGAAAAAGTGGACGCAGTTTCTGCTCAAAATGCTCTTGTGTCTCGCGTAATTTAGTGTATTGAAGCTGAGTTTCTTCATACTCGGATTTGCTCGTTTCCAATTCCACCTTAGCCTGCTTCAGATGCTTTCCTTGGGTTTGTGCGCGTAATTCCAAGGTTCTTAAATTTACAATGTCCTTTTCTAAAGCACGCAACGAAGCCAAATATTGCTTTTCATCGTTTAGTGTGTCTTCTAAAGTCTGCTCAAATGCAGTATTAGTACGTGACTTCAGCTCTTCAATAAGTTTAATCCTTTCCGTATCCTTCTCGAAATTCCTCCGACATAAATAACAACAATTAGTGACTTCTGCAACTTCCAATGCCTTCTGATTGAATTCCAACGTTGTACGGTGCATCTTTAAGTTTTCTAATGCCACTTTGTACGATTCCTCACTTTCCTGCACCAGCTCGTCATATTCTTCGATTGTGCAATCTTCTGGCATCGCAGCCAGTAGCTTCTCCTTACACTCCGACATAGCGTTTTTTACCCCTGCCAAATCTGATTCAATATTCTTAGCAGTGAACTCCTTTTCAGAATATACCTCTTTTATTTCGGAAGCATTACGACTGGCTTGCGCCAGCTGTTTCTGAAGACTGATGTACTTCTTTTTGAATTCTAGTTCAAAATCATCATCTATATCAATCCCCAGAGATTTACCATGCTCATCGCCTTTAAAGTTGTCTATCGCTTCTTCGAGTTGTTGCTTCTTGGATAGGACGGATTTTTTAAGAAGAGAATATTTAGCCATTAGTTCCGAATGCTGATTAGCATTGCTAATTTGTATTTGAACTTCCTCAACCTCATTTTCTAGCAATAACATTTCATCGTTTTTCGCCTTGATCTCTTCATTAAACCGGTCTACTGCATTTTCCTTCTGCCACATTTCAACTCTAGGCTTATACTTTTCCAAGTCTTCCTTAGAAATGGCCAATTCTGATTCGGTTTCAGATATACGGTTCAATTTTTCCTTCAAGGCCATTACTTGATCATTTAACTTAGATCTGTCATCTTTAGTATAGGATAATTTTTGTTCCTCTCTAATTAATTCGTTCTGCTTTCTTGAAAGTCGGTCTTGAATCTCATTATGCTCCTTCTGATGCCTTGCACGTAATTCATTTAGTTTATTCTCTTCTACATGAACTAGTGACTCAATACTTCCCAGAGAATCCTCTGTATTTATCCCCTCTGCAGCCATCTGGTTCGTAAGCTCTTTTAAGAGGTCCTGGCTTTTTTCGTACTCCTCTTGTTTTGACTTTAAGACGGCAGATTCGGATAATAAGGATTCGTAAGTGGCCTTATTAGCCTGTAATTCATCATCTGCCGACGCGGCCTCAATTTCCATACGGTTAATTGCCTCCTCCTTCTCTGTCAAGCTACTGGAGAAGTTTTCCAAGAGATCCTCCAGTTTTTGCCGATCCATGTCCAAAGGTTCGATGGAGTCTTGGAGCCTTTGGATCTGATTGGCTACTGAATCCCGGGAATGGCCTAAACTATCGATCTTGGAGAGTACCTGTTGAAATTGTTGATTTGAATGAAACAATTTGTCTGACTGCTCAGTAATCTCCTTCAACTGTCGCTCAATCTCGGGCACGGTACTCTGATATTCTTCTACTTTACGTTCCAATTCTGAAATAGAGCACTTGATCGCCCGTGAGCGGTCCCTGTCGATCTTAAGATGCTCAACAGATTGCTTCAGCAACTTAATATCAATCGCCATGTCCTTTTTGATCCCCTTTAGGTTATCTAGCGCTTTCGTAAACTTCATAGCCTGGAATATCTCATCAAAACGCTTTTTCAAGTTGGCTGGCTCGCTCAAGGGCCACAGTGAATCCTCTTGATGACAAAAAATGACATATTCCAAGATAGCCTTCGGCACACCAAGATATATCGGCACCTGCTGGTCTAAATCTGCCGCACGTGTACTCAATGTTGTCCGTTCGCCACGATTTATTGCCACTAACTGCCCTTCCAGCGTTTTAAACGTCGTTGTAGTACGTTTCTTCATCAACTGAATATTCCGCGTCACAATCATCTGTACCCCATTCGCATTAGTAAACGCCAGTTTAACTTGTGCGCGGACGTCTACTTCTCCGTTAATCTTTGGATCATGAATGAAGGCTCCATTCTTCGAATTCGGGGGTAGATCCCCAGTAGTAGCATATTTAAGGCATTCGATAATCGTAGTTTTCCCGCATCCATTCGCGCCAACAATTAGTGTCAATGGTTTCCCAAACTTAATGACCTCTTTATCCCGTGCATCAAACGATCGAATGCCCTGAATGGATAAATTGTGGATAGCAGACATCTCCTCGCTTCAGTGCGGCTACTGATGTTTAAGTAGCAAGTCGTTATCCTAAAAGTAGCTTGCTTATGGAGTCTACTTTTAGAATATCTAAAATCTGATAGTACCTATCTACGATACGTTACCCGGTTTTACTTTAGTGTCATTACCCGGTATTCGCGTGCCTCCTATCTATTTATGAAAAATAGACGGCAAGACTATAAAACGAGGCAGAAGATAGTAATTAACTGTTTCTTTGAGCCTTTTATTCCTCGCCACGCTGTTGTCACTGTAAGTACAGCTTAGTTTAACAGACCTCTGTTATTTATCTACTTGAAGAGACCCCAGGGTAAGATTGCTTATAACCAAGTAGCATATCTACTAAAATAAGAAGCGGACGCTTTTATTCACAGGTACTCTACCAGCTTTTAATCTGCCTCAGTTGTTGCACAAGAAGAAAGCGATAAATACACGGTACCGCAGAAGGATAATATCTTTCATATAATAGGAGCACTCAGGTACGGACTGTAAAAGGATGACGGGTCACGAGGATTTTGTAGCAACCTTAGAATCCTTAAAGGAGTTAAAATCTGGTATCTCCGGTTCTAGAATTAAAAAGCTGACGACCTACGCTTTAGAAAATGTAAATGCAGAAGAGTACTTGATTGACAAAATAATAAATTACTCACGTACGTGTCCTGCGACACACAAACTAGGTTCTCTATATGTCATCGATTCGATCGGGAGAGCCTTCTTGAACAAGTGCAAGGATTTAAACCAGTCAATGAAGTCGAGCGCGCAAGCTGGGACCTACGGACACGCCTTGTTCACGTTGGGTGAAAACATACAAACTTTACTTAGTGACGGTGTCGAAAAGAGTAGTGCCGAAAACAGAGACAAGATCAAAGACTTGGTCGATATCTGGGACAAGGCTGACCTCTTCCAGAAAGGAGTTTTGAATGCTGTCAGAGGTGTATGGTTTGCTCTGAAGGATACCGGGAAGTCTTCTAGTTCACAAGCTTCCGATCCAAAGGAAAGAGCAATACAAATCTTGAGTAACCTAAAACCAATGGAATCTATTCCAGCTAGCATTTCAGTGCCCGCAGACTTAGGTTCCGACGAGCTTGCGCTACAACAAGCCGCCTTAATGCAGTTGTTGGCTTCTTTGCAGTCACAAATGGCAGAGCCGGCCGGGGTACCGCCGACAAAGTCGCGGGCTGCTCAGGAACACCGAACGCAACAGCCGCAGCGTCAGCCACTTGAACCACAACGTCATCAGTATCAGCAGCAACAAAACCAGCGCCATGAGCCAACACAGTATATTGGTAGGTCTGCACGGAGCAACAAAAGGTCGGATGGGCACGCGGAAAGATCTAGATCCAAATCTCCCAAGCGCCATGAAAAGAAGGGCAACCAAAGCAGTAATAACTCCAACAATAATACTCATAATAATAATAATACTACTAGCGGCAACAGCTCCACGAATAATAACCACCATTTGTATCCAGAAGAACGCAACGTTCCCACAAATCCTCATTTCAGGCCTAGACATGTCTCATTCGACCCTAGCATGCCTGCGGATCATATCAAAGTTTATTCGAGGACTCTTTTCGTGGGTGGTGTTCCCAATACAATGAAGGAGCATGATATCGCTAAAATACTCGGTAAATACGGTGAGGTTCAGAGTGTTATATTGAATAACTCGCGGAAGCATGCCTTTGTCAAAATATACTCGAGGCAAGAAGCTGATAGCATTCTACTGAACTTCAACAAGGACGAATCATCGCCGTTAAGGATACGTTGGGCTGTTGGGTTTGGCCCCAGAGACTGCTGTGATTACCAGCACGGGTCTAGTATCATTCCAATGCACCGTTTGACTGAAGTGGACCGCAAATGGTCTCTGTGTGCGGAATGGGGCGGTACTGGCGGCCAGCCACTACAGTCCGGTATGGTTTTTGAGGAACCGGATATCATTGTCGGAGAAGGCGTATCATCCAAAGCTATCTCCCAGAAAATGCCTACGGATCGTGGCAATGGCCCAAAGTCGGGCAAACTTCTGCCTGGCAATACCTTCCGCCCAGCGCAAACACCCACATACGAGACACCAATTTTCGCCCAACCTCCTCCGCCTGCTGCAGGCTATCCACAGATGTACCAGGGAATACCACAGCAGATTCCACAGCATGGGATCTATCCTCAACAAACCATCATGCCTGTCATGGCACCCCAGCATCAGCCGCAAGATCATCATCAGCAGCAGTCTCCCGCGTTTGATCCAACCGCTCAATTGAACTCACTAATGAGCATGTTGAACAAACAGCAACAATAACCCAGAGGCTATACCTAAGCCTCGAAATACACATTAGTGCTCGTAGCTAATATATAAGGTAAGTAACCGCCCTATACTCCTGACCATAAGCATATCAGGGTCATCGGACCAGCTGTGCTGACGTCCCATGGGGCTTGTAAATCATGTTATACGTAACGTCAAATTTTTTTCATCGGTATATTCTTCTATCCATGAATGGGCGACAGAATATATACACCAAACAGTAAGCATTAGTTACCGGCGATTCGATGAGTGCTTCTGCGGTGAAGGGCGTCGCCGCCGCTATGCAGCCGGTGTCAAATACGATCAAGGCAGGCTTGTTGTTGTCCCGTATACCGATTGTCACGCCGGAGGTATCCAAGCTTGAGTCTCAATATTATCAGTACCAAAGTGGACTTGAAAGACGGTTAATGTGGACATTCCCTCAGTTCTTTTACTTCAAAAGGGGTACTTTGTCTGAGAGGCGGTTTTTGAACGTGCAGAAGGGTGTTGTTCCTAAGCTTCCAGGAGTATGGTTTCCAAAAGGCATCCCTCTCATCAAATTTGGAAGAGATACGAGAAAGAAGCAGGAGGTGAATTTACCACGGGAAACCACCGAGGATATGTCTAGCAACGACATGTCGAGACCTGTTGTGCCAAACCCACGCATCACTCCTGCTGATGGGCAGAATAACACTAAAAGCTTGGAGCGGCAATTGAGCAGAACCCTATACCTTCTCGTGAAGAGCAAGGAAGGATGGCAGCTCCCTAGCTTCAGCATCCCTCAGGCTGAAGGCCAGAAGGTTCCAATACATGAGGCTGCTGAAAGTGGCATCAGAGAGCTGAGCAACCATGAAATGAAAACCTGGACTGTATCCAATAAACCAATTGGTGTCCTTGAGAACGACAACAACTATACCTTTTTGATCAAGTCGCACATTCTAGCAGGCGATTTCCGCCTAGCAGATGGCACGGAATATCTTGAACACGCGTGGTTGACAAAGGATGAGATCAAGGAACGCGTGGACGCTGCCTACTTCTCAAACATTGGATTCATGTTGGCGAACGTCTGAGCTATCAGCTTAAGCAGTTCCCGCCACACTTGTAAATAAGATAATCACAAGATTTTAATACTAGTTACATTCACCTAGAACCTCTTTGGTACATACTCATCGCGTCCATAGCGCCCAACAGCTTCCCCGCGCCCGCGGAGATCTTCCTCTCGCCGAAGAGGCCTATCCTCTATACGACGATGCGGCCTTCCACCGTCATCGAGTTTGCTTCGTACGCTAGTTTCCTTACTCCGTTCTACTGAGCGCAGCTTATCCGCTCTACGCTTCTTGGATGACTTGCGATCTTCGTCCCTAGTAGCTATCATCCTCTTAACGCTTGCTGTAGCAGATAAACCTGCCTCCATCTTCTCAGACTCCTCATTGGTATTTAGCACGGAACTGCAAGATGACTTGAGTATAGTAACAATATCTCTTTCTTCAGTAAAAAGTATTTTCATTGTCTCCGGGATAAAGTGAACTAACGAATTGGCATTACTAGTAAACGTAATTTCATGCATGTTCTCCTGGCCTATCAGTGTAAGAAACGTGAACTTACTCTGTTCTCTTGATGGCATCCGCGATCCCACTGCAAGAACAAATCCGTCATCTGAAATGCTAACACTCTCTACAATACCCTCAGATTCTGAATGCACCGCCTTGCAGGTAAAGTCCTTGAGTGACCATAGAGAGCAGGAGCCATCTTCAGAGCCTGCCACAAATTGCAAGCCCCATGGATCGACTGCGAGTGAAGTGATGGCTTTCAAATGGCCCAACATCGTGTTACGACTTTCAAATCCAGAATGTCCCAGCTTAAATATTTTTATAGATCCAAGCTTAAATCCTATTACAATATGCTGACCGTCATTTAGCCATGCTACTGATTCCACGGGATCACAGCTTCCCACGTCAGCTTCATGGTCGGTTTGAATCTTGGATATTGAGTGCAGTTGGTAGCCTTCTCCTGCAGCATACAAGTATATTTCACCAGCCTTCGTGAGTACAAGCAGCCATTGCCCTAGGGGATCAAATAAGCATTTATGATTCTTAGTTCTTGGCCCAGTAACTAAAGTTTTTAACAATGGGTTTTTGCTATCCGAAGCGTTCCACAGTTTCACAGAGGTAGAACTACCTACTGTCACAAACTGATCGGCTTCGATAGGATTCCATGCGATCGAAAGACATAACTTGCCTGCGCCGTGCGCTTCCTTTATCGTGAAACTGTATCTTTCCGTTGTAACATCCATTACAGTAACACTCCCGTCCGTCCTCGCCCATGCTGCCAGTGAGCCCACAGAATTACTTGCCAGGGCAATTACCCGATTGCTAACTGTCGGACGCCTTTCCAACCTAGATGGATGTTCCATTCGGTGGAAGTGCTCGTCGCGTATCCTCACTGCTCGCTGTTTCCAGACATTAAAAAATCTTTTGTAAAGCTTGCTAACCCTTTCAGGCGTAAGTGATTCAGTTTGATTGGAGCCAGCACTGTTGGCTTTCGATCCACCCTCCATCGAAGATAGTACTGCCTAACTTAAGCTATGACTTGATGTGGCTAGCTACATAATAAGTAGATGTATTCTTGAAAGTCGTCGATAACTGAGATTTTCCTGTATTAAAAGTGGTTACCCTACGTCTTCGTCGCAGGCGGTTATATTAATTAGCCGCCACAGAGGCTTTGACAGACAGTACTAAAGTCTTCTGTTCCACGTCTGACTATTCAACCGTTATTTAAATAATTAATACACTTGTACTTATCTTCAATTAGTCCAAGCGCGCCATTAACAATGACGAGTATCATCTAGTGCGAGAACTTGCTTCTATTCTTATTCTGTGTACGACAGTGGTATTAGCGGAAGCTTCGAGTTTTTGGAGCTTCAAAGTCAATACTTCATCGTCGTAAGTAGCAGTCACTTGACCAAGACAGGTGCCCACCTTTGTCGGGAGCCTCACCGTGCGCCGAAACTCTGAAGTTCTGGGTTCCCCATGGCCCCAACAATCTGTGTTCTCGTCTGTGTAGGTACCTGGCACGACAATAGAAACTACCGCCGCGCCTATGTCTCGATGTAAGGCAATATCTATGCGCTCTGGCGACAGTACGCTGGGAACTTTGAGGTGGAGCTCATACGCGTCTATGCGCTCCAAAATTACTAACGAGGGGACGATGTCAGAATGTGCACACAGTTGCTTATATCCTGGGTGAGCGGCTACGCTTCCTGATTTGGGTACATCTAAGTAAGCGTTAACTGTAGCTCTCTCAGCATTAACTGCATCAAAAAAGCCAAAATATGGTAAGCGAAAGGACATTATTATAGCTGTTTCTCAGAAATTAAAGTTCGGTATATCTTAGCCTAATTTTGTACTGACAGTGTATGCTTCAAGTTCCTCATCGTGTTAGTGCTTTTTATATGTGCACTAGAGAATGCAAAGTACGCATTTTCTGTTCTGGCAACTAACGCCTGAACTGTATATTACCTTATCACGCTGACGCTCGCAAACTCACCATTACAAAGTGGTGACAAGAAAGAACTAACATACTGTTTCAAATCATAGCCTATGAACAGCCAAAGATACACACCGCTACCAAGGTTCCAACTGTACGGAAGCCAATGCAAATAGTTCTGTTTGTCCCATATACGAGGCAGTTATGCCATATTTACAGCACATGATTATGTCATCCACTTGTAAATAAAATATTCTAGCCTCCATAGTAGCCGATAGGATATCACAAACTAGGAGTTTATACTCTTGTAGCTTCTAGTAAATATGCACCATAATGCTTGTACTTCTCTAATGGGGATTATATTTATTCCAAAAGTCGAATTTGAGTTCGCAATCCTTTGTCGGGTTCGTGACTATTTGCAAAATAAAATAAATACATAACCAGTAATAAGCGTTGATATCTATAAGCTGAAACAATTCAACTAGGTCCTAACTCAATTAAAGCTACTGTACTACTTCAGATACCTAATTGCTTGCAGAGACTTATTCACAGCTGTAATGGCATCTACGACGGTTCCGTCTCTATAAAAACAATCACTTTACTGTAAAATGGCAAACTACTTGCACTACCAGTAAAGAAAGCGTTGGTTCAAATGTCTCATGTAAGACGGAAACGTATCAACGCAATATATGGCACGCCGATGAAAGATGACAATGCGATGGTAGTCAAAAGCCATTCCCATAAGCAGTCCAAGGGGGATCCGCGTGTTGAACTATCCGACAACGAGTATATTAGCAACGATGAAAAAGATTTAACCGATGCAAAAGGCGCCGCAAACGATGCCCAGTTGGAACTTAACTGCAGTAGTTCATTGAGCAGTAGTGATGATGACTCTTCTGTCAGTTCCAGTATTTCATCTTCCAGCGAACTTGATGCACTTTCCGAGCCCGGTTTATCCTCCCCAAATACAGTGCCCCTGGTGTACAAAGTACCGCATGAGAGCTCTGAAGCCATCCAAGTCGCCCGCAGACTTGAAGACATTAATGCATCAGTTCAAAAGGACGATGAGTACATGCAAAAACTATGCGTCAACAAAAGTATGGTCTTCACAGATATGAAGGACCAGGTTGCACAGTATGAACGTTTATTGGAGGTAAGGCTCAGGTACAAGAATAATTTTAAGGTACCGCCAACGTTATTTGCAGATCAGCTACTGGCCAAGGCTGAACAATACATACCACATGTTGAGGAGATTCTGCGAGGCGAACGACCGTCGATGTATTATGATAACGCAAGGAAGGCATACCAGAAATCTTCTAGAGCCTTGCTAAGTCTTGAAGAGTTTAGACAGCTAGACTTAAAAACATTCACAGCAGGTTATTTTGGTATTAAACGTCAGATTCGCTTGAGCACGGAGATACTAAGTCAATACCACGAGAAGCTTTCGAAGCATCGAAATCCGACAGTGCAGTGGTGGGGCCCTACTGATTTTTCACACTACGTTTTGGCGCCAGAAATTTTATCATATGTTTGCAGAGACGAGCTCGGCCTTAGAGATATTGACGAGGCATGGACTTACATGGAAAATACAACAGAATACGGTTTGATCGTGGCGGATGAAGAGCCTCTAGATATTTGGGAGTTAGAATACGAAGAGAAAAAGTTGCACCGGCTAGGATTGGGATCTAAATACAACAGCATGTCCTACAGGGCGCATCCTGCTCAGGACGCGACTGCTGAAATAGGTAAGGATGGATCCAATGAGCGTAAGCGTAAAGAGAAGCAACACAGAACAAAGAAGGGACAGCAGTCTCCGAGGATAAGGGGATCGAAAAAAAGGCGACGCGTGCAGCCACATTGCATACGCGATTAGTAACTGCATTTGTAGTGAGTAATGTCTATATCGCGCTTATAGAATCTACTGGTCACGAAAAATGTGAAGCAGCAGTACGGATTTCAATGCGGAATGTGCATTTCAGTTGGTAATTTAGATATTCATTCGTGTGAAGTATAAGTACTAACAATGGTGGCCATAATTGACTTATTACCTTTACAAGGTCGTATGAAATTAATATAAAAAAGCCAAGAAATAAATATAATAAATATAATAAATATAATAAATATAATAAATATAATAAATATAATAAATATAATAAACCATTTTAAAGGAGCTAATTCTAACACGATAGTGATGAAAACTATCACTACAACCCCAGTCGCCATATTGCTACTCGCCCTGGCTATTTTACCTAAAGGTAGTAAAACGTACATTAAAAGAAAAATAAAATAAAATAAAATAAAATAAAATAAAATAAAATAAAATGAAATAAAATAAAATAAAATGAAATAAAATAAAATAAAATAAAATAAAATAAAATAAAATAAAATAAAATAAAATAAAAAATGAAATAAAAAAAATGAAATAAAAAAAATAAAAAAATAAAAAATAAAATAAAATAAATAAAATAAATAAAATAAAAAATAAAAAAAATAAAAAATAAAATCAAATACAAATTGCAATTTAACTGCTTATTTACTTAAATTCTCGAGCGAACGCTTGCCGTGGCTTTGATCCACCAACATTGCAACATAGATGAAGTTCCGTTACAAATGAGACCCATCTGGCAGCATGTAGTACTATAGTTTTTAAAAAAGGGTTTAAGTGACTGCAATACTCAGTGTCGTAAACTGAAAGCGGAAATAATCACGTGAACAGTATCACGAGTGCATATTATTTGATGTTCCTAAAGGAAAAATCAGTAGAAACTCGTCCTTGTTAGCTCAGTTGGTAGAGCGTTCGGCTTTTACGTACAGCTTACGAGGTACCGAAATGTCACGGGTTCGAGCCCCGTATGAGGAGTTTCTTCTAATTTTTTTGTTGTGCTTTGCCTTATTTTTCCATCCACGCTTGATTTTTGACCCGAAGAACAATTGCGTTATGTGAAAATAGACTGCGCTAAATTCATCATGATTATGGTTGATTAACGGGACTATTAATAGTAAAAAGCAGCAACGGATATCGTTCCAGTAGTATATCTACCACACAGCCTCAGCACTTAGAATGCCCACTAAACTTGAAGTCAACGTGAACAATATCATATTTGAATCTTATTCAGTTGATCCGGCCACCGGGCATCCTATCTATGCATTCGACTCGACTTATTTGCCATCAGCAGCGGCGATCAACGATAGCACAGTATATGAGATACTGCTGGATAGGCTTATGGATAACCTGATAAACAGGCTTCCCTCTAAGCCATTTTCGCTAGTCGTGTTTTCGTCAGGTTTCACTGCTAATGGAATAAATTGGGTGGATGGGATCCGAATGTATGCACGGTTACCAAGGCAGAATAAAAACTACTTACAGAAGATGTACATCGTCCACGAGTCATTCTTCATAAGGACAGTCTACCAGGTACTGAAGAATGTGATGAACATCAAATTCCTGAACGGCGGTAATTCTAAAGATACCCTGGTGCATGTTTCCAATCTTAGTGAGCTGGCCGAACATATAGACATTACAAGACTACGGATATCTTTGAATGTGTACCTCTATGATTACGAAATTAACGACACAATCAAGATCCCCGACTGGTTTAGAAGCTCCAAGGGCGAGCTATCTCGGAAGGAATACCGACAGCTAATCTTTGATAAGATTTTCAAACGGCTTACTCTAGAGGCTCCGCAACATCCCCTCGTATTCCAGAAGCCTGGATCGTACAAGAAAATCAACATCCTATTGGATGTTATTGAGCGGAATAATTATATTGATTTATCTCAATGGGACATTTATTCTATTGCGTCCGTTTTCCTGCATTTCATCAAGAGTAAGTCGAAACCTTTGTTCCCAATAGACCTGCTCCCGTTGCCCATTGACGATAGCTTTGAGTACACATACAACACATTTTTTGCAATGATGGCATATAACGGATACTACGCCCTGGTAGCCGCCATATTCCCATTTCTCCATACCTTACTTGAAAATACCAAAGTCACCAATCACACTTACATGACATTGAGCAAATGTCTGACCTCCGCAATGTGCAAGGAAAAGGTGTCCATGAAATCAGGCGACCGTCTAGCTGTTGGCACACGCTTTATCCGGAACTTGCTGATCCATTTCGATGGAATAAGAGCCAAAATGTCCAAGCACAACGGATTACATCGTAGATCGAAGTCCGTTTCTGCTCGCAGCTTGCCCCGTCATATGCTGCCATCTCGCGCACAAGAATCCGCACATAGGCGCTCGAAGACTTCCGATGAGGCGCAGCTGGGGTCACCATCCTCTCGCTCTCCTTCTCCGCCCCCCTTGCCGAAACGTATGCCGGTCAACCTACCAACGCCGGGTGCGATTCCTAACTCTACATCAACACCAATAAGGTGCACTCCTGACCTGCCCACACGCGGTAGCCCACGCAAGGCCACCGGGCCAAGTGTCTCCAGCAACAACATGTACTTGGATACCAGCACCCTAAAAACAAAATCATCCTGTCCTTCGTTGCGCACCACCGACGCCTCGGTCCTCTCCCTCAACGACGCCGAAACAGATAGCGAACTTTCAATAAACAAGTCCAAATCAGCATCCCCCTCAGAAGCGGCCCCGCCAATGAAGCTCAGAAACATGTCGTCCAACATCTCTTTAAGACTCTCGAGCTCCACGCTCTGGAAGGACCCGCCAGCCAGTCCAGATGGCAAACCCCCGAGAACCTCCGATTCTCGGCGCCCGTCTTCTGCCAAGTCGGGTGCAGATGCAGTGATTACTGATGGGCTTAGAAGGGACTCCGACCCTCTTGTCCTTGTCGAGAACATCCGGAGCCTCGCCATTGACAAGAACGAGAAGATACAGGCATTCGATCTCGAGTTGCGGCGCAAGAAGCTTAGGACCCATCAGGTTGCCGGCACTACTAAGTTTTCGCCTACCAGCTACTCCGACATTCCCTCTGGAAATAAAGTATCGCGCCTCGCATCTCTGTATGAACAGCGCCTACAGGGCCTCAAAATCATGAGTGAAGTCAAACGTGACTGACGTATTCTGCAGCTCACGTTGCCGACACTCGCATCATCGTCAGTTCTACCCTTGATAACTAATATACCCTAAGTAATTACCTAATACCCTTTGTACTTTCTTTACGGCTGGCGCGTATTGCAGGAGCGAAATATCTGAAGCCCGCCATGCCTCGAGATTCGTCTTACGTCATCAACTTAGGTTTCGTGTCGCGCTGGACCAAATGGTTTCTTACCAAATAGGAAGTTTTACCAAAAAGACTCATTACATGGCGTCAGAAGACTAGTTAAGGATGAGTTGAAATGGCATTCTATAGGCGGCCATTCCTGTCAGGCCTCATCGAAGATTCTCTGGGTTCAAACAGGGACCAAAGCTAGCTACCAGGGCCTACCAGCAGCGTGCAGAAGGCCTCTTTTGTAAGGTGCCAATAATAGACGACACAGCAACGGTCAAGTCAACGAAAGCGTTCGGTACAGCCGCCGCAGTGTCGAGCAGCAGAAGCGTGGCAGCCATTAAGAAGAGTAGGTGCGGTATAAGGCAGCGCTGTGATTGAACCCGAAGGAGGTTCGCCGCGCAGAACAAAGAGCGGAGACGACGCCAGGCAGAAAGAGCTACATCTGATGTTCGGGCGCTTCCACAGAAAGAAGGGGAGAACGCAGCCATGGCCGGGAGCGATGCCGAGGGCTGGAGCCAAGCACATGGCAGACCGCAGCCAGGAAGACTCCGTGCTTGAGTACGACGTATCGCCGACACGACCACTGAGACTACCGTCGCTGTCGTCGAGCTCGGATACCACTGCCATCAAGTCCACGGGCGAGGCGTACGCCCGCCGCAACCGGGATGCGAAGGGCGAGTTCTCAGAGTCGCTATCTTTAACCACCTACGCGACGGAGGACAGTTACCATACGGCTAGCTCCAAGGGCGTCTCAATTCTCTCGCAGAGTACGCAGTTGAGGCCGTTTTCACAACGTATAGCTCCGGCGATGGAGATGGACCCTATGGAGACGCCTGTTGTCCAAAAAAATGACGCCGCAGATTGCCGGAAATTTGATATGCTTGATCAGATAACCCCCAAGGCTGTAAACTACACCAATGGGATTCCCACCATGGACCTGCATCGTGGCTCTGTTGAGGATACAACTGGGTTACTGAGCGGACTAGGTATTTCGGGCTTAGAAGGCGAGGGGGCTGTCAGTGACACGAAAGTGGCGGAAATGCAACAGCCCCGCGACTGCTGTACAGAATCGCATTACAGTACTAAAAATCAGAAGGAGCAGGACAGCGAGAGCGTTACGCGTGAGAACAGCTACAGTAAGGGGCTGCAACGCCGACAGACCATACCAAGCAAAGAGAATGTAGCTGCTGCACACAGGAAGACGTCCGAGAGGAGACCCGATTGGCGAGCCTCAAGACACTTAAGTGTAGGGCGTTCAATGGACCGCGCGAGAAACTCCTCTGGCACTGATCCTTTTTCCCATGAAGACGCTGGCACTCATCGAACTGTGATGAGCGATTCGGGTCGTAAAGCTTTGGTCATGGATGCTCCGCCAGCGGATATGGTGGCCAAGACGCCGCCGCAAGTCGAAAATCTGACGTATTTGTTTATCGTGTCCATACATGCCTTTGATTCGCAGACGCTCGAGAACAAGGAAGACGCGACCATATGCTTGTCGTTTGAGAGAAACGAGCTCGCGTTCGTGCATACCGTGGACGAATCTGGTTGGGGAGAGGTTACATTGGTGAAATCTGGTCGACGTGGATGGGTGCCCTTCAATTACTTTGCTGACGTGGTGCGAGAGGACAGTAGCTACAAGCTAAATTCAGTAGATTCGACCGGCATGGACAGGAGACCATTGGAAAAGCTTCTCTCAAACGCTGCGCAGTTCCTGCTGGAGTCACAGACCGTGGACCCACAGCAAGATATAAAAGCGTTGTTGCGTGACATCAACGGCATCAGGGATGGCGTTAAGCAATTGCTCGAGGATACGAATTGCGTATCTCGGTCCAATGAGCTAGTTAAGGCAAAATCTCCGATCAGAAGTTGTCGCAAAAAGCTATTAGCCGAATGGTATAATCTTATGCTCAAGGCAGACCATTATAAGCGCTCCATGAATAGCCAACGTGTGGAGTTGTTACAACAAATGGTTTATACGGTACTTTGGCGCTCGTTCGATTTCTACAACACCTGGGCCGAGGAGAGACTCCAGGGCTCTAGTAGAAGTCCTACGCAATCAAGCGTTGTAAAAGAGTATCGTACCTCCTCCGAGTTAGAAACTATGCACGAAGATTCGACTGCCTCTCACACCACAGGGGCCTCTATGAGCAACACGACGTCAAGATCTGATCAGCTCATCCAGCATTTAACCACGCCACCTCATGCTGTGGCACGGCTTGACGAAGTCCACGGCTTATTGTTCACTTATATCGCCTTGATTTTAGGGCGCCTGGATATGATTGAACACAATGCGGCTGGTTGCGAGGTTCTCGAGCTAATTGTGCACCAGATTATTTTATTGCTACGAGAGCTACTATACATTAGCAAAGCCTGCTCCTTATTGATTCATGCCAAATTTAGCAATGCTTACGAAAACAATCTTGATCATAACTTGGACCCGCTATTATCGTTGGTCTCTGAGCTAGTCGCTTGCGTGAAAGTTTTTGTCACCGACACTATTAATGAGACATATGACAATAACAAGCTAATTGTACAAGATGAGGTGTATTGTTATACTTCTGAGGGCGAGCATCTCATTGTTATAATTGCGAAAATGACACGACTTATTAGCAGCGCGATTAATGGCTGTAAAAGCTACTTGAAGCTGGTTGGTGATTTCCAATTAGGGAATGACAGAAAATACCCAGATTTCGAAAGGATGAAGATGACGCCGGACCAATTTATCCAAAAATGTTCTAAAGGGCTGATAATGTCGCTTAACAAAAACGACGACTTGCATACACTAATGGAGACTAATAAGGAGATGCTCGTCAGTTCGCCTTCATTTTCGAAGAAATTAGTCCGCTTCTCCACCATCCGCTCAGGTATAAACAGAGGCTCCTTGTCAGTAAATGGAACTCAATTTCTCCAAGAAATTATGCCCGATTCTGTGCCATTCCAGAAAGAGCCGGTATTTACACGATTTAGCGTTGACGAGTCAATTGCAGTGGAGGATGACATTGATGTCATAAATAACCGCGCTGCGATGAAAGAAGAAATGTTATACGACAAATCGGATAACTTAATCGGGGCATCCTTCAGAGCTGTAATATTCATGCTAACAGATGAGAAAGAAGTCGATGACGGCTTTTTGTTGGCAACATTTTTACTGAACTTCAAGTCCTTTGGAACAAGCGTTGATCTAGTAGAGGCATTGATTGCTCGGTTTGACGTCACGGACCGGTCTGCACGTCTTGATTTGGGAGATACAAACGGCAAGTACTCGTCCAGGTTTTCGAGGCTCAAGCAGAGACGCAGGAAAGTTTGCAAAGTCTTCCAGAAGTGGATGGAGAGTTTCTGGGACTATGATAAGGACTACATTTTGCTCGCCACAATTGTGAATTTCTTCAATGAAGCAGTTTCCGTGAAGCTCCCTGCAGAAGCCAGACTTCTAATCGAAATTGCGGCAAAACTATCATGCTTTACTCCATCTACAAATAATGTTGCGAGAAAGGAAAGAATCCAGCTAAATCCAATATTACTTGCTCCACAAGGTGGTCTGGTTCCTAGTCCATCGTATTCAAGCAGGCTCTCTGTTGTATCCGTCGACGAAAAGTTTATTGAGGAATATGAACTCACAAAGCTATCAAGCAGCAGCAGAAGCTCTATTTCTCTACCGCAACCTCTAGTGAACTTAGGTTCAGCTTCTTTGATGACTAGAAAGAACTTGACGGATATTAGAAGTCTACTTCTTGAGTATGACAGTCTGGTACCGCAGCAAAGTGAGTCTTTATACGGCGGCTCTCCACAGAAAACAAAACTTGCTCCCATGATTACGAAATGGGAAAAGTTGGTCTTTGAACATAACACACCGTCGATTTTCGACAATTTTAGCCAGACGACGTTGAATATTGCTGAGTTGAATCCAATTGAAGTAGCAAAGCAACTTACTTTGGTTGAGTCAGTAATGTATTTGGCTATTAGACCGGTTGAACTTCTGACTGGCGATCTTTGTGATCGGAAACGGACTGATGAGTCTTCGAAAGTGCGTACAATTTTGAACTTCACCAACTTCCTATCACAATACGTTACGGAATCGATAATTGGTCCCGCTTTTCAGCTTGAGGCTCGGGTTGACAGATTGAGGGGATGGTTGAAGATTGCACTCTCTGCATTGTACTTCCGTAACTTCAACTCTGTTGCTTCCATTATGACTGCTCTTCAAAGCCATGCTATTTCACGCTTAACTTTCCTATGGGATTCTCTGGATGAGAAAGACCGGGATTTATTCACTTATCTCTCAAAGATTATTCACCCGAACAACAATTACAAGGTCTACAGGATCAAGTTAAACAAATTGGCTGAAGACTTTGTCCCTACCAGCTTGCCAACAGCCAAATCTCCTCTACCGGTTGTTCCCTTCTTTAATTTGTTCTTACAAGACCTCACGTTTATTAACGAGGGTAATTGCAAATTCAGGAATCCATCTTCATTCAAACCGCATAAAATAGTCAATATTGACAAATACTTCCGGATAACAAGGACGGTTTCAATGCTGCAATATTTCCAAGTACCTTATGATACCGAATACAAAAGTGACAATGATGAGCAGGATCCCCTCTTCAGCGTCTCGAATGAACTTAATGACTCTATTAGCATTGTCCCCCTCCCACTTTTACAGACTTTGATACTTTATGAGTTTTGGCGAATTAGTACCCTATATTCAGAGGATGGTGACAGAGCGTATAAATTGAGTACTAGTTTGAAACCCGCGGCAAACTGATAGCTATGTATTTCCTGTTTTTGCTGATCGTTATCAAACGACTAGAGATGGAGGTAAGACATAGAATTTACGCACCCCAATTTTAGTTGTATTAGAAGTATAAATAATGTTATGTGGGACCACCGCATGGTGTAGTCTATTTGAAAAGGTCGACACTAATCCACAGCTACTAATCTGCAGTTTTAGTGTGAGCCGTCTTCAATGTTGCGTTGGCGTATGTAGTTGATCGCGGAACCTGCTTTGAAAAACTCCACTTGTATTTCTGACATAGTGTGCCTCGCCCGTATGGTAAAGGAAGAGCCCGTCGGCTTGGTGATCTTCAAATCGAGATACCCACCGTTATTACCCTTTGATGCGACCAACTCTCTTAACCCTACGGTCTGTATCTTGTCGTGTGTTGCAATAAGATCGTAATCATCTTCATTTGCGAGGGTCAACGGAAGTAATCCTTGTTTTTTGAGATTAGTTTCATGGATTCTAGCAAACGACTTCACCAAGATAAGCCTTCCACCAAGAAATCTTGGCGACAGTGCCGCATGTTCCCTTGCGGAGCCTTCCCCATAATTGTGTTCGGCTACTACCGCCCATGGGCGCCCTTGCTCTTTCCAGCGCATCATAAGCTCTGGTATACCAAAGGGTTTCCCGTCAAAGTCATACGCTACGTTGACTTCGCCCGTCTCCTTATTCTGTGCCCCTATCAGTGTATTGTATGAGATATTTTCAAGATGCCCTTTATATTTTAGCCAAGAACCTGCAGCAGATATATGATCCGTAGTACATTTCCCTTCCACCTTCATTAGGACAACAGCCTCTAGCTCATTCCCATCCCAAGCCGGAAAAGGCTCCAAAACCTGCAGTCGATCAGAGTGGGTTGATATTTTGACTTCCACATTTGGGTCAGGCTTCTGTTCCAACTCTGGATAAAACTCAACTCGACCTGGGGTAAAACCGCTTTCAGGGAGCTCTTTTCCAGTTGGCGCATTGAACCGGAAGGGCTTCCCATCTGGCGTTTCAAGTACCCCAGACGCAGGGTCGAAGGCCATATCCCCAGAAAATGCCACAGCAGTCACAATTTCTGGGGATGTTAGAAAGTTCATAGTATTGCGATTACCGTCATTCCTCGCCCTAAAATTCCTATTGAACGATGTAAATATAGCATTAGTAGCCTTTGACGTTTTGGGTATGTCCTGCCTGTCCCACTGTCCAATGCAAGGTCCGCATGCGTTTGCGAGTACCTTAGCCCCGCTGTTTTTAAAAATATCAAGAAGCCCATCCTTCTCCAGGGTGGCTCGTATTTGTTCCGACCCGGGGGAAACAAAAAATGGGATCTTCGGTTTTAGGCCAGCCTTCGATGCTTGCCCAATTATATCAGCTGCCTTAGTCATGTCTTCATAAGAAGAATTCGTACAGGAACCGATCAATGCAGCTGCTACTTTCTTTGGCCAGCCTTCATCCGCGGCTCTAGCACCAAATTGGCTGATAGGAAAAGATAGATCGGGAGTGAACGGCCCATTGATATGCGGTTCCAGCTCAGACAAGTTGATCTCGATCACTTTGTCGTACTCAGCCCCCTCATCAGCTCGAAGTAGCCCATACTGATGTAATGCGCGATCTGCCTCCTCACATATATCAGATCTGCCAGTGGTGGCCAAATACCTTCTATGCCCCTCCCCATAGGGGAACAGCGAAGTCGTCACGCCTACCTCGGCACCCATGTTACATATAGTCGCCATGCCAGTGCAGGATAATGTTGAAACCCCAGACCCGAAATATTCCATGATGTATCCAGTTCCTCCGCGTACCGTCAGAAGCCCTGCCAATTTGGTGATAACGTCCTTGGGCGCCGCCCATCCCTGCAGCCGGCCCGACAGTTTCACGCCCAGGATGCGTGGCGCTCGGAGCTCCCACGGCATGCCAGAAAGTGCGTCGACTGCATCAGCCCCGCCCACACCTATCGCAAGTGCGCCAAGACCGCCAGCGTTCGGCGTGTGCGAGTCAGTCCCCAGCAACATCAGGCCTGGAGCTGCAAACCGCTCGAGCACAACCTGGTGAATGATACCAGACCCCGGCCCCCAAAACTGGATGCCGTACTTGGTGCAGCAGGACTGCAGGAAATCAAAAACCTCGTTGTTCACGCTAACCGCATCAGCCAGGTCCGCTTTCTCGCCGTCCTTGCCCACAACCAGATGGTCGCAGTGCACAGAAGCAGGCACGGCCGTCTCCTTCCTTCCCGCAGCCATGAACTGCAGCAGCGCCATCTGCGCAGACGCGTCCTGCATGGCCACGCGATCCGGCCGCAGCTGCAGATACACTTTCCCGCGGATGTCCTCCAGCCGCGCAGAGCTCAGGCTGCCTGCAGGTTCACACAGGTGCGAGTACAGCAGCTTCTCCGCCAGCGTCAATGGCACAGAGTTCGTCAGAACTCGCACCTCGCGCAAGGTGCCCGCCAGTCGATCGTACATATTCCTCGCCACGTCGCCGTTCCTGTGTCCGCCACGGCTGCCTGCCGTGTACCATCTCCGCACAATATGCGTCCTCGGGCCCATCGCGCCTTACCTGGTTACCAGCTACGCCGCATTTCTCGGACCTTTCGCCTTTATAACTGGCTGCCCGCCGTGTATGGCTCATCGCTTCACTTCCGCCGGAAATCGATTAGAGTCATGTCATAATCACATTTTCCGGGTAATTTGTATCACTCTCGACGTATACTTCCGTGGTGTGCGGATGAAGACTTTGACTCGACACTTACGTCCAACAGCATAGTGAGGGCTTGTTCAGCTTCTGTTCCTACGCTCGATTGGTAATCTACCCCGGCGCCGAGAACCGCGCGAGCGGATTCCGCTCATCTATTTTCGTCATGTATTGCGCCGCACTAATCTGAAGACGGCGGCGAAGTACATATATATATTAGCCCCCCCACGTGGGGACCGTTCGCCTGGGCGTTGGTCCAGAGATGCTGGGTTCTCTGTGCGAGACGGGTACGTACGTACAAGGCATCCGGATGCTTGGCAGCGAAAGTGCCCAGCGTAGGGTCATTCTCCGCAAATAGGCCGTTCTACTGTCACGCCAGTACCGCCGATAGCGGGTAGGCGAGCTCTCGGCGTCAGGTGCTTTCTTTTGCGGACGTCGACCGTTGGGATTTTATAAGCTTTTCACCTTTTTACGGGAGTTTGCTGGAGCAACAAACTCTGCCATCTGCATCATCGCGGAGTGAACAGCGATGAAGTTCTCGCATTCGCTGAAGTATAATGCAGTGCCCGAGTGGCAAGATCACTACTTGAACTACTCTGGTCTCAAGAAGTTAATCTATGCGCTCCAGGCGGAAGAGCTGCAGTACCTAGGCGGGACAGGCGAGAGAGGCTCGGGCAATGAAAAGACAGTGACCAAGCTCAAGAACATTTTCCGGAGGGGTGGGCGGAAGCAGCGGGATGAAGAGTGCTTTGAACTCGAGGACGTGCACGAAAAGACGCGGGAGTTGCGTGCGCAAAGCAAGTTGTCGCCGGAAACCCAGTCGTCCATTTCCAGCGACGGGACGGCGTTCAATCCTCGAGATGTGTTTGTAGCACGGTTGATCGAGGAGCGCGACCAGATTGATCACTTTTACAAGCGGATGGAGATCGACCTCTACAAGCAGCAGGAGACCTTGATCAAGGATTTGGAAAATGCGGGCGCCACACGGCAGGAACAGCATGCGTACCACGAGGCGTTTGAAGCGCATGCACAGTCGGGGATTGCGACGCGCGTCAAGACAAACGACAGCGTGCTCTCGGCGGTGTCGCGCCGCTTGTCGGTGCATGAGCCGAACATTTCTGAGGACGAGGACGAGGACGAAGAGGAATACGACGACGCCACTGCTCCGCACACGGCGCTCCTCAACTATGCGGACTTCAACATCAAGTCGCAGAAACGCTCTATCTTGAAGAAGAAGATCATTGATCTGTACGTCGAGCTCTCGCAGCTAAAGTCGTACATCGAGTTGAACCGCATCGGGTTTTTTAAGATCACCAAGAAGTTTGACAAGACCTTATCCTGCACCGTGCGCCCCGATCTCATCGAGAGCGGCGAGTTCTTCAAGGAGACGTATGTTTTCCAGCCATCGACCTTCAATCACTTGGACAACAACATCTCTCAATTAGTGGATTTCTACGCGGTCATCACGGACAATGACGACATCGAGGAATGCAGACATGAGCTTCGCTCCTACTTGCGCGACTACATCGTGTGGGAGCGTAACACTGTGTGGAAGGATATGTTGGGTTTGGAATCCACTGCAAACAACATTACGTCCGGCGGCAAGCAGGACGGCGACACTGCGGACAATATCAGACAGCTTGACTACTACGCGTACCACTTAAAAAAGCCCATCCGTATCAGAAGCTTTGTTGTCAGCCAGCTGAAGGTTCCCAAGTGCCTATTCACCATTCGTGCCCTGAAACTTTACTTGATTCTCGCATTGACGCTAGTTCTATTGAACGTTAAGACATTCAACGACCCTGCACAGAAGCGCTGTATGGCCTTGGTGGAGTGTGTCGCATTATTATGGGCAACAGAAGCCTTGCCATTGTTTGTGACGGCCATGTTCGTGCCACTTCTAGTGGTGCTAATGCAGGTTTTAAAGGACGATAAGGGCGAGATACTCACGGCGTCCGCTGCTTCTTCGAAAGTCCTCTCGCTAATGTGGTCGTCCACAATCATGGTTTTGTTGGCAGGCTTCACCCTTGCCGCGGCGTTGTCCAAGTATAACATCGCGCGCGTGCTAGCTTCCTACCTATTGACTGCCGCTGGAACAAAGCCGCGGAATTTACTTCTCGTTGTCATGTGCGTGGTTTTCTTCCTCTCAATGTGGATCTCCAATGTGGCTGCACCTGTGTTGACATACTCGCTTATCCACTCGGTTTTGCGGACCATGTCCAGCGAAACACCATTCGCACAGGCGTTAGTTTTAGGTGTCGCATTGGCCGCCAACATTGGTGGTATGGCCTCTCCTATCTCCTCCCCCCAGAATGTGATTTCTATGGACTATCTCAAGGAATACAACGTCGGATGGGGCCAGTTCTTCGCAGTCTCGATTCCAACGTGCGTGATCTCGCTTGCACTGGTTTGGCTCCTTCTAATTTTCACTTTCAAGATCAACACTACCACTCTCAAAGCATACAAACCTATCAAGGACGGCTTCACTCTGAAGCAGTACTTTATCATCGCGGTATCGTTGGCTACCATTCTGCTCTGGTGTGTGCTATCGCGTATCGAGGGCACCTTCGGTTCCGCCGGCCAAATAGCCGTCATACCGATCGTTCTCTTCTTCGGTTCAGGCCTCCTCAGCACGCAGGACATCAACAACTTCCCGTGGTCCATCGTCATTTTAGCCATGGGAGGCATAGCTCTAGGTGGAGCAGTGTCTTCCTCCGGGCTTCTTGCCACCATCGCGCGTGCTCTACAGGCCCGCGTCATGGACTACTCTCTCTACGCAGTGTTGGTCATTTTCGGCCTTGTCATGCTTGTCGTCGGCACATTTGTTTCGCATACCGTCTCCGCCATCATCATCGTGCCACTTGTCAACGAAATCGGCAACCACCTTCCAAACCCCAAGGCCTCTCCCGTTCTCGTCTTCGGCTCCGCGCTCGTCGCCTCCTGCGGTATGGGTCTTGCCTCGTCAGGTTTCCCCAACGTCACCGCCATCTCCATGACGGACGAGATCGGCAACAGATACCTTTCCGTGAATACGTTCATCACCCGAGGGGTCCCTGCCTCCATTCTAGCATATCTTTGCGTCATTACCATCGGCTATGGTATCATGAACTCAGTCCTTTCTGGCGTTCCGCCCGCATGATTCATTATTGGCCAACACACATCTTTTTGCATTGGAGCTCTGCCTGTTAACTGCATACATTGAACTCGGCTCAGAAGTTATGCTGAAGGTCAGTTACACAGTAATATCACCGAAATGCAGAGAGCAGTGGTCTTCCTTCCCCACGATGCCTACTAGTTCGTCGGTCTTACATAATCACTACTTACGTACCTATCAACTAAAACACGGCCCAGGCCGGTGAAATTTTCTGCCCTACTTCAGGTAGCGTTCACAACTTAAACTGAGGTATTATTTAACACTCGATCCTCGCTGTGGATACCTCTATAGCGTCTAGCCAGGGTCAAGGTTCCTTAATTGGCAGACTCCAAATCACTAATAGAAGTCATTCACGTGCAGTGGTCCGAATTCGGATAGTGCGGAAGAGATAAGGTCGAAGAGCGTTTGCCCTCCAGTCATTTTCGTACTCTGCGTACCTAAAGGGGCTTAATCTGGTACAGAAAGCGATGAGTGTGGAAAAGACGACACAGGAGGTAGAGCCACGTGAACACGCGGAGCAGGCAGCGGATTTAGAGGGTGTTGGGGTTGCCGAGCAATGGGAGCTGCCGATAGAGGAAGGAGCGCTGATAGAGAGAGGAGCGCTGATAGAGGGAGGAGCGGACAACGAGGAGTTGGCGGGCGAGGATGGGGGCCAGGGGCGCCGGTTGGCGGAGGTATCGGATGAGAGCGACTCGATGCTGGTAGATGCAATTCCCAGTCTGGAAGAGCAGCGCGCAATTGTAAATCGGCTTTGGGAAAGCTTCGTGAAGGAGAGCGGCGAAGGAGATAAGATGTATATTGTGCCGAACAGTTGGTTAAGCACGTTTTTTGACCAGGGACAAACAGATTACACGGTGCTAGGGCAGCTCGACATCAAGTCGATTGTGGTGGACCAGGAAAACCTAATTCTCGCGCCCTACGAATCCTGTCCATATACAGCGGTCCCAGAGCCTGTGTTTGCGCAGTGGTATGAATGGTACGGGTTGACGGAAGGATCTTCGCCTCTCTGCACGTTTCTTGTTGAAGACGCGCAAGGGCAACTAGCGGTAGAATATGACAGGCCGAAGTTCCGCCTGCACCATCTTTCTCTGCATGAAGAGTCGCATGGATACCACCATTATGGACCACAGAATCCGATATTGTTCACTATGTCCCGATTGCACACAGTAGGCGATATGGTGTCCCGTGCGATTGAGTTATTATGCAGGCGCGAACATCACGTCAATGCAAATGATGTTTCTTTCCGAACGTGGTATGTTGGAGATGTGAACACAGGGACAGGAGAGCATAGCGAGTACCTCGCCGCGAACTACAAGTTTACTCCTTCTGCGTTTATTGAATTACCTGCCAAGCACCTATTCAAAAAAGACCAATTTCCTCGTGCAATCAAAAGCTTTGACGTGCATTCGTTTGACCTTGTCATTGAAATCAAGCCTCACGGGAAAGATCAGCATTGGCCTTCCAACTTTTATGTTTACAACCAGCTTTTATCATCGAAGGGGACAGTCGGTTTGTCGAACTTGGGAAATACCTGCTACATGAATTCTGCATTGCAATGCCTGCTACATATCCCAGAATTTAAGGATTACTTTTTGTACAATGGCTATGAAAAAGAAGTTAATATTGAAAATCCTTTGGGGCATAAGGGCCACATAGCCTGGGCATTTGCTTCTATGGTGCAAGCACTTTTTGGGAAACGACACAGTGCTGCTACAAGCTACTCCCCTCGTAACTTCAAAAACACAATTGGCCACCTCAATACAATGTTCTCTGGTTACCAGCAGCAAGATTCACAGGAATTCTTGGCATTTTTGCTAGATGGTCTACATGAAGACCTCAATCGGATCATAGACAAACCGTATGTTGAAAAGCCTGAATTGACACCTACTGATGATACCACAGAATTTGAGGTTATCAAAAAGTTAGCAGACGATACATGGGACAAACATAAACTCCGCAACGACTCGGTAATAACAGATTTGTTTGTGGGGCTGTACAAATCTACTTTGATTTGTCCCGAGTGCAAGAAGACATCCGTTACGTTTGATCCGTATAACGACTTAACGCTGCCATTACCAGTGAACAGCACGTGCTCAAATAAGGTCCTCATCTTCCCACACAACTCTCATCCATACTTGCTCGAAGTGGAATTAAAGAAAACGGATACCTATCGCCAACTAAAAGAGTACGTTGCAAAATGCTGTAATGTCGACCCCGCGAATTTGTTTGGCGCAGAGGTCTTTAATCACCAGTTTTACAATAATTATGAAGCGCCAAATTCAGAATCCCAATACCTACCCATCCATGAGCTAATAGGAGATAGTGATGTGGTGGTCTTCTACGAGATTCCTCATCGAGAAGACAGTATTCTGGTTCCTGTTATGAATACTATTGTAGAAGAAGGATTCAAATCTGCGAAGCTTTGTGGGTATCCTTTTTTTATTTCCCTAACGAAGGAGGAACAGACCCATTATGGTATAATACTGGAGAAACTTGAAAAGGCCTTCCATAACTTGTCTGGTGGATTCACAGAGTTCCCGATTATTTCACGGAAGACATCAGATATTACATTGGAATCTCTGCCTCTTCTCTCCAAAAAACTTGCTGACCCATCTGCGGAAGAGTTGGCCCCTCATCTATCATACGTTAATCCTGATGAAGTACCGAACAACATGTTCGACGTAAAGGTGTACAATGGTTCAGGGAACCAATACAATCCTAGCGGTGCTCCTGCAGACGAACCTTCGAGGAGGAAAGAGGTATGGACACCCGAACCGCATGTCACTTTTAGCAAAGTTTCGGATATTACCGAAAGACTAAATCCTATCGTTAAAGATGCATATTTTTATGCTGAACTTGCAACTGCCTACGAGCACCAGCAATCGGTTATTACTCTGCCTGAGAGTGGAGATATACTGGACGATACCGGGTTAAATCTTCTAACTAATTCGACTCAGGATGCTGCTTGCGTACACTTGTCTTCTCCTACTCCTGAATCTGCTCAGTTGTCTGAACTCGGACCCGTTCAAACAGAGAGTGTTGAAGCTATGCATTTGCCGTTACCATCTGACTCAGATATGGATATTGAGATATACAGCGAGCTCGATATGAACAAAAATCCCCTCGCAAAGAGTCCTTCTCAAGCAGCGCTTACGCAATCTACATTTGCTTGTCTTGGTTCAACGCCATTATTGGTCGACTTTCAGAATGCACTAATATGCGAATGGAAATCTGATAAGTACGAAGAGGTATTCCATTCTTCTGCACCTTACTCTTGGGAACGGCCGGATAACTTGAGAAATGAAGAACTAGAAGTTATTAGGGAGAATAGAAGAGCTAGTGGGGAGAAGAAGATAACACTACATGATTGTCTAACATTATTTTCAACTCCTGAAGTTTTAGGAGCTACTGATTCATGGTTTTGTCCAAACTGTAAGGAACATCGGCAGGCCACAAAACAGATTGAACTCTGGAATACACCGGACATCCTCTTAATTCACTTGAAGCGGTTCGAGAACCAGAGGTCCTTCAGTGATAAAATCGCTGACACTGTTCACTTCCCCATTACAGACCTTGACATGACCCCATACCTCGTCTACAAAAACGAACATAAGGGAGATATTTATGACCTAATTGCAGTGGATAACCATTATGGTGGCTTGGGGGGAGGCCACTATACAGCATACGTTAAAAACATAGACGACAAATGGTACTATTTCGATGATTCCCGTGTCAGCGAAACCTTGCCCGAGAGGAGTATAGCAGGTTCAGCCTACTTGCTGTTCTACAGGAGGCGGGTGGAATCTGGTTACTTAGGAACTGAGAGACTATCCCAGATAATACTTGAATCCAGGCAAAAGCATGAGCAGGTGCTGAAGAAGTTTAACGAAGCTGTCATTGATTTGTATTCTGAGAGCAAGTCTGACGGGGAAGAAGAAGCTGAAGATGACGACGACGAAAACGACGTGGATGAGTTTTCAACACATTCAAAAGAAGATGAAACAAACTCTGGACAGCAGGAAGAACCTTCTCAGGTCGAAATGGAATGTTCGGTACCAAAACCGGATAAAAAGGGAGCATATCCGCTTAAGGGTATGGTCAGTCCGCATACTGACTACAGCATCGCTAGTCTTGAAGTAGGGGAGGGTGAAAAAATAGACGGCAGTGGAGATATGGACCACAACAATAGCAGGAGAAAACTTCGTCTACTACAGAAGACATACAATTCGCATTCTTCTGATGTAGCTACCACATCTGGGTCAAGTTCCTCCTCCTCAACAGATCCCGCAGTGGAGGAAATTCAAGCGGCAGAAAATATAGATCATAAGAGGAAAGAAAGCATATAAGGTCTGCCTTCTATTAGCTGAGGTCCTTGAGCGGCGTACACTGCGAATAATACTACCACTATATATACTATCACACCATTACCATTATTCCACATATATTATATCACAAATGATATTTTTCCATAACTTCTGCACGCGTTGGTATGCTGCTAGATGCACCTTCTCGTGTTACAGCAATTGCACTAGCTTGTACCGCAAAGCGTACCGCGTCATCTAAAGTGGAACCACTTTCTAATTGGGAAACCAAACCACCTAAAAATGTGTCCCCTGCTGCAGTAGTGTCCACTACTTTTGCAACTTTCGCCGCGGGTACATACCGAATCTCGGTGCTGACAGCAGAAGCGTACAAGACACCGTACTCACCCAAGGTAACAATAATTGTGCGAGACCCGCTCTCGCCAAGTACCTTCCTCTTAATCAGCTCATGTAAAACTACTGTGTACTTGTCTGACATCTTCGCAGGCTCTGATTCCGAAAATGGGGGAGCATTCGAGCCCGTAATGCACATGTAAAGCTGAAGGGCCTCAATTTCATTTACCACCAGAACGTCGACGTCCTTCCACGCATCCGGCGGCAGAGCCTGAAACGGTGATGGATTGAAAACAATCTGGTGGCTTGGCCTATGGCGCTTCAACCATCGCATGTATGCCACTGGATCAGATATTTCATGTTGAAGGATAACATAATGCTGACCCGTGGAAGTATTCTCCGGGAACACACGCAACATGCCACCTTCCTCTAAGACCGTCTCGGCATTTGCCCCGCTCACAATCACTATCCGATTCTGCCCTGTCTTGCGCTCTACTAAGATGGTCGCAGTGCCAGTCTTCGTTCGCGTCACGACTCCAACGTGTTCGACCTCCACGTTGTTCTGCCTTGCCACTTGCAGGATCTCCTCTCCGAACGGATCCTTTCCAACATTACCGACAATGCGCACGTTTCCGCGTGCGGAATCTGCCTGCAGCTTGCTAGCTGCGATTGCTTGGTTTAGGCCCTTGCCACCGACATGCGTTTCGAAGTGCTCTCCCCCAAATGTCTCTCCCGCTCCGGGAACCTTGTCAGTATACGTGACTAGATCATAATTCATAGACCCAATCACAGTCACGCCCATTATCAAAGCTAATGTAAGTGGCTACCAGGTATGCTTTCTAGCTACTGCTGCTGACACTAAATAAACTTAGAATTACGGAGATATGTATTAGATGGCTCACTGACCTAATTGAATTAGTGCATTTTTTATCACGTGATTGTTTTTGCTCGATTTTCCGCCAAAATTTTTCAATGAAGGTCATCTCGTCAAGATGCTGGGCCTCTGTGGTATATGGTTCTTCTAAATGGGGCATAGTTTAAGCCACTCACTTCATTAGACAGTCATGCTAGTTTTCCCGCCGCAGGTCCTGGCCCGTATTTCTCCAGATTTATCCCTTCAAAGACATCTATCCTTGGGTGTGCGACCCTCTTTACGTGGCTTCACAGAGTTTAGGGACGTTGGAATCAGTGATGGCAATCTATCCAGACATAGCGTTGAGTGCAAGAACAAAACTTCAAATAATATAATAGGGTCTAATGTGCTGAAAAGCGGTAATACTTTTGCAGTAACAACGATCACAGCCTCCGTGGTGGAGGAGGCCCTTGTGGACAAGGCAGGCGCTGAGAAAGGTCCTGCTCGAAAGAAGTATGGCACAGTGTACCCGGTGGTGGAAGTAGAGCGAGGTAGAGTCGAGAGAGGAAGAGGAGGTATTCCCACAGATGAGGAGATGATATTGTCTCAGCGGCTGCACGATGCGATCTCCGCATCAGGACTGATACCGTCCGATGCCCTTGATGTTGTCTGCGGCATGAAGACAGCTGGATCAGATGGGCAGTCGACAGTACTGTATCCAGAGGATTACGCAGACGATGATGAAGCCGCCAAGATCCTTTCGCTGAATGACAGGCGCAAGTGGTCCTACTGCCTCCATGCGAAAATTGAGGTCTTCAGTCGTGACGGCCCGCTTTTCGAGTTGTGCTGGAACTCGCTAATGTATGCTCTACAAATTGTGAAGTTGCCCCGTGTCTATATGGATGAACGTGCCGCTGATTTAAAGATACCCGTGAGGACTAGAGGTCGCAATGCGATGATCAAAGAAGCATATGATTTGAAGTTTGATCCGCTACGCAGCACTACATTAGACTTGAACAAGAGTAATATTGCATATGCTTCAGGGTTCGGTGTAATTGATTTAGATAATGAGTCGCGTCTGGAGCCCGGAGAAGACGATATGGCGGTTGAAATACCGGACAAGGTTTTGCTGGCTGATTTGGAGGGCGAAGCAGAGGAAGCGTCCATCATGTCTACGCTCTCATTGGTCGGCAGTCCAGGTGGCCAGTTTACTAGTATTTCGTTGGTGGGAGGTGGCTCTCAGATAACTTCTGATATGATAAAATCATCTCTCCTGCATGCCAAGGAAAGGTCGAAGGATCTAGCCAATAAGGCCTGAATCGGTGTTCACGACTATTTCCAAAATACAAGCTTTAACGAGAATATATATATTCTGAGAAGACTAGAGGTAAAAGCAGAGGCCTCAACTGCGTTGTAGAGAATTAATTGGCGAGTATATATAGCGCCGAACAAGAGCTAGAAGAGCGAACTACCATTAGAGAAGAAGTTCATCGGTCTTTCCAACATATATAATAACGTACTCAGGTTAATGCTTGTTGGATCTGCCCTTCCTTTGCTTAGGCTTTGGTGATGGAGAGGGGGTTCCTGCGGTATCCACGTCAATATTTACGTATTCATTGACCTTAGCAGCAACACCACCGCGTACACGCTTCACCACTCTCGACTTCTTGCTACCCTTTCTTCTATAAACCTCAATGTAGAAGGCGATAAACAAAAACAAGTAGGAGGAGATAATAGCACAGCCTGAAAAGGTAGCAGCAGCAGATCCCACGCAGTTACCACAGTGTGGCAATTGAGGGAGGTAGTCATAAGCCAACTTAGTGTAAGTCGCAAAGTAGATGAACCCGATGTCAAGGATAAACTGGATAATCTGGAACCGTGTCACCCACTCCTTCCACCACACTCTGATACCACGAGCGGCAAGGAAGTAGTACCAGTACATCACAACGTGCACTGCGAGGTTAAGAGTAATAGGAACCCAGGAGATGGAAGTAGTCCCCATCAATTGGGTGTAGCATAGAAGTGCAGTGGCACCGTGGTGGTAGGTATGCAAGAAAGTAAGCTTCTTGTGCTTTAAAACCAGGAAGACGGTGTCAATAAACTCAATATACTTCACAATGTAGTTCATGTAGTACAACGTGACCATTGGCTGGGTCCACGCGCCAATGTTGCAGATAGCGTAGAAAAGACCCTGCCGTGCAATGATCGGCACAAGCTGTTCCACCATCAGAACAAGAATACCCAGCGATACAGTAGTCAAAAACAAATTGTGTAGTTGGAACAGAGCATTCAGCTTAAATGGCTCGCTCCGCTGGAGCAGCGCTCTGCCGCCAAAAATTACAACATAATATGTCGCAATGGCAGCAAGCACCTGTGGTAACTCGCTCAGTGGTAATTGGCCTGGGATAAACCGAAACTCATGAGGAACAAACTTGCCGTTGCTCAACCACGCAACCGACTTGTCAAAGTGCTCCCATAGAGATATGTTCAAAAAAGGCCGATCCAAAGTAGGAACATAGTCTTCCAGTATCGGATATTGGTCCAATACCTTACCGAGTGATTCTTTCATAACAGTAAGCATATTTGGAATAAGTAATTAAATCACCAATCTCAGACAATTATATGAAGTTATTGGGGACGGCTTCCGCGGTAGTGCAACGCTTACTTATGTCGAATTGACGATGAACGTGCTCGGGTTTGTAGTGTATTTCGTTTTTTACTAACACCGAAAACTTAAACCAATTTTTTGAAAAATGCCTTCCAGATAATAGAAGGCATGCGTTATTAAGGAACGAGGGCTCTCTACAAAATTCAGGAGGAAGTTATAATATGACAAGTAGTATTACAATATTAGTTAGATGAGCTATACTATAGTATTTATGGAGTGCATATTTGGCAGAGTCGTATGTAGAAGATGGCTTCATTTATGTGAAGAAGCGGAGCGAGCATCAGTGCTGCTTTTTGCATCGGGCGCCGGATCATTAGAAAGCAGGCCTAGTGCCTCCGGAGCCGAAGCTACAGCAGCCAACGCAGCAAGAGGATCGCTTGCAAAATTGAAGGCAGATGCATGAGACGGCAGGCTAACCGAGTGTGCAACTGGGTGCGCAACTGATGGAAGCACGGGGGGAAGCGTGTGCGCCAATGTGCCACGGTCAGAAACACTGTGAGACATCAGGTTCAACGCGGGTGGTTTACCCTGATGAGGCACCGGCAGCTTTGGGGCGGCAGCTGGAATCGACTGGGCGTTATTCAGGATAGAACTAATGGATCCCCATGATGTCTGCTTCTGCATATGTGACGGTGGGGGGAAATGCGGACCAGTCTGCGGCGTGGTGGTGCCGAAGGCAGAGGTATGTAGTTCCTGGATTATAACGTTGGCATTGGCAGTGTCAATCTTCCTAGGGCCTGGCGAAGCTGCCTTTTGAGAGACAGTGGCACTGTTGTCGTTGAGGATGCTGCGGATCGACGACCGGCGGCTGACATCAAAAGCATGGGGATCCAATTTCTGAGCATCTGTACTGAAATGAACAGAATGTGGCGGCGCTGCAGCTATAGGTGCAGCGGTCGTTAGCTTGAGAGTTGGAGGAGTAGAGGTGCTCAATGAAGTCGACGGGCTTTTGCGTTCTGGGACAGAGCTTGGGTGAGTAGACGTGCCTAAATGGTTGGAATCAACGCCATGAGCAGGTGGCTCGTAGCTTGAAGCTAGGTCATGAGAAGCGGCACGAATGTTAGAAAAGGTCCCTGCAGAAGACGCTGCCTTGCTAATGTTAAAGTAACCAAGAGCTGGCGCCTGGGGAAGAGGCATTCCATCAGTCACTGGGCTATCATTTTCGACGTTTACACCGGTACTTATCGGCCTTTGACTTTCTTGCATTCGAGCAAATACGGTATTTCCCTCCTCCAGAAGTGGTTGCCATCCTTTGGCAGCAGCTTTGCGTTGATAATAATTCCGAACCATTGTGGTTGACTTAGTGCCAAGTTTCTCGGAGATCAAGTGCCACTGAGAACCATACTGCTTCAACAAGCTAGGAAACATGTCACTCTCTCTGACGCTCCAGTAGCTAGATCTATGGTTTGGGTCCCCGTGTTTCGTTTTCTTCTTGATAATTTTACTCGATGCATCGCTGTCATCTGTTGCTGCCTCCTTGCTGTCTGATTTAGCCATTTGAACATGATCCCTTGTCTGCTCTGCCCCGGTAAAAGATAACGATTGTCTTTCTAGCAAAGACATATCTGCGCTTTCAGATTTACACCCATCTAGTGGGCGCTTCTTCTGTGATTCATCCTTGGTTTCTGCTGGGTTGATCGAAGCGGCTACATTGTGAGGCGCTGATTCCAAATTGCGGGGATAATCTTCCTCATCTTCCGTGGTATTTTCATTCACGGCGACGTCATTGGGAGTTGGCTCCATATTAGTAGAAGCTGTATCGGTAATTACATTTTCATTTTCATTGGGGAAGTGGTCATGATTTTGTGTTTCAACTTTGCCTCCGAACTCGTTTCCAGAGCTTCTGCTTCTGCTGGGAGCAAGGTCATAATCATAATCATTATTAGTAGTGTCATTAGTATTATTATCATCATTATCAATATTATTGTTGTCAACTTTAATCTCCACTTGCTCCATTATAATCTTCGGCTTTCCTTTATCATGATCCGCCTCCTCAATCCCATTATTGAGTGAGGTAAGTTCCTCTGCCTCTGGAGTGTCATTCTTCTGCTTTGATCTCTCCTTTTCCTTTTCTTTCCGACGTTTGATGTTGGAACCCTTACGTTTCTTATTTTTTTCCGCAATTAACTTTTTATAGTTAACGGCTTTCTTTGTCCTGTAGTAGTGAAGAACACATTCTTGTGGAGATCTGAAACCACCCATATACGCACAAATCTTACCAAACCGTTTTGGGTACGATAGGTACGCATCCACGAACATCTCATGTTCGGTAGGCGAGAAAGTGTCGATTGCATCCGTTAAAACCCTGGAAGCCCATGCATCCTTGTCAGTAACCAAATTATTGACATCCTTAAACTTAAGTGAATATCGTCCGATTGGATCTAGAATCATTGGGGGAATAGAAGCTGCCAATTGATGATGTTTGTAATCAGGATCGATCTGTAAAAGTACAGATTCAATCTCTGCATCATCAACGAAATCTGCGCGATTACGACGACGGGATAAACCCCCTCCTTGATTATCTCTCTGTTCACGTTGTTGCTCTTCTTCACGCTGACGGGCTTCTTCTTCTCGTCTTCTCTTCTCCAAATAATCTTGTTTGCGTACGCGTTCACTCATCTTATCCATTTTCTCACACTTAGATTCCCAATCGCGCTGTAATTCCAAGAATCTTTTCTTTAGAAGAACTTCCTTCACACGACCGCTTTGTTTCAAAGTGGATAAAGAGGAAACCAATAGAGGTCTAATAGCCTGTCTATGGACCAAAATATTCTGCGACATGAAGGGATATTCAGACAAAGTTCTAATGGGAGTTTGTAACAAATATTTCTGTTTGGCCACTCTTTCTTCCCTGGGAAGATTTTTCAAAATCCATAACTTCATATTGGGCTCCTGCATAGGAAAAATGCACCCTTCCACTGGTATCCTAGGTTCAGGATATGGGGTTGGCTCTGGCAAAGATCTAGGGATATGTGGGTATTGTGATAGGGGATCTACATATGCATCAAAACATGTGCCTTCATGCGCATCACTAGTTATGTTAGCGCTGAGGGGCGAACCATTTCCAGCTTCTCTGCATAACTCCATATCATTTGCATCATCGACCTCTTCGTCACTATCTCCATCCTTAGCTGAGGACGGAAAGGAAGGAGACACAGCAAGACCAGAAGTATCGGTTGACGACATATCTGTACTCATGCGTTGGGCCCCATCATAGTCCGATGATTTCGTGGAGGACTTAAAGTCATTCTGAGGGATCTGTGGTTCTAAAGACCTTGCAGATTCATTCTCGCTTTCGTACAGAATGGACTCATCTTCAAACTTGAGATCTATCCGCTTGTGGTCATATGCCACTCTTTTTTCAACCTTCTTTGTCGTCATTGGAACGGAGTTTATCAAGCTAGAGCCCAAGGAATGCTGTTTATCGAAGTTCTTCTTAGCCATGGGCATTTCGTATCTATCATCTATCCCTTCATTCAAACCATACTTCACCTGGTAGCCATACTTTGTATTATAATAAGAGTTGCGATAATGCTTCGTCCCAGAACTACCGGCACTGCTAGATCTCCAGTATGGCTTCGATGAAGACTGCGGTACCGCAAAGTTACTGCCGTCATAGTCAAGTTGCGCCTGACTGCCCAAATTTGAAAATGACGAGGACGAAGGTATCGAGCTCGAGTCCCTCCACTTGGCGCCGCGCGGTCCGTAAGCAGCCGAGACCGCCCCGCCGTCGTATATCTCATCCGAGCCTCCAGCGCGTTGCTTGAGTCTCGCAGAGCTCCCGTAGTGGTTGCCCTGAAGCCCCGCGCCGTGGTACGAGCTCGCAGTTGCACTAGGTGCGGTCTGCGGAGGAATGCCTGGCTGGGGATTGTACCGGCTATGGCCGCTCTGGGGCGCTCCGGAATATCTCGACATCATATCAGCCCCGCTACGCTGCATCGGCGCCGCAGCTGGCTGCTCTGGATTATACCTGCTCCCACTCCTCGTGGGGAAATTCTTGTTCATCGGCACGTTCGGCTCGTACCGCGACGATCGCGCGTCCGCGTTCGGCAGTGGTGGCGCCCCCGGCCCCGCCACTGCTCCAGCGTGATGATAGTGCCCCGTACCATGGCCCTGCGCGCCGCCGCGCGTGTACGACTGGTGTCGCGAGTTGCCACTATAATGATATCTCTTCTTTTCGCCCAATCGCTGCGACAAAGGCATCATGAACAAACCTTGATGGCAACCCTCTCGTCGATATAGCACCCAGCGTCCAAATCAGAGCGCTGGATACTTGGCTCTTGCGACTTGCACGCCCCTCGTGTTTTAAACAGTTTGCTGTCTATTAAGTGAAAAACGACAGAAACAACGAAAACAAAGGAAAACCTGCTCACAGACAACACCTCCTTGTTCCGCACTGTATTGGATCCAATAAGCTCGTTGAAGTTACAGACACGTAAAAGGTCCCAGCAGCTGGTATATCTGCTTTCTTCGTATGTTGCTTATAAACATTGATGGCATATGATAACTTACATCACAAAAAATTGTCCCTGTTGAATGGAGAAACATCACACCTTCCTTTCGTACAATATGATATTCAACTTGCTCATCGGACAGGGCGAGACCATCGGCGAATAGACCGAAGCCAGCGGCTTTTGCTGCAGCCCATGAAGGCTAGTCCGTTGACGATATATAGGCTGGTGGTTTCTAAAAATTAGCCTCTGTTGTGAGGAGAGAAAAACGGTCGGAGCTGTGTTCAGACTTCGCTGGCCCCCACCCTCTGCTTTGTCTTGAGCGAGGAGTCGTGGGCAGCCTCGAAGTCGCCGTACTGAGGCACAAAGCTGTCCATCTGCACGGCGTCGAGCTCGGTCATCGAGCGCTTGTCGGTAGAGCTGGCGTCCCAGTCGTTGTCATCGGCAACCTCCATGTCCTGGGGGAGCAGGAGGTTGAGGATGGTCGCAACGAAGCCTGCCAGGCAGTAGCTCGACTGCATAATGATGGTGATACCGTTGAGGAGGCCCTGCAGAGCGTGGTTGTCGCCCTGATAGTTAAACACATGGCTGAACCAGTCTGGGATGAGCACCGAGGCGATGCCCGGCATCAGCGCCGCGGTGAGCACGAAGCGATCGCGGCGGGTGAATTGGACGGTGGAGATTATCTTGAGGCCGCTGACGAGCACGGAGGTGAAGAGAAAGGAGGTCATGCCGCCCAGAACGGGCTTCGGGATGGCGACCAGGGCGGCTGCGAACTTGGTGAAGATGCCCATGATGATGAGGATGAAGCAGGCCCAGTAGCCGACCGTTCTGCTGGCGCAGCGCGTGATGGCGATGACACCGTTGTTCTGCGCGAAGGTGGACATGGGCGTGATGGTCATGAGACCGGCGAGGACGCCGATCAGCCCATCACCAGTCAGCCCGCCCTGCAGCCGGGATTCGTGCAGCGTACCCTCCATGTCGAGACGCGACACCTCCATGGACGCAGTCAGGTCGCCGAGCGTTTCCATGAGCAGCAGCGTGTAGACCACGAGGAACGGAATCACAGCTGGCCCGTACACGTTGAGCGGGAACGTCTGGATCCACGGGAACGACACGGCGCGCGCAGAACTGATGCCCGAGCCGTCGAAGTAGCCACAGGCGCCTGCCACGATACAGCCGACCAGTAGGCCGACGATGACACTGCAGGACTTCATTATTGGCGCACCCCACTTTTCACACACGATGATCGTGGTATACACGAGGAACGCAAGCCCGAGGAAGCGGGCGCTGCCGTACGGCGCAGCCATCGGCGCGCCCTCATAGGGACACATACCGCCGATACAGCCTGCTCCTCCTAGCACGTCTTGAAACCCGGACTTGACCAGCGACGCGCCCATCGTCACAAGCACGCTCCCCGTCACAACGCTGGGGAAGAGCTTCTTCAGAAAGCGCGCAGGCATAAAGCTCAGCAGCACCTCCCACAGCGCGCACACGCACGACGTGCCAATCAGCGCGCCGTAACCGCGCATGCACGGCAGCGGCGCCCCCTGCTCGTCCACCGGGCAGTACCCGGTCTGATACATGATCGGCATAATGCTCTGCACCAGCGGCAGCACGCCGAAACTCGTGCCCACCACCGACAGCATGCCGGACCCAATGTAGTACTTCGTGTACGGAATCCGCACCCGCGTGATCTGCACCATCGACAGTATTCCGCTGACCACCAACGATGCACCCACCAGGTACTGCTGCGTCTCGTCGTCGAAGTTCGCCGTCGCTGCAATCAGAATCGGTGGGGTAATCACACCCGCCAGCATCGCTAGCGCGTGCTGCAGTCCCAGCAGCACGCCAAGCACCACCGGGATCTCCGCATCGATCGAGAAAAACGGCTGACGTTTCCGCTGCCGCTTGAATAGCTGAGGCGTGAACAGGTACTTGTAGTCGTAGTCGCCCAGCAGCCCGCGCCGCGTTGCCACCTTGCTTCGAAGTTTGCCCGCGTAGTACGCTAGTGCGCCTCCGCGACTACTATCAACAACCGCCATGTGGCTACCGCTATTCCTGTCTGCGCTCCATCATTCGGCGATCCACAAGATACTTTCGACCTCATCGCTTCAACAGCTGCCCCTCAAAAAAGAAACGATAAAAAGGAACGACATTCCCAGAAAATCCCCTCCTCGACAACAGACCTCGACACAGGCGCACTGACAATACACAGCTCCTACAACGGCTTCTGTGCTCGCTCCGTACTCAATTTTCGTGTGCTACCTGCCATTGCCAAATAAAAATATTGCAGCCCAACGGCGGTGCGCCGGCCGGACGTCGCTAAGATCCGCTCTTGACCGAGTCGGACGCCTACTCGTTGGAAAAGATAATCCCTTTTAAGGCATGATAAGTGCAGTTAGGATTGACGTGTTGGTTCCGTTGAAAATGCAAATTTCTATGGCGCCCACAGACGCGTAAGCTGATTTCCTAGGGCTTTACGCGCGGGCGGGTCGCGTGGGCCCGAATTCTTTGTTTGGTTTTTGGTAATGTGGTTCAGATCCTTAGCACGGTTCAGATATATCTGGTTTATAGGAGGCGTAGGTGGTAAAGGAAGGGAGTTTTAGGCAGATTCTTGCAGCAGGTAGTGAGGAATTGGAGGCAGGTAAGATGCTGGTAACGAACAAACGGACGCTGCTTCCCTTCGAAGATGGGGGCGCCATTGAGGGGCCGGTGCAGAAGCGGTTTCGCGGGTTGAGCACGCCTCCTGCATCGCCAGAGAAGAAGCAAGAGAACGCGCAGCCGCCCGCGCCGCGGTTGAAGGGTACCAGGCGGCTGGAGCAGGACGATGAAGTCGCGCCCCGGCGGCTGGTCTTCGGGAAGGACTCGGTGTACTTGAAGGCGAAGTCTCTGCTGCAGCGGTCGTCACTTCTGTCGCCGAAGCATCCGTGGCTGCCCACGAGAGAGGCGCAGTATCGGGAGATCAGCGCATTTCTGCGGGAGACAATCGGCTCCAGCGGCGGCAACTCGCTGTACATCACGGGGCCGCCGGGAACAGGTAAGACCGCGCAGCTGGAACTTGCTGTACGCCAGGGCTTTCACACGATCCTGATTGGCGAGGAGAATCGGCGCAACGCTCCAAAGCATGACCCTGCCCTAGCCAACACGATGTACTATGAGCTTGGGCCGGGCAAGTACCAGTCTGTGGCCATGGTGTCCCTCAACTGTATTGCACTGAGGAGGCCGGAGTCGCTCTGGTCCAAAATTCACGAGCAGCTCGGGAAGAACGCTGCCGGTGACGCCGTGAAGAGCATGGATGACCTACAGGGATTTTTCAAGAGCTACCCCAATACTGCATTTGTCGTCATTCTGGATGAGATAGACAAGCTGCTGACGTCGACGTTAGAGGATAGCAATGCCACCAAGATCATTGTGGATTTGTTTCTGCTAGCCAGGCTGCCATCTGTGAGATTTACACTTATCGGCATTGCAAACAGTTTAGATATGAAAGACAGGTTCTTGAATCGACTGCTGCTTTCGCCGGAGTTTTTGCCCAAGGTCATTAACTTCGCCCCCTATACATCGGAGGAGATGTTTGAAATTGTGACCAGCAAGTTGAAGTCAGTGGATAAGGTGGATACCATCATACAGCCTATGGCAATAAAGTTTGCTGCAAAGAAGTGTTCCAGCAACACTGGTGACCTTAGAAAACTATTTGATGTCCTCCGGAATAGCATTGAACTGGCTGAATTAGAGTCCCTTAGAAGGAAAGACAATGGACCACCCGTCAGAGTCACTCTCACCCACGTCTCAAAAGTTTTTTCCACATATATGAATTCATCTTCTACAAAGACAAGGATCTCGAAGCTGAATTTACAGCAGAAAATCGTGCTGTGTGCATTGGTGCATAGAGAAAAGTCTGACCTCTTCCAGACACAGTGTACCATCGATGACGCCTATGATTATTATACAAAACTTCTTTCCGATACTATTGCATTAAACCCGCTTAATAGAAACGAATTTTTGGAAAGTTGCGACACATTGGAGATGTATGGAGTCGCTTCTATTGAAAATGGGAAGCATGGCAAGAAGGCCAAACAATTAGTAAAACTGATCAAGAGCACAGTTGATGAAAAGGAGTTCCATGATGAGATATGCAAGATGGACTTGCTTAAGAAATTGATAATATAAAAGGCTACGAGCTTCAATATAATAATACGCATTGCATAATTTTATTACATCTTATTGGTATAGATATAGTTTTTTTCCGAAACGTTACCTCTATTCATTTCCATGTGAAGATATAGCCCTCCGTATTACCTGCGGATACTTCTACCCTTAGTATATCTACATATTTTGACGCGCCGTTATTTAAGCTCGCGAGTTTAACTCTAGACCCAAGAGCTGTTATTGCGGCAGCTCTTCCTGAGCGCAAATTCTTTAAGCAAGTAAGGCTCCAGGTGCCATCTTTTAATTCAAGCTCGTATAAACAAACAGTTCCATCGATAAATCCAAGTATAATAATATCCGTTTCTTTCCAATGCATGTGCCGATATCTTGCCATCTCGTCGGAGGCAAAGTCCACAAAGGTTACAGCAGTCACCTCATGCCTTAGACTCATACTCACAAATTTCGAACCGTTGAGATCATAAACGTGAACAGTATTTGAGCCATCGACCACCATCAAATTGCTCGTGCTATTTGAAACTGAAATACACTTAGCCTCTTTAGAAATAGTTCTTAAAATATCCCCTTTCGATAAGTCCCATGTATATGTGCAGCCTTTCATATCGCAAGATAACATAGCACTGTACTCCTTGGTCGCGCTAATAGCTTTGATGCCATTTATATGACCGTAGCAATTGTTGAGCAGTTTTAGGTGAAGGCCATCGCGATCTTCAAAAAAATTCCAGATTTTTATGAGACCTGCAGCATCTCCAGTGATAAAATACCCCTCACTGAATGAAGCAAGGCAGGATATCCGCGTATTATGCACATCCTTGAATATTTTGCCACAAATATTGATGGAAGTGTGACCATGTAGTGTTACACGGAAATTGCCCATTTTAATAGCGTTATCGGGGAAACCAATCCATCCAGCAGTCTTCTCATCGCATCTTTCAAACTCTAGTAACTTCACTATCCTGTTATCGTTTTCTGATAGCATATATGTGGCAGTGTTCGGTAATTCCTTCATTCCCTCCCAGAAAGCACTAACAAAACAACGAACGCCATTAAAGTCTCTGATTGGATGGGGCTCATAGAAGAGTTGCAGAGGTGTCTGTCCAAAATTGTGTATAATACCAGTCACTGCACGCCTTTCATTCGCATCATTAATCCTGTCTAAATTGACAGCCCCACTGTAGCTTAACCTATTAAAAACGTTAACATCATCAATAGCGCATAAGCCCTTCTGTTTGTAGCCAAATATGAGATCAATCCATTGGTGTAAATGTTCCGATACATATTTACTTTCCAAAGCTTCACGGTTTTTGGAAATAAAAATTTTTGGATCGCCCTTGGCCCAAGGCGGAAGGATTACATCACCAACTTTGTCGCCAGATTGAAGACAACCAAAATCATAATCATTGACATTCCGCAGAAAATCAGGCAGATAATAAAATTCGGGTGTCAATTCGCGGACATCAGTCGTGCTTTCCTTGGAGGCAGACTTCCATGCGCGCTCGATTGAATTGAATAACCTATCTGGCGGTCCAAATTTTCCACCCTGGAGTAGAAGGTACGATTTGGCAAAGGGCTCCAAACGGATAAGATAAGACGACACAATCATTGCAGATGAGTAGTGCGTACCATAATGGAAAGGTGGAGACGATGGATCATCTAAAGAAGAGAGCGCACTGTAACGCTCAACAAACTTTTGCATTCTATCTTTATCCTGCGCTCCCATTGGTTTTGTTAGATCCCGAAATGTCCTCGGATCTTCAAAGTCGAGCTCATCACTAGTATAGTCCGCAATTACCCATGGGAATACAGGATACTGAGTCAAATCGTTAAAAGTTCTGCCAGCTAAGGTATTTATTATCATCAGGTAGTAAAAGTTTGAGATGTAGCCCTTTCTCCATAGACTTATAGCGTCAAATGAGTCCAATAGATTTGCAGCAGGAGAAAACACACTTGCAAATTTAGCAGATAGGGATACAGTGGAAATACCATTCCTGCAGCCTATGTCAGAAGCTCTCTTATTCACCTCTTCAAGTGTTTCGAATAAAACAGGATCTATATCATGGCTTCGAGGAAGCTTATCAGCATAACGGTAGACATCGTCCCGTATATCAGTGGTAGCAAAGCTAAAGAAGCAATTCTTCCCATGCTCAAAAATAAGTTCTATACCGACGTCTCTCAATAAGAAAGGTCTTTTTATTAACCATGCTAGCGTGGCAAGATCCCAATAAGTCACCTCGTGATCTTTTTTTGTACCTTCTACCTCCTGCATAGCGCCAGTTATCAGTGTGGTTGCCATATCCCTCTCACTAGAGGGAGCATCTTCAATATTCATGACTACTTTATTCCTCGCCGAGAAAAAATAATTCTTAATGAAATATAAGTATTTGTTTCCCATGACCAGAATACCTTCGTACAATTTTAGTCCCACAACAATAGTACAATTCCAAACCTGTTTGACAGTATCTCCTTCTTTTAAGCTCTTCAGTACTTTTCTATTGTTATCCTCACTCTCCAAATCCGAAATCCTTAATGAATCAAACCGCGTTACAACACAATAAGAAGTAACACTGCTCAGTGAGTTTCGAACTCTACTCATGGTTGCTGTTGGATCTACATTCAACATTGGATATTGTGAGCCTGGAAATAGTTGCGGGGCTGAATCGTATAAAGCTGTTAACCTTTTCTTCATACGATTGCAATCTTCCGCTGTATCCAATGTCCAAACGCGTGATATCACGGAGTTGTGACCATGTAGCTCCATGAATAGTTCATTTTTCACAAAATTAGTGTGTACAGTCTGAAAAGAGAAGTTAGCATCATCATCCAGGTCATTAAGAATATTCACAATTCTTCTTTCTTCCACATTTATCATCTTCTTAGAAAAATTCACGTTATCTTTACAGAACAACTGGTGTAATCTTTGTAGCTCGAGCAGCCTATTTTCGATATAGTGCTGTTTCATTTTCAGTAATGACTCCTGGACCTTAGATGCCGGTATAAAATCACGCCGATCACTGGACGGTACTTTCTTGTTTAAAGAATTTTGGACATAAGATGGTAAGAGTGGAGTGAAAATAGACCTGGCTCTCAAGGAGCATAGTAGATCGATAACCTCTTCATCGTTTGAAACTAGCATACCCGCTAGAATTTCCTTTATCTCGTGATTATGTTGCCTACTAATAGCGTTGGATAATGATTTAAGCCTGCTATCATGGTGGAGAATCACCGTTCGCAAAACATTTATCTTCAGGGATAAAAGGTCATCAACAGGATCATGCTGAATACAATTAACCAAAAATAAAATAATACAAGCAGCAAATTCTTTTTCAAAATTACCTTGCTGCGCACTGAAGAGGGCCTCTTGGTAGAAAAGAAGGGATTTCAAAAATATTCGCCACTGATCATCCGCAAGGCTGATTCTATGGGTGCTCAAGATGTCCAAAAACATGTACATGTTTAGCTCCTGGAAATCAGTCAAATTTTTGAGGTTGGCAGTCCTTCTCTGAATGAAACTGTAATTCTTCACAGCCTCTAAGATAGCCATGATCGACTTATGGAATATCAGGTAATTTTTTGCCTCAAATTCAAAAGTGCACAGTGAGCATCTCACTTCCGTAAATAAGCGCACGACATTCTTTAGCATGGACGGATTGTTTGAAAATAGCAAATCTAACCCTGTACCGCAGGCTACCAGTTTCTCTATAACATGGGGAACAATCTTTATAATTAAAGTCGTCTCAATGTAATTTGACCGTTTGTGAGTAACTTGTAGTCTGCCGGTTCCTAAATCCGATGTCCCCTTCATTACTAAAAGACTCTGTAGGTAATTGGAGAAAGATGGTGGATCATCATTTTTTAAGTGGAAAAAGATATTGTTACTCAATAAAAGTTCAATATCCAGAATAGCTCGTTTATAGAAGTCTTGGTATTTGGGTTCTGCCAGAGTTAACGACAAAGTTACCAATCTCTCATGCAGCTGGCAAACGCTTGGATCAAACAGAGGTAGACGAGAATGGGTGCTATGAAGTAATGCTAATCCGTCAGTATACGTGATGATGTTGTTACTCAAGTCTTCTAGGTCATCCTTTGAGGCTTTTATCACCGCTATTTCGAGTAATGCAATTGCCAAATAATGAAGTTCGAAAACTATCTTCTGTAGCCCATCGCCTACAGGCCTAATAATAGATATGTCTTCTGTGTGGTTTGAAGCGATATGATTTCCAAATGCGTGTGTGAATAATAGTCTTGCCGCCTTTCCTGTAAGACCAGGTTCAATGTCTTTTAATATGGAGAATAGCAACATATACCCACCACTTTTAGCAAAAGCTCTCTGTATATCGCGCTTTGACAGTAGGTGTTTAAGCAGCAACGACATTACTAAAAGCACAACTTCCTCATCAGAGCTACCAGCGTCTAAAAGAATCATCAATACTTTTACAGACAGAGATGAACTTAGCTTTCCTATCTTTTTCCTGTCCTCAGTTTCTAAAACTTTAGCAAATAATGTATCAACCGCCTTTAATACTAAGGTTGCACTCCGATAATATCCACAATTTAACTCGTAGAACGAAAAATACGTCATAGATGAGATATGCTTCGGGGACATGTCAAGTTCCAGAAGTGATACGTAAAATGAAATCACATCTGTTGACAGGGTTAAAAATAAGTTATCTTCAGAATTTCTTGCAAACAATAAATGCTGTTGTATGGTAAACGTTTCAAGCAATCGCAAATTCGTTAGCTGCAATCGATTGAAAGTTCGGTGCTTGGAATTTTGTAGCCAGTCTAATTGGAACAAAAGGAATCTTACTGCCTCTCGTACCTCAGGCGTTTGATGATCGCCAGACATCCATAATTCAAGGTTCAGTACCAAATTCTTATAGGCTGATTTATTGTTTATTACTATCAGTGATGGATCACTGGTATTCGTAGTGCAGTATTCCAGTACTAGATTTAGAAAATCAATAGTTATTGGATCATTCAATCGCCTCAGCACACCCCTAGTCAACAGAGTGCTCAGCATCCCATAATCAAACTTATTTTCAAAATCATTCCTCAAATGCGGATTCCTCAGTAGTATGAACAAGTGTTTCAGGCAATTGTATAAGTAATCAATATCAGCAGCTGTAGTTATCGCGTGCATGACGATTCGAAGTGCATTGATTGTTTCCATACATGACAAGATATTAGCGCATTTGTAATAAAAACACATATTGCTCTGACTTTTGTTATCACGCGGGAAAGAGATAGTATATGCACCTTCGTCATTGTCTTTATTCACTATCCAGTCATGTGCCGATATTTCAAGAACGACATCCGCATTGAAGTCTTCCGGTTGCGATACTGAATCACCTCCACCAGACACATCATGATCCAGTAGTTTCTGCTGATATATGGAAGGGGAGTCCGAACTAATATTCATATCTTTGTTCAGGGACTGTAAGTATGGGTTGGGGATGGCTCCTTTCCAGATAAGCATCCGATATAGCTTGAAAGAACAGTTATCTGAACCGACCTTTATCTTTGCAACGTTCGCCGTGGGCACTTCTGCGAGAAGCACAGTTTGGATAAAGCAACCATTGACGTTTAAGCTGACCTCTTGGCCGTTAAACACTAGTGTTATGTGATATAACGTAGTCAACAGAAAATCAAACATATCAAAAAATGCCATCGTGAACCCATCCCGTGAAATCAGTAGCAAGCCCTCTCTGACTTCGATACACGCATGTTCACCGAGCTCCAGAAGACGCTGGTCAGGCAGGGATAAAAGCTCAATCCATATACTCACTGTCAAAACCCCTCCTGCTGAGTTGAATGCGTGCTGAATGCCGCAATTCTCGAATGCAAGGTAGCACTGCGAATACGGGTCAGATGTCTCTTCCGCAAGATCATTAAGGATGTGGAAGAAAGGACCTCGGCATTCAGGCAACCGTGCGTATAAATATAGCAGGTCCTGAGGATCACAGTCGACCGACAGGACCTGGGAGTAAAGCTCCGTCAGCTTGCATTCCACAATCGGTTCTGTAGATGCTTCAAGTCGCCGCAGTAGCAGCTGTTTGATACCCGTGTGTTGCGCGACTTGCTGCTTGTTTAAAAAGGAGTTGCTCATCAACGAGAGTACCATCTGCAACGCGACAGCATAGTAGGCACCCCCCAACTCTGCATAGTTGAACTCTAGAAACTCCGTCCATCTGTCCACATCGGGGATGATATTCGGGTCCGTTACCTTCAGGTTTACAAAATGTCTTCCTATCTCCAAGTCGACATAGTCACGGATGGAATCCTGTGTGCTGTTATCTGGCTGGCAATTGCTAAGGATATTGTACAACGATAGTATCTTGGACTTCGGGGTGCGGACCTCAGTGTGCAAGTCCAGCAACTGATCCAGAATAGAAATTAGCTCCTCCAACGGATCCTGCATGCCTCCGCTCTACTCACTCTCTCTGTGTTGTGGATGGACGTTGCGATCCGGTTGTGTACAGGGGTCACGGGAGCGAACAAGACGAACGCGGCAAGGCACCATATTGTATCCTTAAGTACGCGCCCCAGCACAAGAGAACTATACTAAGGACAAGCTCCTCCTGCCACTGCTTCATCAAACCTAAATAATATATGCTAGCTATTTGGTCTCGCTAACAGCGGCGTATTTCTCTCTCGTCTGGCTAAGCCTCTGCTCTTTAATGGCTTCTACGGTCGCGGGATCAAACTTCTCCACGAGCATCGGAAAGAGAAGCAGCGCTAGTATCGTCACCACTGCAGCTAGCTTGTACTTAGAGCGGAAGATACCAGCCAGTGGACCGCTATCCAGAATGCCACCGCGCCGCGTGACAATGTAGTTCCGCAACGGCGCCGCATGAACGTAAGATATCACCAACTCCGGCTCCACCTCCAGCTCCACAAGCTGCTCGGGGTACACGATCTCTGGCGACGGAAAGTGCTCCCGTCCAAATACATTCTGGAATGCCCGCACGGCCGGCTCCAGCTCCTCTCCACGGCCCTGTATTTCAACAAGGACGCGGTTCGGCTTCAGATTGTAGTCCTGCGACGACGCCACCAGCTGGAAGTAAACCGTAGAATTTTCATCGTGGCTTACCGGCAAGTCTGCAAACTGGAATCTTCCCTCCGAATCGCGCAGTGTGGCCTTTGCGGAGTACGGTTGCCCGCTGAAGTTGCCCACCTGGTAAAGGTGCAAATGCGTTCTAAGCAGCTCCTTGCGCGAGATTTGTCTAGGCGAAAGATCAAGCCTGCAGTTGATGGTTGTCAATGCAGCAACTACTGAAAGTAGCTGGAAAGCAAGTAATAGCGCCCTCATCGCTCCTTGCCGACTGCGCTTCCACTGCTGATGGCCACCGCTGCAGTTGATCCCTGCTGAAGTCAAGTACGCAATATCTTTTTTCACGATAGTTGGTGATAGTGAAAATTTAGCCATCACCGTCGGTCTAAGCTCGAAGCGGCAGCCAGACAGAGGAATTACATCGAGTCCTATTCTATTCTAGATGAGATCTACACTTCCAAATCTCTTCCAGCAATCGCCAGTGAGCCTACTGACACGTCCATGGAAGAAAAACCGGGACGGGACACTGTTCTACGGTCTCACCAAGAGCGGGAACAGGCGTGTTCCTCTAGGAACTAAAGATGGTAACAAGAACATGTACAAGGGAACACGGTCGTCAGGTATCGGTAGACACTTACGGCATGGGCGGTACCAGATCGACTGGTCGAAGGTGCGGACTTTTGTGACACCGGCAACCTTCAACGAGAACCTGAAGCCACTTGTCTCGCACAACGTTGCAGAATTGCGGCACACATTCGAGGGATACGAGAAGGGCCCTCTGGACACGCGGTTGTACTTCGACAAACTAAAGGACTACATTCTGCGGGGGCGGACTCAGAGTGCGGGAACCGACGTGAAGAGCTACGTGGAGCGTGGTTAAGCTGCCGACAAGAGGGTCGCCGTCATGTATATATGAGCGAGGTCTGCTGCTGCGACCCCAGCCTTCCGTATGCGCACCCTCCATTGTGCAACTGCCTACGTACAAGAAGTTGCTCGCTCAAACACTTGAATTTCATAATGATCAGTTTATATTCTGCCGTCAGCACGTCCGTATGTGAGGAGCTGCACGGTCGTACTAGCACGAAGCGCACAGGTTTCTGAATGCACTGCACATATGTATGTATTTTTAAATGGCGATTCTTTGCAAAAGAGCCTGACACCATCGATCGATACCTTGTGCTATGGCATGGTATGTATTCATAATTGTGCCCCATTTTGCAAAAATCAGGATATCCCAAGGGTGATCTGACTAGGACCAGGCTCACCACAAACTCTTTTCGTAAGAAACCGCTAGATATACTCTGGTTACCTACAACTAACTACTTGTGGTTCGGTAAGCCTTCCACACAAGATTCGGTCTTCTCCTTTTCCATTGGCTATATAGGCTTCCAACATCACTTCTGGAAAAGAAGCTCGCGTGGCGCAGCGGTAGCGCAGCAGATTGCAAATCTGTTGGTCCCCAGTTCGATCCTGGGCACGAGCTTCATTTTTTATTTTTTTTGTCGGAAGGTACGATGTCTTCTTACATTGAAACCTGCAGGCTCGTGGAGCAACACATACTGTTCAGTCCTGCATTGGTCATGTCGTATGAGACCATCGAGGATCCCAGCCAGTGCTTTCAGAATGGAATTGCGAGATTTGATAATTTAATTCATAGGTATCTTGAGAAAAGGCGGGCTTCTGGTTGCTGGACCTTACAGGATGGCTATATAGTCGCGGAGGCCAATAAGTTAATAAAGACGCTTGCGACCACTAAGTTGCATGGAGATGTTATCAATGAGCCTAATAGCGCCAACCATAAAAAGCGGAAGCGCAATTTCCGAGTTACATCGCCCAGAGCAGTATACACATCCATTTGGAATGTTGCGCTAAGGAGGTTGGATGGCGCCGTCGACAAGGGAAAGGAGGAACCCACTCAATCCCTTGACAAAGTGATTGAGCAATTTCTGATAAACATCAAAGAGGTGGAGTGGATTCTTTCTGGACTTGTTTTGTTGTACAGTAGCATTGATTACTGGAACCCACGCATGATCCCTGGCTACGGTAAGGTCGCAACCGTAGAGCATTTTCTGGTGCAATATGTTTTGCATCGATATGAAGTTTTATATGTGACAAGTGATGAAAGTCTGCTAGACAAGTTAGTCGGTGCCACCATTGGTAAGTTATTCCACTGCATGCAGTTACAGGATGATCATCAAAAGCTGGTGGTCAACAATTCGGACACTGATGCCACATTAAAAGCGGTTTATGATGGATTCTGCCTGGGTAGACTACCGAAGCTCTTCTACATGTTCATTAAGTATAACGCTGAGCTCGGGGACGGAAGGAACTTTTTGCAGCTCTTTACTACGAAATACCTACAAGTGCATCAGGAGTATACAACTCCAACGGATAAGCTCTATATCGATAAGTTGAAACAGACATTAAGATTCACAAAAATGGTATTTGATGGTGATAATATAAATCATTCTGATCGTATATGTGCGGTATTATTAAATAGCACGGTACTGAACCAGGAGCACCTGTATCCAGTATTGGAGACATGTGTCACAAATGAAAAAGCAGCATCGATTTGGCTGGTGTTTTACTCTCATCTAAAGAACGGGTCGATGAAAGATTGTAGCCAAGTATTTGCTGCTATTTTACAAGAGACTAAGAAACAAAAATGCTGGGTAGTTCTGCGCAAGTGTCTGCAGGTTAGCACCGGCTTAGTCTATGAAAAGGAAATGTGTACGATATTCCTTGAATCGTTGCACAATAGACTTGGCGGTGATCTACAGCTGATTGAGTTTATGGCCTTTAATCTGGATATTCTGGTGAAGAGGTTTATGGAATACGTCAAAGTGCTGGTGGAAAGCAAGTCTGGATTTGCTAAGGATTTCATGGAATCTAACTTTTACGAAAAAACATTGAATGAGATGGAAAGTATCTTGCGTGTCATGAAGCAAATGAAGCTTTTTACTACATTTATTAATTTCTACTATGAGAGATACTGGTTTAGGAGGTTGGTTTTGTATGCAAGAGAATACAAAAGATGCCTTGATAGAGAGATAAGCCTGATAGAGGAGAAAATTGAGGTATACGCGGAAAACGCATCTGTAGTAGCAACGGCTATGGTGGAGGCAGTCAAGGATATTAAAAAGAATAGCACTTCCATTATTGCCGATGCCGTTGATGCAGTGTCAATTGTCCTCCCTCGTTCTTCCGTGCCCGATCTTTTCCTTGAGCACAATATTGCCGTGAAAACCCTGCCAGATGATCTTCGCATTCTTGCACCCTCTTTAGAGCGCAAAAGCCCAACAATGCCATCATCTACAGTTCTAGAGCAACAATTTTCTCTTCATCATCTTGAAATCGAGACGCCTTTCCTTCTGAAGGACAACAGGAACCTGATATTAGATGTTACGATGGTACAGGCTTGTATATTGGACATGTTCAACAATCAAGATAGTGTGACCCTTCAAGACGTATCGGCAAAATATGGGATTGAATTAGTGGAATTAAAAACAGCAATGGATTCATTTGTTAGCATACATATGGTAAAAAGTGAAGGGAACCAGTATATCATAGATCCAGCCTTTGACCCGAATATAAATGTCTCTGCATCTGGGAAACGCCGTGTACCCTATACCTCGTCTCGTCATCCTAAGGCAGCAGAAAAAAGAGACTCTGCATGGAGGGTAGAGGTTATCAGAGCGGCATTGGTCAGGACGTTAAAATACGAACAAAAACCGTTGACGTTTGAGTCTCTTAAAAGTGCAGTCTCCGTGCAGATTGATGGTTTTAGTGTGGGTGAGTTCAAAGCTGCATTGGATGCTTGTAAGGATTATTACAAAGAAGAAGATAGTAAATATATATTTGTACTCTAATTTCAATTATTAAACTATACATTTACATAAAATATGCAAAATGTTACCGATCCGCCAATTGAAAAAACCCTCCCGTAAGATAAACATTACTTGTCGTGAACAGTAAATGTCTACCAGTATTAAAGCGCGCCATAACCTAACTTGTCTAAATACATAGTCATTTTTCAGTCATGAGGTTACAAAATACATTTACAACTTAGTTCTACATTCCTTCAGTGATTGCGAAGTTCAATTAAATCATTCTGGTTCAAATGCCTGATCTGCAACATCAAATAGTACCTCCATTGTGTTAATTTGATAGTTTACATCATTAATATCGTCTTCACTGGGTGGCACTAAGGTAGGTCCCCATATGATACATAAGGCCTTCAGGTTCATCCGATTTTTATCCTGCCGATCCAGCACACGCTTCAAATGGAATATTAAAGCTCGCATAGTCCAATATTGACAGTCAGGTAGCTTGTATATTAGCCCATGCATGAAATTCTTTCTTGTGACTGGATTTTCAATAGATAAACATGTTTTGATCTCAGCTGCCATTGAGCTAGGTAGAAGAGGGTCAGGAAGGCTAGCAAAAAAAGTCTTCAAGAGAGAGCTCACCAGATAAATGTCTGAATCAGTATAGTTTTTGGATGGTAATAACATTGATATGTTCGAAGGGTCTCTATCTATCTCTTCTTTCAATCGGCTCACCTCTAAAACATTTGCGGAACGACGATAAATGCCTTCCAAATATAACCCATATTTGTCAATGATATAGATACACTGCCGGACTATTGCAGGAACCAGATCCTGCTCATATTCGGCAAGGTGCTCTAGGGGAACAGAGAAAGTTTTTGTCAGCCGCGATCCAGCTGGAATGACTGGACCCGCTTCATCCTTTGACTTTGGGCGATCTGTACCCAGCGACACGGCTATAGAGTTCGCCAGGTTTGATTGGCCAGGACCTGGTCTCCTAGATCCAGGGTCAAGAGTGCCGAAACTTGGATTGTTACTACCTTGTTTATCCTGGCCAGGAGTCAGGACATCCATCATTGTTTTCTTTTTGTTATTTCCTGGAGTGGTGACAACTGTGCCAGATGAGTATCCACTGCCCCCGGACACCTTAGTGCTGTTGGGCGTTGTAGGAGGGGTGTGTTTTGCTTCAAACGGAGATTCGTTCGCGGTGGAGACAGAACCTTTTGGATGGTTTCCGAAAGTACTTTGCATGCCAATGCCGGATGGATGGGGAGGAGCATTATGTTTAATCATCGAAGGGTGTTTCCTGTAGTCCACGGGGACAAGATTCTTTTTCATCAAGTCGTTATTCTTACAATACGCTTCCAGATACTCAAACAAGTCCTGGGGCGCATTAACAGATGCAGCTTTATCCTTCATACTACCCGCAGAGCCTTCAAATGGAATTATAGTGACACCACTATTCAAAATCAAATTCTCTGTCCAGATCGTGTACTTCTGTAGTTGTATTGAGATGGCCGTATCTAGCTCCAAAATCAAATCTTTTAACTCTGTTACTATTTTAGGACGTTCTTTGGTCACATAAGTGTTACGTAGTGACGTCGAGTGATCAACCTTCTGCTTATAGTCCATGTCTGCGTTATCAATTTTCCTAAGGAGGTCCTCCTCCTGCTCCCGGGTGGTCTTTGAGCCCCGCAACGTTAACTTTGTCTTCGCGGGATCTACAAGTTTGAGCTTCTCCCAGTCCATACACAAAGACATATATCTTGCCTTCGCCTTCTCCGCGCTATGTATGGCATCCGCGACTTCCTTTTCTAACCGCCTACTGCTCTCCTTGAGGGACTTGCGCATTTTAGTGATGGACGCAAGAAGCGATGTTAATTCGTCGTACATTTTCTGCAACGCAGCAACATATGAAAGTTTCACCTGCGCAAGCTTGCCATCATACTCCAAAACCTTATGTATACTGTCCTGTAGGCTGCACTCGCCTCCCTCAGGAAAAAAGTTCCTGTATGCCTTCCCCATCTCCTGCGCATGACCCTCCTCTAGCAAGTATTTCTTTCTTATGAACTTCGTGAACTCCACACATGTCACTAGGGACATCTTCAATCTCTCCAAGAGAGCTGTTGTAGAAGCGTCCGACTGCATGAGCTTCTGGATGGTAGGCGAGTTCAGCTGCTCCGACGACCCTGCCCCTGCACCAGACTTCCCATCAGTGCTGTTCCTGCCTCCCGTCACCCTGGGCGCGCCTGCATCTCTGCCTGCTCTCGCTGACATTTTGAAACACCGCTAAAAACAAAAGCCAACCTCTGTCTAGTACTATTTCCGAGGCTCGTCCGTCCTGCGCTATCAGCTGATCACGACAACTGGCCTAGTCGATCCAGTTTCAGCTCTCCAAACCCACGAAGTGATGCCCAACCCAGGAAGCAGTTTGTGGTAGTGTCATAGAATGTATGCTACTAGTAAATGTAACTAAAGTAACAGCGGCCAACGTGAAATTGGAAGCGGAGAGGAGGCGCAGACACGTCATTGCGAACGGATCTTGGTCACGTGGACACTCCATGTAGTAAGACTTACCAGACGTCTAGTAGGTCTTTTGAGCACGACATAGCCATATAGGCAACGCATCTGAGGTCTATTGGATGGATGTGCTCTTTTCTCTTTTATGTACTCTTGCGGAATGCAGCCCTAATTGGGTTAGCGGAACGGCGCTATCAACGCTCACGAGAAAGAGTATAAAAAGCGAGCTTTCGCTGCAGGACCTCCCACATCGAGAACAGCAGACACTGTTACTCAGTGCTGGGTCGCACGTGCAGCGCAGGAGTGCTGCATGAGAGGCCCTTTACGGCTTAGTAGCTTGTAGCAATAGGTCTGCGTCTGGGATGATACATTTCCATAATGCATAGTTCAACTGACTACCATGAAGATAAAAATTCCATCGAATTTAGTCTTTCGCTCCTATCTGAGACGCGACCTTAGGTGACAACTGCTTAGAGTAACGATTATGTAGAGCTGGCTCGCTTCAGAGCATACATCCGCACTGGATAGAGCTCGGCCGGGAGGCCCTTCTGGCGATCAGTGGCGATGAGCTTTAGGCCAGCCTGGGAGAACAGGGCGCGGAACTTGTCATCTGTACGTGTGACACTGCTGTCCTGTGGGTCGAAGTCGTCCTCACCGACGGTATTGTTCTCCTTGATGATAATGGTGCCGTTGGGCTGCAGGGCGCGCACGCAACGGTCGAGAAAGCGTAGAAACTCGGCGTCTGGGAGGTGGCCCACGCACCACTGACACCAAACAAGCCAGTACTTGCCTTGCTCAGGCGTCCAGTCTTGCATGCCCACCTCGTATATATCGCCGAGCTTGTTCTCTTCCGCGAGGTGCGCCAGCTCCACCCGGGCCTTTTCCACGAACGGCTTCACGGGCTCAACAAGGTCTACCTTGTCGCTGACTTTCGAAAGTAAGTCCTTCGTGACACGGCCGATGCCCGCGCCGATGTCAACGCTGTATTTGGACATGCCAGGCGTTGGCACCATGCGCGATTTTAGTTTGCGCAAGAAGCTCATGGACCCATGGATATCCATCGCGGGCACGGGTGTCTCTGGCCCGTATCCACCTAGCACGCCATCCACGGTAGCGGGGACAGCGGTCCAGTAGCTGATAGCCTCCTGGTAATCAATCTGCGAGTCTGGCTTTTCTGTCATCCTCTGCTGTCGAGCGAGTGCAGAGATGAGTAAAAACGCAGAGATGACCTTGTTCCATACACAACGAATTTTATACAGCAAAAGAGGTTAAACACGAAGCTACGGCACATTGAGACAGTCAATGGCTCCACGAGTAGATCCAGTCCACTATACTTCTGATCTGTTCGTTCCATATATCTTTCATCGTCTCCTTACTGCTACGTACCACGTATTCCCGCCCTTCGGTCGTGGACTCTGGCACTGGGATGTCTATCCGCCGGTCAATGAGTGCTGCAGTCTGTTGCGAGACACGGTACCACTCCGCTTCTGTGTACAGTGGACTAGCAACTGCGTAGTAATAGTAGGAAGCGCCAAGCACAGAGGCAAGAACGCTGAACGAACCGTACCTAAGAACCCTTGACATAGCAGTGTACTAGAGCGTCTCAAGTGCAGATTAGCCTTCGGGTTGCGTGCTTCTAAAGCTGCGGATGGGACGACGCAAGCGAGCATACCTATGTCACTAACTTAAAGGACCAGTTCATTACCCGGATTTATCTGAAGCCGGGTAATGATGAAATTTTTTTGGTGGCCGTTTGGCTGGGAGCTTAGCCGGAATCAGTAGGTTGACCCACACATGACTGGCATAGAAATCCGGTGCGCTACGTGTTGGCAGAAGGTTCTACACAGGCAATTACGCTGTATATATCTGGGGCTTGCCATTTGATCGATATAGAGGAGCTACTGGGTCGAGGATAGTACTATGGCTGGTTGTATGTGGAGTATGCTAACGAAACTGCAGATGGAACTGTACTAACAAATCGTTTGACAGTCCGATTGGTTGACACAATCAAGCCTATTCTGGCAATCCTACCGGAGGTTGAGTTGCCTTACGAAAAGGTGTCCTTCGATGACAAGGTGGTCTACACGCTGATTGCTGCGCTGATCTATCTTTTCGGACAGTTTCCTTTGGCCGGTATTTCTGCGGAGGCGGGTGCTGTGAAGGACCCTCTATTCTTCCTGCGGGGGGTTTTCGCGGCGGAGCCGCGGACACTGATGGAATTTGGTTTGTTCCCACCAATTGCGACTGCGCTTATCTTCCAGCTGCTTGCGGGTCTGCGTGTGATCAGGGTCAACTTCAAACAGAGACAGGACAGAGAGCTCTTCCAATCTCTAACCAAGGTTGTTTCTGTCGTGCAGTATGCAATTTTGGCCAATATCTTTATCTTTTCGGGATACTACGGTGAGAACCTACCACTATCGGCAATTGTGTTCCTGAACTTGCAGTTGATTGGTGCTGGCCTATTTACTACTCTTTTGGTGGAAGTGGTAGACAAGGGATTCGGGTTTGGCTCTGGTTGTATGTCCATTGTTACTGTGGCTACGGCAACAAACCTGGTTATGGACACTATAGGCATGTCCCAGAAAGTGATTAACTCTGCGGAGGGAATTAGCGAACCTCATGGTGCTTTGGTGAACTTGATTACAGGCTTGCGGGCGCAGCACAAGACTTTCCTGGGTAGCATTGTTAACGCATTCCAGCGTGACTACTTGCCAAACCTCACAACAATCGTTATTGTTCTCGCATTGGCCGTTTCTGTCTCCTACTTGCAAAACTACCGGCTTGAACTTCCTGTCAGATCTACGAGGGCGAGGGGTATGAACAACATGTATCCTATCCGCCTGATGTACACCGCTGGTCTTTCAATTTTGTTTTCCTACATTTTGCTATTTTACATTCATGTGGCCGCTTTTGCAATTATACAAATAGTTGGGAAGAATGACCCTTCAAGCAGCATTACCAAACTGCTAGGCGGTTACACCGTTAGTGGTGGCTTGCACTACACTCCTAACTTCCCTCTGTCGTTGTTGGCTCCACCCAGATCATTGTTGGAAGGTTTCATCAGGCAGCCGCTCACGATTGTTGTATTTCCTCTATTCCTCATCATTACCGGTACGTGGTTTGCTAGACACTGGCAGGATATCTCCGGTTCAAGCGCGCGCGACCTAGGTAACCAATTTAAGGAACAAGGCATTACTCTAGTCGGACGCAGGGAACAGTCGGTTTCAAAGGAACTAGACAAGGTCATTCCCGTGGCTACTGCAACCGGCGCAACTATCTTGGCAATTTTGGTTTCCCTTGGTGAGTTCTTGGGCCTCAAGGGTGCTGCTGCAAGTATTGTCGTTGGGGTGCTCTCTGCATTCTCCTTGCTGGAAGTCATAAGCATGGAATTCCAGCAGTCTGGCGGACAAAGCACTTTGGCACAGGTATTCGCCGGTAGCGGTGCATTCTGAATTAATATTTTAGAATGGTCGTTATAGGCCGACGTTTCACATAACTCCTGAGTCCTTTGTTACCTTTATATTTAGCGTCATGTTAATACATTTTACCGTTTGTATATCATTCGTACCAGTGTAGTCATAATTGGCCTGAGCAGACCGCTATAAATAAGTGCTTGTAGCCCAAATTTAGGACATTTTAACGTTTAACTATATCTCTGGAGTATGTTACTCTATAGGGAGACGCTTCGGTGTTTGGATGTGTCGGACTAAATTCTTTGTTCAAGATATACCGCTTACCGCTTTTCCTCAGTATTTTATGCTTTCGTAACGAGTTCAGCACTCCCTGGAATGCGGTGCTATTCTTCACCTCTAATACATTTATCATACTATCGAAATCTGCTTCTAGAGCAGTTGAAAATATCTCAAGCAGGACAGTGGCTTGCCATATATCTATGTCCAAGTAAACACCTGTGAGAAAATCAGCTTTGATCACTAAGCGATGCAAGTGGGGTTGTAACACTATTGTTTTGTTATTTGCTGTCCGCTTGCGAATCTCTTCAAGGATTATGTTAAGATAGCGATCAAGGTAATCCGGGATCTTCATCATTCGCTGGGATTCTGGCTCACAGTAGAACACCTGAAATAGGGACTTATTAAAAACCTTCGGCAGAATTTCGATCCCACCTAATTCAAAATCTCCGATATCCTTGGATAGTTCTATGTCTTTTTTAAACTGTAGAAATCTGTCGTTCTGTTTGACCCAGTCTATCAATGGCAAGCCTTGGGCAGAAGGATCGCGCAGAGAAAGCTCTGTTTCTCTTGTTGCTAGCCTGCTGAAGGTCTCATCTGACATGATAACTTCTTTTAACAGAAACCTTTCCAGGAAATAATCCACAAACTTTGTGCGCAACGCTGTCAATCCCAAGAAAGTATCCAGGTCTGTACCATCTTTTATAGTTAACCTCATTCTGTCAAAATTGGAGATACCGTAGTTTACGAGGTTTAATACGAAACGAGGCTGCGAATATTGGTAGCTCTTGAAATGCTGGGCCACTTCCATCGATCTAACGGCGTAAGTAGTTGTGAAGCGGAGAAAGGCTGGTATCACCTCAGTCCTATTCTCAATTGCTATCATATCACACACTTCAGTATACTTCATCAGCCAGCTTCTCTCCAATTCATCTTGAGTGAGAACCGATCTTGCCAACAAAAAGTGTTGTTCGTAGTCTTCAAAATCATCTGTCATGTATACTAGCAACTGGCGTTCCCAGATGTGTTTCTCCAATAGCACTTTATATTCGATATCCATTACTAATTCGCCACCATATTTATCGGGCAATGCACTCTGGAGCACTAATGATAGAAAGAGCGTCGCTTTGCGAGCCCAGGTCAGGTATCTCTTGCGGCCTACATGTGAATTTATCGCGCGACATGCTTCATCCATGATATGTTTAATTGCTTTCCGTCTTAGCTGCTCGCTGGGAATCGAAGGGGGCAGTGGGATTCTATCTGGCCATGTCTGTGTATTCAGCGACAACAGGGGATCTTCGAGAATTTTGGGATATGCTTGCTCCCGGAATATCCTTTCCACTAGAAGCGGTACTTTCCTTACGTACCACCAATTTCTTATTGGATAAACAAGTGTTTCGACATATAGTACTGCTCCACAATATTCGTTCAATAGTGGGTCCAACTGAGAGAGTTTGCCGCGAGCGCGCAGCGCTATCTGCTGAAGTGCTCCAATTGGGTGATCAAAATCTTCTGTGCAGGTGGATTCAAGGGAATCAATAACTGTGTGTTCTGCAGTAGCCAACAATGTTTCAAGCCAGACATTAAAATCTTTGGCTGCATCTTTGGCCAGGGCAGCAAGCAGCGTCGCGGCTTTTGCGTCGTCGATCGACTCATCACTCCAGAATGATCGGAGTCGCTGAGAAGCTTGCTCAAAGTGAAATTCGCTAGCTACAGACATAATGCATTCCTCCTAGAGTAATAGGGCTCTTTTATATTTTAAATGGACTTCCACTAACTGGGCAACATGCGAGTTATATTCATTGTCGAACATCTAGTGAAAAGGGAATTAAGCGATGCCTATATAACTATCGACGCCAATTTTTTTTATCTCATCAAGCCATGAGTCTCGAACTACAGTTAGTACTCTGTGATATCGTAGACGGACATATAGAGTGCACTAGAAAGCTCTGCCAAATGGAGAACCTAGATCAGGATCCTGCAGTGGCATTGGCCGAGGTTTTTAAAAGAAAAGGTTATTTGGATAAGCTCAAACTTTCAATACTAACGGAGCCGGTGGATCCCAGCACGCCCTGCAGTGACAGCCTTGAACATTTAATTAAAGGTAGAGTCCAGGAACTGATTAGAGATATGGTTGTCAAGGATGAAAGCCTGCTTTTCAAAAATCGTGGCTCGACAAGCGCGGTGCTCGAAGCACAGCTCTTTAAGACGGGCTATAATGTACTAAACAATGGCGACCTCTGCGTGGATAAGATAATAAATGAGAAGCTTCATGACCCTGGTCTTACGGCCCAAATCACCGAGTTGTTAAAACAGATGAAGGAAACCAGCAACGACTGATTGTGAGCAAGACCGGTTACAAGGTGTCGTCGTCTATGTAGTACAACAAGTCGTCGCAGCAGCGACTCTTGAACTTGCGCCCTGCGCGGTCCGCGCTCCGGAAGTTGAAGCGGTCCCCAATTATGCTATATTGCAGCGGCTCACTGCCCTCTACTGGCACTTCGAATGTGAAAACACTGCCCTTTTTCGGTAGTAGCTTCAGTGTATCAGTTAGTCTACCCTTGCAAACGATCACAAAACTCTTCTGCGCATCCCAGATCACAATGCCCTTCAGCCCTACCATATTTGCGTTGCGACTTTTGCTAACGACTAGCAAGCTACCATTGTAGTCTGCCATAGAGAGTTTTTGGAGCGCCGCCTGCTCTGTAGGCTTCGCCTTTGCCTTCCCGTCGTCCAGGTTGAGCAGCTCCCGCATGTAGCTGCTCCACAGAGTGGTATACATCGGCTCATATTGCTCATACCTCGGTAGGGAACTGTATATATCCAGGTGATGCTCTTTTAGATAGTCATTCAACTCTTCACGGGTCTTCAGCTTTTTCTCGCTCGCAATCTTGTTCGCCTGCGCGGCCGCCGTTCGAGCACCGTTGATAAAAGCTCTTAAGGCAACCTTTGAATTTTTGTTGATAACTCGATAATTATCGTGCTTTACCTGCATAGATGTTCCATCTACCTTCAAGAGATTGGCTTTCCGTTTCTTCAGACGCCTACCAAGGCCTCCATCAGTCGGTTGAAGTAATAAAGTATCCAGCAAACGCTTTTCATCTATTGGTTTGGAGGGATCGGTGAAGGCCTTGACAAGTAGGCATTTCTTAATAAAAGGTTGCGCTCGATCCATATTTCTGATATACTTTGACACTCTCTAGCGACTTCTTTAACAGATGCCTTTGATGTTGAAGCTACTGTACTTCAAGCTCATCGATATCATCGACTATCTTTTTTGACGATGCGAGCATCTGCTCTCGACATGCTTTCGCATCGTAGAGAGACACTCCATAAGCTATCTCAATTTACTATTGGAAGTAGCTCCTGAGCCAATCATATAAAGGTTCCGCAGTTGGTGCTGATCCATTTTAATCATAGTAGAAGCGCAGAGCATTATTATAGCTGGGGAAGATGAGCACGGCATCCATTATACGCCATATCTGGCGCATTCGCATCAGAAGCAGTATAAGAACCAAGACCACTAGCGCAATAGAGAACGTGCCATTTGAGTTAGATGCATCTACTGATGAAAAGTATAAAGCGTTGAATAATATGTACGTTGACATGTTCACCAAGGCAGATCTGCCTGCAAATTCGATTAGGAAAGCGGAGCCCATGAGTGAACTTGAGGAGTTGAATAACGAAATGAAAGAGCTATACGACGTTACTGTATTGACGCCCGAGGATCTCGCCGCGAAGACGAAAAAGGATGGCAGGTTTATACTTCGTAGTACATCTACGGACCCATACTTTAATCTCGCGCTAGAGGACTACATCTTCCAGCACACTCCATTGAAGCAAAGACAGGAGGGACATAAAAGAGATATGGCCGGCGTTGGTAACGAGCGCTTAATTTTCTATACAAATGAGAAATCTGTTATAATAGGCAAGAATCAAAATCCATGGAAAGAGCTTTATCTAAAAAACCTCGCGGACCGCCAATATGAGTATGTACGCCGCAAGTCGGGCGGTGGCGCTGTGGTTCATGACTTAGGGAATATCAATTACTCCTACCTCACATCACGCGAAAGGTTTGATCGGCTATTCTTCAACAAGCAGCTCGTGCGTTGGCTGGCACCATATAATGATGCTATTCGCCTCAACGAGAGAGGTGACATTACTCTAGCGTCTAAAAAGGTGAGCGGCAGTGCATTTAAAATTGGCAAAGGAAAGGCCTATCACCATGGAACAATGCTTGTGTCTTCGGACTTGGCGCAATTTTCTGGACTTCTCAAGCCGAAAGACATCCCGGGTATTCGATGGGATTGCAGAAGTGTGGAAAGCGTGAGATCACAGGTTCAGAATCTACAGGATCATTGTGTGGACACAATTGACGAATTCTGCCAGATAGTCGTTTCAGGGTATCGTGAAATGCTGCAGGAGGACGTGCCATTACACTATTGCGATGAATCGAGTGCTACAGAGGAAATACTAGCATACGCTGAGGAACTTAAGAGCTTCCAGTGGAAGTTCATGTCAAGTCCCAAATTCGGAGTGCATCTTGGGGACGTGTCAGTAATGGTTGAGAAGGGTGTGGTTACCCAGAGCGACCTGCCTGGTACTACAGGTCTAACGTTTTACGAATTCGTGGAGAATCTAAATAACAACTGTTACAATAGCATTATAGACTATAAACTGTAGATATAATCCGGATTTGTTAAAATGCCGCAGCGGCTTTCTATGCATTAGTTGATCTGTTTGCATTTGGTGACTTCGTGGTGCTGGGGAAGCGCAAAAGCGAAGTCTTGGACATGCAAAATGCCCTTTCGATCAAGAATGTACAGCTTATGCCCATCACTATTGAACTTCATACAAGCAGCCTCGCGTGCACGGTATGCGTTAGCCACTATGTCCACTGCAACTATACGGCGTGTTTCATTATCCATAATGGTCGGCGCGAACATGAGGTAGACAGTCCCATTGCGGTCCAGGAAGGCGATGGCATCATTACGTGGAGATACTTCACAGGAATAAATCTTGGAGCCCAGCTCCTCCAGCCGCAGCAGCATTGTCGGTTGAGCCACTGTGTGGACACCGTCAATCGACTCGATTTTAGTATTTACGACAATTGGCGGTGAGTTAAAAGCTACGGACGTCACGCACATGAGGTTTGGGTTGCCGGGGAATATCTTGGCAGATGTTATACCTTCAGACTCTAGGGCGGTGTCGATGGAGCGCAGCGACTTCATGACCAGCCGAGGTTCTGTGACACTCTTTAGCGAGATCACGAGGAACCGGGATTCCAGGGCAGTAGTGCATGATAGGTACAACCCATCCGAAGAGAACTGCAGCGTGTTGATGGGATCCCGGTACGGCAGCGCGATGGTTATTTGCGGCGGGAACTCTATCCTATCTGGCGTGCGCACAATCCGCTGAAAGACTATGAGCGCCTGGTCAGCGCCGGTCGCCCTATCGCGCCCCGTGATACCGCAAGCAATCACGCGGCCCTGGGGGTCCATGTCAATGCAGCGGATGGGGAATGCCGTGCTATGCGTGTATATGGGCTTCCCATTCTGCAGCAGATCAAACACGCGGATGTATCCCTTAGTGCCCGAGATCACGAGCAGCTCTTTTGAGATGCGGCAGTACATGTGCTTCCAGCGGTCTGGCAGCCTCGGTTGTCCTAGCTCCGGAGCAGAAGGCTCGCGAAGACGGCTGAAGCTGGGCCCGTACTCGCCGGTCGCCTTTCCACAGCACAGCAGCGCAGGCTTGTCCGCAGCAGTGATCTCGTACACCTCCCACTTCGTCTCAGACAGCAGCACAAACCGCTCGCATCCCGGAGAAATGCATGTCTGCACGAACAGCTTCGACTTCGTGCGCAAGAACTTGGCATGTGTCGCGAACTGCTGCCGTCTTCGATACATCGGGAAGCACTTCGCGAAGTAGAACTCCCGCTCCTCGGCCATGGAAGTCCACGCTAGGCTGTCCGCCGCCCCGCTGCGCCCCGCTTCGGCGCCCGCCCGCACCGCCGCGCCCCCCGTGGCCCCGGACTCGTGCAGCGGGCTTGCCGCCCGCGTTGCCGCCTTGTGGAACAGCCCCAGCAGCGTCTGCTGCCGCCCCCCGCTCATCGTCCCGCCCTCCTCCGCCGTCGTGAGCCGCTCCCCAGCCCAGCACTGACGATAAAATTTGAGCTGCTCGTACAGGCTCCGCAGCGGGCGCACCGCGCCCACGATCTCCAGCCCCACCTGTCCGCATACCGGACATGCCACTGCCGCCCCGAGCCCCGCCATTGCTCCTGCCAGCGCCTCCGACACTATGCACCCGCACTTGAGCATACTCGCATCCTCCACCTTGCCATACTTCACCTTGCAGTGCACAGTCCCGTCCCCATCCGGCCTACCCACCGACAGTATCTCCCTCGCCAGCACGATGTTCTGCTCCAGCTCCTGCAGCACGTCGTCCAAAAGCATGCTTCCTGCCTGCCACTGCTGACCGCGCTAGTCGCACACTTTGCGGCGCACCAGAGTCTGGAGTATCCATACGCGTTCGATCCCGCGTTGGAACCGAATTATTGGTACGTTGAACCGTTAAGCACATCGCCGCGTTTCAGTGCCCCCCCGCACTACCGTTGACTGCTTTCTACCAATAAAAGGAATAAGCTGCAAGCCCGAAAATACACCGGTTGCGGAAACGAATGCGAACGCTATGGGTTACGGAACGCCAGTGGCGCGTTGAGAAGAGCATTGCGTAGTACGCTGGAGGCAGCCGGGCTTCTGCAAGCAAGCAGATCGTTTAATCGAGATGCGCTGGCCTCGGGCCGTTGTAAGGAGCGCAGCAAGGGTCCGGTTGCTCCGGCAGCGCCTATATATACGTAGTGTCGCTAGCGTCGCGAACGGGGGCGCGACGGCAGGGACAAGCAATGGTAGACTACGCGAACTGGATGAGCGAGGTGGACGGCAATGCGTACGTTTCGCAGCTGTCGCTGCCCGGGACGCACAACAGCGCGGCGTGCCACATGGCGCTGCCGAGCGTGCGGTGCCAGGACTGCAGCGTGAGCGAGCAGCTGGAGCATGGGGTGCGGTTTCTGGACGTGCGGCTCGGCAAGCCGCTGCTGGGCGGCAAGGACCGCGACGGGCAGCTGCAGGAGCTGCACGTCGTGCACGGCAAGTTCCCGGTGCGGCTCCCATTTCCGGTCAAGTTCGACAGCACGCTGGAGGAGGTGTTCCGGTTTCTGGACGAGCACCCCGCGGAGTGCGTGGTAGTGTCGCTGAAGCAGGAGGGCGCGGACTCGTGGGACCACGAGCACGACGAGTTCGCCAACTTCGTGTGGGACCACTACATCGCGCCGCACGCGGACCGCTGGTACCTGCACAACGGCGTGCCGCGCCTGGACGACGCGCGCGGCAAGGTCGTGCTATTCCGTCGCTTCGGACTCGCCGACGACGCCCGCCGCGACAGCTACGGTATCGAGGCTAACTGGTGGTCCTACAACACTACCTCCGAAGACCGCGGCGCGTTCCAGGTCCAGGACTTCTGCGAGGTCAACCAGAGCGAGGACATCACGCTCAAGGCCGGCTACGTCAAACAGCTGCTGGACACCGCCCACACCTTCAATTCCACGAACCCAGACACGGGTAAGATGTTCCTCAACTTCTGCTCCGCCTCCAACTTCCGCAACCCGGACTGCTGGCCGGAGCGTATTGCCGAGAGGATGGCCGAGTGCCGCATCTATGACAGCGTGCAAAAGGGCGCGGGCGTGGTCGTCATCGACTACGCAGGCATGGACGACTGGCGGCACACGCGCGCCATCGTGGATTCCAACTTCTAACCTACTATCACCAACCTACTGTCTGTAGTTGCTCGTTGTATAGCTCTTAGGTAGAGTGGTGGCTAAAGATCGCCTGACACGAACCAATGGGACGCGACGCGCACTGTGTGCTCCAGCTCTATAGTAGCAGCGGTGACAAGCAGATACCATTCCTTCTGCACTACGCTGTTGGTCGTTGACGGCAGGTACTCGTGTTACCACTGAGGCAGTGAAGAGATCTCTTAACGAGGGAGGAAGCAGGATAGGACGGTTGCACGGAAATGGCAGAAGTCATAGACTTGGAGAAGGAGATTGGGGAGGAGCATGGGGGAGCACGGCCCGCGGGGGACGGTGAGACGACGCAGGTGGCGGACGGGAAGGGGCGCAAGGTGCAGATGACATTTGACCAGTTCAAGGAAGTGCGGGTGACAAAGGCGAGCGACGGACTGCGCAAGTCGAGCCGGGTGGTGCCGAAGCGCAAGGCGGAGAGCGATGAGGAGGGCGCGGCGGCGGAGGAGGCGCGCAAGAGGAAGGCGGCGAAGCGGGCGGCAGACGACGAGGCGCGGAAGCGGGCGGCCAAGAGCAAAGCGGCCAAGAAGCCGCCGGCGAAGCCGAAGGCAAAAGTTCCGGCAGCGAAGAGCAAGGCGGCGGGCAAGAGCGTGACGAGCACGGCGGCGGAGGAGGCGCGCGAGCCGCAGCTGGGGGACGAGCTGTGGTCTTCGTGTGTGCCGCTGCTGACGGCTGACTTCAAGAACAACACGCCTGCGGTGTCGCGCATGAAGCACCCGCACATGAAGCCGGCGCCGTTTGCGAAGGAGCTGATCATGTTCATGAACTTCATCAACAAGTTCAACCAGTTCTTGCCGGTGGACCTGTGGGCGGTGTCGATCCAGGACCTGCAGATCGGGCTGGAGCTGTATCCGAGCGAGCAGGACGAGCAGCCGGTGCGCCTGTACCAGGACTACGTCGCGCCGCGGGACCTCAAGCATTGCCAAGACCTGGTGAACCTGTTCTTCTTGTGTCTGCTGAAGCTCACGTTAAACCAGAACTCAGCCACGGACATGAGCTCCCTGTCGAACGGGAAGCCCTTTCATAAGTTGATACAGCAGCTACGGGGCAAGGCATACGAGTTTGGATATCCGCCCGAGTGGCGCCAGCCAGCATTTCCCGGCGAGCCGAAGGTAGAGTCTGCCAGGTTGTTGCCCGAGGAAGTCGGCGAGAGCAAAAACCCGGAGGTGCTAACGAGTGACGTGCCCAACTGGCACCTGCGTCTGCCTCTAGAGCCGAGCGTGAATCCCTTGTACTCGCCAGAGCTAGAGAAGTACGGCATTCTGTCCCTGAGTCCACAGGACCGCCTCATTCTGCTTCGCAGCTTAGTGCAGTGGTGCATTTCGTACTCGGACAAGATCCATGGGGAGATCTACAGATTGTCACACTTAAAGAAGGACCCGACGTTCGGTATTCAGACCTCCCACGCGCCGAGACATTTAGCGCACGGACTCACAGAAACCAAGCAGCACTTTAAGAAACTGTGTACCATGCTCATGCAAAAGCTGGAGATAAGGGCCGAAAAGAAGCATATAAAGAAACAGCTCGAATCCGGCAAGCAGCTACCGCTCTCTCGTAAGCTGAAAACTTTGAACGAACTGAAGGCGTCGATGGAGGAATACCGACGTGCGTACGAGGCCCAAGAGGTTGATGATAGAGATCAGGAGTTTGATCCTTTGGACGTAAGTTTGAATAGAGATTATTCAAAGTGGTGTGAACTCTTGCAGGGAGAAATATATGACAACCCCATGGCCAACCCGTACGAGGATGACATATACAAGCTGCGCAACCAGGAGTTTTTCATTGGGAGGGTGCCTCATGTTGGCGACTTTTACCTGCCTCGCCTCTTTACATACCAGAATGTCGCAAAGAAAAAGGATTGGATACCCTCGAACTATACAGACCCGCGCACTCTGGAGAAGTTGTTCGAGGACTTCCAAGGAAACAAGCACAATGCAGTCACTCTCTTTGGTAAGAATGCCAAGATGATGTCGTTGGAATTCAAGCTGTATTACCACTACACTCCAGGCATGGTCAAAGATCTGGTTACTGGAAAACCAACCAAGGATAAAGTCTACTGGTACGAGATGTGCCATAATACGGAGACTCTGCTAGACTTTATAAAGCTGTTGGAATTCAAGCTGGTGAAGGAGACGCCGGACGAAGCTGTGAGCAACGGGCCTGCCGCACGGGAGTCACCGAAAACCGTTCCTCCAGTCCTAAAGGAGTACGCGGGCTGGAATACCAACCCAATGCCTAAAGAGTCGAAGTATAATAAGTCTCGTGCAAAACTCCAAGTACTGAAAGACTACCTGGAGAAAATGTACTTCTTTCTGCTACGTTTCGAACAACTGAAGACCCAATATGGCGATTTGCTTATTTCTGATAGAAGTCTAAGAAGGTCTCAGAGGAGTCGCGTCAACTACACCGAGGAATATGAAAACAATGATCGCGATGAGTACGAGGGCGCGGATGGTGCGCCTGATGCTGAAGATGAAGAACAGCCAGAGGAACAGGAGGAGGAAGAGGAAGAGGAAGAGGAGTACCAGGATGATATGGATAGTATTTCCGACGATGAAGACGAGGAACAAGCCCATGGGCAGCCACGGAGGCTCCGCAGAAACCGTACGTCGACCTCACCAGCTGTTCCTGAGTCACGTTCCGCCAGATCGGCGAGGAGGAGGGCAGACAAATCCTGATTCCCGGTTGTTTGCCTCTCGTTGTATTTTTATTCTGCTTTAATTACCTATTTTGTTCCTCTTTGATTCACCCGCTATCTCTTCGGTGACAAGGATGACTACCATGGGTCTGGTAATGTAACTAAAATATCGGTATATAACTTTAGATAGAATTGACATAATAAGTTTTTACTACAACAGGTCCCAGCTGCGCTGTTACTGTACTTGGGTATACCATCGCGTCCGGCTGCTCATGCAGGTAAGCTTCAACTCTGCTACTGACCAACTGCTGATGGCAGCGACAGACAGAAATTCGACTATGCCTATTCACAAGTTCTTTTCTTTTTCGGATGTTTCTCTTGGAAGTCCCGGCCAGACCAACTTTTTTCATCTCATCAATTTTAGACTTGAAACTTTTCAATATATGGACGGCGAACACTGTCTTTCACGCGCAGAGTACACATTTAGCTCTTCAGTAGGTACTTGGGAAGCCTAGAACAAAACTATATTGAATATGGTTCCGATAGTTTTCAACTCTGAAACGATTTCAGGGATTACCGGTTCTATCTCAATAGCATGCTGGGTCATAGTGTTTGTGCCGCAGATATATGAGAACTTCCGCAGGAAGTCAGCGGAGGGACTATCGCTTCTGTTTGTGGTTCTCTGGTTGGCCGGTGATATTTTTAACCTTCTAGGTGCGATTTTACAACATTTGTTGCCGACGATGATTGTGCTGGCGGCCTACTACACTATTGCGGATATAGTGCTTTGGTTTCAGTGCGTATTTTACGGACAGGACAGCGAAGTGGACCCTGTGCATCTTTCCCCTGCGAATCCAATCCATGACAGTATTTTAGACGAGGTTCTTAACGAGCGGCAACCACTGCTGCACGACCGCGACGGTCCGGAGAATTTGGATAGTGAGTCCCAGGAGGCCGTTTCCTCTGTTGCCAAGGGAGTGGAAACGCCATTAGATGTTGTGAAACGCCGCAATCCCGTCAGAAGGTATATCTTTAATGCGCTGGTCGTCATTACCGTGGTCCTTGGTGGGTTCCTCGCATGGTATATATCATACAGTCGCAACTATGGCTCATCCCCAGTGGAACCCGATTTAAACATGAATGTGCTAGCTCAGTTCTTTGGATATCTTTCCGCGGTTCTCTACTTGGGCTCTCGTGTACCCCAAATACTATTGAACTTCAAAAGGAAGTCCTGCGAAGGTATCTCCTTTCTCTTCTTTCTATTCGCATGCCTAGGCAACACTACTTTCATTATATCCGTTTTGAGCATCTCATTGCAGCCTCGCTATCTACTTGTTAACGCATCTTGGCTACTGGGCAGTTTCGGCACTTTGTTGATGGACCTACTTATCTTCGTACAATTCTTTATCTACGGAGGGGCTCATGAAAAGGAGGCCATGCAGACAGTGCATGATACATTCGAAGCTGCGGCGAATTAACTATTTCGGACTTAGTTATGCAAGTTAAGCAATATATTACCGGTTTTATGAAATATCGTACTTTGTTCAACGCTCTGGTGGCAGTTAGTAGTGCACCACGAACCACAGGGCCATTTTCTGCAGTATGCATGTGCTCAACATAACTAGCCCCGCTACTGGTAAAAACGTCTTGGAGTTCCATCTCGTACAGGGGGCTTCGGTCCGGTATCTCGCATATTTTCTCGCTATTCGTATAACGACGCACTTGCAAGACACATAAACCTCTGACATTTAAACGTTTAACACAAAAAATAAAAGTAAGGAAGAACATAAAACAGCGGACACTAATTAATGCGTTTGCTATTTTGCGGCCCCTCAAGTTTACTGATTTACGAGTTTATCTCTTTTCAATTCACTGAACGCAGCCAAACAGCTCGAATCCAGGACGATGTCGTTGCTGGAACAATCCAAGCCGATAAGTGCTAAAATAAAGGATCCCACCTTGAACCCATTCAATCTTTCGAATTATACTGTACAAGAAGACTCGGAGATCACCACCAGCGATGAGGAATCAAGCTCCTTTTCCAGCAGCGAGCACTTGGAGCACATGGAAAGCACCAAGGTTCTCAGTATACCAACAAGTATATCTGAGAAAAGGAGCGCAGCATGGTTTGCAGGTAGAGCTAAATCTTCCGGAGTTGCTGAGGATATCAAGACTACAGAGGCGCACCCGATAGTGTTAACGTCCTTCCGCAAAAGTATCTCATCCTTTTTTCGACGGGACGCCGCTGCAGGTCCCGGAGGAGATAACGACACAGATGAATATAAGTCAGCAGAGGCAGCAGAAAATGCCAAAAAAAAACACACAGCTGAACTGAAGTCATGGAGGAAGTGGAGAGGAAGACATTTCCATCGTAAGGACGGCACTGTAACCGAGCCAGAGCCAGATCTCGAACGCGACTGCGATGAAAATGAATGGGAAAAAGAGCCCTCGTTTGATACCACCGATATCGGTAAGATTGATGTATTGGACCATGATGCTGACGCATACGTAACGGATTACGAATTGAGCGTAAAGAAGAATGAAGTCAACTATGCCAAGTTGACTCGGATCGACATCAAAGATTTGTATCCAGATGCTGATTCCGCAGGCCAAGATGCAGACGAAGAGGATGCAGTTCAAGAAGAGGATGAAAGTGATGTAAGCTCCATCGAGGAACAGTCCAAAAAATTGAAGGTGAAATTTGTGGATGAGTTGGTGACGCCACAACGATCGCCGAACGGGGCAATAGCGCCGGAGCTAGCTACAGTTTCGGAAGCGCCACATTCTAGCATCGAAGGGGCCATGACTCCAAGGTTAGAAACCGTAAAAGAGAACCAGGAGGGTTTCTCCCCACATGAGCCATCGAAGGTAGATGCCAAGTATGATACTGTCAGGCAGCATGATACTGTCAGACAACACGACACTATCAGGCAACATGATATCAGCAAAGCCAGTGACACAATACGGCAGAGTCTTCCAAAAGTGGATATCCCGAAACCAGACTCTATAACTCCTTTGTCAGACGACCCCCCGTCGAATTCCATGATATACAACTTCATTTATGAAAGTCCGAACGCCAAGAACAAATCTATTGACCTATGGCAAGTGGACCATGATTCCGTTGCATTTGGAAAATTTAACGAAATCATACAATTACTCAACGGTGATGCCGGTCGGATCCGCTTCAGGGACTCTTTGGTGGAAATACTTGACTACGCACTATTATTGACCGCACAAAAGGTTGAACAAGTCAAAAAGCTCGAGTCACGCTGCAAGGCTGCTGAGGAGAAAAGTGCCACAGATAGAGAGGCACGCTTGCTGATGCAAGACGAAGTAGTCGAGCTTCGGGACAAAATATCGCATATTCTTGGCGAACTAAATACTAAGAAGGAGGAATTACTCCGATTATCCGAGCAGGTTTCTTCAGGGGATCAGGACACCCAGCAACTCGAACAAGAGCTTGAGAGGGTCCAGCGCGCCCTATCTTCTAAGAACGATGAGATGTCCAGGATGTGCGCGGAGTGGGAGCGTGAGCGCTCACACCTCCAACAGGAATGCGTGCAGTCTACCCAAAACTGCAATGCGTACAAGGAGAAGTACCTCACAGTTCAGGAGGAGTACGACGCACTAGTTGGAAAGTGGAAGAATTTGCAGTTTGATTTCTCGCGCATTGAAGTCGAGAAGAAGGCGCTTGATGAGAAGTTCCACAGCACGGTAGCGACACTCACCGCTAAGGAATCTGCAGAAAGACAGCTAATCGACGAAAACAAGCAGTTAGAAAGTACGCTCCAAACTAAGATGGATGCTCTCGAAAAAGCTTTGCGCGGCAATCAGCAGCTCCATCGTGATTGCCAGCGCGAGAGAAACAAGTTCTTAGACATGAAACACGACACCCAAGCGCTCAAGAAATATATATCCTACATCGAATGCTACAAGCACGAGTCCCTTCAGTTTGCACTCCAGTTCCTCGTCAATTTTCGCCAAATCATCGACGAAAAGGACTTCAAGAACGTTCAGCAACTCATCGACACCTTCAGCAAGACCAAATTATGGAACAAGCAACTTTCCATGCAGTCCGGGAAGGACTCGGCCAGCAACGCTTCAGAACTTTTCGACAACGCTCAGCGCGAAAACCAGCTGATTACCGACATGTACCAGGGTATTCTAAAACAGCTATTGTACATGGTCACCAACAAGTTCATCGAGGGTCAACGTGCAAACAAATTTTTAACCCAGCAGCTCGTAGACTTGAGAACAGAGGGCGAAGAGAAAGATGAGTATATCCAGACAATATTGCGGGAATCGAACGGCCTAAAGGATAAACTTGAACAAAAGCGCAGCCAAGTGCGCTTGTTGGAGGAGACGCAGAAGCAAATCCAGTCAAAAATATCTAGGTTGGAAAAGAAACTAGGTAAGAAGCAATAGGTAGTGCTAGCTTTTTGGAATTCGTTTAGATAGTAATAGGAATATACTCTAGTCTCCTCTTAGTGATCTTACTTGTATGGGGCATCCGCCTGTATCGCGATGCCCATAGCAGTTCAAATTCGTGTAGCTGAAATTTGAAACGACGCGTCTTTCACCTATTACAAAACACTCGATCACGAAAGTGCCAAGCACGGTATAGCCATAAGAAGCCCAGCGTTGAGGTCTAAGAGTATCAGATGTCGTCAGTAAGGCCAGAATTAAGATTTTCAGACGCTTCTGAAGAACGGGGCTTCTATAGACGCTTTGCTAATCTCCCTCCCAAGCCCTCTCAGATGATCCGGATCGTAGACCGGGGCGAGTACTACACCATTCTGGGGCAAGATGCTATATTCGTGGCAGAGAACGTGTACCACACACAGGCTGTGCTCAAAGATTTCCGGGTGGACGCAGCGGTGGCGAAGCAGCTGGCGGAACCTACGAAGTATGTCACGATGTCGCCGCAGGTGATCGCGTCGCTCTTGAAGATGGCGCTGCTCGAGCAGGGCTTCAAGGTGGAGATATATGACCGCAGCTGGAAGTTGCTGAAGTCTGCATCTCCGGGGAACATCGACCAAGTGGATGACCTGATGAATGTGTCACTTGATTCATCGGTGGTGTTGGCCAGCGTGAAATTCCAGTTCAATGCATCAGATGGTTTCTGTGTGCTTGGCGTCTCGTACGTAGATGGCAATTCCTACAAGATTGGGATGCTAGACATTGTGGATAACGAGGTGTACTCGAACTTCGAGAGTTTCCTCATCCAGTTGGGAGTCAAAGAATGCCTGCTGCCGGATTTGCGAAGCAACGAGTCTTTAAGCGGAGAACTCAAAAAGGTCACTGGTGTTATTGAACGGTGTGGCTGTGTAGTTACTTTTGTCAAAAACTCAGAGTTCAACAACAAGGATGTTGAAGCTGATCTTTCCAAACTGTGTGGGGACGAGCTGGCGACGTCATTGCCACGTTTTTCCAAGTTAGCACTGGCATCCTGCAACGCTCTGATTGGATACCAACAGCTTTTGAATAATGCTGGGAATGAAGGCGCTTACCACCTTGTTGAATATTCTCTGTCTGAGTTTATGAAGCTGGACGCATCTGCGGTCAAGGCCCTAAGTATATTCCCGCAAGGACCTAACGCACAGTCGGGGATGGCTACTTCTGGGAAGTTTGGTGGAAATGGCAAGATTACAAGTCTTTTGCAGCTTCTGAACAAATGCAAAACTAATGCCGGCGTTAGGCTGCTAAATGAATGGTTGAAGCAACCACTTAGCGACAAAGGTGCCATAGAAAAACGGCATGATTTGGTAGACTACCTGGTTGATCAGTTGGAATTAAGATCCATTCTCCGCGATGACTATCTGCCACTTGTTCCTGATGTTCGCCGTTTAACGAAGAAGCTCAACCGGAATGGGTCATTAGAGGACGTTTTAAAAGTCTACCAATTTGCACAACGCATTCCAGAGATAAATGGCGTTTTAAAGGACAATCTGGATGGACTGCCCGAGGAGTCTCGCATTAAAGATTTGGTGCTTGAGACTTGGTACAATCCATTGAGGGAACATGTGGAGCCATTGCACAAGTTCCAGGAGATGGTTGAAACTACTGTGGATCTTGAAGCATATGAGGAAACAAACGAGTTTATGATCAAAGTAGAATTTAACGATGAACTTGCCCGTATAAGAACGGAACTTGTTGACCTCAAGGATAAGATCAGGACTATCCACCTAGATACCTCGGATGACCTTGGTTTTGACCCCGAAAAGAAATTAAAGCTGGAGAACCATCACGTTCATGGGTGGTGTATGAGACTTACGCGGAATGATGCGAAAGCTTTAAGGCAGCATAAGAAATACCTCGAACTGTCCACGGTGAAAGCAGGCATTTATTTCAGCACCAAGGAGTTAAAGTTGTTATCCGATGAGATCGGGACGTTGCAACAAGAATATGACAGAAAACAATCTGCATTGGTAAAGGAAATTGTTACTATCACATTGTCCTATTCTCCTGTTCTTGAGAAGCTGTCTCTAGTGTTAGCTAACCTGGATGTTTTATGCTCCTTTGCTCATGTGTCGAGTTATGCCCCAATTCCGTATGTGAGGCCGGTAATGCATGAGATGCATGCAGAACACAGGAAGATGGAACTTCTCGCATCTCGTCATCCGTTGGTTGAAGCGCAGGATGAAGTCACATTTATCTCGAATGATGTCGTTCTAGAAGCCGATGGTAGTGGATTTGCAATTATCACAGGACCCAACATGGGCGGCAAATCCACATATATTAGGCAAGTAGGTGTCATTTGCCTGTTAGCTCAAATAGGTTGCTTTGTGCCCTGTGATACGGCTGAAATTACTATAGTAGACGCGATCCTTTCCCGTGTGGGGGCAGGTGATTCCCAGCTAAAGGGTGTGTCGACTTTTATGGCGGAAATGTTGGAAACCGCTTCTATCCTCCGGAATGCTACCAAGAATTCTCTGATTATTATTGACGAGTTAGGACGTGGGACAAGTACGTATGATGGTTTTGGTCTCGCATGGTCAATATCGGAGCATATCGCCAAAAACATTGGATGTTTTGCGCTTTTCGCAACCCATTTCCATGAACTAACTGCTTTGGCCGATGATTGCCCTAATGTCACCAACCTTCATGTAGTTGCACATGTTGAAGAGAAGTCTCATAAATCGGATGACATAACTCTTTTGTACAAGGTCGAGCCTGGTATCTCTGACCAATCGTTTGGTATTCATGTGGCGGAAGTTGTCCAATTTCCGAGCAAGATAGTCAAAATGGCGAAACGGAAAGCTACGGAGTTGGATGATATCAAGGAGGAGACTGAGTGCCTGAAAAAGTTAAAATGTTCGCCGGAACATATCGCGAAGGGTTCAGAGGCACTGAAGAACCTTCTGCAGGAATGGACACGTATCCTGCGTGCAGAGAAGCTTGACCAGCAGTTGGAAGATGAGTCGATTCAAGAATTATGCATTGAAAAGCTACGTGCCTTGGTCAACTCATCTGAGGAACTAAATTCTTGTGAAAAGACTTTTAAAGATTGGGTGGTTAACCAATTACTATGAATACCCGATGGATGCTGTGCAGATTTTAGAAATGTTATCAATCATCTCTTATCTATCAACTTAATACTTAATTTCGAATTTATTAGGGGCGTAAACTGTAGTTTACATATGTATATTCTATTGGTAATATTTACCGTGCATTATCATTATTAGTCATGGTTCTTCTCGTAAATGGCATCCACCTGCTCGTGTGTCAATCCCTTGGTCTCGGGAACGAGATATAGGAAAAACACTATCGAGAATAACAGGAATCCGGAAAAGACAAACCCGAACCGATAGCCAATTGCTGCCGTGACATCTGGTGTTATTAGCGCAATGAGGAAGTTAACCAACCAGTTCACGGATGTGCAGATAGCCATGGAGGTGACTTTCGTCCTTAGAGGGAATATTTCCGACATCACCACCATGGATACTGGCCCCGAGGTTGCAGCAAAGAAAAGAACGAAAACACAGGTAAAGAAGATCATCACTGCACCTACGGTCTTGTTTTTCATCTCAGCGTCCAAAGCAAACGAACCGAGGGATGCGTAGATTGTCATACAAATGAACATACCCGTAGCACCAGAGAGCAAGCAAATCTTCCTACCAAGTCTTTCGACAATGAAAATACCGATAAATGTGCCAATAAAATCAACGCAGCCAATAATAATGGCCGTGATGTATGCATCTTCAATACCCACAGATCTGAAAAGTGTCGTCCCGTAGTAGAAAAAGTAGTTTACACCAGACAACATCTGTAAAGCCATAACAGTCACACCAATAAATAGACGGAGACCCAGGCGAGGGTTACCTCTGATGAACTCCCATGTGTCACCGGACCGTTCAATATCTTCAGGCTCGTTGCTAACATGGACAAAGGAGACAACCCGTTCTTCCACGAATGGGTGGTCCACTGGCAATCCGTTCATGATTGCGAAAGAACGGCGGGCCTTTTCTAGCTGGCCTTTCATGGCTAGGTACTGCGCTGACTCTGGCATGATAAGCAGACCTAGAGACACCAAGACAGAGAAGCCAATAGAGAAAAAGATTGGTACCTTCCAAGTGATGTTCGACATTGGGTCGGTTACCAGCTCCTTGCAAACATAGTTTGTAACGCTGCCCAAAGCGATACCCAGACAGATCACCACCTGATAAAGAACGACCATTGAACCGCGAATCCGAACTGGCGACAACTCAGACACAAACATTGGTACCAGCACCATGGTGGCGCCCACCGCAAGTCCAGCTATTAGTCTGCCAATAAAATAGCGGTACCAGAAGTGCCCGGATCCCAGCTGAATAAACATCCCGATGTCGTACACAAGCAGCGCAGCAAGAATAGCCAGTTTCCTGCCCTTCATGTCGCCCAGCCTGGCAAGCGTGAGACCGCCAACCGCACATCCGATGTTGAAAATACCGATAACCAACCCCAGCAGCCGGCCCGGGAACTCATGCAGACCGGTGGCCTCGTTGAACCGGGGCCCCAGCGTGTTCTGGAACGACGGCATCGTCGAAATACCTGCGATCGTGCCGAGATCCCATCCGAATATAATACCACAGAACGCCGCAACCAGGCAATAAAGCACCGGCCGAACCAGCGATCCCTGCGGTACCGGGCTGCCCGCAGAAAGGGAGATGGATCTATCCGTCGATCCCGCAGCCTCATACACACCGTACTCCTCCTTCTCCTTCAGCTCCAGGACCGATCGAGTATCCATCGCTTTCGTCTCAGTATTCATCGCTTCCAAGCTCGCGCTCGAATTGCTGCATACATGGCTGCGCCGTCTGCGAGCGATGTCCTTTTTATATGCATCCACATCGGTGGAAGCAGATGTCGTTGCCTGCATAAACCCCGCCGTCATCTGAACGTTGATTCTGCGCAGCGAGAGCTTTCTTTGACATATTGGTGTGACGCGGCGGGAGAAGTCGAAAATTTGCGACGTCCAAGACCCTGTCATGTTACGTAATACGCAACGGCGCTCGATGCAAAAAAGAAAATTTAATGGACGAGACCGGAATCGAACCGATGACCTCTCCCATGCGAAGGGAGCGCGCTACCAACTGCGCCACACGCCCAGAACTTGATATGGTTTGTGTGAGCGACCAACATTAGCACCACGCACAGTTCCACCCGCGAATTACGGTGGGCCGCATTGGCCAGCCGGGCACTGGCTTCGGCTCTGATGTGCGGTGTAGGGGCGGCATATGTAACAAGGTGTATGGGTGTATCAGCTGGAAAAACCTCGTCGCGTTCACCACCCAAAACAGGCCACAACAGGCACTGCGCTGAAGGAACACGCGGGGCAGAAGTCAGATCCATAGATTAATTACTTTGCGCACCTAATATATTGGATAATTAAAACGGATATTTTAATATAACCGCCCGCGATTTTTTCCAAGGCTTCCGGCACGCAGCTCTTCCGGCGCCGAACTGGTGCGTGTAACACGTGATGCGTCTGAACCTGTCTCTCTGGACGGCGACGTTATGGTAGTGGGGCTTGCCCGAGCGGCAGGCCTTTCCGTAGCGGCAGCTCGCAATTAGTAGCTGCGTCCGCGTGGTTGGCAAGCAGTTGCCAGGCATGGCGCCAGGTACAGGGTCCAAAATGCGGCGGAAGCGGGAGCGCGCGGGGCGCGCCGGATGCAGGTGCGCGGTACCTGAACAGTGGCTAGGCTAGCGCGCATCTGGTGGCGCATCGGCGGTCCCATTACGTGACGACCTGACTGGTGACGGCTCGCGATGACTGGATTCCAGCTGCTTACTCCGTGCCTTCCGTGTGCAACTCTGGCGCGCGCCGTTAGGCCGCAAATATATATATATCCGAAAGCACGGGTGAGGCCTTGGCCCCGGCACAGTGAACGAGATGATGGAGCGTGTATGTGGAGAAGTGGCGTGCCGGGTCGCAGAAAACCCCCACGAGGAGGTTAGCCCGCTCTCGGAGACCGAGCAATTTGTGTACTTGACACACTCTGCGTACCACCGCGAGCGCGGCATAGCTGGGATCCTGACCAAGCCGTATTCCCTGCGGTTCGCCACCCTCAAAGAGCGCCTGGTGAACGAGAGCACGTACGCGTTGCCTCTGCACAAGCTAGTCTTGTTGGTGCACGGACACCGTTCTCACAAGAATTCGAACTTCCAGCCTCATTTGGCCGAGAGGCTCTCTCAGGAGGGGTACTATGTGCTGCGGATCGACTTCCGGGGCCTGGGTGACTCCGAGGACTGCAGCAATCCGGCGGTGGGACGCACAATAGAGCAGGATGTGGAGGACATTCTTACGGTATACGAGTTTGCTTCCAGTGAGGCATGCGTGGAGCTGGTGGGGCACACACTGACGCTAGATACAATCGTGGCGCACTCCAGGGGCGTGCTCTCGATGTTCGAATTCGCGCTACGGCACCCAGTGCGCAATCTTGTCAACTGTTGTGGGCGTTTCGAGGCCACCGGATGGCTGGAGCGCGTGATGCGCACGTACCCAAACTTCTCTGCGGACAAGGGCATTTCCTGTGTCGCGCTGAGACACGGCGAACGGCGGGAGATCTGGCTGCCAGAACCTGAGGTGCTCAGCGTTGCAACAGCGGAGATAGACCGCTACGCGAACATCGATGCGCAGACTTGGGTCGTGTCTATCTACGGCACTGCCGATGCCGTGATCCCGCTGACGGCGGCAGGCAACTTTGCAAACATGTTCCGCGCGCGCCACACGCTGGAGCTCGTGGTAGGGGCTGATCACAACTTTTATGGACTACCTGGTGACAAAAACCGCATGGAGCTGCCCACCAAGAAGGATCGCGTCTGCTACCACTCGGTGCTGGCAAGCAAGGTGGTTCTGCACCTTCGCAGCAAGAACCAGGTCAAGCAGTTCCACCGCCTAACACGCACGATCGAAGTCCCAAACCACCCCGGCGTCCTGACCCCCCGGTGGCCGCTGCCGCACGACTTCTCGCGTATCTCCAACTTTCGCGATCTAGGAGGCTACATGACCGCATCAGGCCGTCGTGTCAGGCACGGGATCCTCTACCGCTGCGCGAATCCGGTCGACGTCACGCCTGAGGCCCTGCAGTACATGAAAGATGTGCTCCAGGTCGCTCAGGTCTTCGACCTGCGTGCCACGCGCGAGGCTGCAGAGGCCGGTATCGTGACCGGCATCCCGGTCTGCAGTCTTCCGTTCAACAAGAACATGTCGATGTCGCCGGAGGAGGTCGCACGCCACTACCAGGACATCTTCATTTCTACCTACAACATCCCCTCCGCGTACGAGGGCATCCTCGAGAACAGCGCCGACAGCATCGAGCGCTTTTTCCGCGCCATTGTCGAGGGCACCGTCTGCCGTGGCCGCGCAGCTGTCTTCCACTGCGCCGTGGGCAAGGATCGCACCGGAATCCTGGCCATGCTCGTGCTCGGCCTGCTCGGCGTCGACGCAGACACCATCGCCCGTGAATATGAGCTCACCACCATTGGTATCACCACCGAAAAGAAGATCTACGACCTGCTAGCCGTGTCGAGCAGCAAGTTCTACGATATCATGGGCCCCGCCGGCCGCACCGTCGCCAGAGAGTACCAGCTCACCCAGGCGAAGATGCGCGACAACGTCCTCGCTTCTCCATACGAAGCCATGCGCGTATTCATCGACCGTTTCCTCGCAATTTACGGCTCGTTCGCCGCCTACTTCGAGTCCAAGCTGGGCCTGCAGCCGGGAGACATCAAGCTGATCCGCAGCCAGCTACTCGAGTAGTTGCTTTGGATACTAGCGCGACTAGTCATTGCCCCAACTTGCTTCGCCATAGTACCTCTATTAGCCGGGTAACTTTTATTCCGTGTGTTTAATGAAAAGAAAATCGGGAAACCCTCCATATAGCTTATGTTTACAATATACACTGTGCAACATTGTGAACATAGGACAGTATCCGTTAGGTAAACGAAGCTGGCCTGACTTCCATCAGACAGTCTGTTTTACCACTTCAGGTGCGGAGCGGTTCCAATTGGTTATAGACTAGAGTGGAGCGGTTCCCTGTAAACCGGTGAAGCGTGTGTTCATTTTTGTTATTGTTTTTATTTGTTGCGCTGCTCCGCATGGCAGGCATAAAGCACAGAGATTGACAAGGAACAACATTAAGATGTCAGCAGGATCTGCCGTTTCAGCTACGCAGATATACTCCGCGAAATACTCCGGGGTGGAGGTGTATGAGTTTCTGCATCCGACGGGGTCGATCATGAAACGCAAGGTGGACGACTGGGTCAACGCGACGCACATCCTGAAGGCGGCGAAGTTTGCGAAGGCGAAGCGGACGCGGATTTTGGAGAAGGAGGTGATTAAGGACACACACGAGAAGGTGCAGGGGGGGTTTGGCAAATACCAGGGGACGTGGGTGCCGCTGGACATCGCGCGCAGGCTGGCGCAGAAGTTTGAAGTGCTGGAGGAACTGCGACCGCTGTTTGACTTCACGCGGCGGGATGGCTCCGAGAGCCCTCCGCAGGCGCCGAAGCACCATCATGCGTCGCGGTCGGACTCGGCGCGGAAGCGGACCACGAAGAGCCCGCCGCTGCCGCACGGGCAGCTCGATAACTTGCCGAAGCGGCGCGGGCGTCCCCCCCGTGCGCGCAAGCTATCTGACGTAGCGAATGCTGGTGGGCAAGCTCCTGTGTACTCTGACTTTCCCAGGCCAGCGATACCTGTTTCCAGCATATCATCTAACCAGCTCCCGTCACTTCAGTCCACGCTACAGCGAAGCATTAGTATAGAACACAACCGGAATAAAGGCCCACCCCAGATGCCGCATCACAAATATGAAGAGCTAGATATCGAGGATGGGCTTTCGAGCGATATTGAAACAAACATTGGCGCCAATATGGTATATGCTGGTCATAGTAATACTCGCTTGCCAATGAATACATCTTTATTGCCTGATAAGGAGGAGCCGGGGTTGTCCTCTTCACTGCCGTCTTCACCTAGCGAGTTTTCGGCACCAATGGTTTTTGATACACAACGCGTGGGCAGTGCGACGTCTCCGTTGGGCTCAATGCTTCCGCGCTATATGGCCCTATCCCGACCACGCACCTCTGAGCTAGATCAAAAGACAAACGAATATCTCTCAAAGCTCGTCGACTATTTCATAAACTGCGAAGTGCAAAATAGTGGCACGGTTCCAGTGGAGTTGCTACACCCTCCACATTCGTCTCCTTGCATTGATTCATGGATTGATTCGGAACATCATACAGCCTTTCACTGGGCTTGTGCTATGGGAAACCTTCCTATTGTTGAGGCACTTTTACAAGCAGGTGCCAGCCCCCGTGCGCTTAATCAGGCGGGGGAGACACCTCTAATGAGAGCCTCACTATTCCATAACAGCTATACGAAGAGAACTTATCCGCGTATCTTTCAACTACTTCAAGACACCGTCTTTGATGTGGATTCTCGTTCCCAAACCGTGGTGCATCATATTGTAAAGCGGAAATCCAACACGCAATCAGCTCTGTATTATTTGGATGTATTGTTATCAAAGCTTAAAGACTTTTCGCCCCAGTATCGTATTGAAACGTTGATTAATGCGCAGGACTATAAGGGCAATACTCCGCTCCACATCGCCGCCATTAATAGGGATAAAAAATTCTTCCAAACCTTAGTGGGGAATGGCGCACTGAGTACAATTAAGAACCACGATGGTGTAACCGCAGACGAACTTATTAACAATAGGTTTGTGAAGACCATACAGCCAACACAACGTGGTAATTACCATGAGAATGGGGCTTCTCATTCTCCTCTGAACTCCGCGGGAGCCGCTGGCATGGTACCTGCATCATTAATACATACAGGCGACATGTATCCATCACAGTCTGCGACCAGCGTTTCCAGGGCAATCCCCGAAGTCATAAATCTCATGAAGGATATGGCTGACTCCTACCAATATTTATATGAGGACAGGAACCAGGAAGTACAGGATGTGATCAAGATGCTTAAAAGTATGAGCGCGACTGTAACATCCCTGGACATGAAGGTATTAGAGATACTCGAAGTAAAAGACATGAACAACATAGCATACGAGATGGATTCTTTAAAGGCTAATATTGCCCGGTTAAAGGAAACGCTCTCCGAGAAACAAAAGGTACTTGTGTCATTATTAGAGAAAAGTCAGCGTATAATGTTAACAAAAGCTGTAGAGGAGGAAAAGGAAGCCTCGGAGAGTGTAGTAGCCACTCCAGCGGATGATGGTACCTATTCTAATAAGGAAGCGCTTGCCGCCGACCTTCGAGAACTTACTGTGTTGCAATTGAGGAGAAAGCTTAGGATGAATCGATTAATAGAGATGCTATGTGGGAATAGCAAGATTCATAAGTTCAGGAAAATGATATCCCAGGGCACCGATATGGATATAGGTGAAGTGGATAACTTCCTAGATATTATTTTTCAACAACTAAATGAGGATGAAGAAAATGCTAATAATGGAGGGCATAATACTACGTACAACGGCCATGTAAGTTGTGCAATTCTCGATACTGGTGAAGGTTACGGCATTGAAAGTATAGAAAACAAAAGAGGGACATCGCGGAATGAGGGACCGGCGAAGTAATCGCGCATCATGTATTATTCTTGTTAAAATAAGCCTGTTTAATCCGTTTCTCACTTAAGTACACGGTCTGAATCTATATATATATACATACATAAGATATTAGCGCGCTTAACTTTTTCTTTTTGGCTTACATTTATAACGTGAGGCAGTTACATTATACATAATAACATTATGGAAGCTGATACGCTAGTGCAAGTAATAGCTCGAAAGTTCATGTGATACGATTGAGAAGGTGGGGGAGTGTTCCCATGGAGAAGGTGGGTATATTAATATTGATACTTGTTACCAAAAGTAGGGGTAGTAGTAACACACACTGAATGGATACCAGGTGTACAGGGCGATGCTGTATTACATGATAATGGCCTCCTTCGGAACGTTGGCGGAGATTGCCTTGTGAGGCAAAACCTTACCACCATTAACGTACACCTCGTCCTTGACTTCGACGTCGTCACCCAAAACGGAGCATCCCTCTAGGCGGCACCACTTACCGACAGTCGAGTGCCATCCAATGATAGTAGACTTCACCAAAGAGTGGTCGTTAATAGTTGAGTCAGATAGTACGACGGATCTCGTGATTCTTACACCCTCGCCAATGGTCACATTTGGCCCGATCACGACGTCTGGACCCAGCTTAGCAGAACCGGAGATCTTTGCCGAGGGGTCGATGATAACGTTGCCGACGATGTTGTCTCCCTTTGCAAGCTGCTCTGGGTGGCGCTTAGACAAGGAGTTTAGGTACAGAACAGTACCAGCCAAGAAATCCTTTGGCTGTCCGACGTCCATCCAGTAACCCTCCAAGTCGAAAGAGTACAAGGACTTCTGCTCAACCAAAATAGGGAAGGTCTCCTTCTCGATAGACGTAGGTCTTAGCTCGATCAAGTCGATCACCTCCGGGTTCAAAATGTACAACCCGGCGTTGATTCTGTTACCAACAAACTCCACTGGCTTCTCCACGAAACGGTCGATCAAGTTTGGAGTAGCAATGTCGTGGACAATCACACCGTACTTGGAAGGCTCGTCGACCTTGGTGGCCACGATGGTACCCTTGCCACCGTGTGCACGGTGGAAGGCGGCCAACTCCTTGAATGGGTATTCACAGATCACATCAGAGTTGAGCACGAAGAAGGGAGAGTTGTCCTTCTTCAAGACCTTCTCAGCCAATTTCAACGGCCCTGCCGTCCCCAGAGGCTCAGTTTCCACAGAGAAGGTGATGGACACGCCATACTCCTTCTCGTACTTCTTCAACGTTTCCACCATCACCTCTGGGCGGTAGTTCACAGCCAACACGATGTCCGTCACACCCGCCGCGGCCAATGCCTCGATCTGGTGCAGGATCATGGGCCTGTTGCAGAACTCCACGAGCGGCTTGGGCACCGTCAACGTCAACGGCCGTAGCCTCGTACCGTATCCGCCGACTAGAATTAGACCTTTCATTGTGTGTGATGTGCTTTTTGACTGATTGCTTGTCAAAGAGCTAAGAGCAGAAAGTTACTCACTGCTTGTGAAAAGAAAACGTTACCATATATATAATTGGTATTTCGTCTTTCAGAAACCTCGAAATACTGATGTCGTAGTATCCCTGCGTTGGCGACTAACTCACCTGCTACGTAACTATGTATCGCGCTGCTGCTCTCAGGTAGCCGCATTCCGCAAGACAACTTTGCAGCTGGGCCCGCCGTGCTGTAAATATAGTAGTATCTCGCGCCTGACTGCTCTAAGAGGAAAGCCAGGCACTCTGTTTCGTTATTTCTTTTAATCATTACGTGTACAGTTCATAGTTTCAAAAGGCTTATGTACGGGGAACCAAACACGTTGACCAGAGCTTCCGCTGCTGCTAGTATGTGCCACGGCTGCCAGCTGTCGCCAATAGCAGCGGTGCGCGTGGCTTCTGGTCGGTGTCCGACTGTCGGCCACCAAGCCTGGCGCAGCAAAAGAAAGAAATTCGAGGCTAAGTTCGAGACCACGTACAAAACGATATTGTATCACGTGACTAGCGCGCACATTGTGAAGGGAGAGTGAATCTCCTAATTGATGCAGCGTGCTGTGTGCCCTCCGCCGGTCTGGGTTGGGCGGTCACATGATTCGGGCTCTAGCCCTCCGCCGTTGACAGGCACGAATGCCGCAGCTCCAGGGCCGCGCGGCACATCTTTTGTCGTACCAACGGTCACGGTACGAGAGATATGGACTTTAGCGAGACATGCATGTCCATATGTCTGCAAAATGCAGGAGGCGCACAGCCGTGCGACGGAACCGGCAGGGGGAAAATTATTGCGAGCGATGCCTTTTGCGCAGGCACCGGAATCTCTCGAGCAGAGAAGTCGACGCAGTGATCGGAAAAAAGAAGCGCTAAATTGCTTTTTTATGCAGGCAGCTGATGCAAGACTATGAAAAGCTTGGACGGATATCTACTGAGCGATGAGATGGACATGTCGCCGAAGATCGTGCGATCCGTGTTATCTCCACCGGAGGTATATAAAGTGGGCAGTTTTGGGCTCCGACGGAGACTGTACTATTCGCATATGGCTGGACGACCTCTCTGCCCTGCAAGCTCCAATGGTTGCTACTAGCGTGAAATCCATAGCCAAGGCCTCGAGCAATTCTTCTTTATCCCAAGAGTGGGATGTGGCCGAAAAGCAGACGATCGCCGAGCCAAGAAATTGGTTCGAGCGGTTGGTGCGGTTTCTGGAGGTCAAGCAGCGGCACGGGGGTTCTGCAACGCGCGCGGAGGGTATCGTCGAGTCATTTTTGTACAACGACGACCTGGCGCCAGTGGAAGCCAAGAGACGTTCGTGGACGTGGAAGCAGTTTGTGTACTTCTGGATCTCAGGTGCGTTCAATGTGAACACCTGGCAGATCTCTGCGACAGGCCTGCAGTGCGGCCTGAACTGGTGGCAGACATGGATTTGTGTTTGGGTGGGCTACTCGCTTGTGGCGGGTTTCTTGGTTCTCGGTTCGCGTGTGGGTAACATCTACCATATCGCCTTCCCGATTTCCTCGAGAGTTACTTTTGGCACCTACTTTTCTGTCTGGATCGTTATAAACCGTGTTGTGATGGCGTGTGTCTGGTACGCGACTTTGGCCTGGTTGGGCGGAAAGTGTGTTCAGCTAATGCTGCTTTCGATTTTTGGAAATGATCTTGCGGAGCGGTTAGGAGACCACATTCCAAGCAAAAATCTGAACGATTTTGAGATGTTATGCTATATTCTATTTTGGCTCTTCAGTTTGCCCTTCCTGTGGTTGCCACCACATTCCTTGCGCTACCTATTTGCTGCGAAGTCCGTTATCACGCCATTTGCAGCTTTTGGCTTCCTAATCTGGGCCATTAAGAAATCTAACGGGAACTTCGCCCTGGGTGCCTTGATGGAAACTAAGTCCGACGTGGCTACCTCATGGGCAGTCATCCGCGCTTTGATGAGTGCCTTGGACAATTTTTCGACGTTGGTTCTAAATGCGCCCGACTTTTCCCGTTTTGCCAAGAGCCCTAAGTCTTCCATCTATTCGCAGCTCTTTATTCTACCCGTTGTGTTTTCTACCATCTCCTTGATCGGTATTTTGGTCACAGCGTCCACTTACACTATCTACCACGTGAACGAGTGGGACCCTCTAAAGACATTGGGTAGATTTTTGTCGAACTATGGCAAGGGAGACCGTGCAGGCGTTTTCTTGATTGCTGCGATTTTCTGTTTTGACCAACTAGGTGCTAACCTAGCAAACAATGCTATCCCGGCAGGTACTGATATGACTGCTCTGCTGCCGAAGTTCGTGAATATAAGACGTGGTTCTTACATTTGTGCTGTGCTAGCCTTGGTTATTTGTCCTTGGAACCTTCTCTCTGGATCGGAAACATTTGTGAACGCACTCGCGGCATATGCAGTGTTCTTGTCTGCTATTGCTGGTGTTATTTCAGCTGACTACTACATTGTTAGAAAGGGATACGTTAACCTCAGACACTGTTATAGCAACAGACCAGACTCTTACTACATGTACAACAAGTACGGCACGAACTGGAGGGCCGTTGTTGCATATGTTGTTGGCATTGTCCCCAACTTCCCTGGTTTCCTAGGCTCACTTGGTGTGAGTGTTCCTATTGGAGCTACGAAGGTTTACTACTGTAACTACTTCGTTGGCTATTTCATTTCCGCAATTGTCTACCTGGTTCTGGTGCATTTCTTCCCAGTCGCTGGCGTTCCAAATAATGCCAAGCTACTTGACTTCTCACAATGGCACGAGGAATGGCAAGAGGTCGAGAACTTTTCTGCAGAGAGATTGCAATACGAGAAGTATGGTGAAGAAGCCGTTACCTCTGGCTTCGAAATAAAGCAGCAGGTATAGGGACTCTACGTCAACTAATACTCTCAGTTTCTGACCTTTGTCTTAGACCGCCGCTATCCCGGCATAATCATCCTGTAAATTAATTCACATTAAAGTCATGCATTATATTTCTACCGTCATTACTCTAATCCGACAGTAGCAGTCTTAATACATTCTATCTGCGAGACAGGTCGGATCCTCCGTCGCATGTCCGTGGACTACAAAGCATATATAACCTGTACCGCATGAATGCATATTGTATACTATGAAACCAAGGTGTACATATGTGTTTCCTCAATAATGAATATTATACTCTTAGATAAGTACATGACCCGAAAGCGAGACGAAGATAAGACGAAGGTAGTACAAGGCTAGAAGCCCTGACCAGCTAGTGAGATTTATCATGCGACGACATTGATGTTGGAGCAACCATACTTCTCTATCGCAGGAGTAGCTAATCGCATGCAGGAACCTCACACGGGGTATGCGCCCGATCAGTGCCAAGAGTTATATATTTTCAATTAGCATCCGGCAGAAATTAATCCGAAATAGCCCCTCCCTGTACCTACAGGTAGTCACTCACCCGGTGCATACAATTGAATTTGATATGAACCAAGATGAGGCTATCTATTAATGGTAAATCATATAATTGAAACTGATCGGCGACACCTGATCACGAAAATTGGCTGTAGATAGGCAGCGGAGAAAATACTCATGTCTCTATCTCGGAATGCAATTTGTGCAACAATAGCGTCCGAAATTTAGTTACCTAATCCGTGCAGAAACAAGGGACTGATCGCAATATGTTGCAATTTGATACACATTATTCAGTGCAAGGTGGATAGTCTGGACTACCCAAAGTACATACAGGCCTCGGCAAGGTCCGAGTGGAGAATTATATTTTGGTCGATTCCACGGGCATTACATTCTCCGCTGTTGAGAACTCGTCCTTGTTAGCTCAGTTGGTAGAGCGTTCGGCTTTTACGTACAGCTTACGAGGTACCGAAATGTCACGGGTTCGAGCCCCGTATGAGGAGTTCTCAATTTTTTTTTGTCATGATGAAACCTATCATGGGTTGGTTAACAGAGATCTCACAATTTGTGATGGAGATAGCTATTAAACGTTACTATAAAACTAGCTAAAAGATCCAACATCTGTTATTTCCCCATTACGCTGGACTTTATATATTTGTAGCCCGTGGGGGGATGCTGTTGGCCAGAAATTCACGAAAGTGATACCCTTCAAGCGGCATTCCTCGAGAACAAGCCACATAAAGGTCTCATCAGTATCAGTCCACTCCAGGTGGCCGTTTGAAAAGGATATCCTTGTCTCACTGTTGTATGAAATGCTCTGCTGTTTCCTGCTAATTTCGATGGAAAATAATCCGATTGAGATGTTGCTTTTACTATGATAATGAGAGTGGACAGAATCAGTTTCTGTAGCACTTACATCTTCAGGAATTATGAGCCAAGGTTCTTCACCCAAGTCAGTAATTTCAAAAGAATTGATCCCCCAGTCTAATTCACAGGATTCAATCAGGAACTCTTCATTGAATGAGACGGATAACTTTGGGATGTTCACTGATGCCGTTGCATATTCCCAAGCGTTTACTGGCTCAAGGGGCACTTTTAAAGACAAATCCTTGACTTTGATCATATGACTGGTCTTCTTGGTCCGTCTAATGATGTAGCATTTTACTAGCACGAATGGAAGAATGCCCTTGATATATCCTTTGTGACACAAATGTATTTTCAGCTGGTAGTTGTCAACAACGCCTGCTTTGAACTGACTTTGGAAGTTGAACAGTCTAATGGGCTCTGATTGAAATTTGGGAATTGTGATCGATAAACAGCTTCCGCCAATAAACGCATCTGCTTTATCCAATTTCAAAAGCTCGTTCTTTATCGGCATTGGTGTCGACATAGAAAGCTGTACCCAATTTTTCGAAGATATTTTACTGCCATTAAAGTTGAAGAAGGCGCCAGCACCTGTGGAGAATAATGTGAGGAAGGATATACTATCATTATTGATATACCAAGAGACATTGTTTTGCGTAATATCGTCACTATTAGAAGGCTTTACCTTTTTCTTGATGGAATTCCAAAATTCATCATCCACAACAAGAAAATCATCGTATTGAAAGTTTTCATAATCCCAAGCTGGTGCCATCAGACAAACGTTACTACTAAACTTTGCGATAAGTTGTACAGGGAGATCGGAAGTAAGGCCACCGGTCCCAACTTTCATCCCACGGCCCCATACATCAACACCCCAAAGAATTTTGTTTTGGACTGAGATGGCCCCGACGTTCTGAACTGTGTTTTCAAGGTTATGGGCGTCCCAAGAAGCGTTAGTCAATATCTTGTCGGCAATGTTAAAAAAGTCCCAGTTGTTAGAATTAACCTCATTCTGAGGGAGTGGCTTATTGAGCGTAGTCACATATGAGTCATACCATATTAGCCGCCCCTGTTTGACATTTGTTCTGAGGCTATTTTGTAGGGAACGGACAAAATCCATAGCACTTCTAGAACCTCCCGCGAAGCGGGTCTCGAACTTCAGTAGCCAACCCTCAAAGTGGAATATTTGACACAGGCTCACTAGTATTTTTACCAATCGGTACTCGCCGTCATCATCGCGTCGGAACAATACAGGGTCGGTGTACCGTCCTTCCACCTCCTGCAACACGAAGGATCCCACTACTGGTATTCCGTGCCTATGCAAGCAATTTATCCATGTAGCACTAGGAACCGTGACGAAACTGTGCGAAAAGTAAATAAACTCATCGATGAGCTCTGGCCACCGTAGCCAGTAGTGGTTCCCGCTGGGATGGTTGTAATTTCCCAAAACTAGTTCATCCTCATATACGTCGTACCCGGACTTCACATCGTGGAGCACTGTCACAGCTGGGTGCCGCTTAGCGCCTCTTCCATGCGTGCCATTCGTTCGCTGCGTGGTCAGGTAGTTCTCAAGCTTCTCACGCGCTACGTTTGCCCTGTCTGTACTCCGTAATACTGTGCCCTTATTGCACAGTTCGTACCAGTCCTCGAGTTCGTTGTGCGACTCAAAATGTAGTGCAACATAGCTTCTATGCAACTCGGTGTTGCTGTGCTCAGGTTCTTTCGACGGCGGCTTATTAGTCCGGATACCGCAATGATTGACCTGCACATTGGGACTGTGTGAGGAAATAGGGCAAACCCGTTCCTTGTCCCACGGAGCTGAAATTGCCCACAGCCTTAATTCGTTCCAATGCGACACTTTACCTTGTTTCGAACTCCTCTGCTTGTGGTGGCGTGCTGCCCTGCTTCTTGCTGCAGTTGCTGTTACGCATGTAGGAACTACTCAGTTTCAAGACTACAAAACGACGACAGTAACGAAAGGGACCGCAAGTTGAACTACAAAGTAGATAAATGGAGAACTGAGTTATGTATATAAGGTCAGATCTCTGAATGCAGCAAAGCAACGATAATGTTAGGGAATTAGCATGGATATGATTCTTTAACATATATACATCATTTTAGTACCACACCAAAATGCCCGAAGCATGAACGCCTGGGAGGCTGGTGTTCATACGATGCTGGTTTCTGAGCAGGGTATTCAAGTCATCTCAGAGAAACCGGCAACGAGATTCTTAGCAAAACCACCTTCCTTTGCAGCAGTCTCGTAGTATCCGTAGATGGTGGTGGTGGCCATCAGGATGGAAGTACCAGAGCCCAAGGTACCTAGCAGGTCGGAACCGACAGAAAGGGCACCAATGGTGGCACCACCGAATGCAGCAGCGGTAGGGATGATCTTCTTGAGCTCCTTGTATACGCTAGTCTCGCGTCTACCGTTGATAACGAGGCCTTGTTCTTTGAACTGCTTACTGACGTCGCGAGGAGAGGTGCCGGAGACATCGATCCACGTTCTCGAGAACATAGCACAGGCGCCCAAGACGAAGGTAACGTATACGACTGTCTTAGTTGGATCTAGCAAGGCCTCAGTAAAAGAGAAAGGTGGTTGGATGTAGTAAGAAAGACCCGACAGAGCCGCTTGAGGACTGTAGGGAGCATCTGGCCGGGTGCCCCATACTCCCAGCATTCTCACGACAGGGTTGGAGGGGAACTTTTGGTAGAGTAGTTGCGAGGTGAGGAAGATATTCGAAGTTAGCGCAGACTGCAACATGATTGGCGTGTTAGAAGTGTAGAAAAGCTTGATAGGGTATGAGCCTATTTGGCCCCTGGTTCTCGTGGATCTGACTGGCAGCTCGTACCGGAATCCCTGCAGGTAAAGGACAAATAGGAAGACAAAGATCGTGGATAACACCTGGAACATATTTGGAAGATGTTCCCTATAGAATGCATCCACCAAAGCCCGCTTCTTGTCTTTTCTGACGCTCAATAGATGGAACAATGCAACGACCGCGCCCTCGAATTCCTTGCCGCGCCCAGAGTCAATGGTAGTTGGCGCAAACGCCTTCCAGAAGATTTGCTCTGCAATGTTGGTAGCGGTGAACAGGGAGATACCTGAGCCCAAACCGTAGCCCTTGATCAACAGCTCGTCTAGAAGCAGGACAATGAAGGAGGCAAACACAAGCTGTAAAATCAGCAGCAGCGAAATGGCAATCCCCAGGTCAGACACACGCCCAAAGTTACCGGTCAACACAACGACAATTGCCTGGCCAAGTGTCAAAACAATAGCACACACCTTTTGAGCGATCTGGAACAATTCGCGGTCCTGCTTGCTTTCGAGGTTCACCTGCAGTAGCTGTGTGCCCTGCAAGAACTGGAAGATCATAGACGACGTGATAATAGGCGATACCCCAAGCTCCATTAGAGTACCGCGGTTGGACGCCAACATGGCTCTCAGCCATAGCAGAGGATCACTGCCCTCGCTAGACACAATGCCATACAGCGGAATTTGGCCCAGCACCAAGAAGATCAGCAGAGACACAGCTGTCCAGATCAACTTCTGGTTGTATGGCACTTTGCGCTCAGGTGCGATCACCTCGGGCAAAAAAGCCTCGAAGGGTTTGAATAGATCCAGCAAACGCCCACTCATTTCAGGCTCGCAGTGTTTGTATGTAACTTGCTGGGCTTGATTTGGCTACGCAGTTGGAACCACACAAAGACACTATCGCGGGATGTGGTACTCAAAGACTGCAAAGAAACTCGTCGGTCTAGTTTCCTGAACAGCTTAATTGGAACTGAGTTGCAGTAGCTGTAACTGAAAGGAACACGTATCTTGAAAAAACTATGGATCTCGCTATCACGTGACCACGCGAGGTACCGCGACACCGCGCGCGAGGAACCAGATGCCCAGTCCGATATTTCGAACAGAGCTGAGGTTATCTATCTCGGATACTGGTCCGTGATAAGTCTTATTATGCTATAAAGCTATATTACATAGCAATTGATGTCCATTTTTAGACCTTGCGCCGCCAGAAGATCAAGTACAGCAGCACCGAGAACAGTAGGGCAACTGCCAGAGCACCAGTGGAATTCCAGAAGACATGTTGAATGCAAACTGGAGTGACAGGGATGGTACCACTGGAAGTACAGTCGGCATCGAAAATATTGGCGTACATTAGCCCAAACAAGATAGAGCCAAGGGCCGGCGTTATCATAAAGGACCCATATGCGGTGCCGAAGACAGCGTCGCCCCACACGGCCAGCGTGAGCGTCGGGCAGACGGTGAAGAGGCCACCATAGCATGCACCGCTGAGCGCGCTGGCTAGCGATAGGATTGAACTTTCCGGGGTTCTGGTCGCCAAGATAACGAACCATTGGCCCAGCACGCCCAGCACGAGCACCGACCACTGGACTATCATCTTTGACACACCTTTGTGGATACAGAGATCGATTATCACGCCCGTCAGGAAACGCGAGCACGTTGATGCGATCGCGAATTCCGAGAGCACCGACGACTGGCCCAGCAAACTGGATAGCGAGCCCATGTTGGTGAGGAACATCTCCATCGGACCCAGGGACAGCAGCATCACGAAGCCCATAAAGTACGCTGCAGGGTCGTGGAAGAAATTGCGCAAGCGGAGGCGAATATCCTGCGGTAGCAGTGGTTCGGTGGGGTCCTGCGTACCTGCAAAGGCCATTGTCGCGGCTTTGACCTTGAGCATCGTGACGATGCTGGTCGCAAACCACATGCAGAGGCTGATCAACGTATACGCGACAGCCAGAGTCCAAAATACACGAGAAAGGTCAAGATACGGCAGTCCGTTTCGGAACCACGGTATCTTGAGCAGCTGCGACCCCAGCACGGACGCAAGGCCGTAGAACGTCGTCGGGAGACTTATCGAGCACAGCTTGCTGGCTGGGTACAGCTTCGATGTAGTGAATAGCGCACTGAAGTAAAGCGCACTGGTCGAGACGCCTATCAGTGTGAAACACAGCACGCTCGCGTAAAAATGCGGCTCTCCTGATGCAAAGACCCACGCTGCGTATGCGTAGGTCGGGACGAACCCCATGAAAGACAGCCACGACAGCATCACGGGCCCATGTGCGTCAGACAGCAGACCTAATAGCGGCGGCGTGATGTAGCCCCCAAAGTTCACCGCACTGAACAGCACGTTCACCTCCACGGCAGAATACCCCAGGTGCTCCTGCCAAGGCTCCGAGTATAGCGAGATCTGGCTGATAAACCCCGCCGGAATGCACGCACAGAGAGCTACGAGGAAGGCTGACACATGAAGGGTACTCCAGTCGAAACCGGACTCGTGCAACCAACTCCTCACGTGGTAGGTGAGCTTGTGTTCTAGGCTCGATAGGCTCATCCATGCAATACCGGCTACGGCCTGCTCCCTCTAATTGTGGTGCTATACCGGGGAAGATTGTGGTAACATGCGGCGGAGATGTATATATCAACCTCGCTAAATCGACCTCTTAGATAACATGTATGACCAACATGCGCGATCAGTAGACATCCGGCCTGACTAAGAAGACACGGAAAAAGAAAACACGCCAACGCAATTGCCTGTGTTCCAAAAGAACAGGCCGCGGCATGCAGCCTACTAAGCCGGCATACAGTTGTGGTCTCCTCCTAAACAGTGACTAGGCATATCTAGCCGCTCACATTTACATACGCGGCGCGGGACACTAGGCTAGCGGCGGGGAAAATCACGACCTCGGCGAAAATCACGACCGCAAAGCCTTGGCCACCTCGTTCAGGCAGCCGTACCTCTTGGACTTCCACTTGCTGGAAGTACTGGTGTCCCACGAAACCCGGCGGGACGCCGACGGACACACCGCGGCGTGTGCCGCGTGCTGTTTGAAGTGCTCCCGCAAGAAGGTTTCAACCTCCTGCGCGTTGAATGGCGGCCGCTGCCTTCGCGTCTTTTTGCCGTCCTTTGCATCGTGGGCTGGGCCGTCGCGCTGCGTAGACGAAGGGGTCAATGACGCCGTAGAGCCGGACGAGGAGCCTGGGGACGCCACCGCCGCCGCACTGCTGGTGCTGCCGGTACGGGCTGCGCCGCCGTGGCTACCCGCAGTAGGGCCCGCGCCGCGCTTCGCAGATGCTGCCGCCGCCCACCCGGTGAGCTTAGGTCTGGGTACGTGCGCCATTGCTGTTGCTGCCCTCCGCGGTATGGCTCCGTGCTTGGATACCCAGATGGCCGGCGCGTCCAGCAGCGCGGCAGCATCAACACACACGTGACCACTGCGTAAAAAGTGATACACACTGCTCCCTTCTCGAGCCACCGGGCCGTAGCAACACAGCGCCGCAGGAAACGTCGGCCGCCGCGGCCATTGCCCTGGCGACGGCTAGCTGGCCCCCCATGCGGCGCGGATACCTCTGCGCCGCCATTCCTGTGCTCCCTGTTCCTTGTCGCCAGGCGGCAAACGGCGCGCCTGGCTGCTGGGCACATGCCGCTGTTACGGTCATAGCGCCCCTACTCCGGCTGGCGCGGCCTGGCTTGGCCGGACCTGGAGCGCCGTGCATGCGCGCCGCGCCTCGGCGCAGGCGCCGGCGTGCCAACTCCCCGGCGCGTGCCACGTGACAAATCACGTGCGCTCCCTTAGCCCGGGCGGCCAAATTGCCGCTCTGCCCATCGATCCGGAGCAGCACCTCCAGACGTCGGAGCAACGGTGGGCTGGGGGTACTGTTAGTAATGAGCCCTGTTCCCCCACAAAGGTCGGAAAAAGCCGGTACAAGCTCCTACGGACCCCTGTGGCGCTGCGGCTGAGTTGACACTTCAACCAATGGCGGCTCCTCCCGGCGTTGCAGTCCCTATCCACCACGAGGAGGGGGACAAGCTGTGGTGATATATAAGGCGGCCAGTGGCACAGACGGCGGCATGCTACGACTACGGACTCCAAGCAGAAATGGCTACCGTCAACCCACAGAGACGCGATTCCGCAGAGGCTATCGACACAGATATCATCACGCTTGCGCGTTTTATTCTGGAGTCGCAACGCAACTCGGCTAAGAATGCGACGGGCGAGTTCAACCTGCTGCTCAACTCGCTATCGTTTGCGTTCAAGTTCATCTCGCAGACGATACGGCGCGCGGAGCTGGTGAACCTGATTGGGCTCTCTGGCGCGTCGAACGCGACTGGGGACCAGCAGAAAAAGCTGGACGTGCTGGGCGATGAGATCTTCATCAATGCGATGAAGGCCAGCGGGAACGTCAAGGTCTTAGTGTCGGAGGAGCAGGAGGACCTGATTGTGTTTCCAGAGACCGGCGGCACTTACGCAGTGTGCTGCGATCCCATTGACGGGTCGTCGAACCTGGATGCCGGTGTGTCTGTGGGTACGATAGTTTCGATTTTCAAGCTGACACCGGACTCGAGCGGGACGATTAAGGATGTGCTGCGGTCGGGCAGGGAGATCGTAGCGGCGTGTTACGCGATGTACGGCGCATCCACGCACGTCATGCTGACGACAGGACAGGGCGTCAATGGTTTCACGCTTGATACCAGCATCGGCGAGTTCATCCTAACGTACCGGGACTTGCAGATGCCGTCGCTGCGCAGCATCTACTCGATCAACGAGGGAAATATGCGTTTCTGGACGGAGGAGATCCGCGGTTTCGTAGAGGGGCTCAAGAACTCCGAGAAACCGTACTCGGCGCGTTACATCGGGTCCATGGTGGCGGACGTGCACCGTACGTTGCTGTATGGGGGCCTGTTCTCGTACCCCTCGGACAAGAAGAACCCTAACGGGAAGCTGCGCCTGCTATACGAGGCGTTCCCTATGGCATTCTTGGTCGAGCAGGCCGGTGGCAAGGCCGTCAACGACCGCGGTGAGCGCATACTGGACCTCACGCCGGAACACATCCACGATAAGTCGTCGATCTGGCTCGGCTCTGCCGGCGAGGTCGACAAGTACTTGGCCCACATTGGCAGGGCGTAGAGCTGTGGCAGGTATGTGTTCGTGGGTACAGAGTGCCTACTTAGCAGCGCTATATGTACATAACTCGTCGCAACGTTTATATGATACCCATAAGGTCACTCACTCACTTCAAGAGGCGCGTCACCTCCGTGATATCTTCTTCGCAGTCCACAAACTCCTGCTGCTGCAGCGCCTCCTCGGGGAGGCTCGTGTCTACGGTTGCAGACGCGTAGCCCAGCGCCTCGTACTCCGCCTGCATCTTGGCGTGCACGTCTTGCACAAGCTTGTCCACATCGTCCTTCGTCATATTGGACGTGTCGATCGGCTCCAGCACCTTGGCCGTGATCTTGCCGCGGTTGAAGATGCCCAGCCGCGGGTTGAACACCGTGCTCGTGTTGCACATCACCACCGGGATCACCGGGATCTTCGCCTGCTGGGCCAGATGGAACGCCCCCTTTTTGAACGGCAGCAGCTGCAGCTCTGTCGAGTACGACCGCGTGCCCTCAGGGAAAATCCACGCCGCCTGCTTGTTGCGTTTCAGGCGCTCCAGGGACGAGTTCAGCGATTGCACGCTCTTGCTGCGGTTCGACCGGTCTAGGAACACCGTCCCACTCAACGCCATGAACCACCCCAGGATCGGCACCCACCGCAGCGACTCCTTCGCTGTCACCGTGCACCCTGGCGGGAACGCCCGCCCCAGCAGCAGTACGTCCAGCTCCGACTGGTGGTTCGACACAATCACCGCCGGTAGCTGTCCCAGACGCTCGCTGTTGATCAGCTTTATGCTAATCCCCAGGCACCCGCCCAGAAAGTAGAACGCCCGCGCAGTCGTCCATTGCGCAAGGTGCCGCTTGCCCACCACCGAAAGCACCAGGGATGCCACCATCCCGTACACAGCACATGTCGACACTAGCAGCACCGCCACCGTTGACTTTGCATAGAAGATCACCTTACCGAAAACCCCCATTACTATGCTGCGTATCTCGCGCAGTTGTACGCAACGCGAGTGGCCAACTCAAGGCCGCCACCGAAAAAATCCCACTTTTTATAGTGCCCGCGCAGCTCCCAGCACATCGGAGCAGCCATGGACACTGTGAACAGGTGCAAGGTCTACCCACTGGCGCGCTTTGTCCGTCCCCGCCAGCACTCGTTGGACTGGCTCGCCGCCGGCGCCGCCCCTGGAAAAAACGCGCACTTCGTGCACATAGTGGAGCGCACCATGGGCGAGCTCGCTGCCTGGCGCCTGCGCGTGCTCGCACGGTTGCTGGAGGACGGCGCCGTAGTGATAGTAGACTGCGTTGCGGTGTGGGGGCGTGCTGTAGCGCAGCATGCGAGCTCCGGCCGCATCCACTACGTCCGCGACCCCGGCGTGCTGAGTTTTTCGGGCCTGTTGGGCTTCCTCGCGCAGCTCGCGGACGCCCCTGCCACGACGCTGCGGCGGCGCTGCCGTGAGCAGGCCGCGGCCCGCGCGCCGCTAGCCGCCGTGGTGCTAGACAATATCTCTGCGTATCGTGCGCCGCCGGCTGCGCTGAGCGCGTTGCGGCGCGCGCTGGAAAACCTACAGCTCGCGCAGGGCTGCGCGATAATGACCGTGGGCTACGGCATTGAGTACTACGAGGGCGTGGAGGCCAGCTTTCCCACGCGCGCGGGAGAGGTCGGGCCGTGGCCGACGCGGCTGGACCACGCGTACCTGGCCTCGATGGATGCGGTGGTGGTGCCAGCGACGGAAAAAGCAACGGCGGCCAGCGCCGACGCTGAAAAAACGCGGGCGGCGGGGCGCGCAGCTGTCCCTCTTCCACCAGGCCAGAGCGATGTCAGATAGTCGGCGCGGGTCGTACGTGCCCGTCGAGTTCACCGCGGAGGTGCAGCAGCAGTGTCTGAAGCAGGTTGAGTTCTACTTCAGCGAGTTCAACTTTCCGTTTGACAAGTTTCTGCGTACGACGGCGGAGCAGAATGAGGGCTGGGTGCCGATCACGACGATCGCCAGTTTCAACCGGATGAAGAAGTTCCGGCCGGTGGACGAGGTGGTGCGCACGCTGCGCACGTCGACGGTGCTGGAGGTGAGCGCCGACGGGGAGAACGTGAAGCGGCGCGTGCCGTTGAGCCTGGAGGACCGCAAGGTGCGCAGCGAGCGGACGCTCGCTGTGATGAACTTCCCACGGCTGGACGACGAGCGGGAGACGGTGAGCAACGAGGACAAGCTGGAGCTGCAGGAGAAGCTGGAGCGCTTCTTCTTCGGGCTGGAGGCGGCGAGCGCGGCGGCGATCCAGCAGATCCGCCTCAAGCGCGACCACCGGAAAAAATTCAACGGGACGGTGCTGCTGGAGTTTGGGGGCGAGGATGAGTGCAAGGCGTTCCTGGAGGCGTACAGCAAGGAGGACGGGCTGTCGTTTGACGGGCGGAAGCTGGACGTGCTGACGAAGCAGCAGTATGACGTCCAGCGCGAGGCGACGCGGAGCAAGAACTTTGGGGGTAACGGCCAGCGCTCCCGTTCCTTCACAGGCCACCGCAAGAATATGCCTCGCGCCAAGAAGGCGAAGGCGGACGACGCGGGCGCGCCCGCGGAGGCCGCCGCTGGCGCTGCACCCGAGGGTGGCGAGAATGCGTCTTCGGACAAAGCCGCGCCCGCTGCCGCCGTGGCCGCGGCGGAGGCCGTGCCCACCGCGGGGTCTGTAACCGAGTAATCATTGTCCTATATACGCTACGTACGCTCGCTACGCCGCGCAATGCATCACATCGTACTGCAGTAATCACAGCCGTGGTGCACAAGAAGCATCACTCATGTTGCCGTTGCCGAAGCAGAGGCCGTCGTCTTGATGACGTTGAGTTTGCGCGGCCGGTTCGTCAGGCGCTCAGCGGGGTCGTACCAGCCAATGGCGCTCGGGAACGGCGCGGGAGGCGCGTGGTTGACGGCGGACGACATGGTGTATGACCAGCCCATGGTGATGGTCGTGTCCTGGAGAAGCGTGGGCACGGGCGTTGCGAAGTAGGTGACGCCCGAGGTTGGGTAGCGGCGCGACCACGTGCGCGCAGTCACCTTCGTACCGGGCTGTAACTGCATGGGCGCATGCCGCAGCCGCCCCGTTTGTGACGCGTATGGCACCATCCAGGGTTCCCACCCTTGTACGCTGACGATGCGCGCAGGCGGCCCCCGATCCTGGCTGTCAGGCATCGCGCGGGTACCGCTCATGCCGCGGAGGAGAAACCGCTGCGTATACTGGATTGTTGTCCCACCCTTCACATTGCTGAATAGCTGGAACAGGTATGTTCCATCCCGGACGGCGCCCTGCCGTATTGCCACCTCGTAAGAGCCTCTCCGCACAGCGGATTTGTCGAGCTCCGCCACGGCCTCATCCAAACACTGCAGGGCATCGTTGGGGCCTCCACAGAGGAGGACTTTGACGTGCTCTATGTCGTCCAGGGTCGGTGCATCTCCGTCGTCCGACCATTCTATCCGTACTCTGGCTGTTCCCCGCGACACACTCACCTGCGTCCGGTCACGTGGAGCTTTAAATGAGAAGTCCGCTACTGTGGACTGCATGCTCCATAGCAGCGTCAGCACAAGAAATGTCAGACGGCCGTATTTCATGGTGCTGCTGCTATATGTTATCTTAACGTTATTCTGTCAAAGTGCTTTTATATATATGATGTTCTGGCCCTGGCCTGTTGCTATGACCGTCCAGAAAATAGTCTTCTCTCCTGTCGCTCGCTGCAACAAGGGCCAGACGCCGCGCCCGCGCCCCTTTGGTCCATCGCAACCACGTGACAGATTATTACAACCTCATATCATATGCGGTGTTCGGGCGTACGGAAGTGCGCTGGAGAACCACGTGATCGTTTATAAGAACAGAATATCCACCACTGATATCCGTTGAGTAGAAGAGTCTTCCAGATTACTGCAGTAGTACTACTTGTCGTAATTCTTGGCGTGTAGCTATGTATTACCTATCTAGGAATAGTAATTAGACTGCTTTTATACTTCGTTATGGAATTTCTCGAGGGTTTCTGATTGTTTTTATTTAAGAACTACGATTAGGCCTCTGAAGCAGATATTGGGGCCTAAAATTTTTGAATATTCGTTATAGCTTTCTGAGTTATGAACTTTGCACTTATTTGTAGCTGAGTAGTCGTTTGCTCTGGTGCTGTATTTTAGTGTTTCCTAATGTTTCTAGGATGGCGACACATTTGCACTATTTTTGGTATCTTCTCCGCACTCATCAAGGCGAATGTTTGCATTCGTAATTAGAAGCACACTGGCTTTCTACAGAGTGCATCTGCTGATTCGGAGAGATGGGGACACTCTACAACGTGCTGAGTATGCGGGTAGCTGGAACAGCACAACATGAAACTGCAGCCAAAAACAGAACAATAAACATTAAATATTAACGTGGTCCTGCTCTCGAAAAGGTAGCAAACCGAACGAGACGGTTTCCTTTAAGGATACCTTGCTCCGCGCCATAGCTGCGCAATGCCTCATACGGCTCAGCGACAGCAGACTTGACACGCAATCCCAGCGAAACGTTACTATGGGACTACGAAATTAAGTCAGGGCCCGTTGGATAGTAGACAGACTCAGCAGGTAATCCAATGAATGGTAGGCGACCCTAGCGGCTAAAGCCATCTGGAAACTGGCAAGAAGTTACATCATGTGTGAAGATTTTGAGCGCGAAAACTGTGACTATGCCAAGGCGTTCGCACGTTGAAAATCTGAAGGATGATTATGAGGGATTATCGGTGATGCTTCCCGATGTCCTAATCCGTACTAGGGTGTACGGAAGTACAATGCAAGTCGCACGTGATCGTATATATATGAATACCACTAGTGATACTAGTTTAACTAGAATAGTCCTGCGCATGCTGCGATACTACTAACTTATCTTCAAATAGTAGTAACAAGCGTATCCGTATCTTGGCGACTTCCGTTGCTATGTTAATGGTAATATAACAGAAGGTGTATGAGCCACATTGAGTGGTTCTTCGATAAAGAACCAGAGTTATATTTGCTCTTTACCGCCGTAACCCGTAGCACCATTCTAGTTAACTACTATAGCTAATTCTATTCCTATCATTAGCCTATCACGTGACTCTGTTGTACTTTATACACCGAATACCAACCACATTGTAAAAGCAGATCTGCCCACGCGCACGTGCGACCGGCGGCAAGCCCTGAGCTCGGTCTTCTGAGTCACGTGAGTCCGGGTCCGAGCCGCCGCGGGGTTAATCTTTAGGTCCAGCGAGTAACCCGCATTGTATACTACAATGCAGGACGTTAGGTGTAAAAGAAACGGCTATGGTAGGCACGCTATCATACGACGCTGATTGTCGGTGTAATTGATGAAGATGCATATATAGCCCAAGCATCGGAGTACTTGTCAGTCGTCTTCTGTCTGGAGGTCAATGGCTTCAATGAGTGCAGCTGGGGGCTCCACTACGGCGACCGAAACCGTCCACCAAAAGGTGGCAGTCGACACCGACGGCAATGTCTTCAAGGTGCCAGACTTTACGATCAAGGAACTGCTGAGAGCGATCCCCGCGCACTGCTACGAGCGGAGCCTGGTGCGGTCCATGGGCTACGTGCTGCGCGACATTGCATGCATTTTGGCTACCGGGTATCTTGCACAGTGTGTGCTTTACCCTTACGTGGCTGACATGCATGTGTCAGTGCGTTTCGCGTTCTGGTTTGCGTACTCGCTGGCGCAAGGTTTATTCTGCACGGGGCTCTGGGTGCTGGCGCATGAGTGCGGGCACCAGGCCTTCAGCGAATACGGCACCATCAACGACTTGATTGGCTGGATCCTACACTCGTACCTAATGGTGCCGTATTTCTCTTGGAAATACTCGCACGGCAAGCACCACAAGGGCAACGGGCACATGTCACGTGACATGGTCTTCGTGCCTGTGCGTGCCGAGGAATTCCGTAAGCGGCGGGGCATCATAGGCGAGCTGGCAGAGCACAGCGGCGACTCGCCGCTGCGCACGCTGTCGGAATTGGTCACCCAGCAGTTCTTTGGCTGGCTGATGTACCTCACCACCAATGTGACTGGCCAGAAGTATCCCGGCCGGTCCAAGTGGACGCAGAACCACTTTTGGCCGTTCTCGCCAGTCTTCGAAAAGCGCGATGCGCTCTTCATTCTGCTCTCTGACTTAGGTATTCTGACACAGCTGCTGGTTCTGCGTGCATGGTACTTGCACTTCGGCGGATGGTCTGTGTTCATACACTGGTTCGTGCCATACGTGTGGGTCAACCACTGGCTAGTTTTCGTCACGTTCCTACAACACACAGACACTACGATAGGCCGCTACGAAAGCGAGGAGTGGACGTTTGCCAAGGGCGCGGCATGCACGATCGACCGCGAGCTGCCCTTCATCGGGCCGCATCTCTTCCACGACATCATAGAAACCCACGTGGTGCACCACTACAGTGCGCGTATTCCGTTCTACAACGCGCGCGAGGCTTCCGAGGCGATCCAGAAGGTGATGGGCGAGCACTACCGCCAGTCCTCGGAGAGCATGTGGGTCACGCTGTGGAAGGCCGCGCGGGCGTGCCAGTACGTGGACGGTGACAACGGGGTGATGATGTACCGTAACATCAACGGGATTGGCGTCGGGACCGGTCCCGAGGCGAAGAAGACCAAGTAATTAGACCGCATGCCAGTAGACGCTGTGTCCATTGCGGTGCATATGGCTAAACTAATATACATACGCAATTGAATATATATCATTGCTCCCTGGCATTCATATCTGGTGCCGCTGCTCCCCGCCTGGCGGATCGCGGCACTCAGTGGTAGAAGTAACCACAGACCTTGCCGACATGCTCGTTCAGCCACATGTCCACGTTGTCGAACTTCATACCGCAGTGCTTGCAGCGCCCGTGGATCTTGGCGCGCTCGCGCTTCTTCGTGCCCGGAGGATACTCGAAGTGCAGCGCCTTAAGATGGTTCTTGTACGTATCGCAGCGCGAAAACACGCCTGTGATATGGCAGTTGGATGTCTCAAACGCCAGCCGCCGGCCCTTCGTCGGGTAGATCTCCATGTCCAGCTTGATCAGCGTCGAGTTGAACGGGCACTTGTACGTACCCTGTATCATATGTAAACTTTTTAGTTGCTCGGTGGGGATGCTGCTCTCCAGCTTGCTGCCCGCGCCTTGCTGCTGCTGCTCGTCCCCGTCCGCCTTGGCCATCTCCTGGCTCGGCGAGAACTCGTCCTTCCAGTGTCGCTTCTTGTGCCGCTGCAGGTCGTTCGACCGCGCGAAGCCCCGCGAGCAGATGTCGCACTTGTGCGGCCGCGCCTCCGGGTCCAGGTGCGTCGACTTGTGCGTCGACAGGTTCGCATAGAAGTTGTGGCACACCGGGCACTCCTTCTTCTTCCGCGGCTTGTTCGTCTTGTACACCTTCGCGCCCGCCCCGTGCGGCAGACCCAGCTGCGCCTTCAGCGACGGCGACCCGTCCACCGACGACGGCTGGCTCCCCCCCAGCCGCCCGCCGTCCAGCGAGGCATGCCGGAACGGCATGAAGTAGTTGTTGTGGTCCGGCGACAGCGACCCCGACATCGACCCCGTCCGGCTCACGTTCGATAACTGGTACGACAGCAGCGACTCGCTCGCGCTGCCGCCGCCGCTCGCCCCGCGCCCGTGCGCGGCCGGCGCCGCGCCGCCGTGGAAGTCCTGCTCCGTCGCTGCCCGGATCAGATTGTCGAACGACGAGATCGGTGGCAGCGTGATGTGGTTGTCCTGCGCCATGCTCCTTGCGCCCCGGTACGTAGGGCTAGCAGATACGGCAGAAACTGACTGGGCCCACACAGAACGCACTCTAGTCTGCTGCCTCAATCGGAACCTGCGAAAAAAAGACCAGACATGCCTACGTCCGCCCCTCTGTGCACGCCTGCGCTATATATACCGCCGCGCAGCGTACGCCCACGCCCACAAAATGCTACATGAAATACATAATTTCGGTCTGCTCTGCCCAGTCCCAAGCGTACTGGAGTCATCTGCTATGCTTTGGGTAACACTTTGCTCGATTTTTGCCCAAGCCATGGCACGCCAGCGCGGCTGAGAACTATATTGCGCGGCTTGCACGCTATTTTCCAACTGCCCTGCCGGCCATTCGTCATCGGCGAGAATTACGGGATGATAAATACCTCTGCGCGTTCCGCCAGCGTTTCTTAATCAGCAGGATTTACCGAAGGCCGAGCCGTGGGACCTGCGGCCCTACGGCCCCCACGGCTGTTGCCCACGGCTGTTGCCCGCGGCTGGGCGCGTTCGCGCCCCCCGAGGACGCAGGAACGCCGGATCTTGGGCGGCCGGCCGAGGGTCACGTGCCGCATCACGTGGTGCCATCACGTGGACGCCACAGTGGCGCCACAGCAGGGCGGCACGTGGTTGACACGTGACGGCCGTGGCGCGTGAGGGCATATAGCGGCCGTGACGCGCCCCCAGTACGCGGGCAGCCCACGACGACATGGCGCAGGACACGAGAGGGCACGGGCCGGGCGCGGGGCGCGAGCGCGCAGAGTGGATCGGGATGCAGGCGCAGGACCCGGAGCAGGCTGCGCACTTCGGGCGGCTGATCGACCGGCATCTGCCCTGGATCCCGATCCACCGGGTGCGGAAGAATCGGTCGCTGTGCTGGACGCACTACCTGTGCCAGGACGGGACGCTGAAGGTGCTGAAGTGCAAGCACTGCGGGGGGCTGATTGCACATGTGGGGAAGGACCGGTCGTCGACCAGCAGGTTCCGGTCGCACCTGAAGCACCACCACCGGATCGATCCGAACTCGGACTACTACACGGGCGCGTCGCTGCTGCCGGTGGCGGCGCCAGGGGGGGCGGAGGAGGGCGGGCGGCCAGCGCGCGAGCGGCGGACGGTGCTGCGGACGGAGCTGCTGCTCGGGATCATAACGGCGGCGCAGGACCTGCGCGCGGACTTTTTCGAGAACAGCGTGGTGAAGGAGCTGCTGGCGCGGCTGTCGGCCTTTGAGACGCTGGACCTGCCGGCGGCGATCGCGCAGACGGCGCGGGACATCGACGACATTGTGGCGCGCACGGTGCGCTTCAACGAGCGACACGAGGGCGCGCGATTCGAGGCGCGGCCCGGGACGCCTGCGTACGCGCTGAAGCTGGAGGTCGCGGAGCGCGTGCACGCGCTGTCGCAGGTGACATTCTTTGCGCTGTCGTTTCGCCGCTGGGCCGCGAGCGGTATTTGGACATGGTTCCTGAATTTCTACGACCCAAACGAGGGCCGGCAGTACTCGCTTGTGGTGGACGCAGGCGTGTCGGCTGGGGCGACCGGGGAGCCGCCGGAGGAGCACTCGGTGCAGCTGCAGTACCCCGGGCTGGGGCGCTATGTTGTGAGCTATATGGCGGCCGGGGAGGAGGCGCCCGACTCATGGAACCCCTGTATCGTCGCGGAGCTGCAGCGGAGTTTTGCGCTGCTCTTTGGGGAGCCCCTTGGCCCGCCACCTGACGTCGTGATGTCTGTCGGGCACGTAGAGCTCTCGAACCCTCTTTTGCGCCAAGTGCTGGATTTCTCGCAGAGTTCACAGGACGTTTGGCGTTCGAGCCTATCGAAATTCGATTTGACGAACTATTCCACGGTTACTGAGACAATTACTTCTCTGCTGAAGCTGCGCCCGCTGCTGGATATCCTGGAGCCCATCCCGTTTACCCCGGCCAACTACCTGGACATGGTACACTTCACCAATGTCAGCCAGGGATTCAACCGGGCCTTCCAGTTCTTTACTTCTGCGCCCGACCAGACGTGGATTTTCAGCTTACTAACGGTAATGGCACTTTCGGAGCATCTCGCCCAGACATTGGAGGAGATGGGCAGTCGGAGTATGTTCAGTAACCACCTAGAGGACTGCGTATCGTCAATCTCGAAACTACGACGCCGCCTGATGGGGCGCGATCTCTACATTCTGGCGTCGTTTTTGGTGCCAACAACTCTATTCGATGACCAGCTGTTAGCTACTGTGTTTGGCACAGAATCCCTGCCAAAGATTATTAATAGCGTGGTTGACATGGTGTACCACATTCTGAAGGACTATTTCGACGCACCAGTGATGCCTGCTGACACAGAAAACACGGAACTGGACACATCTGCATATAGATCCGCTGTGTCTGTAGATAGCGACGCAGAGGAAGTTGCTACTAGCTGCGGGGCCAGTATTTCTGCGCTTGCGGGAGATTCCCGGCTGGGCGCTGAGAATGGCAAGTCCCAGGCTGGCGCAACCCTTACAGGCATATCAACTGAGCTCGAGGAGGTTATCAAGGACGTTATCAGAGGGGATCTCTATGCCTACCTTAATGTTGTCAATGACGTCGTGCCCTCGTGGTTCCAAGTCCATTGTTCGACAATGGGCATCAGCAAAAGCACCGACGAGGAAGACCGCGGCCAGTACAAGCGGAACGATACACCGCTTTCACCTCTCGATGTTTTCCTGGATATTCACGTCCCTGTCGCCAAACGATTCCACTCAGAGAAGTGGAACGCGCTACGCCCTGTGATACGTTTCCTACTGAAGTACATGAACTCTCAGCCGAGCGCGACAATGAACTCAGCCGCGTCCTTCATGGCCACTTACAGACCCATCGCTGAGGACAGCATGCTACGCGAGGTACTCAAGGTAAAGTCGATGGACAGGCAATTCGATTCCACCAAGGTCGACTTTGACCACGACAGCCTACCGCTGGTGTGCAAGTACGCCAGCAAGACACAGTGTCCCACAGGGGAGTTGTCGCGGAGCCCAGCAGAGTCATCATCGGAGAGCGCCGCATTGTAACAGTAGGAAGGTAAAATTAATAATATACGTATGCATCTGTCTAGACCTACATGTAAAATTTCCTTATGGAACGCCTTGCATTCATTATAAACATGTAACGCGGCGCGGGGTGCGCGCCAGGGCCTTCGGGACAGCGTTCCACGGTAGACTCCATATAACTTTTAGACACAGCGCATACTGTGCGGCTCAAGCCTTTCTGGACGAAGCGCGGGTCGAGCCCTGCTTAGATCCGGTAACCTTCACCGCTGCGTCTGCCGCCGCTGCTGCCGCCGCTCTGACAGGCTTCACCTCCTTCTTGGCCGTCCCCTTGCGGTATGACTGGATGTAGAAAGAAATGAACAAGAACAAGTAAGACGTCAAGATCAAGTAGCCGTACGCAGCCGCATCCTCTTCACCGTAGCAGCTGCCCCAGTGCGGAAGCACCCCGTCAAAGTACTTGTGAGCGTAGAACGTGTACGTCCCGAAGTATACAAACGCCAGATCCACCAAGAACTGCACAATCTGCAACCTCGTCACCCACTCCTTCCACCACACACGCACCCCACGTGCCGACAGAAAGTAGTACCAGTACATCACCACATGCACACCCAGATTCAGCGAGATCGGAACCCACTCGATCGACGTGTGCCCACGCAGCTGCGCGTAACACAACAGCGCCGTCGCGCCATGGTGGTACGTGTGCAGAAACAGCAGCTTCTTGCGCTTCAAAATCAGAAACACCGTGTCCAGTAGCTCCACGTACTTCGTCAGGTAGTTCAGGTAGTACAGCGTCACCAGCTTCGGGGCAAACGCCCCCGGCGCGCAGATCGCCCACAGCAACCCGTGCCGCCAGATCATCGGCACCACCTGCTCCACCATCAGCAGTAGCAGCGCCAGCGACGCCGTCGTCAGCACAAGGTTGTGCAGCTGGAACAGCCAGTTCAGCTGCAACGCCGGTGCGCGCGCTGCGCGCAGCACCGCTTGCCCGCCAAAAATCACCACATAGTACGCTGCAATCGCTCCCAATGCCTGCCACCCGCTCGCCATGAACGTTTCTTGCTGCACAAACCGGAAAGACTCCGCGGGATATCCCACCACTCGCTCGAACGCAGCCGAGAATAGTGGCCACAGCTGTATGCCGAATGGCCGGTCTACCGTCGGCCTCCCTACACGCAGTAACGGCTGGCCTCTCACATAATCAGCCACGCTCTGAAACTGAGCTGTCGCCTGCTGTAGTTTGTCCATAAGTGCTTGCTATCTCAAGGTCAAATGCAATATCAGGCGCCCACCACGCTAGGAAGTAAACCAGTGGTGAAGCCGTTGCTTCCTTCTGAGAATTTTCACTGAAAAAATACGCTTCTCACTGTTTCGTGCACAGGTTCATCATATTTCCTGTACGAAAGTAGTGACAGAAACTAATATCCGTAGACAGATCGGACGGTCGTACGGCGACAAGCGGGGCGGTGGCGACGTTGCCGGGTGCAGCTGACGAGTATTAATGGCAGGCGCGGCGGCGGCAGAGCGGCGGCGTACATCGGAGGTAATTCGTATGTATTAGTATGTTCGGAGAAGCTATGGAAAGTGGGGCCTATCCCCAAAAGTCGAGTGAGGCGATAGTGTCGTAGCCCCGCTCGTCCTCGTAGACGTAAATAGTCTCCTGCGAGGAGGAGTGCAGCATGCGGATTTTGTCGCCGAGGATGCAGCGGACGAGCTCGCCCGTGTCGATCCGGCGAATTTCGATGAAGTTGGAGTCGAAGGCGAGGATGTACGGGTACCAGATGGCGAACTTCTCGGGCTCGCCCTCCCAGTGGATGGTGTGCGACTCGCGCTTGCGCCAGCCCTGGTTGTTGACGAAGAAGGCGAACTCGGAGTAGCACAGGAAGAACATGCTGCTGACGCGGTAGATGGCGATGGGTTTCAGGGTGTCCTTCCAGGCGAACTCGAGGGAGGTATCTGCAGGGTCCGGGAACGTTTCGTGGGCGTTCTGGGAGATGGAGACGATCTGGAAGCCCTTCTTGCAGCCGATGCAGAGGTTGAGGCGGAGGAAGGAGATGGAGACGGGCTCGGAGTCGAACTGGACCTCGTTGATCTTGCGCTTCATGCCGCGGCGGCTGCCGTCCATGAGGAGCGGGTGCTCGTGCTCGAACCACTTGATGGCGTGCGCGGAGCAGTGGGCGGTGACGATGATGCGCTTGCCGTCGCAGTCGCCATCCGCGAAGAAGTTGACGTGGTTGACCACCTCTTTGGCGTGCTTTTTGAAGTACTGGGTTCCGCTGTCGCCCTGGAGAAGGAGGTCGAGGTGGCAGCTGTAGAGCTTTTTGTCGACGAGCATGAGCACAGACTGGAACTCCTCCATGACCGAGATCTGGGTGATGTTGCTGCGCTGCACGATCCGCACGGGCATCGAGAAGTGGGTTGTGATCTTCTCCGAGCCCGGGGCCTTCTCGCGGCGGATGTTGCTCATGAATAGACCCTGGTTCGTGGCGATGAGCAACTTCCGGCCACCGTCGCAGGAGGCGACACTGTTGATCTTATTTGAGTAATCGAAGAAGCGGTCGCTTATTTTCGTCACATTGAATATATCATTGCTGGTGATGAGCTTTGTCTGCACCTTGTTGATCTTGTCCAGGAGTGTCTGGATGGCGGCGTACTGGGCGGCATATAAGGTAATCTGGAATCTGTGTTTGGCGCCGTAGTACAGAAATGTGACGGCGTTCTTGGGGTTGCCGTCGGGGCTGTAGTTTTCTGGGAAAATGACCTGGCCTGATGCGTCAGGCCGGCTCCCCACGTACTTCTTTAGAGGTGGCATATCCTCGCCTGGATACACAAACAGCAACGGAAGAGGGACAGGCCTCTGAAAGACTTTATGCTGATTCCATTTGTTGACTGGCTTCGCTTTCAAAAAGAGTAGCATGTTGTCTAGCATATAGAATTGGATGTCGCCAGCGACAGTACTATCTGACTTTGTTAGCTCCTTACGGGATAATAGCCCCTCGTGCATAATCTTACGCTTCTCATCATTTAGTCCCATATTAACGTACTCGTTCTTGAAAAGTATCTTCTGTTTTAGTAACTTAACATCGTGCCGATCCTGGGCAGCACCACTAGCTTTATCTATACGCTTCATAAAATCCTTCAATGCATCCATCGCGCGAGTGAGACTCTCCAAGTCACGCTTATTCGTTTCCGGGTCAGAAGACTTCATGATCTCCCGAACCAATAAGACGTATCTCCCCGGTCTCGAGACACCTTGCGAAAGAAAGGAATCGATACCATGCCGCAATTTCGAGTTCATCAAGTCCTCGTCAAATCTCGCAAAATATGGATTCACTGACCTCTGCGTTTCAATCAAATACTTGGCATACGGCCTAGATGCCACATATAACACAAAGGGTTCAAAAAACGGAATGAATTTCAAAAACACATCGCCGATACCTTCAACGATGGGAGATGCTTTCTGTCGTTCACTCAATGCATTTAAAAACCTCCGATTGACGGAGTATATATCGTTGACATGTGCGAACACATGCTTGATGAAGTTTTTTCTAATATCAGATGGAATAATGTTTGTTTCTGCCAATTTTTTCATAAATGTATCTCTTAAAATCTCCAAGGACTTGACAAAGTTCTTCTCCGTGATATAGACCTCGTATATGGCTTCTTGTCTCTTAATCTCCGTTTTGGAGAGGTTGCTCCATATCGACTCGTCCACGGAACTCGCCCACGAAGGCTTTTCCTCCTCATCATCATTAATGGCAAGTGAGATATTCCGCTGCAGCCCCCCATTGGGTTTCAAGTTCAATCTTGCCTGCTGTTCCAACCTTCGAGGACATGAAATAGAATAGCATAGCTTATCACGTGTACATGTGGCAGAGTAACATTCTGCCAACAGGGTAAAAACGCCGTTTACGCCATGCAATGTGTCAGGGTCAACTTGGTCATTTAAAAATTGCGGATCGCTGTTCGTCGAAGTCGAAGAGTAAAGGGTGGACGTGGTGCACACGGACGCATGCTGATTGTTTAGCACTGAGTTAGCCGATTTTAGTAGAGTCGGGTCAGTGGAGCCAGCATCCATCGCATACATGGACACAGCGGCGGCCGCTGCATCCATACTCCCAGTACCTCCAATTATCCGCGAGTTACCGGTGAACTCATAGACTTCATTCGGCGAGTCCCGCAACCGATGTTCATAAACAACGTCATGGAAGAGCTTTTGTGCGTCTAAAGCACGGCCTAGCAGCAACGCCAAGTTGCGGTCGGTAGTCCTAATGATAGAGCATAATGCATCCACGGCTTCTTGCCCGGTGAACGCATCTCTGTAAAGGAGCCCGTCTTTCTTGTGCTCGCCCAGCTGGATGGTCTTCTTGAACCTTGTGGCTACACGCGAGAGCATCGCAGGATACACTAACGGCCTTTTCATGGAGCTCGACGCAATGACGTGCTTAGAATATAATGTGGAGCTCGAACGATGATGCTGTGTGTAGTTCTTATTCTGCGTAAGGGTCGGCGTTGACTGTGCATATCTGTTCGGAATGCTGCCGTTTAAAGACGCTGAAGAATGTCGCGTCCGGATGCCAGGTCCGGTGGTAGATGCCCGGCTAACTCCGCTCGATGGAGCATGCGTCTGTGCGGCCTGTTGAATGTCGTACGCCGATGACGAAGGGCTGTACTTTTGTGGGATCGTTCTGCCTGTCGCGGCCTTACGCTTGTGCTGGAAAGTGGATGTTATATTTTTCAACGTTGCTGTGGTAAACGAGCCCGTACGTGTAGTGTATCCGGAACCGGAGTTATGCGCCATCGGATAGGTATCTACAACTGGCGCATCTCTGCCGTTCGTCTTAGGAAAAACTCCTTGCCGCGGCGAACGTTTGATGTAGGAATGTGGCGGCGTCACCGGCGATTCGATCTCATAGACAGGTCCTGGGTGCTCTTCTGGTACCCTTCCGCGCACAAGATAGGGGTCAGACTGCTCCGCGCGCTCGCCGTTAACATAGCCTGCCATGCGCTGCGGACTGGCGTGCACGGGCGTGCGCGGAGAAGCTGTCATGCAATGCCCGCCCGGCAGGTGCGGCGCCTCGCCGACCCCCGCCTCGAGCGACGCCGCGCGCTGGTATGTGTACGATGACATCAGCGCCCCACTCGGGGGCAGCATCTCGCCTACGTCGCCCGCAGGCGCTGCGGGCACGTACCCGTATTCGTCCACCGTAGTTCCCGCCTCAGACCCGCGCTGCAGTTCGTACTGCAGCGCTGCCCGGAAGTCGTCCTCAATCTCCGCCAGAAGCGCCTCGCACGGCAGCTCCTCCACGCGCTGCACCGGCCCCCGCCCACTGTCGTAGCACGCTCGCTGCCCGTCGCCCGGCCGCTCTGCTCTAAAAATGTCCGCAAAGAAGCTCTCTCGCCGCCGCGCCATTTCCACCTCCTGTAAGTCGCCTATCCTGCTGTCTGCCATCTGGATATCCTTCGCCCCGTAGCCTCGGCCTCCAATTAAACCGTCCAATCTGTTTAGCGACTGCTGCTTGCAATATTTCTTCCGTAGTGCCTCAAAAACCTCACACTACAGATACGTACTATATTTCCCTATTCAAGCTATACCACGAGCCCAAACCACTCCCAACGATTGATGCAGTAGCTCTTCTACCGAGGTTCTACCACTTATTCGCACCAGTATTGGACAACAGAAAGAACCTTGCTAAATCTACAGCTGCTAAGCAAAAAAAATGAAAAGCAGCACATCAAAGGCACTAGAAACAAAAGGAAGTACATAACCAGAGGGGCTCGCTGCGCTGAACAGGCAGGGAGTCCCAGAGCAATAAGGCTTTGTCCACGGGTAGTAGGGCATCGAATGGCTTGATTGCTCGAGCAGATTGCGCGACGAGGCACTGACACGGGCGGAAAGGACTGACGTATGAAGTGATTGTAATGGTGGAAGGGGGGGCATATTACGAAACTTTGCGAGCTGTAGCGTGGCCTCGCATGTTCTCGCAGCGTGGGAACGGTAATTGAGATGCCAGTATGTGCAACGGCGGGACGTGTGCAAGGGCACAGACTAACGGAAACAGGCGTATAACTCAACATTTGTGGGGGACGGCCACGACCGACTCGTAGGGAACTTTGTGCTGCTGCCACTGAACACGCGGTTCCGGGGGCCGGCGTATGCGGCGAACTCGGACTATGACATTGTGGACGAGTGCCTGGACCTTTTCCGGGCAAACTCGTTCTTCAAGAACTTCGAGATCAAGTCGCCTGCGGACCGGGTGCTAGTGTATGGGATTCTGTTTATCAACAGCTGTCTGGGCCAGCTCCGGCCGGGGATGGGGTACAACGAGGCGGTGAAGGCGCTGACGAATCTGGCACTGGACAGCTTCACACTCCCGGGGACTGTAGGATTCCCGCTAAACAACGTGTACTCTGTGCCGGTGGAGGACGGCGCGCAGATGGAGCTGCTGAAGGGGTACCTGCAGCAGTTCCGGCAGGAGCTGGCCATGCGGCTGCTGGACCGTGTGTATGGCGCGGAGAAGGCGCAGCCCTCGAAATTCTGGCTGGCGTTCACGCGGCGCAAGTTCATGAATAAGGCGCTGTAAGGGCGAGATAGGTACGTAGCCGGCGGTGCCGGGCAGTATGTACAAAGTTGGCTGTATCGGCTACGAGTTTTTGGCGGCGTGGGCCTTGTTGGAGCGCAGGAGGAGCTCGACCGCGGTGCTGCGGAGCTGTTCTGCGTCTTTCACGATGGCGTCCACGTCAATGCTGAGGTCGGTGTTGTGGGCGCGGAAGTTGCGGATCCGGGACTGTAAGTCTGTCAGCGACTGTAGGACGCGCTCGTAATCTGCGTCCTCTTTTAGACGATCCTTGTATGTTTCGAAGGACTGTGCGATGTCTTCGACGCCGGGCTCCACCCTGGTGACCATCTCGATGCGCCGCCGCAACAGCTGATCGCGGTCGCTATTGGCGTTCGCCTCACTGACCATCTGCTGGATTTCGGCCTCGGTCAAGCCCGACTTGGGAATTACCGTTATGGCTTGTGATGTGTTGCTCGTGACCTCAGAGGCAGATACGTTTATGATGCCATCGGCATCAATGTCGAAGGTGACTTGTATCTGCGGCACGCCCTTAGGCTTCGGCGGGATGCCGGCTAGTTTAAATTCACCAATTAATATATTGTCGTTCACGAGTCCTCGCTCGCCCTGGAACACGCGTATGTCGACACTTGTCTGGCCATCGACACCCGTGCTGAATACTTCCGTCTTTTTAACGGGCACAATTGTGTTCCTGGGTATCAGGGGCGAGAACACGCCGCCGTAGGTCTCTATGCCCAGAGTGAGGGGCGTCACGTCGAGAAGAAGCACATTCTTGATTTCACCGCTTAGTATTCCACCTTGTATGGCGGCTCCGAGCGCTACCGTTTCATCTGGGTTGACACTGGTGGTGGGCTTCTTTTGGAAGAGTTCCCCCACCATGTGTCTGACCTTCGGCATACGCGTCATGCCACCCACCAATATCACCTCATCGATATCTGCCGGTTCCATGTCAGCGTCTCTGAGCGCCTTCTTCACGGGACCAATAGTTCTCTCGATTAGATGTAAAGTCATTTCGTCTAGCTCCTCCTCGCGCATCTTGGTTACCAAATGCTTGCTCTCATAAAGGAACGGGATGTCTACCTCCGTCTCCTTCACATGCGACAGAGCAATTTTCGCCTTCTCTGCTGCTTCACGGACTCGCTGAACTAGTTCTTGGTCTGCCTCCAGTGCTGCCCGCGATACGCCATCGTGCTGTTTCTCAAATTGCTTCAGCAGATGGTCCACGATAATGTTGTCAAAATCTTCACCGCCCAGATGAGTATCCCCGTTTGTCGCTCTCACTTCGAAAACGCCATCTTCGATATCTAGGATGGATATGTCAAAAGTGCCGCCGCCAAGGTCGTAGACGGCTACGACACCATCGCTCTTCGTATTTAGCCCAAAGCTCAATGCAGCAGCTGTCGGCTCGTTCACCACACGCAGGACCTGCATCCCGGCCATGCTTCCTGCGTCCTTGGTCGCCTGCCGCTGCGCATCGCTGAAATATGCAGGCACAGTGACAACGGTCTTATTGATCTGTTCGCCGAGATACTCCTCGGCCGCCCGCTTCAAGTAGCTGAGAATCGCGGATGCCACTTCGCTGGGAGACTTCTTCTGCCCAAAGGTGGTTTCCAAATAGGCGAGCCCACCGCTGTCGCTTTCCACTATACGGTAGGGGAGGTTCTTTAGGTCCCGTTGCACATCCGCATCGGCGTAGGCTCTCCCAATGAGACGCTTGGTGGCAAAAAAGGTGTTGTGCGGATTGAGATGAGACTGCCTCTTGGCGGCCACGCCCACCAACGTGTTGCCATGTTTGTCGTAAGCCACTACTGATGGCGTTGTGCGCTGCCCCTGATCATTCTCTATGATGGTTGCCGACGATATGTCATTAGAATCCCGTATGTATGCCACGGCGCTGTTGGTAGTTCCCAGGTCAATGCCAAGTATCTTACTGCTTGCATGTCTAATGCCTACAGTACGCCTTAACTGCCTCAACATCCTTGGTTCTCTGCTGAAACCAGTTGGGGGTAGTATGCTAACCTTTAAATGGTGTCCGAGCTTTTCTTGTGCACCGAGCAAGGCCGCGAATGGCCCCGCTTAATTACATAATCTAGCGTTCAAATTCCTTCAGTTACCAACGGCGCGGGGAACAAGAGCAGGCCATGCGAAACAGAGCGAGTTCGAGCTAAAATAGTGGGATATACCCCAGCATGTGGGGATAACTGCATAGCTATCAAATATATATATATTTCACGTTATGTACGCGGGATAAATGCTATATAATCTTAAATATTTATTATTTAAAATGAAATGTGTATGCTCCAGTAGTATGAAATCATGCACAGGTTAATTATACTTTTGAACTTCAAACTTTTAAGAAAGGACGAAGGTCTTGCAAAGATGTGTCGTGGAATATTGTAGTTATCGTACGTGCCCACGTCGTCGTTGTTTGAACCATAATTGTAAACGTCAAATACACGACCGGGCTTTGGTTATGCTGAGGTTATCATTTCTTGAAGCTGTTTATTCAGTACGAGACGCTTAGATTCCTTGTCCCAGCGCTCGAAATAGATGCCCAAATCGCTCATGCTCATAAGTTTTAGAATGAGGTCCCAGGAATATTCCCTGGTGACCTCGACGTCGTCGCCGTGGACGACGTTATAGTTACCGATGATATCCATTATGACCAAGTATGTGTCCATATCGGTTTTCTTGCCGCCGATGACTACGCTCAATGAGCCGTTGTTCTTCTGCCGCACAATGCACCCCATCTCGGGTACCTTGTGGATGTGCTGCATGCTGACGTGCTCGCAGATGGACTCGCGGAAGGACATTTCAATAATGGAGTCCTGGAGCTGCTCCCGGCATTCGACAAAATGGATTGCGTCGCCAGGATACTTCTTGACCAAGATTGTCTCGAATTGCTTGAGAAGAACGGTGTGGAAGATGTTGTTGGTAGAGTGGTTCGCAGTCGCGGTTTTCCAATAGACGATGAAGTACTCAAAGATAGACTCGTCCATCGGCGTGCAGGAGTGTGGAAGGTAGCGCAGAATACCATTGGGCGAGTGGTCTGGTATCGTCCGCCATATCGACTTGTCGCAGTAGATAGACCAGTCCTTGAAGATCTTTTCGGCACCTGCGCGCTTAGTGAGCGGCGTGAGAAACCGAGCGAGCGCCAGGCTTCGCGGGTCTGTAATGTTGGGGATTGTGTGCCGCATAGTATCGAGTAGACGCCGCCGGGTAAATATGCGCGGCTTCGCGTTCCCTCGCAGCGGGATCATCAAGTATGACTGCCCACCGCGCAACTTGCGATCGATGATGATCAAGACCTGCTCGCAGAGCAGCGTCTGCACGCCGTAGCGCGCCGCAACCGCCTGGACTATAGCCATGAGCAAGAGCGGGTGCCCCCGCGCCTCGCCGCAGTATACGCGCAAAAGCATGATATCCTCAAGATGGCAGCGCTGCTGGTTCGGCGGATACACGCCTACGCGCTCGAACACGCGCCATATGTACGTCACCAACTTGTCCACGCGGATCGTGTCCGGGAACTTGTGGAACTGCTCCATGGCCCCGTAGTCCCGCTGCACCTGCTCCTGCACGGCGTCGAAGAACGCCGCGCGGTGCGCCAGTAGTCGGTCAAAGCACGGGTCCATCGCCGCGATCGGCATGAAGAGCGCTTCCTCCGCGATCACCATCGCGCGACCCTCCCCCTCCCCCTGCGTGCCGTCGATGCACGCGAACACCGCGCCGTGCCGGAGCGTCGTGAGCAACCGCTGTGCAAGACACTGCTGTCTCAAGCTGCGCCCCACGCTGTACCCCCCCGCCGTCTCCCGCCGGAGAAACGGTACCATGTGCCGCCGGAACCGGAACACCCCCCAGAACGCCTGCCAGAACCCCTCGCCGTGCTCCAGCGTCCCCAGCTCCGCTACCGCCCGCGCCAACCGCGCATCAACGTTGCTGCGGAACCGAAAATACTGAAACCAGTCTTCGCCAGGTCCCGCCGTGTTCCCCTTGCTGCCCTGAATGACCGCCTCCAACGCCTCCGCTGCGAGCCATCGCTCTCTGCACATCCCGTGCCATATGTCGCTGCAGTCACAAACTATTCGATTCAGTTTAGTGGAGCACAACCGAAGCCGGAAGAGGTCCGCCGGCGCCAACAACTTGCATATCTCCATCCAGATTTCCGCTGGCCACCCATCCATGCTGGATTCCTGATTAGCAGTCTACTATTCCTTTGATTATACCAATTCACGAGCCCAGCCCCCTGTGCTGGATGGCTGCTCTGCTACGCTCGCAGTCCACGGAAATCCCGTAATTTTTTGTTACTGGCGTACGCTATGCGAAGAACGGTACAAGATGGTTAAGCGGTGGCCAGGGCCAGGATTTGGCGTTCTTTTTGAACTCAGGTCTACAAGGCAGGTAGATCTAGCTAGCCACAAGCATATATTCTCCCAGGAATTGAGTGTGCAGTGGGCTATAGCGTGGGATGCTGTCGTTGGTGAAAACGGGCTCTAAGGAGCCCATTTACTGTGACATCAGGGTACGCGGGGCGAGCAGGGACACTGTGGTGCTGCCCGCAGAGGGTGGAGAGCTCGGGGGCGAGCTGGTATTCTCGTTGCCGGAAGCAACGGCGCTCAAGGCGGTGTATCTGAGGCTAGTGGGACGATTCAAGATGGGCTTTTTGCAGATCGGGCCGCAGAGCAGCGGGCGCGTGGTGGGGATGGTGAAGAAGGAACAGGTGGCGTTTGAGTGCGTGTGGGAGAACCTGCTGACGGAGAGCGAGGGGCAGATCGCCGCGGCCCCGGGGCGGCGGCCGGGCGCGGTGGCGCGGACGTGCCGGGCGGTAGTCGGGCGGCGGTCGGGCGGCGTGGTACAGCTGCCGGCGGGCGTGACGGGCACGCCGGTGGCCAGGGAGCAGGCGCCAGCCGGGTGCACGTTCGTGCTGCCCGCCGGGAACTACGAGTTACCCTTTCACGTGGTGCTGCCGGCAGACGCGCCGGAGACGGTCGAAGGCCTGCAGAGCGGGTCATTGCTGTACGCGCTGGAGTCCCGGCTGGAGCGCGGGGCGCTGCGCACGCCGTACGCGCGCTATCAGTATCTGCGCATCTTCCGCACACTGCCGGTCGACAGCCCTGCGCACCACGAAGAAATGTACGTGACCAAGGCGTGGCCCGGCCGCCTGCAGTACGAGCTGGTGGTGTCCAGCCGCGCGATCGCCGTGGGCGCGCAGACCGCGCTGCAGCTCAGCCTGTTCCCGTTCCAGAAGGGCTATCGCCTGGCCAGCTTCACCGCGTCGCTGATCCAGTACTACGCGTTCACAGACGACACGGGCCACGTGTACGAGGACGAGGCCGTTGCACACCGCACAGAGATGGTGCACTTTCCGGACGTGGCCGGCTGCGACCCTGCCCACGGCAACCTGCTCGTGGACACGGTGCGACTACAATTGCCGTTTTCCATTCCCCCGGACCTCAAGCGCATCACGCAAGACTGCGATGTCGGCGCCTCGCTTATCCGGGTCCGCCACAAGCTGCTGGCCCATATCGTGCTACTTCGAGGCCCCCCAGATGCGCCCGGCAAGAAAACCGAAATCAAGGCCAGCATTCCGGTAATGCTCTACATATCGCCGCTCGTACCTGTGCAGGGCCGCACCGTCCTGGTTGACAACGCTGGCCGCTTCCACATCCGTCCGGGCGTGCTGACGGACCTATTTCGGACGCGGAGCGCGGACTCACTTCCGAGCTGGGATGCGCCGCCTTCCTACGAATCGCGTGTGCACGATCGGCTGTACGACGGCGACGTAGGCTCCCTTGCTTCCGGCAGCGCCCCGCCCGATCCGGCGGCGCCCCGCCCCCCGCCCCGAGATTCGCCACTCGGTCTCCTTCCGCCCCTTCACAGCTTGTCGTTGGATGATCTAAGCAGGGTCCCCACGTACCAGCAGCAGCACGACGGACGCTCCTTGCCATTGCATCACCTTTCCCCGGCGTATGCCGCCACCGCGCCACCGGCCGGGGGCAACAGCCGCACGTGACATTCACGTGCGCGGTCCGTTGCGGGCCCGCCGGCACGCACTGCGCCGTGAATCTGCCCCTCCAAAGCCGACGCTGCACCCAATGGGCTCAGACCGGGACGTGGCGGATTGCCTGACCCGGGAGCGCAGCGCAGGTATCGGGCAACTGGCGGGCTTCGCCCGCGGAGCTGACGCGCCAAGCGGAGCAGGCTGGGGAGGGGTACAGCGACTCGGTGCAGAGCCATTAACCCCACCACCGCGTGCGGTAGTCGCTAGGTACGCTGCAGATATATATACTGCCGCGGCGGCAGCCCACATGGAGCTGGAGACTTTGCCGGAGAATAGTTTTCTGGAGCAGCGGCGCGGCGGAGTGACACAAGATGGTGGCCTCGCAGAGAAAGTACATCTGCTCGTTCTGCGCGCAGGCTTTTTCACGATCCGAGCATAAGACGCGGCACGAGCGGTCGCACACAGGCGTGAAGCCCTTCAGCTGCAAGGTGTGCAACCACTCCTTTGTGCGGCGAGACCTACTTCAGCGGCACATACGCACAGTGCACCGGAGCATGCTGCTGGAGATCCAGCTGCGGCACGAGGGCGGCGACCATGCCAGTGCGTGCGAGGCGAGGCAGATTGAGCAGGCGTTGAACTCCTTTATCACTGTCCAGTCGCCCCGGATGCGAAGTGGGGCCCGGTGCGCAGCCGGCCGCCCCCGCGCGGGGATCCCGGGCGGCTGCAGGGCGAGCGTTGAGCCGCGGGGACAGGATAAATTCCCCGCGGAAGCGGGGCGGAAGTCGCAGGCACCGCCAAGTGACTGTGCAGGCACCGATGAGCCGTACGCAATCAGTGGACCGCTGTCGGCCTCTATACCCCAGGAGCTGCACGAACTGGTTTTCCGCGCGTTCCTAAAGCTATGGGTGGATGCCCCTGCCGAGGGGTTTTCTAAAGTTGCGGGGTGGCTACAAGAGGGCCTAGAGCATATAGAGCGCACACGGCTCTTCGCGGCTGAAGTACGCACAGAGTTACAGAAGGCTCTACGGGGGCGCGCGGCGTTCGAGGAGTGGTGCGAGCATTCTGCACTGATGGCGGCAATTGTGCTTGTCGGTCACGTGAGCAGTGCGGACCGGCGGCAGTACGGGGACGGGATGGTAGGCGTGGTGAAGGGGGCGTGGGAGCGCTGCATGGGCCCGGCGCTGCACTCGGTGTTTGTGGCGCAGAGCTTGCTCGTGTACGTGTGCACGCAGGACCGCAAGTTCTTCCCGCACAGCCCGGTGGAGACGTCGCGAATGTACGAGCGCATGGTGCACGCGGTAGTGCACCAGTCGGAGCTGTCGCTGTGGGACGAGGAGCTGTGGACGGCATTCCAGCTGTTTGTGGAGCTGGTGCTGGTCGCGAACGAGTACACAGAGGTGACGCTACAGCTGTACCAGTGGTTCCTGGGGCAGCCGCTGCACGACGGCTACTCGCTGTCTTACTACCTGAATGCGCTGGCGCAGAATCGGGAGATTGTGTATACCCCACACGTGATGGCGACGATCTCGCAGAGTCTGTTCTGCGAGATCGTCATGTCGGGGCACTCGCAGACCAATTTCCAGTACCCGGATATGCTGCACAACACGATCATCATGGCAAACAAATGCTACGCCAAGCAGGGTGTGGCGAAGGACCAGAGCGCGGGGCTGCTGTGGGAGCGCATTCCAACGCTGAAAAACGCGCCGCAGAAGTTCTTCAATATGCTTAGCCAGTATTTTGTCTTCTCCAACTCTACAGATCACTGGTCACTGCTCCTGGCGACCTGGTTTGATTTTGTCAAGCGGGTGTGCGACACGACCGTCAGCTCGAACCTCCAAAATAGAAACTACTGCATTGATTCTCGATGGTTTTATCGTGTGGTCGAAAGCTCGTCGCCGATGATGATCTCTTCCACTATGACACGGCTGAACATCGATCTTTCCTTCATGAACAATAACCTCGCAATCTGCACATTACCAATAATAAGCCTCCTGGAGGCAGAGAAATTATCGCTACCGCCAAACATGCACCATATACACAAGCAAATGGTCTTCGATGTCCTACTCTTCAACGTGCACTTGTTTGGCAATATACTATTTGTTCCTTCGGAGTCGGAACAGCATGTAAATGCGGATAATGCGCTGAAGATGCTGGAGAACCCCATTGTTCAGTTTTTACTCTACGTATGGTTCCATGTTCTCAACGTGGAGGAGCCGAAGCACATGATGGTCGGCAAGACTAACACTACCGATTCCGAGTTGGACATGGCATATGCCGAACAGTTTTTGAATCGCTACATTACTATCTCCAAGGTGAATGTGGATACCGATACACTTATCAAAAATGATATTAATGTAATTTTATTCGCTAAGGGCACGGACACTGCGGCGTTCTATGGTTTGCATATATTACTGGTCCATATACTGGGACGCATAGAAGGCTATTTGAAAAGACTATTCCCATTTTACATTGCAATGGCGCAGTCATTTAGGGAACTGGTGGCTGCGACTCTAGAGTGCGTGGCAAGCATGAAGTATTCCATACGGACTAAGATTTACCGGACTGTGGAGGAATACAGCCTTTCATCGAAAACCCCATTGCACTTATCTACTAGTTTGGTTTCACCAAAATTAGGAACGGACGATACTTCCCCGGCACCTCCCAGACGTCACTCCTCCATTTCATCTAATTTAATCACCGACAAGATTATACTGCCGCCCATTAACTTCCAGGCTGTGACTTCTGCGGAGCGGTCGTATGTGTACTATCAGTCGGGCTCTTTTTTGCCAGAGATAGGTACCAAGCCTCCGGTGAGCGATAGTTCAGGCAAGTGTAAAATTCAGCTTCCGCCTCCATCGAGACTCTTCAACGTCCCTGGCACACAGTAGCGCCGACAAAGAACTCCCGCATCACCGCAGTGCATACGCTGCGGTTATAAGATAATCCATTACTATGTACTAGACATACGCACTATTAAATACAAAGCTTTAGTAAACAAAGCCTAGAATCTTACCAGCAACATGCTTTCTGTGGGCCTCCTCGTGGTCCATGATGCCGGCAGATGTGGTTAGAATGACATAGCCAAACTGTCTGGCTGGCAACAAGTTTGCGGTCCACTTCTCCACATCATTAATCTTGACGTTGAATCTAGGAGAAATAACACCGCACTTGTTCAATCTGCCGTTCAGCTGAACAACGATCTTACCAGATCTGTGGTCGTCAATGTATTCAAACTCCCCAATGTAACCTGATCACAATGTTAGTCTATGCCCAAGTGATTGAGATCCAGCTGCTTGATGGCAGTTGCAATTGTCGTGAAAAAGTAAACGGCGAAGAAAACGGTAAATTCAGCGCCGTGTAAGAAGCATTTTCAATTCTTTATTATCCCGGACACTTAAAAGACAGTATGGGACTGATAGTTGCAGCGCAAGGCCGCCCGATCACACCATCCAGTTATCAGTCCGGGGTTTAGGCGCCTCTCAAGCGCTGGATCCTCAGTGAAACTCAACAAAAAACATACCGTGCTTTTGCATGACCTGCAAGAACTTGATGATCACCTTGGAAGAAGGTCTGATCAGCACCTGGCGCTTGCCGGTCTTCTCAGCGTTGTTGATGGCGTTTAGAGCGTCCGCTAGAACAGAAGTGCGAGTCACTGCTTGAGCGTTAGTATCCAACAGGCATGCCATCTGCATCGCTTCGGCTAAATACAGCACAGCTGCACGCAGGCATCACGTGACTTTGGCGCAAAGGGTATCCCGCATTCGCTGGGAGCCTTCAGCCCGAAGTTGCAAAGGGTATCCAGGTCTATGTCCCCGTAACGCGCCAGATTCTGCAGAAGCTAGGACGGTTACACTAATCTCCAAAACATAGCAGCCTCGATTCTTACAACCAGATGTCACAGCGACCGCAGTGCTGCAGGGATGCTAATATCTGCACCGCATGGCTATGCATAGGCATCAGGCATTGAACTACAACATACTTTCAAAGTGTAAGTGAGATCAATAGCCTTTTGGAATTGTTGACGGTCCAGGACTGGTGTACGTTGGTGAAGAACGAGCGCAGAGCATTATAAAGACCAAAAAAATTTTTCACTCTCAATAAAATGTATGGGTGTGCTAAATTTCCTAGGGTTTCACTTCATAACGAGATGAGCCCATCTCATACTCAGCGTGAGGCTTCAGCAGCGGCATATAGCGTGAGTCAACCAGCTGCCCCTCCATACTGTGAACCACCGTATCGGAAGCCCTAACGCACCAATGATACCAGAAAACTGACGGAGAAGTATGATTGGACAGCTCTCAGCATTCGCAAACCACCGAGGCTACGTGCTGGCCCAACAGCTTACGGGCAATATGCGTACGCAGTGGCGCAAAGATGCTCTTCCAGGTGTATCTGTGGTAGTCATCTTTAGGTGACTCAAGAGCTGACAGCATTTGAAAAAAATTGGCCTGGTACGAGCATCGGCATCAACGAAGAATACTTCGAGGCATGGCCTGTGGCTGCGTTGAATCGATACAGTTGCACTCTCGCAAGATTGTTGGGTACTGACGATAGTATATAAGTGGGACGGAGTAGCGTGTGAAATCGTGCCGTGTATGCGATAGGAGCATTGCTCAAACCGGAAGTTTCACCTCGAGCTATCGACATGGAAAGCGCTAGCCCACGGAAAGCAGACCGAGGAATATCGGCAAGAACATTTGTCGCGCTAAAAGAGTCATCTTCCGCTGTCGGCAAGCGTCTGTCACCATTAAAACGCTACCTTCCACATTTGCGTGTCCTGCCCGAAGACTTGGCGGTGCTTGGCTCCGGCGACGACACCACAGGAAGTGTATGCACTGCAGATTCGCGGACATTCGAAGAGAAGGCCGACGCCACTCGAGTGAGCGACGGCAGCGAGGAGGCCGCTCTACAGCTGGAGCCGGGCCGCTGCTACGAACTCCGCGATGAGGCTGGGCGCAAGTGGTGGCGGTTTTTCTCAGAGTACGAGTATCGGGTCAATAAGGCGTATCTGAATGGGCGCAAATGGTATCAGTTTCTGTATCCGAACCACAGTACGAAGTCACAGGCCGAGCGGACACTGCTGTACAAATTGGACATTGTTTTGGGGCTCTACTTTCTGATGTTGTGCTGGTGCAAGTCTCTGGACTCCAACAACTTGATGAATACCTATATCTCGGGCATGCGGGAGGACCTCGGTATGCATGGGAATGACTTGATATACACCTCTACGATTTCTAAAGTCGGCGCAATAATTTTCCAGCTTCCATTCATCTACCTCCTTCCGAAGTATCCGTCTGTCTACATTCTGCCATTGATGGATTTGGGGTGGTCCTTCTTTACCATCATGTGCGCATTTGCACGCACGGTGCCCGAACTGCAGGCGTACCGTTTTATTATTAGCGCATTCGGTGCAGCGTACTACCCCGTTTCCCAGTACGTGCTGGGTCTTTGGTATGCCCCAGATGAGCTTTCCAGCAGAGTGTGTCTCTTCTTCTGCGGCCAGCTTCTTGGCGGCGTGACTTCCGGCGTCCTCCAAGCCCGCATATACAAGTCCCTGAACAACGCGATGGGGCTTGCGGGCTGGCGCTGGATGTTCCTCATCGATGGCTTAGCGATCTCGATACCTACGGTGATCATCGGATTCTTCGTGCTTCCTGGCGTGCCCTCCAAATGCTATTCGCTCTTTCTCACGGACGAGGAGATACGGATCGCGCGCAAGCGCAACAGACAGAACCATATCGTCGACAGCGCCGGCCCCGGCGGGCTCCTCTCGCTGCGATCGTGGAGTCTATGGAAAAAGGTGCTGCTAAGTCCTACCCTTTGGGTCCTCGTGGTGTTCGACACCTGCTCGTGGAACAACATGACAGCGTTCAGCGGCAGCTTTGGTCTCTGGCTGGACGATCAGCGCGCTCGCGGCCGCTGGTCGGTCGTTGCAATCAACAACCTCTCCGCGCTCCCTGCCGCTCTCGGCTTCGCGTATGTCTTCTTCTGCGCTTGGGGTGCCGACCTCTTCCGCAGCAGGTGGTTCTTCCTGGTCTTTGCCGCCGTCATGAATTGCATCTCCTGCGGCCTGCTCGTCCGCTGGGACATCCCCGAGCCGGCAAAGTGGTTCGCCTTCCTCACCACCTACTGGTCCGTTGCCCCGTCGCCCTGTCTCTGGGCGTACATCAACGACTTCCTGCGCGCTGACCCGCAGGTGAAGGCGGTATCCTGGATCATCATCTACTCCGTGTCCCAGTCCAGCTACGCCTGGATCCCCACCCTCGTGTGGAAGACGACCGACGCCCCTGTCTTCCGCGCAGGCTACATCTCCTCGCTCGCCTTCGGCGCGGTATACGGCCTGTGGACCTTCGTCGTGCTCTACCTCTACAAGCGCACCGAACGCCGCCGCGCGCTCGAGAACGGCATCATCCTCTACAACTCCGCGCGCAGCCAGCAGCCGCCGGCCTTCGTCGCCTCCCGCATGGAACGCCGCGGCGACTACTACTACTTGCGCGATGCCGCGCACACCGCTCGTTAGACTACACACTACATATCTATTGTGCATCCAGACCGATCTTAGCCAACTCCGCCCGCAGCGTCCCCGCGTCCTCGTGCGCGTGCAGCTCCAGCTCGGTGCCCCACACCTGCCCATCCACGTACAGCGTGGGCAAGTTCCGCGACCCTGTCGCGCGCTCGAAGGCGTCCCTCCACGCAACCTCCTCCTGCTTGTCCTTCGACACCTGCGCAATGTCGAACACAACGATCTTCTGCTGCAGCCCCAGCTTCTCCCACACGCTGTTGGCATACACGCAGTCGGGACACCACGACGCAGACAGCTGCAAGTACTTGTGCTGCGATACCAGCTCCTTGGCCTTTTGCTCGTATTCACTCATAGTTGCTCTCTCTCTACTGCTGAACAACACACAAACTGCATGCCTATATGTTACGCTGACAAAATATACACCGGCCCCCCGCCACCCAGCGCCAGCGCCGCGCACGCGGAGGGCTCTCCGGTGTATAGCTGTTCCTTCTGCGGCACCGCTGGCTCATCGCATAGCAGTCATTATCAACGGTGTATAGGTGGTGAACTTGCCTCTACGCATCTCGCCACCACTGTAGCCCCATCGGAGACCCAGCAACATGTCGAGTGATAGAGCGTGTATGCTCTGCGGGATCGTGCAGACCACCAACGAGTTCACCCGTGACGGATGTCCGAACTGCCAGGGTATCTTCGAAGAGGCTAGCGTGTCTGCCATCGAATGTACGTCGCCTTCTTTTGAAGGTCTAGTCGGAATGTGCAAGCCTACGAAGTCTTGGGTAGCCAAGTGGATCAGCGTAGAGCAGTACGTACCCGGGATGTACGCGATCAAGGTGGACGGGCGGTTGCCGGTGGAGGTGGTGGACCTGCTGCCGCACTACAAACCTCGTGATGGGAGCCAAGTGGACTAGTGTGTGTATATAGTATGTATAGGTGTAACAAGAGCGTGTGGCGTGAGCTGAGAGCGCGGGCGCGATGTTCTGAAAGTTGGTTGGTGCGCACCACAGCGGACGGGCCGGCAAAAGCGATGCTCGCGGTAACGGCGCGACAGGCACTGCGTGGGCATGGGCGGCGAGCGTTTGGGACGTTTGGGACGGTGGCGGAGGGGTTCACGGCGCTGCATGCGGCGTCCGGGCTGCCATGGCTGGTGTTGATACCTCTGACGACGGTGACGCTGCGGACGGCGCTGACGCTGCCGCTGAGCATATGGCACCGGCGGCGGCTGATCAAGCAGCAGGAGCTGCGCAAAGTGGTGCAGGCGGTTGCGCCGGTAGCGAAGCTGCGGCTTGCGGCGGCGGCGAACCGCGCGCAGGCGGCGGACGGCGCAGCGTCCAGCGCGGGCGCCGCGGTGCGGCCAGCGGACGGGCCCGCTGCCGGGGCACGGGGGCTGACGCCCCAGCACATCCTGCTGCTGGCGATGAAGGAGACGCGGCGGCGGCAGCGCGCGCTGTTTGCGGAGCACGGCGTCCAGCTATGGAAGAACGCGGTGCTGCCGGCGGTGCAGCTGCCACTGTGGGTGGGCATTTCCCTGGGCATCCGGCAGCTTGCGGACCAGTCGCTGGTGGATACTAACATGCCGCGCGCGCACGTGCTCTCGCACCTGGGCGAGCAGACATGGCTGTCGCGCGTGGCCTCGCTGGACCTCGGGGTGCCGCTTGTGGAGGCGCCGATGCTAGTGCCAATACTGCTGGGCGCGCTGGCGATGGTGAACGTCGAGTACAACGCGCGGCTGATGCAGAGCACGGGGGCAGTGGGCGTGGAGACCGCCACGGACCCGAGCTCCCGCAGGGCGCTCATCTTTTCCAGCATCATGAATCTGTCGCGGATCTCGTGCTTATTCCTGATGGGCGTCTCCTCGCAGGCCCCGTTGCTGCTCTCAGTGTATTGGCTGAGCTCGCAGCTCTACTCGCTGCTGCAGAATATGCTGTTGGAGTGGCTATGGCCCTACCGCAGATGACACTTCCAGACTGTATAGTACAAAATGCATACATATAGACTACTTCTTATTGACCTTCGCCAGCTCCTTTCTCGTACCCTTGATCAGCTCCAGGTGTCCCACCCGGCTGGCAACGAGCTTCTCTGTGACCTCGGTCAGCGATGAGAGCTTCTGCAGCTTCTTCATGTGCTGCAGAGACTTCTTCTTCGACTTGAGCTGCAATGGCGCGGCTTTCTTGAGGTTCTTCTGCTTCTTTGTAACTCTCCGAGGGTCCTTCGCCTTCTTGGTCACCTTGAGAGCCTTCTGTACCATCTTGGGCTGCTTAACGGGTGCCCGCCTACCTGCGATGGATTGAAGTTGATGCCAGCTTTTTTCACTGTCATGGCTACAAAAATTTGGCAGCTCGATGCTCGAGCAAGCCGTTTTACGTAGAGATTGGAGCCAGCAGGGTCTGTGCTCGCCAGTCGGCCTCGCCAGTCGGCCTCGCCAGTCGTCGGCACCTATGGCCTGGGCCAGTAAAGTTTGCTTACAAGCTACTTCTATAATCGGGTGCCATCCCTCCTGTAGAAAGGATAACTTACCTACGATCAGTCCCGAATTCGAGAGTTCAGGCAATATTGGCACTCAAAGCGAACGGCGTAGGCCTGCTCACTGGTCCGGGTTGCGATTAATGGGCCAGAGTCAAACGAATAATATATAGTACTACATCATTAAACTGAAAAATTTTGTGAATTATAAGGCTGACATGTGACATAGTCATCGCATAGACTGCAGAGATATAAACTTCTAAAAGAAAAAAATCTGGCAGGGTTTTGATTGCTAATGTCTGTCTGTGCTCTTTGGTGATTTACCCTTCTTTAGATATTAATCTCTTCTCTCCCGGTAGTATTATTACTCCCGTCCCTCCTATACAGCGCTACAGATCCTCGTACCCTATTCGCCTCGATGTCTGTCCATATCTACCCAGGAGCGCAAGCGCTTTCGCAATTTCGAGTGGAGAGCCTGATTAGGGCCATAGAGTCCCACTGCAACGAGGGCAATGTGATCCAGGAGTTCCGCTCCTGTTTTGTGCATTACGCTGAGGTTGCAGACGAGCTGGCGTCGGGAGAAGCCGAGCTGCTGCGGGCGCTGCTGACGTATGGGGACGCTGTTGACCTCACGGACGACTACAACCAGGCTATGGTGGACGCGCTTGCTGGCAACCGGGCCTGCTCCTTGGGGGATGATGTGTACCTGGTGCGCATTCTGCCCCGCATGGGCACCATCTCGCCGTGGTCATCCAAGGCCACCAATATTGCTCACGTGTGTGGCCTCAAGGCAAAGGTCAACCGGCTGGAGCGCGGGCTTGTGCTATTGTTCAAGACTGTGGCAGGTTTCCCGCTTTTGAAATACCTAAATGACGAGTCTCTTCACAGTTGCTATGACAGGATGACCCAGGAGCTCTTCTTGGAAGGCCCCCCTTGCACGGCCAAAATGTTCTCCCATGAGAAGCCAAAGCAGCTTGTGTATGTTCCTCTCGTGTCGGCTGCTGAAGCGCCATCCACGGTGCTTTCTCGCGCCAACAAGGATTTGGGGCTTGCTCTGGACCAGGGCGAGATTGATTACTTGATAGATGCCTTCGTGAAGATAATGAAGAGAGATCCTACCGACGTCGAATTGTTCATGTTTGCCCAGGTCAACTCGGAGCACTGTAGGCACAAGATCTTCAATGCAGACTGGACAATTGATGGGGAGACGAAGGAGTTGTCCTTATTTAAGATGATCAAGAATACCCACAACAATACGCCGGAATACACTCTATCTGCATACTCAGATAATGCAGCCGTCTTGGACACAGAAAATGAGGGGTACTACTACGCGCCAGAGTTCAGTACTAAGCAGTGGCTTGCCACGAAGGAGCGTATCCCTATGCTGATCAAGGTGGAAACACATAACCATCCAACAGCTGTTTCTCCATTTCCTGGCGCTGCTACCGGTTCCGGAGGTGAAATCAGAGACGAGGGTGCTACAGGTAGGGGCTCCAAATCTAAATGTGGTCTTTCGGGCTTCTCTGTCAGTGACCTTTTGATTCCGAACCACTTGCAACCATGGGAAATAGACATTGGTAAACCAGCACATATCTCTTCGTCGTTTGACATTATGATCGAAGCTCCGCTTGGGTCTGCTGCATTTAACAACGAATTTGGTCGGCCATGTATAAACGGTTACTTTAGGACTCTCACAATGCCCGTCGTAAATGCAGATGGAAATGAAGAGATCAGAGGCTTCCACAAGCCAATTATGCTTGCTGGTGGCTTTGGCGCAGTTAGACCTCAATTTGCGCTGAAAAATAAGCCAATTACTCCTGGATCTTGCCTAATAGTTCTTGGGGGTGAATCTATGTTAATTGGTCTAGGTGGTGGTGCAGCTTCTTCGGTCGCTGCAGGCGAAGGTTCTGCCGAATTGGATTTCGCTTCCGTGCAAAGAGGTAACCCTGAGATGGAAAGACGTTGCCAACAAGTAATTGACGCCTGTGTCTCGCTAGGCTCTGCAAACCCAATTCAATCCATTCATGACGTCGGTGCTGGTGGACTCTCTAACGCTTTGCCAGAATTGGTCCATGATAATAATCTGGGTGCTGTTTTCGATATCAGAAAGGTTCTATCATTAGAACCTGGAATGTCGCCTATGGAGATATGGTGTAATGAGTCGCAAGAACGTTATGTCCTCGGTGTTTCGGAGGAAGACTATGAAACCTTCAAATCCATTTGTGAGCGGGAGAGAGCTCCTTTCTCTGTGGTCGGTAATGCTACATCTGAGCAGAGACTGGTTGTAGAGGACTCCCTACTTGGAAGTAGACCAATCGACTTAGATATGCAGGTGCTATTCGGTAAGCCTCCAAGAATGTCAAGAACTGCTACTACGAAGCCTTTAAGGCTACCCGCAGCCGATTTATCTGCTGTACCATCCCTGGACGAAGCGATCGAGCGTGTGCTAAACTTGCCTTCTGTTGCCTCAAAATCGTTCTTGATCACAATTGGCGATAGAACGGTCACAGGTCTAGTTGATAGAGACCAATTTGTTGGCCCATGGCAGGTGCCAGTTGCAGATGTTGGTGTGACCTGTACTTCTTTGGGGGATTCTTTGGTAACCTCTGGTGAGGCAATGGCCATGGGCGAGAGGCCTCAGAATGCTTTAATCGATGCTGCTGCCTCTGCTAAGTTAGCAGTGGCTGAATCTCTGCTGAACTTGTGTGCTGCGGATATCAAATCACTGAGACATGTTAAGCTTTCTGCTAACTGGATGTCTCCTGCTTCGCATGAAGGTGAGGGTGCCAAGCTATATGAGGCAGTGCAGGCCATTGGTATGGACCTCTGCCCTGCTCTGGATATCGCCATTCCGGTTGGTAAGGACTCAATGTCGATGAAGATGAAGTGGGATGACAAAGAGGTTACTGCACCTCTATCTTTGAACATCACTGCGTTTGGACCAGTTAAGAACACTACCAAAACATGGACGCCACTATTGAATAAACAATTACCAGATTCAGTGCTGGTACTAGTTGACTTAGCTGCAAATGTAGAGAAGTCGCTCGGAGGTTCAGCTCTTCTCCAGGTATACAAGCAGATCGGCAATACCTCACCAACTGTCCATGATAACGCTATCTTCAAGGGATTCCTGGAAGCGCTTTTGGAACTACATTCTACGGACATAGTGGAGGCCTACCATGACAGATCTGATGGCGGTTTGTTAGTGACCTTGCTAGAAATGGCATTCGCCTCAAGATGCGGCATGCGCATCACAGTGGATACGTCTTCTACTGATGGTGGCTTCTTAGTCCCACTCTTTAACGAAGAGTTAGGTGCGGTATTCCAATTGTCGAGGTCGAACTTGGCAGAGTTTGAATCAATTCTTGCCAGACATGGTGTTCCTAGCAACTTTGTTCGTACTGTAGCTGTCCCAGACTTTGAGTCTTCAGGCATCAAAATCGAGAATCATGCAGGCGAATCATTATACGAAGGCACCAGAGCAGCCCTCCAGAAGAGCTGGGCTTCTACCTCCTTCGAAATGCAGAGACTCAGAGACAATCCTCATACCGCAGAACAGGAATATGCTACCATCGATGATGATGCAGACCCCGGTCTACATTACAAGCTGACTTTCAACCCAGCAGACGACCTGCAAATCGGTGCAACTTTAGCTAACGTCAGACCGAAGGTAGCAATCCTCAGAGAGCAAGGTGTTAATGGTCAGATGGAAATGGCGTGGTGTTTCCAGCAGGCAGGGTTCCAGCCAATAGACGTCACCATGACAGATTTAATAGATGGGCGTTTCCATTTGAGCGACTTTGTTGGTTTGGCCGCGTGTGGAGGATTCTCGTACGGTGACGTCCTAGGTGCCGCCGCTGGTTGGGCGAAGTCTGTATTATACAATGAGGGAGTCAGAAAGCAGTTCATCGAGTTCTTCCAGCAGAGGCAAGATACTTTCGCATTTGGCGCATGTAACGGGTGTCAATTCCTGTCTAGATTAAAGGATATCATCCCAGGTTGTGAAAACTGGCCAAGTTTTGAAAGAAACGTAAGCGAACAGTACGAAGCCCGTGTCTGTATGGTAGAAGTCACCGGGAATAGCAATGCGAATAACGTCTTTTTCAATGGGATGGCCGGTTCTCGTTTGCCGATTGCAGTGGCACACGGTGAAGGACGTGCTACGTTCAACAACAAAGCGCAGTTGGACGCTTTTGAAAGCCAGTCTTTGACCGCTGTCCGTTACATTGATAATTATGGCAATGCTACAGAGCAATTCCCATTCAATCCAAATGGCTCTCCTAACGGTATTACTGGTATTACGTCACCTAACGGTAGAGTGCTTGCTATGATGCCACATCCGGAACGGGTGAGCAGGTTGCCTGCTAACTCCTGGTATCCCGCTTCTGATAGCGAGACTTGGGAAGGGTATGGTCCATGGATAAGGCTATTCCGTTCTGCCAGAATCTGGGTCGACCAGAAATAATACTTAGGCAGCTGCGAAGGGCGCTCGGATGATTTTTACCGCTAGTGCATACGTAACTTCAATACTTAAAGTCGGACAAATTAATAATTGATTTTGAAAATATTAGTGTGAACTTAGTAGTCTAGAATATACAAAACTAACGGTGGGAATAGGATAACTTGAAGCTAATACTGCCACGAAAATATAAAGTTTCATCAGCTCATGAGTTTGGAACGAATAGTTTTATACTATTAGAAGAATTCACATAACGGTCTAAAATACAAGGTAAAGGATAATACTAGGCAGTCATAGCAAATAATCGCATGGCACCGTTCGCCACAGAACCACAAGTGTTATTAGTTAAGTTTCTTGCCCCTCAATTCTGCCCTCTTCTTCATTCTCTCCTCTCTCGTAGTCTTGGCCTCTAGACCGGCTTCCGTGTCCAAGGAGTAGTCCCACCATCTGAAGGACGAAGCGTAGTTACCGATGAAGTAGTGGTGGTGCAGGTCGTGGTGCTCCGCGCCCGCCCAGAATGGCATGAACTTGTTCAACGACCAAGGGAAGTCATAGCCAGAGTGCGAGTCAACCGCCTGGAATAGACGGAGTGTGATCCACAAACACAGAGTAAATAAATGCAGCTTACCCGTGTAAAGAACGTACAAGATGGGCATGCCCACAGTGCCGAACCCCAGCAACATGGTCTCCACCGGGTGCGCGTACTCCGCGCACAGCCCGAAGGGTGCTGCGTAGCGGTGGTGCTGCTTGTGGATGTACTTGTAGAACACACCGTAGTGGAACACGCGGTGCGCCCAGTAGTGCCATGTGTCTTCTAGCACAAAGAAAAGCGCTATCTCCGGCACCATGGTCTTCCACGATGGGAAGGGCACCTCCACGCTGATGCCCAGCTTCTGGCACATAGGGTGGAACGTCCAGATCGGAATCGCCTCCACCAGGAAGTGCGACAGCAGCACCGACTTCAGGCAGTGCCACTGCTCCTTCGCCGACGGCGTCTTGGTGGGCTGAATCTTGTACTTGCGGAACCACGACATCTGGTCGATGATAAACCATGGCAGCGACCGCGAGAAGTACATGAACTCGTGCAGCACGAAGAACAGCAACCCCGTCGCAAGCACGTCGTTCTCCATATAGCTGTACCACGCAGCCCAGAACTGCTCCACAACGTTCAGCTGTGGCTGTACCGCCTTCACGTTGGCCAACACCTGCCAGTAGCTTAAGCCCTGGCCCTGGCCCACCATCGCAGCAACCGTAGAGTTTCCAAATATCGCCGACATCTCGCAACCTTGGTGGCTCTTACCTAGCAAGTTCTGCGCCTGTAAGTTCCCGAGAGATGTACTGGACAGAGACAACTAATACCTATTTGCTTTTTATATACGCGCCACACTACAGAACACAGTCTGCGCTGATAAAGCTACGAAAGCGACCGGCTCCTGACGCCGACCCATAGCCAATAGCTCTTCACATAAACGACCAAACGCCACTTGAACGGACCTCCTCTTGCGCGGAATGGGCTGTTCTGACATATACGATGCCCGCTTAAGCTTAGCGGTCGAGCTCTACAAACGAGGCCGCTAAACGAGCCGCTAAACGAGAGTGGCAAAGTGGACAGCAGCGCCCGGTTACCCGGCTCGACGGGCCGAAGCAGACAGCGGCCGCCCGGACAGGGCGGCGGCCGGACAGCGGACGACAAGACGGCGACAAGTGCCGGCAGCAGTGCTGCCTCTACGGCGATTTCGATATCAGATATCACAGTTGTATTCATCGAATGGAGAGTACTTAAACTTCACATCCTAACATTAGAGATGCCAGAAAAAAAGCTAAAATGGTTCATCATGTTGAAATCGCATCCGGCGCGGCAAATCCTTTTGCCGCGGAGAGATGTCCAAGCTGTTTACGAGAAGCTGTGGTTGTGTGCGGATGGGTAGTCTGTGGATTTTCGCCGCGTTTTATACCATTTTGTGCGCGGAAGCCCTAACGGCGGCAGAGCCAAAATTTTCGCACCGGAAAAGGAAAGGCAACAGCTCGCCGCAGTGGCCCATCGAGATACGCTCCCTCAGTAGCCGCGCGCCGCGTTCCGCGGGACGCCTAGTACTGGGATGTTCGTTATTACAAATAGAGCGCTAAATAGGCGATAAAAGCATTCAGACTGGCAGTCCAGCGTCGTGTAGTATTTGCTTTTCTTTTTAAACAAATCGTTAGCTAAAAAAGAAAGTATCAGTGGTGTTTCAGTAACTATTGTAGCAAATCGTGCTTGCTCATGCGCTTGCTGCTCATGCTGCCCAGGCCGCCGGTCTGGAGAAGTATGGACTCCAACTCCTCGCAGTCGATCTGGAGGTTCTTGACGCGGTTGTGCAAGTCCTCGATCTCGCTGTTGAAGTTGGTCTGCTTGAACATCAAGGCGCGCTTCCAGTCCTTGAACTTCTTTTCCTCCAAGTGCACGATCTCGTTGAAGCGCTTCTTGGCCTCCCACTGCTTGTGGATGAACTCGGGTGACCACTCGATGATTAGCTCATCCATGTACTGCTTGTTGTATATCTGGTAACATTTGTAATTCTGCAATCCGTTTGCGTCTGGGTCCTCGTAGTTCATATTCTTCAAGATGAGGTTGTCTTCGCTGGTTTCTGCGGCAAGGCCATCCTTTGCCTGGTTGATTCGCGTCATGAGCATGTGCGAGCGGCAGGTTTCATAGTACTTTTCGCTGCTGACGACCAAGTCGACCATATTTTTAGACATGAGGATATCCCGTAGCTGGCAGAAGTCGGAGTGCTTTGGGTTTTCCACCTCTGCAATACCCCACTTGTACTTCCTGCCGCGAACCCGCTCGCCGTTGGGCTTTTGCACAAAGCTGTCGCAGCAGACCAACGCATAGGGCGAGTCCCTGATTACGGTTTGGCACTCGGGATCGCTCTCATCTAGGAAGGCGCAGATCCTGATCCCCTGCGCATTGATAATCCGCCTTACGTCTTCCTTAAAGGAAGCTATGCTTTGCGTGCCCAATGAGTCGGCCTTGGCAATGACGGGGATGAGGTTAACCCGCTTCGATATCTCTTGCATGGCTTCGATATCTAGTGGGGAAATGCCCTTATTGGAAGGATTCAAGAAGTATAGACAACAGTGAATCCTATTGTCGCTTAGACGCCTACGGTCCGGCTGCTCCTCCTGGAAGATATAGGAGCGGAACTGTTCATCAATGTAGCTAATAATCGGAGACCAGGCGAAAGAGTTGTTGGTGTTGTCTCCAAACCCCGGTGTGTCAATCACCGTAAGTTTTAGCTTTATGTTCTTCTCTTCAATCAAGGCTTGGTGACGGATTATACGGGTTGTTTTCTTGAATTGCACGTTGGGCTTGTTTCCCTCTAAGGTATCCCAGACGCTTGGCAATAGCGCTGTCCGAAATAGCGTATTAACAAACGTCGTCTTACCTAAGCCCGTTTGACCGACTACCATAACCGTAAAATGACCGCCCTTTTTGGCGGTGACAAATTCACGCTGTAGCGGCAAGCACTCAATACCTACCTTGTAATGCTCGCTGATGGGCTTCTTCTCCACCAACTTGCGCGTCTTGTCGTGCTCATTGTTTGTTTCTGTGTCATCGTGCTGAAAATACACTCCCTCTAGAAGTTGATCCATATTATTATTAGAGGAGGCATCCTGCTCAGCATCTTCAGCTTTCTTCTCAACTTCGAAGTATCCCAGGCTGGTATGGTTTTCCTCAGGGTCTAGTGTCGCTTGCTGCCCGGACTGGGATGCCGCGGTCTCCAGCTGCGAGGTGAACACCGTAGAATGCGACCCCAATGTCTGCGCTTGTGAGACGGCCCGCTGCTCAGTGCTCATAGAGATCGTCTCCGAGTTTAGATAGTTCTGAGAGTCGTCCTCATGCAAGCCCCCACTGGTAGTTCCTTGGTTTTCACTCATCTCCCGTCCTTCTTATTCTGTTTGCTATAAAACAATTCTCTATGCTGAAGCTAAAGATGGATGTGATGGAGTACCAAGTATGCTAATGTACAAGTTACATTCTCAAAGCAACTATTTATGTGGAATAGCTACTAATTCTGCGAACAATATGCCTTTTTTGTGCTCTTCCGACGCACTACAGTACATACATACGTTGTGTCACTGTGGCACTGTCGTGTATCATGCACTGACATCTGTAGTGACACAACAAACACGCATGGAAAATGGAGCATGGAAACATAATACACATGCATGCAATGCATAGAAATAACCTAGATAGGAGGGTAACACAACAAGCTTGTGCACTCTGACGATTTACCGGGGCAAAAACTTGCCCAAATACAAAGACGTATCTATAAAATCCTTAAAATGAATTGTAGCGATACCATCCTGGTGCTCATCGTAGTTCCTAAAGACCTTGGTTAATCTCATCAACCATACTAGTGATTCAACAAACTTATCAAATTTTAGTTCCTTGGAGTTCTGATTGTTCATAAATTCTGCATACTGGTCGAAGAGCTTTTCGCTGACTTCGAACGGCACAAGGTACCCAAGCTCCTGTAGAGAGTTGTGAAACTCAGTAGCAGAAAGCGTGAACGAACCGTTAATGTCATTGTCCACATATATCATACGCCACTTCTTTACGCGTTTGTACAAAGATGTAAACTCGGACAAGTTTACGGTCCCAAAGCGTGTGGCGCCAAACAGGCTAATTAGCGCGTCCACTGAACTCATACAGAATTGCGAATTGTCATCATTCTGTAGCAGATGCTGTAACTCTTCTGCAGTGAGACGTTCCATCTTCCGGACGTCGTGATTCATGAATAATTTCTTGGCTGTCAGAGCATCTGGATCCTCGTTGGAAACGGTGGCAGGCTTAGCTTGGGTATGGTGCGGATGAGGCAGCTGAGCAGGCTGCGGCCTTGTTGGCACGTTGTAGCCCTGTGAGCCCGGTGGTATCGGCTTTCCGTGGCCCTGCATTGCAGGAGGGACCTGTGGGCCCCGAGGGGGGTTGCCCTGAAGCTGCCCGACGCCATGCCCAGGCGAGCTACTGTGTGTACGAGATGTGCCGTGGCTCTGAGAGGACGAATGGCTTTGTATAGGCCCCATACCATGGCCCATAGGTGCAGGATGGCCCTGCACCGCAGAGTTGCCCATGGACGATTGGTGGCTTTGTGGCGCAGTATGGCCCATGGACGATTGGTGGCTTTGCGGTGCAGAGTGTCCCACGCTGTGCGGCATACTGTGCACCGGCGCGTTGTTCTGCATTGAGGGCGCTGTCATTGGACCACCCGGTCCCATCTGCCCAGATGGGGGCATCGGTGCAGGCGCGTGACCTGGTCCCATGGCGGGCGACTGCGAGTACACCTGTGAAAGAGGCCGCTGTTGCTGAATAGGTGGCTGTGCATGCGGCTGCGGCTGCGACTGGGGCCTAGTATTTCCCATCCGTGTCGGAGAGTGGTTCACGAACGAGTTGTCTGGCCGCGGATACTGCTGCTGCGGAACCGCCATTGGTGTCGCACTGCCAGATGACCCCGAATAACCCGTTCGCGCAGGGCCCGCCGGCGCACCGGGCCTTGCTCCGCCCTGGTACCCACCATACCCATACTGGTTCTGCGGCATGCGGCCTCCATACGCTCCTCCCGCCGCATAGCCACCTTGCTCGTACATGCGGCCGCCGCCGCCGCCGCCGTCTCCCGGCCCGCCGCCATATCCCGCCCCGTACTTGTTCGCCTGATACTCTGCCGCCTGCCGTCGTCTCCGCTCCTCTTCCTGTCGGTTTCCTTCGCGCATGGCCTCTTCAGGTGTCGCGAATAGCTGCTGCTGCGTTAGTCTCCGTGTATTGGTTGTGCCTGCGCTAACCATACTTACAGGTAACTCGTCGCCCGAAGAATACTTTAACTTCCTGGCGCACATCGCGTATTATATTGTGATCCAGACCTCTTGTCCCCGCACGAGCGTCCAAATCAGTTTCTGATATGCTGTTGCGGCGTGTTACGTTTGTGCTATCGAGGCGAAGCGCCAGAAATATGATTTGAGTCTTGGACCAAATGTCCTTTGTTAGGGACTACCAAGCCTACTCCGCCTGCGCCCTATATACGAAAATCGGCGATGTTGCACAACAGGAGCTCGTCGACAACGTTTCACCTGCCTGCAAGGCGTATTGCGCCGCGGCGCAGCTCTGTGCGTCTGCGCAGCCGCAAAGGCGGTCAGCAATGCGTCACAGCAGAGGCGCAGGCTGGGTGCGCCGCAGATAGTATAAACGATGTTACTGCTAAACAATTGGTATGTCCCAACGTACGTAGACTAATACATTCAGTATCTTCTTTGTGGTCTCTGGCTCTGAGATCTGTCGGCCATGTAGGTACCTGGGATGACGTTCTCAGGCAAACCCAAGTAGTTTCTCAAGTACTCCACACCCTCCTCAGTTAGAGTGTAGTAGTAGTATTGCCAGGAGAACTGCGTCTTGACGTAGCCCTTGGAGGTCAACGACTGCAAAGCCTTGATCACATACAAGTTCTTGGTGTCGATTTCATCGTGCTTAGGCTGGTTGAAGTCCTTCTTGGCGACCAGAACACCGTCTGCGCGCGTTAGTATATGTCTGCTGCGGGCGCATGGCGCCAGTAATGGCGCTATGCGCGAGTAAACGGGCTGAACGTACCTTGAAACAACTTTCTGTGGATCTTGGTTCTCTCCTCCTTTGGAATCAACATGGTTGCTTGGCTTTGTTGTCTATAGTGCTGTGCCGCAAGTCCAGCGGTCCAGATAGTTATGCCTCTACATTTTTCATCCAGGCTGACGCTGCAGGGCAAGCGGTACTAGCGGACATCCCGCTGTTGCGTGGGTCGGCTGCCCGGTGAAATTCACGACACCCATGCACCTCGCAATACGCACTCGGTTCGCGGAAACCAGCGGTGACCGATGCCAGATAATGTACGGGTGTGCAGTCTCGTCTTATGTCAGCAGGTGGCGTATATGTGGCAGGGGTTGCGCCGACCTCTACGACGGCGCGACATGGCACTACCGCTTGGTGAAGATGGGCGGCTTCGCGGGCCGCCGACGCAAGAAATCGCGCGCGCGCGCTGGGCGCATCCGCTAGGTGTACCTCCAATGCACTGGGTGGTCGGCGGCACCACGCTGGCGCTGGTAAGCGTGCTGGCGCACGTCTACGGGCGGCTATACGAGCGATCAGTGCTGGTGGCCACCTACTGTTCCAACGTGCTCCTGTTCGGACTGTCGGACTGCGCGGCACAGGGCCTCGCGTGTGCAGCGGCTGCTAGCGGGGCGCGCGCTGGCGGCGCGCTGGGCGCGACACGCGAGCTGCTGGCTCAGCTGCGGCCGCAGCCGGTGCGACTGGACGAGGAGGACGAGTTGCGCGCGTTCAGCGATTACGGGCCGCAGCCATATGATCACGTGATGTCACCGGGCGGTGTATGGGTTGACGAACACCCTCGGCGGTTCGACTTCTACCGCTGGGGATGCTTTATGCTGTGGGGATGGACGATGGCCAACTTCCAGGTGCCGTGGTACCGACTCCTGAACTACATGTATACGGACGATCCGACGGTGGTGCAGGTACTGGAGCGGGTGCTGTCGGACCAGCTACTGTATTCGCCGCTGTCACTGTATTGCTTCTTCTGGTACTCTAACTACGTTATGGAGGGCGGCAACGATGAGACGTTTGCGCTAAAAATACAGCGGGTGTACGTCAGCACTCTAGGCTGCAACTATGCAGTGTGGCCGCTGGTGCAGTTTCTCAACTTTCTGGCAATGCCGAAAAGTCTGCAAGTGCCGTTCAGCTCCTCAGTGGGGGTGCTGTGGAACATCTTCCTTTCCTTGCGCGCGGCAAGCACGCGGAGCGAAGATGGCATTTAGACCAGGTACAGGACGCCGGTTGCGGTTTGTCTATATAGTACGTCATTTAAAAATACATCACATGAGGACACTAGGCAGTAGCTAGACGCTGGTAATCCAGCAGGATGTTTTTGTACTTTTTAGAACTGCGCTTCTTTTTGAAGAGCGTCTTGAATGCAGGAGGGATGTAGAGCTGGGCGTAAAAGTTGAGGAACACCCACCCTATAATCGAGAGGCAAAACGAATGTGACGCCTCGGTGAGCTGGAAGAGGCGACCGAACATTGAGTCCGGAGCGAGGAACATGATTCTGCACGAGGCGGCAATCGATACCAGGACATCCGCAATAAAGCCCACATTTTTGGACATGGGTTCGCGGTAGGGCGGACCCACTGAAAGCACGACCGCAACCAGGATATACTGGAAGTTAGACACAAAGAAGAGCACGGTGTTGTCGCTAGAAGCGACATGTTCGTCGTCGCCCACGACAGGCCTCTGGTACCATTTCATATGCTGGACTGCAAGCCAAGGGACGAGCTGGAAGACAAATAAGATCACAATGTGCACGAGCAAGGGAATTAATATCTTCGGTGAAACCAAATTGGCGGTTGGCCGCTTCTTGGCCAATATCTCATAGGGCTTCGACCATGACATGAACACCGCTAGCGGTACAATCAAAAAGAGGTCGATGTATAGGAACTGAAAGTCTCCTAAGTTGGATCCACGGCTGTATAAGATCAATATGGTAATAAATTGTGTGGCAGAATACAAGCTCATGTACTGGAAGCAAGCAAAGGACGTTACTAATGCAGCACGGCCTTCTTTCATGACGTCCAAGACACAGCTAATTTCAAATAAGCGAGAGGTAAATGGCGCAGCAACCGAAGCTTCCGCCTCAGAGAGGGAAATGCCAACGTCAGCAGCCTTGAGTGCACCACAATCATTCGCACCGTCGCCACAGAAGCCCACCTGATACCCTATGGACTGTAATCTCTCGACTAATTCATGCTTCTCATCTGGGGACATACGAGCATAAATCGATGTCTTTAGGAGTATGTTGTTGATCACGTCTTCCATCTGTGATCTATCGGTCTTGAATATGAGGCGGAACACTTCGCCCGTGACAGCTAATGTATAGTCATCGGTGTCGCCTGAAAGCGGCCGTAGTGTTACGCTATCCAAGGTATCAGTTGGGTTTGCGACGTTTTGCCATGTAATGATATCGCCTTCCTGCGAAGTATCTATCTCATTTATCACAGAAACAAACACCCTAGGTGATTCAACCAAGCCAGCCTCGCGCCCGACAGAGATAGCTGTTAATACATTATCCCCCGTGCACATTATTGTACGAATATCCGCCCGGTGCAACGATTCCAAGGTATCTTTAGTGGTGCTCTTTAGTTTATTTTCAAATATAATGAAGCCCAAAAATTCCAAGTTAGACTCAATTTCCTCCCGACTAACTTTCTGGGAGTAGAGCCATGACTGCCTTGTGAGCTTTTTCCCGGCGCATGCGATGACGCGATAGCCGTTATGGGTATAATGGTGTAAAAGCGCTTCGTAATCCAAGGGCAACGTGTTTTTACTGCAAAGTTCAAAAATAACCTCAGGAGCGCCCTTTGTAAAGGACATAAACACATTCTCGCTGAACGGTTTTACGATGACACTCATCCTCCGCAAGTTTGATAAAAACTCGAAACTTCTCACAATTCCAATAACATTCGAGGGATCGTTTTCTATAAAGCCATCATTACCTGAAGGATGGACTATAGCTGGCGCAATACTGCTATTTTCAGGCAAGGTACTGCCATCATGTCTCTCCTCATACAACGAATGGAATTTTTTACTAGCTGTTTCTTCTTCATACGCCCATTTTGTAAACTGGAACATCTTGAAGTCAAGCGGATCACCCAATAGTTCACCGTCCACCATCCGCAAAGAGTGACAAGTTAATAGAGAAACTAAAAAGTTTTTAGCCTTCATATCACGCGCTGAGACACAATCGGATAAGGACAAACTTTGGAGTAAATCCTTCACATCTGTTACTAGATTGCTGATTTTTATTTCTTGTTGTAAAGGCTGCACAACGTGTACACCTAAGACGTCTAGACCATCCTCAGTCAACGTACCAGTTTTATCAAAACACATTATATCTATTTTTCCACCAACATTGACTCTGGTAGGTGAAATGCAGAATATACCCTTTTTTTTTAGTCTATTCAAAGCAAATCCTGTACCAATTGAGAGAGACGCCGGTAAGGCCGGTGGCACAACAACAGTTATAATATCCAAAGCTCGCAAAATCATCGTTCTCTTTTCCAAGCCTAGTCTTACAAATTGGATACAACTGATAGCAAATCCAAAGAGGGCTATGATGCTGATATACCCAATATACTTGAATGAGTCTTCATAGAACTTGAACCCTGTTGGCTTTGGAAAGACCATAGAGCGTACTAAGGCACCTTTTGTGGTTGAAAACCCTGTGCGCGCGACCATTCCAAGTGCAATTGACTGACCGGCAGTGGCACGTACTCTTATTAGTTTTGTACCGTTGAAAAGGAAGGACTTCGAAACAAAGCTCGAAAGTTGGGTATCCATGAAATCATCAAGTAACTGTAGCATAGTCTCATTCGTTGCAGCAATTTTAGATACAGGAACGGACTCCCCGGTCAACATAGATTCATTGACAAGACAATCACCGGAAATCAAAATGGAATCGCAAGGAAGAAGGCTTAAGGAGGGGTCAGTGAGTTCGTAAATATCACCTGGGACCAAGTCTGAAGAGGGAACTTGACTCCAAAAACCATCCCTGTAGACACGAACATCGCAATGAAACTGAGAGAGTTCGGATAGCCTCTCAGATGACTGCTTGGTTTCAACTAGAGTGTCTATAACTGAAAGGACGGAAATAATAAAAATACAAGCAGCGTAATAGTAGTATGCGTCGAACATCCAAAGTATAATGGAGAATATCTGAAAAATGTAGAACGGATGTAATGCTTCATCGAAAAGGATCTGCGACGTTGTCTTCTGGCGTAAATTAATGCTATTTTTGCCGAATGCAATCATTCTATCTTCATGTATAGTGGTAGGTAGACCTCTCGAGACCAAGTTGAGATCAGTCCAGTCAGGATCCGCCCAATTCGTATTCGTCTGGAAAATATCGCTGAGGGGCGAGTAAATTAATGTTAAGTACCTGTATTCAAAGGATATTAGTATCGGGATATTCGGGTTTTCTTCACTCTCGTGATGGTAATGCCTAGAGTTGAGCGGCTGGTCTCTCTTCAATGGCAAAATAGTACTTAGGGGCCGATTATACCAAATTCTCTTCACATTGATGATGGAAAGCTCGCTATACTGGTTTTCTACAACAACCCATTCTGCTTTGCCCAAAAACGTTTTAGATCCACAAAACTTTACTTTATAACGTGGAACCCATTTGCACAATATGTAAAGCATACCCAAGGTCAAACAGCAAAAGGCGTTGTAAATATAGGTTTTCCATAATGATGTCTTGTAACCGGCAATCCCCACGACCATATCCTCTTCTGCAATGTAAAACCTCTGCATATGCAAATGCGGTACGTTCCTCGGGTAAAATCTATCATGATAACATGGCTTAAGATACTCCGCATGGTATGCCTTTTTGCCGCTCACGTATTGAGGCTCAGAGACCTCATCTATTGTAAATCTATTATCATCGTTTAGCAGTCCATCTTCACTCTCGGCATCACTGTGACCACTCGAAATGTTGTCATCTGCTAATTCAGCAGAGCCAACCTCTTCTTCAACCTCTATTGGTATCCGCTCACGGAACGTGTATTGTGAAGAGCTGCTAGAAGAACGCGGCGAGCCGCCACCGTATGGTACACGGCCCCTGTGATTATCCATCGTGCCATAAGACCTGATAGATTGCGCCCGAGTAGAGCTTGGGCCACGCCCAAAGCTACTGTTTCTCAAGGACGAGCGCGAAGAGCGAGGGTTCATGTGAAGCCGCTCTTGCTCGTAGGCGGGAGTCGCATCCCAGTCCGTGTCATAGTCCGTATACTCCAACGTAGAAGCTGCACCCTCTGCATTTTCAAGCTGCTGTTCCGAGAAGAACCGGAAGTGTGCCGCCCGGGAAGGCGTCCGGGAGCTCTCAGACGTCCGCGACCTTACAGGTGAAAGCAGAACTGACTCTGAGCCAGTATTGCGGCGACTCCGCTCGAGCATATCAACGCTGCCAAACGCTCCTGATCTATATGAATGCGGATGGTGAAACGAGACAATAGAGCTCGGCACGGCCTCAAAAGATGCTCCTGCATATGCCTCAGAATTGCGCTGCTCTAGAATCGTTGAAGAGGTCATGGTATTCGAGCTCGAAGTTGTCTTCGAGGAAGAAAACGAAGCCCTGGACCTAGCATTGTTCGAACTGAATGAGCCAGCGTTCCTGGAATCAAACGACATTTCCAACGCTCTTCAACGTCCTTGTGGACCCGGAATGGCTGTCGCATAAAACCCAAGGAGCAGTTTTTATCATACAATTTTTTGTTTCTGTATGGTAATCACGTGATTTCTTATTCAGTGAGCTACAAGCCAGACTACGTGTGGGCACTATATATGACCTTTTCTTCGAGTAACTGAGATGACAAGTGCATTATTGTGCACTTTTGTTTTTTGTTTATGTCACTGTACTTTAATGTTTGGTAGTATCTTGTGACTTTCGCCCGGTAATCACAGACCAGGGTCATAGCCAACACTGAAAACAGAAAATTAGTCTACATATTGATGCGAAAAAGGCAGCGTAAACACTAATACGTGTCCGCTAAGAGGGCTGGAGTTGAACAATGAAAACTCTACTGTATTTCATTGAACCTGAGTCGCGTCCCCATAAAGATTACGTTAAGTGCACCAGCGCACCAGCGCACCAGTGGTTATAGTATAAAAACCATATAATATACGTGTAATTACGGCCTCTAGAGCCATGGCTTCGACCAATGCAAGCTGGCTAGGTCCTGTCGCTGTCGGAGCTCAAGTTGGCGCTGTCATGGCAGCGTCACTAACGTCTAAAATGAGACCGTATCGTTTCTTTTTGTATCTGAAAAATTTTCAGGATTTTTCACCTTGCTACCTGCGATGAGATGAGCTGCCTACAGTACTAAGTGCATCTCGCTCGGTGGTACTGGTTTATATCTCAGTGTACTGTCTGTCTCGCACTGCACAGGAGCTTGTAAGATAAGCTGGTAGAGCGTAGGGTTTTTGGACCTACTAGAAGGAATCTACAAATAGTATGGGAACTAGTAGCGTGAACAAGAGGAAGCTGGACAAAGAGCAGCGGCCCGACGAGGTAGCAGGGCGGCAAATGGCGTCGAAGTCGGTGCTGGCGTCCGGTGGTGATGTTGCATTTCCTCGTGGTGGTGCGTCAGCGTTGACGCCACTCGAGCTGAAACAGGTGGCTAACGAGGCAGCTAGTGACGTGCTCTTCGGTAGGGATGACGGCAAGTCGCAAGAAGAAAGGCCTCTAAAGAAAAAGAAGACCAACCAGGCGGCCAAGAAGGATAGCACTGCTGGCAAAGAGGACCGCACGGACATAGTCGAGCATCTGTCGTTCAAAGGCCTAGCAGCTGGTACCGTCCTGCTGGGGCAGCTGTGCGGAGTCAACCGCACTGATCTGTGCATTGCGCTGACTGATGGCTTGCGCGGCTATGTACCATTGACGCATATTTCTGCTCCGTTCACCTCGGTGCTGGAGCAGTTAGATGAGTCAATGGACAGTGGGTCTGAGGACGAGGGAGACGATTCTGACGATGAACAGAAAGACAAGCCTCTCATCACCTCGGAGCTTCCAGAACTCTCCAAGTATTTCACAATTGGGCAGTGGCTGAGATGCGTAGTGGTTAACAACAGTGCATTAGACAATCAGAAGAAGAAGAACAGCAGAATTGAGTTATCGATCGAGCCTGCGAAGGTGAACACGCTGGAAACTGAAGATCTGTCAAAGCACACAACTGTACAATGCGCAGTAAAGAGTATAGAAGACCATGGTGCGTTATTGGACCTGGGTTTAGAAACTGTGACAGGGTTCATTTCTAACAAGGATCTCTCTAAAATGGGTGATGTTATGCCTGGTACTGTATTTTTGGCGAACATAGCCAAGCGTGGTGACCGGACTGCAACGGTCAACTTTGACTTCACAGCTAAGAACTCAAAGGTGACGCAGATATCTTCCGTGGATGCAGTGATACCAGGATACACGATCGACTTCCTTTGCCAAAAGGTAACAAATCACGGAATCATAGGTAAAGCATTTGGTGTGGTTGATGGCTTCCTCAGTCTATCTCAGTCGCGGTCTTTCTCTGTTACAGATATGAAACACAAGTACTCTGTAGGCTCGAATATCAAGGCCCGGATAATTGCTACACTAAGGACTAAACAAGGTAACAAAGTCATCCTGGTTTCTGCTCTTCCCCAAATTCTATCGTTGGAGCGCAATCTGCTAGAGACGGAAGCGTTACATGCATTCCCTGTCGGCTATATTTTTGAAAATTGTAAGGTGTTGGGCAGAGACTCACAGTATTTCTACGTCGCACTCTCAGATGAGCGTGTCGGTCAAATACATATATCGAAGACAGGGGATGTTGTTCCTCAGGAGGAAGTTAAAGCTAGAGTGACAGGATATAACACTGTGGATGGGTATTACCAGCTTACAACGGATCCTAAATTACTAGAAAAGCCATACTTGAGGACTGCTGATATTCCCGCCGGAACCGTGCTTTCTGGTTGCGAGATTACTGCCGTTTCGGAAAATGGTATTGAGCTAAGCCTATTTGGCGGACAGTTCAAGGCCTTCGTTCCGCCTCTTCACATTTCTGATATTAGGCTGGTGTATCCTGAGAGAAAGTTCAAAATTGCTTCTAAAGTGAAGGGAAGAGTACTGCACGTTGATAACAAGGGCCGCGTCTACATCACACTAAAAAAATCTTTGGTATCGGCGGATGATTCTGACATTCCACTAGTATCCGAGTTTGAGCAAATAGCAAAGCTTGCGGAGGAAGATGGCAAGACCCTCGCTACGATTGAAAGCTTTAAGCCTAGCGGTTGTGTGGTGTCGTTCCTAGGTAACATGAAGGCATTTTTGCCAAACAAAGAGATCTCTGAGGCATTTGTCAAGAGAGCCCAAGATCACTTGAGGCTCGGGCAGACTGTGGTTGTGAAAGTGCTTGAGCATGATGCCAAACAGCGCAGGGTAATAGTTACATGCAAAGTTTCTTCAGATGATTCTGAAAAACAGAAATCTGCTATTAATAATCTTGTTGTTGGCAGATCCATTATTGATGTTACTGTTGTCGAGAAGACTAAGGACTCTGTTGTGGTCGAGCTCAATGACGTTGGGTTAAGAGGTGTCATATATGTGGGCCATCTTTCTGATTCTAAATTGGAGCAAAATAGAGCTCTTCTAAAGAAGCTAAGAATAGGTTCAGCTCTGCAAGGTGTTGTTATGGACAAAGACGTGAAAACTCGGGTTTTCAATATGTCCTGCAAGAAATCCCTAATAAAAGATGCCTCCAAAGATATCCTTCCACTAACGTTCGAGGATATCAAGGACAAAGATCCCAACACCCCAATGCATGGGTATGTTAAGTCCATCTCTGATAGAGGTATTTTTGTTGCATTTACAGGTAAGTTTGTTGGGCTTGTTCTGCCAAGCTATGCTACTGAGAGTAGAGATGTCGATATTTTCAAGAAGTTTTACATTAACCAATCCGTCACCGTCTACCTGCTTAGAACGGATGAGGAAAATGAAAGGTTTCTGTTGACAATGAAACAGCCTCAGACCTCGAACAAGAAGGAGACTTCTAACCAGGATGCCGTGGCTCAAAACCCTGTGGATACATCGGTCAAGAGCATATCGCAATATACAGTTGGTATGGTCACTAAAGCGCGCGTGAAGTCTGTCAAGAAGACCCAGCTAAACGTCATTTTGGCCGATAACATGCACGGGCGCGTGGACGCTTCTGAGATCTATGACACGTTCGAGGAGATCAAAGACCCTAAGGAGCCACTAGCCAAGTTTAAAAACGGCGATATTATTGATGTGAAGGTAATTGGCTTCCACGACTCCAAGACGCACAAATTCCTACCAATCTCTCATAGAACGGGTGTGAACACCGTTATGGAACTTTCGGCCAAGAAATCAGCCTTGAAGGGTACACACAAGACTATCGACTTCGGAGGTGTGAAGAACGGCGACGAGTTGATCGGGTTTGTGAATAATTTTGCCAAGGGGTTCATCTGGTTAACTCTATCACCTGCGCTAAAGGCTAAAATTCCAAACTTCGAGCTCTCTGATGATAGCTCCGTTTTCGCAAGCAAACTGGATGAAAGCTTTCCTCTAGGATGCGCGCTAAAGGTGAAGGTGAAAGAACTCGACAACGCTCACGGTATTGTTACCGTCTCGGCAAGGGAGCACACTGTCACTGACCTAAAGGATATTAAGGTCTCTGATAAACTTCCTGCTCGCATTGTCAAGGTGGCCGACAGTTACTTGCTTCTAGATTTGGGCAACAAGATAACGGGTGTTGCTTTCGTTACCGACGCCTTGAACGACTATTCTCTATCCCTCAGATCGGTATATGAGGATAGAGTCGGGTCGATGGTTTTAGCTTCTGTGGTTAGCGTTGACGTGGAAAACAAGAAGATCAACCTGTCGTTGCGTTCTGACGATGCTACTGACCGTTACATTTCTTCGCACAAGGAGCTGAAGCAGGGAGACGTTGTTCGCGGCTTTATTAAGGCTGTGACCGACAAAGGTATCTTCGTCTACTTGAGTAGAACATTGCAGGCGTTTGTACCTGTGAGCAAGCTGACGGATGCTTACATTAAAGAATGGAAGAAGTTCTACAAGCCCATGCAACCGATCACCGGAAAAGTAGTCAACTGTGAGGGTGACTCTCGTATCTTGCTGACAATGAAGGAATCCGAGGTCAATGGTGAGCTAAAGGTCCTCAAGTCTTACGCAGATATGAAGGTGGGTGACATTTTTGATGGTTCTGTTAAGAATGTCACCGATTTTGGCGTCTTTGTGAAGTTGCATAATACGTTGAATGTAACAGGCTTAGCGCATAAGTCTGAGATCTCAGATTCTAAGATCGATGACCTCAGCTTGTTGTTTGGAGAGGGAGACAAGGTTAAGGCTATCATTCTGAAGACAAACCCAGAGAAGAAACAAGTCTCCTTGGGTCTAAAGGCCTCCTATTTCAAGAAGGCCCACGATGACAAGCGTGAGGAAGAGTCCGCCGAGACGGTCGAAGAAGTTAATGTTGAAGCTGATGTTCAAGCTAATGTTGACGTTGATGTTGAAGCCAGCGATGAAGACGAAGCCATGGAGGATATCGAATATGATCACTCCCCTGCGGACGGTCCTGCAGAGGAAGATAAATCCTCCAAAACACAAAAGGAGGCAGTTCCAAACGGCCTATCCTTGAGTGCTGGCTTTGATTGGACGGCCAGTATCCTCGACCAGAACAGGGAAGAAGACGAAGAGTCGAGTGACGACGAAGACTTCACCTCCAAGAAAGCAAAGAGGACTAAGAAACGTCACACTACAGTGGTTGACAGGACGGTGGACATCAACACCAAGGCTCCCGAGTCTGTTGGTGACTTCGAACGCCTACTCATGGGTAATCCAAACTCGTCCGTGATCTGGATGAACTACATGGCTTTCCAGCTGCAGCTAAGCGAGGTGGAAAAAGCACGCGAGCTTGCAGAGCGGGCGCTAAAGACGATTAGCTTCCGCGAGGAACACGAAAAGCTTAATATTTGGATTGCCATGCTGAACTTGGAGAACACTTTTGGCACTGAAGAAACGCTTGAAGATGTGTTCCGCAGGGCCTGCCAATATATGGACGCATACACCATCCATACCAAGCTGATTTCCATCTACGCCATGAGCGGCAAGGACGACAAGGCACTAGAGTTGTACAAGGCCGCTGCCAAGAAGTTCGGCTCAGACAATGTCGCCCTATGGGTCTCCTGGGGCGAATTCTTGCTGACCCATGACCAGCCGGACGAAGCCCGTGCTGTACTCGCCCACGCGCTAAAGTCTCTTCCTCGCCGCAGCCACATCGATGTTGTGCGTAAGTTTGCGCAGCTGGAATTCGCGAAGGGTGACCCTGAGCAGGGACGCGCTCTATTCGAGGGTCTCCTCGCTGATGCACCTAAGCGCATAGATATCTGGAATGTTTACCTGGACCAGGAGATCAAGGCTTCCGACCGCACCCGTGTTGATGCGCTGTTTGAGCGTGTTCTAGCGGCCAAGCTTTCTCGCAAGCAGGCCAAGTTCTTCTTTAATAAGTGGCTCCAGCTCGCAGAAGCCGCTGACGACCAACGCAGCGTCGAATATATCAAGGCTAGAGCGGCTGACTACGTTCGGAAGCATGACTCCGCTCCCGACGCCGAATAACGACGTCGCATCTCCACATCTGTATATTAGATTTTCCCTAACTAGACCTTCGAGCACATACCACAAAAACCCATGAAGTGGCGCCAATCTCTCAACCCTTAGTAGACTTACATAACTATACAAAAACGTTGGTCTTAGAGGCGCTTATAGAAGAATTTGTACATATAAAGTGACCGGGATAGACTTATTGTGTCAATATCTTATAAGGCCAGAGCCGCTGAGGTTCATCTCAAGTAATAACGTCCGCTAAGAAAACATGAACTTGCACAAAACGTTGTACAATTCAGAAGGTGACCACTATTCTCAATTAAGCATTCAGAAATACATTACTACCATGTCGCAAAGGTCGCCTACAAGGAGCCAGTACACGTATCTGTTGATCTCGTTCGCGAGCGGGATCTTGCTCTCGTGGATGGCCAGATCGCATAGCAGCGGGGGCAACGCTGCAACAGGAGATTATGGAATTACTGCCCCTGGAGGTTCCAGTGCGCTTGTTGGCTTTGACAACTTCAGTACGTGCCTAAAGAGTACGAGTTTGCCGATACAATTCTGCTACGATGGGTTTGCACCCGCAGCGCTACTTGAGGCACAGCTACGGTTTGGAAAGGACGGCGGAGACCGCTACCAGAAATGCGTGGCCAATGTGGGATATATGATTGGGTCACAGGAGGGGGTCACGAAAGAGCAGGTGTTGTCGGGTATTCAGCGGTGTGGAACTGTCACGCAATTCGGCAACAAGATAAGTGTAGGAAAGCCACAGTTTCTTTTGAGCAGGCTAATCGCGAAGGTATACGATATGCTAAAGTTTGTGGTTGTATTGGGTATCCTTACTTTCCAAGTATACTTGTTCAGCGGCACGCTTTTCCGGCGCAGACGTTCGACGGATTTCGAGCCACTAGATTCGCCTGGCGTCAGCGAGACGCCATCGAAGGTCAGCAGTGCAACATTAACCAGAGAAAAGAAGCTCACAGAGCTTCCCAAGAACCGTAAATCATTGTACAAGTCTGACGCCAACGGGCGGCCAAAGGTTCCCTCCGGAGAGCCTGAAAATGCATCTCCGGAAGAGCCCTCGGCAAACGTTGCAAAGCAAGTGACACCCTCAGAACCCACTGCACAAGCAGTGAACAAGAACAACCTAGCTGTGACGCAATCGAAGAACAGGGTAATAATCAATTGTAAGGAAAAAGGCCTTGTGTTCGATATGACCACTAAAGAGGGTGTCCAAAAATGGAGGGATTATGTTAACCGCGGCAAGTCGCATGCTTCACCTGCACCTGAAAAGGTGACTGCACCCACGCAAGTGTGTTTGACACCATTGCAGACCCAGCCTGTTGACTTCAGTCGTATATCCCTTTATGATCACAATGGCAAAGCATTCCGTAGAATTTTCGTCCCGGGACTTGGGTGGATCACGCGGGATAGGTGCATTCAGCTAATGCAAGAGCAAGGATACAAGGAGAATCATGTCCGGGGATTGGACTATTGACAGGATCCATTGGTGTTATTTACAAGGTTGTAGAGCTTTCTATACGCATCTTTATCATGTGTAGATTGTCCATTCTCATTGATCATCGGACTGGTCATAATAGTCATAGAGCGATGGTTTGAATGGCCACAAGGCATAAGCTGAAGCTATTTCTGTAAACTCCTGGTGTGTAAGCTGTAGCGGCTTCTTCTTCAAGAGCTCGGCATCCAGTCTAGGCTTCAAGAATTCGCTTGCACCATGACCTAAGACCTCGAGGTTATCCGATAGTGGCGTGGACTTGCACACCATCAACCGCTGCAAACAGTAGTCCCAGTAGTCTAGCTCCATATTGTGGTTGAGCGGCAAGACTTCCAGAAGTGCGTAGTTCGTTTTGTCTTCGGGCAGTAGCAGTGGATCATGTGCTTCCAGAACACCAGGACCAAAAGCGCTGAGGTTGCTCGATGTCGTGGCTATCAACCTAGTGTCAGTTATAGCATCGGTAATAACGGAACAGCGCGAGCGAGCTTTGAAATCACGCGGGCTCAGGAGCTTGATTGCAGTGGTTTGAGGCACCCAAAACAACATTCTGACTAGGCCGAACCGCTGCATCCAGTTTTTGTTGGCCATGCATTGCAAATACTGCATGTATAACTGTTCGCCGCGTCTGTCTGTGAGATTTCCCATGACCAGAAAGCTATCGTGCACATGGTCCCTACTCTGTACCTCAGGCTGCAGGATCTTCTGCTCGTCTATCAGGGAGATAAAGGACTCCCACATATATGGGTCATGCTTGTGGAGCTTGAAATTACCCAGCGGTTCAAGATACTGATCGATGACCTTAGTGTACGCAGATTTCGACTCCATGAGTACCTGAAGCTGCGGCTTATAAAGCTCGTGGAAGATATAACTCGACATCCCAGTCCCGGGATATAGCTCCAGCACCTGCACCTTTGACATGTCGTAGCTTTTCTGGAGGTTTATCCTGCTATAAGCCTGTTCGAATATCTTTGGGTTGCTTATGATCGTCCGGCCATAAGAAAACTTCACCGCCTGGCATGCCTCGATGAAGCTCTGCCTGCTAAAGCTGGAAGCAGGTACCATAATGCTGCAAGTTCTGACCGGTTTACTTTGCCTCGCTAGAGTTTAGAAGTGCTGTTACTAACTGCTCATCGCCGTCTATAAAATTTTTCGAGCATATTACATAGCGATGAGCGTAAGCAAAAAGGACAGAGGGTCGGAAGACCCAGGGCCGACTCGGGGTAGACTTTAAAGCCAGTCAACGGATCTAGGGGGTCTCACTAGTTGCATCCATGAGCTAAAATATGACGGTTCTAGATGGAGGCTTATTATCTAATATGTGATGTATGGGTGTCATCTGACATTTGAGCGGTGCAGTACGACACTCCTGTGCAACGGGGAAAGCTCAGGTGATAAGGCAGTTTGTATTGCTCCAAGTTGTAGTGGAAGCAGCTCAGGATACTTTGTCATCTCATGGGACCTATAATAAAGATCAAGAAGCCAAAACCATCCCCTGAGGAACCGGGCGATGGTAACAAGGTCAAGCGCATCAAACTAAAAGGGAACGGCGCAGATGAGCTGAAGGATAGACAACTGTCACCCACGCAAACGGCCAACAATGGTCCCAAGATCAAGCTGACAATCAAAAAGAAAGATCTGGAGCCTTCGTCCGCCGAACCCAAGGCTCCAGTGAAGCTGAAGCTGAATCTCAAGAAGGACACACCGCCTACGCCAGTTCCCGCTAGCGCGCTCACCAAGGCGCCGCGTATAAGAGTCAAGCCGCCGCGGATACCAGGCGAGGGGTACGATTCTGAGGCATCCGATATCGAAGATGATCCATTGATGGAAGAGGGGATCGTGCTACGCGTACTGCCGGACCTACAGGCCGAGTTTGTCAAGAATTCCATTGAGAGCGGCGACTATTCCAACATTAGCATCAAGTGGAAGGCAGAGCGGCATGCCGTTGTGAACATCAACGGTCACCAGTACGGCGCGGTGCTCGTCAATCTGCCGACGGTAATCGAAGTGAACAAGAGTGTGGATCGCAAAAACATGCTAAAAGCATTTGATGTTTCGCAGATGCTCCTGTGCGTCGCACTCATCAACCGCGAAGAGGATGTATTTGACCTAGAGCCACCAGACACCGAAGACCTGGTAAAGAAGCACTTTGAGAGCTACGAAAAAGAGATCAGTGATGCACGCAAGATAATGATACAGGGATTCCAGGGCGGCTCGCTCACCGATGCCGAGAGTAAGCATATGGACGCTATCCTCGAAAAGGGATACGACTATAAACATGGGATAACTGCTCCACTGTATAATGTGCGCAACCGCCGCTTCCGTCGCCGCATGACCGGCTCCGAGATCGACTATGTAGACCGCACGGTTGAGTTCCTTCTTAAACAAGACGGCGAAGCAGAGGAGTTCACCTACGAGCTTGTGGACGAGGATGCCGTGCTGCAGAAGAGCGCGTCTACTATAGATCTCGCCCACTTCGCCCAGAAGGCTGCAGCACCCGGCATGGCCCAGCCCGCGCCCTCCGCGGATAGCGTGCTTTTCGGCGTGGAGGACGACGACCACGACGACCTTGAGCTTGAGCTGGAACAGGCCCTGCAGGTTCCCAGCGAGGCGGATCCCGCAGCAGCGCCGCTTGACGAGGCCGGCGACGAGGTGGAGCAGGACAACGGCGACGACGAAGACGACGACGACGACGAGGAGGATGACGACGACGACGACGAAGACGACGCCGCGCCAAAGCCGCCCAAACCAGAGCCAAACGAAAACCTCCAGCACAACGAGCTACTGCGCGATGAGCTGGGCGAGCTCGAGAGCATCTTGCAGCAGAACCGCGACAAGCTGGCCAAGGCCACCAACCCCCTGCTCAAATCCCGCTTTGTCGACAGCATCGCAAAGCTCGAGAAGGAGGTCGACATCAAACGCAAGCAGCTCCTGGCAAACGAGGAGATCCTCGATACCTCGCCCGCTACCTCGTCACACCAGACGCCGCGCCCAGAAGACGACGAAGAGCTCGACGACGACGACGACGACGACGAACTCGACGAAGAAGACCTCGACGACCAGGACGACGACGAAGAGATCGCCACTCCTGCACAAGCTACAACTCACACTTCTGCGCTGGATGACGAGCTCGACCAGGAAGATATGGACATGATGATGCTCTTCGGCGCAGAGGGCGATGACTAGACAGCCTACGTACTTCTCATCTCATTCTGCCATCATAGCCTGCTATCCTCACGTGATCATATCCGAAAAATTTTCCGCAATGCGATACCTCGCCTCCTGGGCCGGACAAGGGTTGCAAAAAACGAAATAGAAGAACGAGCACACCATAGCACATACATTATTATCCTTTACAGCAGGAGAGAGATCTAGGAAGCAGAGTAGCGGATCAGGCGGCGTTTTATCACTCGCTTCTTTTTCAGGATGGACATGGAAATTCCGCAGCGGGCGCTCACGAAGGAGGAAATTAACAGGTGCTATTTGGTATGTTTACGGATTTTCATTGTTTTGGGGGCCTAAAGAGAGCCGTGTGCTCGCGACGGACAGAGTACTAACAGACGACAGAGGTGGCAGCAGCTCCGGAACCAGCATGGAGAGAACGCGAGTACAATCCCAGAGTTTATCTACTTTACGCGAGTACTGAGGCACGCAGCGAAACAGCAGCAGGAGGGAGTTGGGGAGGAGATGCGGGGCGGCGCCATGGCCGGGCAGTCGCCGGCGCAGCTGGGGGCCGGGACGCCGCGGCAGGGCTCTGCCGGGACGCCCGGGCTCGGGGCTTCGCCGCCAGCGGGCGGCAGCGGAGGGCACGGCACTTTCACAATGGAGCAGTCGGAGCTTCTGAAGGCGCAGATCGCTGCGCTTAAATGTTTAGCGCACAAGCAGCCCATACCCAAAGAGGTGTTGGAGGTGATTCAGCTGTCGTTGAACAATCCACCGAACCTGCGACAGATGGTGACGATGGTTTCTAGCGTGCTGGCCCAGCGAAGCGCGAGCCCTGCGCAGGCAACAGTGAGCCCAGAGACCATGGGTGTGCCGGAGGCGATCCGCCGGACGTCAGCGGGAAGCGTATCCCCGAGGTCGACAATACCACAGGCGTCCCTGGCAAAGCACATTCCAACCGAGGGCAGACAAGACGATATCCAGGGTTACGGGCAGGAGCCGCCAAAGCATATGCCGACGCAAGCTCTGGATGAGTACAGGAAGCAGCACCCAGAAATCCTAAAATACATTGATGTGACCAATCCTGCAGTAATAGTCGATACATATATGCCCCCTTCCCTACCACCTGTTGTTCCGTACGATACATTGTTTACCTCAAGTAGTAGCCCGAAACTCATGCTTCAACCAGGCATCCTTCCCACGGGCATTGATGTGCACTCCGCTATGGAAGTTTACCAGACTTTGATTGCATTGGATATTGATACATCTGTGGATGATGCCTTGTACAAGTTACTAGATTCTTCCCTAAGCAAGCAGGAGAAGGAAGATGCTCTTTTACAATATTCTGCTTTGCAGCTACTTCCCCTCCAGAAGGCTGTTCGTGGTCATATTTTGCAGTTTGACTGGTTTCAGAACACCCTTTTGACAAACACTCATCCGAACTTCCTGTCGAAGATCCGTAAGATTAATGTACAAGACGCACTGCTCACAAACGACTTGTATCAAAGACACGAAATGCAACTTGATGAGCGGAAGAAGTTTGAGAAATCTGCCAAGCTAGAGACTATAATGGAGTACTCTGTTAATTGGTTTAATCAGCGAATGGAACGGCGCGCTGCTAGAATGAAGTTCAGCCATAGACTAATAACTGTCCACAACAATCTAGAGAAGGAGGAACAGAAGCGGGTGGAAAAGAATGCTAGACAGCGTTTGCAAGCATTGAAGTCCAATGATGAAGAGGCGTATATCAAATTATTAGATCAAACGAAAGATACCAGAATTACGCATTTGTTAAAACAGACAAACGCATTCTTGGATTCTTTAACAAGAGCCGTAAAGGATCAGCAAAAGCATACCCAGGCCAAAATATCCTCACATGTCGAAGAAGAACACGCTACCGAGGAAGCTGCCAAACTGCAGTCTGACCTCGACGTGGACGACGACGAGCGGGAGAAGATAGATTACTATGAAGTCGCCCACAGAATAAAAGAAGATGTGAGGGTACAGCCATCAATATTAGTCGGGGGTACCTTAAAGGAGTATCAATTAAAGGGTTTACAATGGATGGTATCACTATTCAACAATCATTTAAATGGAATCCTTGCAGATGAAATGGGGTTGGGTAAAACCATCCAGACTATCTCTTTATTAACCTATTTATACGAATTTAAAGGTATCCATGGCCCATTCTTGGTTATAGTTCCTTTGTCTACGTTAACGAATTGGAACGCCGAGTTTGATAAGTGGGCCCCTACTTTAAGGAAGCTTGCCTTCAAAGGCCCACCTAGTGAACGGAAAGCTTTGTCAGGTATTATAAAGTCTGGCAATTTCGACGTCGTACTAACGACTTTTGAGTACATCATCAAAGAAAGACCCTTGTTATCCAAGGTGAAATGGGTGCACATGATAATTGATGAGGGCCATAGGATGAAAAATGCGCAATCCAAGTTATCATTAACTTTGAACCAATATTATCACACGGATTACAGGTTAATTTTAACGGGGACGCCATTACAGAATAACTTACCAGAGCTATGGGCTTTATTGAACTTTGTTTTGCCGAAAATCTTCAATTCGGTAAAATCCTTTGATGAATGGTTTAACACACCATTCGCGAATACGGGAGGCCAAGATAAGATTGAATTAAGTGAAGAAGAGACGTTACTAGTTATTAGAAGATTGCATAAAGTTTTGAGGCCGTTCTTATTGCGTCGTTTAAAGAAAGATGTCGAAAAGGAGTTGCCGGATAAGGTTGAGAAGGTGTTGAAATGTAGAATGAGTGCCTTACAACAGAAGCTATACGAGCAGATGCTAAAACATCGTAGACTTTTTGTCGTCGATGATCCCAGTAGCAAAAAGATGATTGGTTTACGTGGTTTCAATAATCAAATTATGCAATTGAAGAAAATCTGTAACCATCCATTTGTTTTCGAGGAGGTTGAGGACCAAATAAATCCCAACAGAGAAACAAACGCTAATATTTGGCGAGTTGCAGGAAAATTCGAATTACTAGAGAAGATATTACCTAAGTTCAAAGCTTCCGGCCATCGCGTGTTGATTTTTTTCCAGATGACTCAAATTATGGATATCATGGAAGACTTTCTACGTTTCTGTGATATGAAGTATCTAAGACTTGATGGCCATACTAAATCAGATGATCGGACTGCTTTGTTGAATAAATTCAACGCTCCTGGCTCCGAGTACTTCTGTTTCTTGCTTTCTACCAGGGCAGGTGGGCTAGGTTTAAACTTGCAGACTGCTGATACAGTTATTATCTTTGATACAGACTGGAATCCTCATCAGGATCTACAAGCACAAGACAGAGCGCATAGAATAGGTCAAAAGAACGAAGTCAGAATATTGAGATTAATCACGGATAACTCGGTAGAAGAGGTTATATTGGAGCGAGCACACCGTAAGTTGGATATTGATGGAAAAGTTATCCAGGCAGGAAAATTCGACAATAAATCCACTGCTGAAGAACAGGAGGCATTATTGCGCTCTTTGTTGGAGGCTGAAGAGGAGCAGAAGCGCAAACGGGAGATGGGCGCGGCTGAGGACGAGGAGCTAGATGATAGTGAGTTGAATGAAATCTTAGCTAGGAACGATAATGAGCTAAAACTTTTTGCTGAGATCGATGCAGAGAGAAACCGGAAGCAGTTTGCTGATGGTATAACGTCTAGATTGATGGAAGATTCAGAGTTACCAGAATTTTACCATCAGGATATTGATGCCCAGCTTGAAAAAGAGAATTCTGAAAAGATGTTCGTCGGGGGAAGGGGTACTAGAGAAAGAAAGGCTGCACATTACGGTGATAGCTTGAGCGAGGAACAATGGCTGAAGCAGTTCGAAGTGAGCGATGAAGAGCTTGACGCTGATGCATTAGAGAGACTTTCTACTGGAGGATCTAATGTATCTATGACTAATGACGAAGATGGAATGCCCTTGCCTTTGAAGAGGAAGCGTGGGCCGGGAAGACCCCCCAAAAATAAACGGGTTAAGTTAGAGGATGATTCCGAGGTGGAAAATCCTTTATCTCAGACAACAGTCGACGATTCGCCAGTTAACGGGAATGATAAAGACGTGCCAATCCATAACAATGCTACCTCTCCGGAAGATAGGGTCACTACTTCGTTAAAGTCTGTGAGGAGCGGTAAGACGAAACCGAAGCTTAAAGGGCGTCGCGGTCGTCCCGCCAAAAATGGCCGCATTTATTCAAGGGAAATGCCCAAGCAGCCTGAAGCTGTGAGGGAAGAGATTGCTGCGCAGTCCAAGGAGTTGTATGATTATATTCTGAGTTACAGGAATGAGGAAGGGAGGAATTTGGCCGAGATTTTCTTAGTAAAACCTTCCAAGAAGTTATATCCGGATTACTATTTACTAATTAGGTATCCTGCTGCGTTTGAAGATGTGACCAGACATATCGAAGCCAAGGCCTATGATTCCCTAAAAGAAGTAGTGGAGGACTTCCATTTGATCTTTGCGAATGCAAGGGTATATAACACGGAAGGCTCTACCATCTACAATGACTCCATTGAATTGGAGGATGCTGTGGTTCAAAAATATAGAGAGTTGTCAGGCGATAACGAGGAGCTGGATTTCAGCGAGTTTGACGCAAAGTACGGTACTATTGTGCCATTTTCACCACATGCTCAGAAAAGTGTTAATTCCAGTGTGACACCCTGACGCGTGGTTCAAAGTTAAATCAGCATGGCTATTGCTGTATGTCCGAAACTGAACCACTTTGCATAGATATCCGCTGGGTTTGTAATTATTTAATAGACTGTTCATAAAACCATATTGAATTATACCTAGTGAGCTAATTTAATCAATTTTATGCAGTTCGTCGCCTGCATAAACACGGCAAGCTCCACCAAGGACAACACATCAGTTGCGGTGAACGTCGTACATAGACCCTTGAGCAGAGGGCAAAACAACCATCTCTGCGACTACAAGGTTGGATCTTCTGGACGTAGCGTAGACAATCGTATCAGCAATGTCGTCGCCATCTAAAGGCTCAAATCCCTGGTACACCTTTTTAGCACTCTCTGCATCACCGCGCATACGAACTATGGAGAACTCTGTTTCCACGAGGCCGGGTGCAATCTCAAAGACCCTGATGTTCGTGTTGATCAGCTCTTTCCGCAAGCCCCTAGTGAAAGCCTTCACTGCATGCTTACTGGCACAGTAAATAGAGCCGCCAGGGTACACTTCGCGGCCAGCAATTGACCCGACATTGACAATGTCCCCTGAATTCTTGGCCTTAAGGATCGGTAAAACCTCTTGCGTCAGGTGTACCAACCCGATGACATTGGTGTTGAAAACCTCCTGCATATCATCCATCAATATTTCCCCGACTTTAGAGGTACCCAGAGCCTTCCCTGCGTTGTTAACCAAGACGTCAATGTCCCTGAATTCCTCTGGTAGGCTGTCCAAAAACGGCCGGATTTGTTCAAATTTGGTCACATCAAGCTGCCCGACATGGACCTTGGCGTTAGGATACTTGCTTTCGATATCCTGTTTCAAGCCGGTGAGCTGCGCAGAGCGTCTGGCCACTAGGATCAACTTAATTGCCCCCTCTGTCGCGTCAGCATAGGCAATTGCCGTAGCACGGCCAATACCAGCGGAAGCACCGGTAACAAGTACGATCTTGTTGGCTAATTTCTCAGCTGCTTTTCTCCCAAGGGACATGGTTGTGGTTGTTTATTTTACGTTAATTACTAATGTTAAGTGGTGAATGTGTCTTTGATTTGCAAGGGCTCTAGGATCACCAAGCAGCAAGTCTGGATTAACCTTTTACAGTGACTGACAAACACGCTCGACCGTACTAGCGAATTCAAAAAATTGGACATAACCGGAGTCGAACCGATGACCTCATCCTTGCAAGGGATGCGCGCTACCAACTGCGCCATATGCCCAGATGTGAGAACTTATTCACTAATGACACGTCATATGCAACAATACTATTATGCCTGTAGATGACGCACTACGCGAGTGGTGATAATTAGCAATGCGACCTACGGCCTCTTTGCACCTACGGAGACGAGAAAGTGGCCACACAAGCGCGATTCCCACCCTTTATGACGGTCACCGGGATGTGCTCTCTCAGACCGAAACCAAGGACAGGATGGTTCCAGTATTTACTGTGTGTGTTTCATCCTACAAATCCTCAGCTAGGAAGAAACTTCCCATCAATCCGTTCAGCGGGATGGGACAGTCTCTAGCCCTCCGTTCGTAGCTACATTCCCGTAGAAAGAGTCCTGCTACGATCACCACCGTGAAAGGAAGTGAGTCAACTGTCTCGGCGAGGCTAGTATCTTGCACAGTCGATAACCTGCAGGCATTAAGGGGTAGTGCCACGTAAGGTCGGCTTTCATATCCCGACACTTACTGCCTTCAGTGATAGAGTGGCTAGCCGCAATGCGCCAGGGATGTAGCCGCAGGGGCGACATGCTTATTCGAGAAGCGCCGCTGGCCTAGGGACAAATCCACGCAGGAAATGTTCCTTTCACTTAAAGCACGCCGCGTTTGCTGGTTGGTTATACAATTATACGTGAGCGCGAATTTAGTACTAGACTCGGCGCTAGTGTGGGAGCAGAGGCCACGGTAGCATTCGTGCGGAATTCCACACATGTGCTGCCGGTACTAGGCTAGCTGAGCCTCGGTGATTCATAGTCGGCTATAGTACGGCGGTCATCTTAATTTGTATGCTATTGTAATTCGGAGCTAGTCCCTGTCGTTCGCAGGCCTTGAGTTAAGCGGCATAACCGCACGCAGCAGCTTCATCGGGCGACGGACAAAGGTACCGCGGATGGACACTCCTAGAAAGAAAAGGAGAGACTAGGTACGGCATTAGCAGCATCGCAGCCGGTCCCCGCGAGGAGTGTGCCTGGATCGCGCGATGGGATCGGCGTCCGAATTGTGCCAACGGCGCAGCCAAAAATCAGCTGATACCGCCCTGCGGATTTGCCGAGGACCCATCGATAGGTCTGGAAGCTATTCCATATAACAATGCAACTTATACAGATCATTTCTAATTAGGTATCGCGCGCCGGAACTACCAGCGGAATTACATAGTCGCGTCTGGGGAATAGCGTCCCAGTGCCAGCAGGACTTAGACCTTCTGGACCGCCTTCAACTGTTTGACAAAGTCATCGTAGGAAATTTCACTCTTATCGCCGCGATAAGTGATGACTTCAATGAAGTAGCGGTCGTAGTTGTCCATGAGCTCATCCACGTGCTGCCAGCAGCCAGCTTTCTCGATTAGGTTCTCAAACGTCTCCAGCTGGCTCCAGCCCTGCTCGACCATGACTTCGGGCAAGAAGGTAGCGCTGCACGTCCTTCCCGTTGTGGGGTGCCTGAACCGCAAGATCACCCCATGGCGCCCGACCTTCCAGTCGTAGATATCGCCCGCGCCCTCCTCGAACACGGTCTTGAAACGCGAGAGCACGTTGCAGCTGCATTTCAACCTCGCAAGCTCCCCAGCCTCTATCGGAGGAAATCGCGAGTCCTGGAGTGCCGCGATAAGCGAGTACTTTTCGATGCCGCGTAACAACGGCAGCTTGGCAAACGTGCCAATACATCCGCGCAACTGGTATTCGCCGCGCTCGTCGCGCTTCTTCCATGTGATAAACACCGACGAGTGCTCGTTCTCGCGCCCGGATGCCATCGGGTAGTGGTGGTATAGTTTACTCTTGACTGCATCGAACGTCACCGCAGGGGCATCCTTGTGGAAGTACGCGTAAAGCTGATAGAACGCGTAAAAGCTGAACGGAGACCGCTCTATCCCCTGGCTTTGGGGCATTGCTGCTGATCCAAGCACAGAATTGGTTACTATCTGCCAACACGTTGTGCCGAAAGTGCGCGGGCCGGGAAGGAGTGAGCTCTTATATGCTTTCTGAGTGCCGCGAAGGGGCGGAGCAGTCCAGGGGCGGCCGCTTCCGTAGAACTAGCAATTTATAAGCTTCCAGTTCCGTATCAACCGCTCTGCTTCGTCGAAGGTCGCGGCACGGATCCGTTTGGGCCAGCGGACTGTTCGTACGTCGCTGGGATAAGCCATGCGTATTTTTGAGGTGCACCTCCGAGGCTGTTCATGGAGCCACATAGTACAAGACGCAAACACAGGAACCCCGGGAGGCGATACACAGTAGCAGGCTGGAGAGCAGAATGAAGATTGGACTACTGTCAGTGGCTTTGAGCGGACTTGTAGCCGCGCAGAACTTCTACGATCGCAATCCGCAGATCATGGAGCTGACTCCCAAGACTTTCAAGCGGGCTGTATACGGGACCAACCACACGACGCTGGTGGAGTTCTACGCGCCCTGGTGCGGCCACTGTCAGAAACTGAAGCCGACGATGGAACGTGCAGCCCGGGCCCTGGACGGGCTGGTGCAGGTCGCAGCAGTGAACTGCCACGTCGAGGCAAACCAGCAGCTCTGCATGAAGCACGGCGTGGAGGGCTACCCGACGCTAGCGGTGTTCCACCCGGCAGCGGGCAAGGCCGGCGGTCGCGCCCGGCACTCGCGCGAGCCCTATCAGGGCCCGCGGAAGCTGCGGCCCATGGTGGACTTTAGCTTGGCGCGCATGCGCAATCACGTGCGGCGCTTGGACGGCGACAAACTCCGCGTGCTGTTCGAAGACGGCGGCTCCCGGCCTTTGGCAGTGCTAGCGTCGACACGCGACCGTGTTGCGCCGCTGTACAAGAGCATGGCCATCGATTGGCTGGGCGCGGTGGACTTCTCCTTTGTGGCGGCCGCGAAGCTTCCCAAAGACACGCCTGTCCCGGACAGGCCTGGGCTCCGGTCGTGCGCGGAGCACCTGGCCGGGAACCTTGACCGTAGTGCGCTCCTGCTGTTTGACCCGAAGAGCGACGAGTGCCACGTCTACAGCGGCAAGCTAACTAAGCCCGCAGTAGCGGAGTTTCTCTCGAAGGTCGCCAAACCGCAGGAGGGCCCCCTCTCGAAGCGCGAGCGCTTCCTCGAGACGCTGAAGGGTAGCAAGCGCACCCGCCGGTCGGACGACGACGACCACGACGAGTTGTAACTCGATCTTGGCGTCTTTATGTAGCATCGCCAGCGGTGAGCGGCATTACCCGGCTATACCCAGCATTAAAAATTGATCAAGGTTGGTTTCTGCTGCGATATGACCATGTCGAAACCTCCATACCAGACCTCGCTCCCCGCTGCGTCAGGCCCATCTCTATGATCACTAAGTACTTCACTAAGATATTTGTGCGGTTCAATCCATTTGGACCGGAGGGTATGTTCTTCTCTAGGCGCCCGCAGTGCGCGTTCTCGCTGGACCGTTACTAACGCACCGCAGCAAAAACAGCCAGGCTCTTCCTGTGCGCCATTCCACCCCGGCAGCGGGCCATCTCGACGAAGCTTTCTAACGAGCTACTGACTGCGAACTCGCAGAAGACACCTCTGATCAAGGTGGTGTTTAAGGACAAGACTGAGATGGAACTAGATCCCGCAGGGCTGTCATTTACTGAGCTCTCGACCCAGCTGGACCGCTACTCGCGCAAGCTGCAGCTGAAGGAGAATATTGAGTCGCAGTAAGCGCGTCAAGGAGCCCCAGTCATGTATATAGTGCAGCAGCCCGTGGCTTCAGGACGGCACGGCGCGGAGGCCGCGCAGCAGCGGATGCTGCAGGATGGAACAGCGTCCTGCACGCTAAGCAGCGCCATGGAACTGATCGTATATATAGTGTTTAGCATGGGCGGCGTCACTGGTAGTCGCTCGAGTTCTGAAAATTTTCCGGCCAAAAATAGAGCTTGGAGCTCATCTCATCGGGCTACGCCAACCTGGTATCGACGACAGGGCTGATATGTCGTACTACTTCAAGAATCTCCAGCCCGGTGTAGATGAAAGCAGCTCCGAAGACGACGAGCTAGAGCAGGTGCTGCACGGAAAACAGCACTACGCAGGCGACGCCAGCTCAGATGACGATGAGCTAAGTTCTCTGACGTTTGGGTCGCTAAAGAAAGCAGAAGACGCCTTGCAGCGGGAAGAGGCCCATGAAGCAGTACATACACGCGTGCGGAAGGATGCCCGCCCCCGGGAGAGCGCCCGTAGCCGACGCGAGGCTTCGGACGGCGACGACTCCTCTGACTCGGAGGCAGGATTCTTCGAGGAGGACGAGAAGCGGCGCAGCAGCGGCAGACGGCATAAGCATGCACCATCAGAGCAGTCTGCCAAGCGGCCAGTGAGCAAGGTACGGCAGATTCCCGGCCTGGAGGCCGCACGGCGCGAGGAACCGTTGCCGGATATCCGCTTTGACAAGTCGCTGGGCCGCGCTGAGGACTTGGCCAAGGTGCGTAACAACTACAAGTTTCTAGACGCCTACAGGGAGAAGGAGATCGGCGAGCTATCGGCGCTGCTTGCGGACAAGAAGTTCCTCAGAAAGGCCTCCGAGCGCGAGGTACAGGAGCTGCAGCAGCGGCTCACCAGCATGCGCTCTAGGCTGCAGACCGTGCAGAACCGTGACACCGAGCGGCAGGTCCTACGCGACTACGAGCGCTCCATCAACCAGGGCAACAAGACCAAGTTCCACCTCAAGAAGTCCGAGCAGAAGAAGGTCGTCCAGAAGTGGAAGTTCGACCACATGAAGGCGCGCCAGCGCGACAAGGTCATGGAGCGCAAGCGCAAAAAGCAGCGGGGCAAAGAGTTCCGCAGCTTCGAGTTCCACCGCAATTAGTTACACTATGTATCTATACATCTTTGTCGCCGCCGTGCGCCAGCCACTCCTTCATCGACCCCGGCCACACCGCGGTCTTTTCATAGCCGTACGAGTTGGCGAGGTCCTGTGCAGTCTCTGCCCGCACTCCAGCTTGGCAGAAGAAGATGAGCTCCTTCTCCGGCGACGGTTTGTCGATCCCAAACACCTCTTTGAACTCCTCTTCCGACAGCGACAGCGCGGCGGGGTACGTCTTCAGTGGAAGGTTGATCGCGTTCGGTAGCTTACACTCGCGCAGCTCTGCGGGCTCCCGCACGTCCACGAGCACTTTATCGGCAGCTGGCTGCCGCACTAGCCGCCGAATCTCGTCCAGCTGGTATACCTTGGGCGCTGGCGTCCCAAACCGCCGAACAAAGACAGCACGTGACAAACAATTTCTGAACATCCTAAAATCTCTCTATGTATTCCCAGTGCACAACCGCGATAGAAAGGCCTAACGTTAGCAGATCTCGATCCCGATATGGTCTCCGAACTGCTTCTGGTCTGCTCAGCACCTGCTATCCCAGAAGACACAGTTCGAACTCTGCGGTTCCGGCGCTGGCCGAAAATCTTCATCCTGCACCGTCGGTTGTGATACGTAGCTATGTATGATAACGGGATCGGCGGGGCTATCGCTAGCGCTGGCTCTGACTGGCATCCAGCGCTGCAGCTGGGGTATCCTGATCCTCGTGGGCCAGCCAGTCGTCCATCGAACCCGGGTATGTAGAGACGTCGGAGTAGCCCGCCAGCAGCGCTTGCTCTGCGGCCGCAGATGCACGGGCGCCGGACTTGCAGTAGAGCACGAGCGCCTGAGAGGCCTGCGGCTTCGCAAAGCCGAACTTCGCCTGGAAGACGTCCGGGTCAAGCGTCCAGGCTTCCGGACAGGACCGGAACGGGACGCTGCGCGCGCCCGGGATGCGGTTGGCGGCGTACTCGGCGGGCTCGCGCACGTCCACCAGCAGCACGTCCGGGCACCCGAGCAGGCGGGCGACGTCCTGGCGACTGAGGGTGTTGGGGCGGTCGGGGCGCTGTGGCCAGAGTTGGCCGAGGCGTTCGCGCAGGAGTGGTAGCAGCGACATGGCGCGCGGGGCCGCGGGCAGCGAAGGCAGAGCCTTTTATCAGGCTGCAGCCGCGTGCACACGCGGCGCCTAGCGCAGTCGCGAGTCGTTCACAAGGAACTGTCCCTCCCCCAGGTGCTGCGTGCTCCCCACCATGCGCACCGCAAAGGCGTCGGCCGGCAGGGTGTAGTCCACCACAGTCACGGATGTGTTGTACACGGTGAAGCGCGTGCCACAGCCCAGCCAGCGCAGCAGCTGGCGGATCGCACCGCCGTGCGTCACCACAGCCACGTTCCGGCCCCCCCCGGCAGCCACAATCCCCCGCAGCTGCGCAGCCACCCGCTGCTCGAGCGCCTCCTCCGTCTCCCCTAACTCCCGGAACGACGCGTGGCCCAGCTGCCGCGCGTACTGCTCGGCGTCCTCCACATACATCCCCTCGACCTCGCCCATGTGCCTTTCGCGCAACCCCGCCGTTAGCTCCGTCTTCGGCGCAACCGCGTAGTGCGCCAGCACCTTCCCAATTGTCTCGCGGCACCGCCGAAGATCGCTGCAGACTACGCGGTCAAACTGCACGCCGTGCGCCTTAAGGAAGCGCCCCAGCTGCTCGGCTTGCTGTAATCCGACGGGATTGAGCGCCGTATCCATATGGCCCTGAATGATCTTGTTCACGTTCTCATCTGTTTGTCCGTGTCTGATAATGAACAATCGCACCACATTATCGTCCTGGTTATTGCAGTAGAAGTGCCCTTTGTTGGTCATTGCTGGGACGCAGCGTGCTCGCGTGGTAGTGAAGTATCATCTAAGTGGTAACTAGCAATGAGCTAAATAACGTCTTGAACTTGTAGAAAAAGTAACCGTTTGGAACGCGCGACCACCGGCGGACGTTGAGGTGCCAGCACAAGTTCGGATATTGCCAGGAGGTTCCACGAGTGGGAAATGGCCAACTCTGGAGGGCCATTAGCGGTACATCAGCTGAGCGAGTTCCCCAGTGAAAATACGATACGTATTCTAGTGACCACGGACAACCATGTGGGCTATAACGAGACGGACCCTATAACGGGGGATGATTCGTGGAAGACGTTCCATGAGATAATGATGCTAGCGCGGGAGAAGAACGTCGACATGGTGCTGCAGAGCGGGGACCTCTTCCATGTGAACAAGCCGTCGAAACGGGCTTTGTACCAGGTGATGCGTACGCTGCGGCTAGCATGCATGGGGGAGCGCGCGTGCGAGCTGGAGCTGCTAAGCGACCCTGCGCGTGTCTTCAACTATAACGAATTCACGGACGTCAATTACGAGGACGGCAACTTCAACATTGACGTTCCGGTGTTCGCCATTGCCGGGAACCACGACGATGCGTCCGGCCACGGGCTGTTGACGCCGATGGATCTGCTACAGGTATGTGGGCTGGTGAACCACTTCGGGAAGGTGGGACAGACAGACAACATCGAGCTGAACCCGCTGCTGTTCCGCAAGGGCGAGACGAAGCTGGCGCTGTACGGCTTGGCGTCGATCCGTGATGAGCGCCTGTTCCGGACGTTTAAGGAGGGCAACGTGCGCTTCAACGTTCCTACCGGACAGGCAGATGACTGGTTCAATCTGATGTGTGTGCACCAGAACCATTCAAGCCACGCGAATACTGCGTTTCTACCGGAGGCCGTGCTTCCGGACTTCCTGGACTTAGTCGTGTGGGGCCATGAGCATGAATGCATTCCGCACCTTGTTCATAATGCTGGCAAGGGGTTTGATGTTCTGCAGCCTGGCTCGAGTGTGGCAACTGCGCTGAGCGATGGCGAGTCGAAGGAGAAGCACGTATTCATATTAGAACTGCAGCATGGCGAGCGGCCACGTCTTGTGCCCCTCCCACTGACGACGGTGCGGCCGTTCATAATGGAGGATATTTCTTTAAAGGACGTGGAAGGGCTCAAGCCTCACGATAAGGAGGCAATTGCCAAGTACCTGGTAGAGCAGGTTGAACGTTTGATCGAACGCGCCCGCACCATGTGTATTGAAAGGCTGCGCGCAGCCCGCCGCGAGGAGGATAGCGAGGTTATGCTACCGCTTATTCGGTTACGGGTGAATTATTCTGCGGGACCTGATGCGCCAATGGACTACCAGGTTGAGAACCCGAGGCGATTTAGCAACAGGTTTGTTGGAAAGGTCGCTAATGCAAATAATGTCGTGCATTTCTACAAACGGCGGCAAGCTCGCGGAGGCGGCCAGAAGGTAGACGCTGCCGTCGATCTGGATAGCCTTGTCGATTACAGCAACCAAACCAGCGATCTAGAGGTGCAAACGCTGGTGCGGGACCTGCTCACGGATATGAATCTCTCGCTACTGCCGGAGATAGGCCTGAATGAGGCCGTCAGGAAGTTTGTTGACAAGGATGAAAAGAATGCACTGAAGCAGTTTATCGACCACGAAGTTGACCATGAGGTCAAAGTATTGGCCACCAGCAAGGAGGTACTGCAAACAGACAACATAGATGATCTTAAAAAGCTTGTCAAACAGGTGCGGCACTCTTCCCGCGTGCCAGGAGATTCCGTGGACTCCCCCACGCAGTTCAACGACCTGGAGATGGAGACTCCTGTAGCCGCCCCGAAGCGCAGCCTACGCTCGAAAGGCTCCTCAGCCAGAGCAAATACCGCCTCCACTGGTAAACGCAAGACCGGTATTTCGGCGCAGTTCGTTGAGTCGGAAGACAGCGACGAGACCCCGATCCAGATTAGCGATGACGACGACCAAAATATGATCCTTACTGATGAGGAAGAATCAAGCAATAAGGTGGAAACTCCCACGATCACTATTAGCGATAAGAGTGCTGCTAGAAAACGTCCTTCAAGAGCTAGAAGGCCTAAAGCTGACGCTGAGGGTACAAAAGGCGGAACAACCTCTAGAATGCCCAAGACAGCAGCATTGCAGGCGCTGTTGAATAAGAAACGCGGAGCTTCGAAAGAATAGATGCTACATGTATGTATAATTAATAGTATAACCAGGTTTTTAAACGGTTCGCTACTTTGGGCTACTATACTACGGCCAGTTCGGGATCGTCTTGTTAGAGGATTGATGCCATGCCAGGTAGAAAAAAAGATCACCAATCTTCAAAAACGTTTAACACTTGTCAATACCTAGAGAAGCTAAGACGCAACATAGTGCTATCGTGCAGCCATGAATCTTGCCAATGAACCCAAATTTCAAATACAAGTTGATGAAACGGAGGATACGGAATGGAATGATATTTTGAGACAGCATGGTGTCATTCCTGAACGGCCACCTTCGCCAACTGCGCAGCTTGAGGAAGCACTCGAAGAAGCGCTACAGAAACAGCACGAGAATAGATTAGAGAACAAGGATCTCTCTGATCTGGAGGAGTTGGAAGATGAGGAGGACGATGAATTTTTGGAGTTTTATAAACGTAAAAGGATGGCGGAAATGCAAAAGCAGCAAAGAAGCGCAAAGTATGGGGACGTCTACCATATCAATAAGCCGGAATACAACGGTGAGATAACAGAATGCAGCAAACAAGGGGAGGGCATCTATGTGTTTGTACACTTGACTTCAGAGGGTAAGTTGCAAAGCCGGTTACTGTCATCCCTCTTCCAGCAGGCAGCACGGAAGTTCCCCCAGGTAAAGTTTGTTGAGATATTGGCGAATAGGGCCATTGAGAACTATCCAGAATCTAACACGCCTACATTGCTGGTATACTATAGGGGTGAAGTGCTTAAGAACCTGGTCACCTTATTAGAACTTGGTGGGAACAGCACCACGCTGCAGGATCTAGAGGGCTTGCTAATCAAAGTGGGCGCTGTGGCCGAAAATGACAACAGGTTGATCATTAACCAAGATGACGAAGACTCTATGGCAGAGCGCCAGGTACGATACTCCAATATGAAGGGCGTGCGGTCTGGGATTTCCCAACGATTTGATGTGGGAGCAGGCTACGATGCAGACGAGCATGATGACTTTTTTGACTAGGACATATTTTTGATAGATGAATACCTATACTTAGTGTATAAAGCTTAGAATGCAATGAGAAGTTCAGGAGTTAGCTTTTAATTTGGTTTCGTCTTTTAGCTGATAACGTAGTATAAAAGGTATGCTTGTTCCTTCAACATGTCTTCCTCGGAAATCAAGGTGACCATGGAGTCATTGAACTTGGCCCATTCATCGCCATTTATCCTGCAAATGGTGGTATAGTGGCCCTTGTCAACGGTACCGTGATGCGAAATGATAGCCGAAAGCTTGAATGTCATGTTAGGAACAGGATGCTGATCGTCCGTAGGTTTGCAATAGTCCTTCATGTTTAGATGCAACGGAAAAGAAATATAGTCGTTAATTTTAACACTGGTGCCATTTATCAGATGTTCAAAGCGCTTCAACTGCAGCATTAGCACCGGTGGTAACTTAGCCATGGAAAGCTGTCGGATTGGGTTGCTAGTGGACATACAGTTTTTGCAGCAGTAATTAAAATCCGTTAGTGACTCCCTTCTGTGAAAAGAATCCAAACATTCATGCAGAGTAGATTTATTCTGAATTCCAAGGGAAAGATCCATTATGGGATCCACTGTAGTTTTATTGTTTCCATGGCACTCCGAGCAGACAATGCTGGACTCCAGGTAGCCTTGAAACAACATATGCAGGATACAACCGCAAGCCGACTTTTTGGATGGTGGCCCGTGTATCCTGATGTAATCTGTATGCAGTTGATTGAGCAGGAACTGCCAAAACTCGTGTGCGTCCTGCTGCGAGTATCCGGCCAGATTCCTGTTGATCTTCCACGAACAGGTCAGCAAGTTGATAAAACCTTGTTGCTGCTTAGATAACGACCGCGAGAGCACTTGCGCAGAGGATCCGGGGCCTCCGCCGTTGGTCGCCACCTCTTCGTCGACCCTGCCGTACAGGTTCGCAACAATCTCATCCACGGCGCACGAGATGCACGACAAACTGTCCTGCACGTCGCAGGTAGCGTAGTGCAAGCGCTCCAGCATGTACTGCAGCACGTGTGGCAGGTGCAGAAAGGTCTGGATCACGCTGCTCATGAAGCATGTCGAGCCCATGTTCACCAGCCCAAGCAGCCCTTCGCCGCGGTGCGGCGCGGGTACCGAGCTGCGCCGCATCACCTCGTTCCAATGCTTCGGCATGATGTCCATGTGCACAAACTCGTTGTCGCTGATGTAGTCCCGGCACCGAAAGCAGAACAGCAGCCCGTTCGTCGCATTCACACCGAATATATGTCCCACTTTTTTGCTGTGATGCAGAAAGTGGTGCTCATTCCAGCACCCGACGAACCCACACTGCAGGCACATAAAGCTGCTGCCGCAATTGATCTGGAAACACTCCGAGCACCGCATTGCCCGCAGGTACCTGCTCTTGGCATCGCAGTTGCGGATCAGATATCGTACTGTGATGCACTCTTTCACCACTGCATCGCCCACCTTCGCAGTCTGGATCACCTGCTCCATATGCGGACACACCATCCTAAACCTTAACCGAGTAGTGGTCTAAATATCTTGAACAAATCTTTCGACCGACCGCCACCGTCCTCTGTCAAAAGCCCTGGTGCTTTATCCGCTGTCCGCACTTTTGGTCAAATATCGTCCTCCTACGGAGAAAGATCTATTTTAGCTGGCAGAAAAGAAACGCACCTCGTCGAGTTTATACCTTTTCGATTTTATGCGAGGTATGGGTGGTATGCTATCCACTGGTAGTACTGACTACCGGGGATCACCGTGTAGCAAGAAGGGCATTGGCTAGTGATGGCACGGTGGGCGTGTTCCCGTAGGTGCTTCTGGTTACGGCTATATAGACCCGTCCGGCAGGTGTGGTGGACTTCCCGGACAGGGAATATTTCTCTTATGTAATCAAAATGAACGCCCAGGATGAAATAAGCAGCTATGTCACATAGAGGACGGCGTCGAGACTTGCCAGAGCAGGATGAAATATATGCATGATCGAGGTTTTATAAACCAAAGGATAGTGAGAGAGTGGTCAGCGTGGTGGTGCGGTAATATTCGACGGCGATTGTATCAGGCTGCGCCAGAGCAATGGAGACACCAGTGGAATGGAGTAAAGGTTCGACATACAAAGCAGGGTCCATGTACACGCGGGAAGAGCAGTATCTTCTCAGTGTGACGGAGATGGCGCTCAGCTGTTCCTCGTATGACGAGCATGTGCACTTTTCCAATACAAGCTTGACCAGCACGTCGACGTTGCTGCGGTCGGAGCAGTCGGGCACGAGTCGGCCTCCACAGGCGCACTACAATCTTCTCTCGCGGGAGATGGAGATGAGCTACGGGCGCGAGTTGGTCAAGATGGCGGTGTTGGAGCCGATCAAGGAGGAGGAGATGCCGGTGGCGTACAGCGACATTCTGCGCGCGAACGATGCGATTCTGCGCTCATGCCGCGGGCAGAAGGTGCGCTACGGGCTTCCGCCGTTCATGTTCATCTCTGGTGCGTCCAACGTCGATAATATGATAGACGCCAACTTTTTATTTACAGATGACTACGAGCAGTTCCACTACATGCAAAGATACAAGAACTTCCCGAACGCGAATTCGCTCGAGTATGTGAGGAAGATGATCCAACCGTACATTGATTTCCTTGACGAGTTGGCTGCAGACATGGCCGACCGACGCGCGCGCTACGAATACTCCGACCAGCAGACTCTGCCGCCGGCTAAGAAAGGATGGGACCTCGTGGACCCAGCTCCTATGCCTGAAAGGGCGAAAGCGCGGTCGCATAGCTTGGTGTCTTACATGGTACCTCAAAAGTGGGGAAAGCTATGGGTTGGCATGAAGAAACGGGCCAAGTTCTTTAACCCGGTACGTGTTGCGAAGAGAATCTGACAGGCCATGTATTGCGGCAGCGGTAAATTTATTCGGCGGTCCGTAGATTAACGTAAAGTGAGCGTTGCACTATATACCAAATATATATGTGCCTGACTAAAGAAACACCACACGACTAGCGCGGCTAGGCACCAAGCGAGCCGATCCCGCAGGCCCAGCCAGCGCGACTGGGTGACTTGCCTAGGATGAACCAGACGTATATAAATGTCATTTTGTCATTTAGTGCAATACAGTTATACACTATGTAACTCGGAAGAGCTAACGTCCGTGTCAGGCACCGCATAATAGTGGCCCTTTTTATAACTACCGTGATGGAAGTCATCCATCATAGTGCCCGAATACTCATCGTCCAAGCGGTCGAAGTCATCCGCGGTGGAGCCTCTAGACTTCGGATCGGTCAATATAGCACGTATTTTAGCGGCGTAGTGGAGACGCATGCTGTAATATACAACAACACCGATGACGGACGCTATCGTCAGTCCAAAGACAGCAATAGTGAACCTGCGTGTGTCATCGTTCAGACGTTTCAGCTGGTTATGGCGAATCTGTTCGGTCTGCTCAGCGACGGTGGTTAGCGCGACATCCTCCTCTGAGTCGGATGTGATTAACATACGAGCCTCACCTTTGACGCCTGATATAGTGGCGTAACGCTCAATGTCTATGATACCGCGGCTAATCCTTGGGACGTCGAAAGGAACCATATGCGAGGCGTTGAACACAGAGATGAATGTCACCGGTCCATCCCTCTTGACGACACCGGCAGCAACTAGCGTATGCCGTTCAGCATCCTCGTGGTACCAGTCGTAGTTCTCTGTAGTGTTGCTGAAACCGGTGTGGCCACGCCACCTTAGTTCTGCAATTAGCATCTCAACGCCCATGTTATTGCAAATCACGTCTTGGTCGCCATTGAAGAAGACGAATTTCACACCGGATTCAATAAGGTTGGGGATTAAGTGGACACTTGGACGTGAGTGAGCGTTGGTCAACGCCTGACTTACACGACTCTTGCATTCCTCCCAAGGCCCAGCGACCTCTGGGTCAACATGAAGGGCCTCTAAGACGCCAGGAGTACCGAAAAACTTGTGGACATTGGGCAAGTCGGCAGGCCAGTTCATCCCGCAAGAGGGGAATACGTCGCGAAGACGGATATCATACATGTTGATACACTGCTGTGCAGGTCCCCCTGGTCCAGGTATGGAATTCAGAAGTTTTGGCAGTATACTCTCGCACTCTGGATGGCTGAAGCCCTTAGCAGGCCCGTGGTTCACTGCATTTTGGCATGCTTCCTGGTCATGAAGGATATCCTGGAAATTGCGCGTCTCTGGCCCAAATAGGCCACGCGAGCGCACGAATGGCACATATGAAAGTGACTGAAGATCGGGGTCTACCCACCCATTTCCGATCAACACGTTTTCAAGGTTGTAACGCTCCTCAGGCGCGCGCTCGGCGTTGCGGCGCACCACCGCGTCTGCAAAATATGGGATGTACTGCCCCGCGTACGACTCGCCTGCTAGCACAAGCTTCCGGCGCCGGTCCTCCGGGAACACAGAGTAGTACCGGTCCATGAAGAGGATGAAGTCGTCAGCAAGCTCCGACAACTCAGTCCGCAAACGCCCGTCCCGCCCCGGCCGCGAGAACCCCGTACCCACAGGCTGGTCTAGAAACAACATTGTCCCACGCGTGTGCCACGACCCCGAGTTCAGGTATAGCTTCCCGTCCTCCGCCACCCGGAACGCCCCGGTCTCCATGAGTGCCCCGTCCATCGACGAGCACCCCGGCCCGCCGTTCAACCACACTATCAATTCATCGCTGCAACGCTTCCCGCACTGTTCGCCCATCCGCCAGAAAAAAAGCGCCCGTCCGTCCTCATCCTCGTCTAGCGGCATGAGCCCGGCGTGCATCTCAGGCACCTCTGCCTTTTCAATCTCTCGTACGCCCGGAAGGAGCTCTCCGTTGACCGCGAAGTCCGCCTGCTGCAGCGCCAGCGCAACCCGCGCCACCGCGGCTCCAATTAGCGTTACTGTCCTCACTAGCATCAAAGTCACCGGCTAGTGTTGTTCTCCGCACCTGGCTGCCTCAGACCATGCAGAAGGAAAGCTGTTGTTGAGCTTTATTCGCCTTCAAAAGGCTTATTTACTGTGCCACAAAATTCGGAGTCGTCTACCCGGCGTGGCCGGGTAACTTGCAAAATCGGCCAGGCCTGGCGCGATTTCGCACCACGCCCGCCCAACAGTGCGGCACACTGGTCTTAATAGTGGGCTTGTTGCACCCATTGCTTTATCTACTGCCCCCCAGGCGCAGCATCTATATAAATGTGGCGTCCTGCCGGTCACAGTGACCCGCGTGGGGAGTTCCTTTCGCTGAACGCTCCGATGACAGTGACATTACCGCTGGCGCAAGACTTTTCGCATAAATTCAGCGAGGAGACAAAGGCACGCACGCCCTCCCCGCTCAAGACGTGCATTCACTACTACAATGACCCCGCGATTATCTTTCTTGGCGGAGGGCTGCCCCGCAGCGAGCTCTTCCCCTGGAACAGCGTCAGCGCCAGTTGCGCGGCGCCGCCGTTCAAAACCGGTGCGACGGGCGCGGCCGACATGCAAATGCACGTGGCCAAGAGCGGGCAGAGCGCAAACGCGGTAGTCAGCGGCGCGCGCGACGTGCCGCTGGAGCGGTCGCTGCAGTACGGGTTCTCGCAGGGGCAGCCGGAGTTGATGGCGTTCGTGCGAGAGCACACGCAGCGCCTGCACCAGATGCAGTACGAGGACTGGGACGTGCTGGTCACGGTCGGCAACACCTCGTCCTGGGAGTCGACGCTGCGGCTATTCTGTAACCGTGGCGACACGATCCTGGCGGAGGAGTACACGTTTTCGTCGTCGCTGGTGGCGGCGGAGGCGCAAGGGGTGCGCGCGTACCCGGTGCCGCTGGACGAGGGCGGGATCGTGCCCGAGAAGCTGGCGGAGCTGCTCGACAACTGGGAGCACTGGCACGGCGGCGTGCCACGGCCCAAGCTTCTCTACACGGTTCCGACGGGACAGAACCCTACGGGGACGTGTCTGTCGAACGAGCGGCGCCAGGCGGTGTACCGCCTGGCGCAACAGCACGACTTCCTGATCGTCGAGGACGAGCCCTACTACTTCCTGCAGCTCGACCCCTATGAGCCCGACGCGGCGCGCCGGGCGCCGCGCGTGTTTGCGAACCACGCGGAGTTTGTGGGCTCGCTCGTGCGCTCGTTCCTGTCGCTGGACACCGACGGGCGCGTGCTGCGGCTTGACTCGTTTTCCAAGGTGCTGGCGCCGGGCACGCGGCTAGGCTGGATCGTGGGCGCGGAGCGGCTGCTGGAGGCGTACCTGCGCCTGATGGAGCTCACGATGCAGGCGCCGTCCGGTTTCACTTCGTCAATCGTAGCGGGCACGCTGACGCGCTGGGGCCAGGACCACTACCTTGACTGGCTGGTGGAACTACGGCGCGAGTACACGCACCTGCGGGACGTTGCGATAGACGCGTTGCACCGCTATATCCCGGCGGAACCGTGGGCGCGCGTTAATCCGACGGAGGCGGGTATGTTCTTCACGGTGCACTTGGACGCGACCGCGCATCCGCGCTTTGCGTCGGAGTACGGATCGCGGCCAGAGCTCGTGGAGCAGGCGCTCTACGAGAAGATGATTGCGCACGGTGTGTTGATCGTCCCTGGCATGTGGTTCCGGACGGGTGGCAACGATCCATCCCGCCTGCGCCAGTCGGGCGACAGCAAGTACATATTTTTCCGTGGCACCTTTGCCGCTGTGGAGGAAGAGAAGCTTGTAGTTGGGATACAGCGGCTTGGCAGCATGCTAGCCGAGGAGTTCCGCTGCCCTGCGGCTGAGCGCTAAGGCGCATTTACGTACCGAGTTCTACTACCATGTGTGTTATAAGACACTTGTGTCTTGCTTTACATAGCTAAATGCCCCTGTCTCACAGGTTACTGCTTATTCTTGCCTAACTGCTTATTCTTGCCTAACTGCTTATTCTTGCCTAACTGCTTATTCTCGCCTAACTGCTTATTCTTGCTTAACTGCTTCAACATTCCATACCATCTCCGCATATTCCTCGATGCAGCGGTCACTGCTGAAGAATCCGACATTGGCGACGGATAGAATCGATTTCTGGAGCCACGAACTGCGGTCGCCATGATAGACGCGGTCAACGAGGGCTTGACAGGCGACGTAGGACTCGAAATCATCGCTCACCAGGTAGTAGTCGCCATGCTGACGGACAGAGTCCACAAGCGGTTGGAATTCCCGTGGGTCCTGTGGTGAGAAAGCGCCCGACGATAGTGTCTCCAACACGCGCGCAATGGCTGCTGGAAGCTCTTGGCGCTGGTACCGGTGGCGGTAGCGGAGGTCCTCGACATCCTCAGCCAGGTTGCCGAAGAGGAAGATGTTGTCTTCGCCTATTTCGCGAGTGATCTCGACGTTGGCGCCATCAACCGTGCCGATAATGAGACCACCATTCATAACAAACTTCATGTTGGAGGTTCCCGACGCCTCCGTCCCTGCAGTTGAGATGTGCTCGCTTAGGTCAGAAGCCGGGATAATGACTTCGGCACGAGAAACATTGTAGTCCGGTATGAATACGACCTTCAACAGGTTGCCAATAGTTGTATCGCCATTGACTACAGCAGCCACAGCATTTATCAATCTGATGATCAACTTGGCCATGTAGTACCCCGGTGCTGCCTTGCCACCAAAGATACAAACTCTTGGTGGGAACTGAGCCCGCACCTCATCTAGTGTCGAACCAGCAGTCAACATGTCCTTTATAGTGAGATAACGGTGAATTATACCGAACACATTTAGCTGCTGTCTCTTGTACTCGTGTATACGTTTGACCTGCACATCAAAGAGTGTTTCGCGTATGCTCTCGCGATCTATGATATCGACGCCGCCATTGTGATCACGCAACCAATTAGCCAAGCGCAGCTTGTTGTGGTATTTGACATCATCCCAGCGGCGTTGGAACTCTAGATTATCCGCAAAATTGGCCAGCTTGGTTAGGCGTGACATTTCTAGTAGGTAGCTATCATCTTTGTCATCCAAGGTTTCAGCAATCAATGCAGCAAGTTCCGGATTAGCCTGCTTGAGCCAGCGGCGTGGTGTAATCCCGTTAGTGACGTTAGTGAACTTACTGGGGCCATAGATATCCACGAAGTCACGGAAAATAGTGGTCTTAATTAGTTCGGAGTGAAGTTCAGCAACTCCATTAACCTTATGGGAACCGACTATGGCAAGGAACGCCATGCGAAGTTGGCGTTCAGGCGACGACTCTTCTATGATTGATACACGTGCAAGCAGGTCTATATCCTTTGGGAACTTCTTCTCGACTTCCTGAAGGAAGAACCAATTGATATCGTAAATTATTTCTAAGTGGCGGGGCAATAGGTGGCCAAAGAGACCCACCGGCCATTTCTCTAGTGCTTCTTGCATCACTGTATGGTTGGTGTACGAGAACGTCTTCGTCACTATATCCCAGGCTGTATGCCAGTCAAGATGCTCGAGGTCAACGAGAACACGTTGGAGCTCAATGATTGCCAAGGTAGGATGCGTATCATTTAGTTGAATCGCGACCTGGTCAGGAAATTCAGACCATGGCTTGAGAGTTTTCTTAAACCGACGGACAATATCATGGAGAGAGGCAGCACACCAAAAGTATTGTTGTTTCAAACGGAGCTCCTTGCCGCTGTGGAAGTTGTCATTTGGATAAAGGACAGCGGTAATGGACTCTGCCCTTTGCTGGTCTGCAACGGAGTTCGAATAGTCCCCAGAGTTGAACTTTGAAAAGTCAAACTCAGTTGTTGGCTTCGCAGACCAAAGACGTAAATTGTTTACGGTAGATGTCTTAAAGCCAGGCACGGGCATATCATATGGAACTGCGAGAACTTGTTCTCCTCCAATCCATTCACTTGGAGCCAAAGTTGAGCCACCCTGCGACCTCCTAACATAACCATAATAACTTACAGCGACTTGGATCTCTGAACGCTCGATTTCCCATGGATTACGGAAATTTAGCCAGTAATCTGGAGTTTCAACTTGGTGGCCATCGATAATCTTCTGCGAGAAGATCCCATACTGGTAGCGGAGGCCATACCCCCAAGCAGGATAGTCTCCAGTCGCCAACGAGTCTACAAAACAAGACGCAAGACGACCAAGACCACCATTACCCAATCCCGCATCCGGCTCCTGCTCAAGAATATCTTCTAGACGAAATCCTAGTTGCTCAACGGAAGTTTTCACCATCTCACGTGAGGTGTTGTCCCCTTCTTCAGCTGTATTGAGATTAATTAACGCATTATCCAATGCACGCCCCATTAAGAATTCCAGCGATAAGTAGTAGACCCGCTTAGGGTCCCTTGCAGTTATCCGCTGCTGCGTTTTATTCCAGTCTATCACTAGGTTGTCACGAACGGACTCTGACGCAGCTTGGTAAGCTGCAAACTCATCACAGTTATATAGCGACCGCGCCAGCGTGGTTTCCACGTGCTGGATGAACTTCCCTTGGAACTCTTCGGAGTCTGCAAACTTCTTTACTTCATGCTTCTTCCAAAGTTCCCGTGATTGCAAAGGTATCATAGAGTCGATCGATTTGATTTCCTGGGGCAGAAAGCCTGTGAGACGGCGTGCCAACTTGCGGGGGCGGAATTGCTCTCCAGTAATGAGGTCATTAGACGTCGTAGTGCTTAGCATCGGTCTAGGAGACGGCGGCATGTTGTAGACCTGTGCTTGCCGCTCTTCCCATTTTCTCGACCGATGTCAAAAATGATGAGCTTAAATAGCGTTTGATACTCCCTCGTGGTAATCTACATGATTGCCTAGCATTATTATCGCGACCTTGAAATCCAATGCAACACCCAGCAGAACCTTTCCTTCTCACGCGTTAAAACTTTGTCTTAATAATAGTGCCTTGTACAGCCAGTCCCAAATGCAGCCTAAGAATGTCTTAATCAGCAAGCAATGCTATCCAAGTGAGCTTTCTATATCCTTACACGGACAGGCGTTTTTTTCAAAGCCCCTGTACACAAGTGATAGGACATGGGTAGTTCTCCTAAAGCTAGCCGTGCTTGCAAGTATCCCGGGTGTGAAAAATACCCGATGCGGAAGTAAGCGTCTAAATTAAGTATAAAGAGTTATTGAAGGCCATAAAATAGGAACGCACTAACCTGATTACCTCGGTGACTGTTGGGAAAGCTGGTCCAGCACAGACGAATTTGGATGGATCACATAGACGACTCTTTCACGCTCCCTTAGGATCTCTTCCGGAACGTCGAATGGTATATTTTCCGTATTCCCCCTAATTTCCATAAGAATGCGGTCTTTAACCAATCTCTTGAGTACCTTGAAGGCGAGCTTGCGTTCTGCCCAGTATTCGGCCTCTGTATTGAGTTCCTGCTCCTTCTGGAGAAGGTAGGAGTCAATGATCTCCACTGCAGTGAGCTCTGAACCCCCCTGGCTATCTGTGTCTGCAATTTTTCGCACCATTATGTTCATCATCTCAACGTACTTGTCGTAGGAGATGGCAAGCTTCGACTTCTTCTTGCGCCCAAGTGGCTTCGTTGCTGCTACGCGGTCATCAATGGGGGCGGCTGGCTCGGCGGGAGCAGTAGTCTGAGGTTCAGCATCTGCTACTGGTGCGTCTTCTTCGTCCTCGATCTCCACGTCATCCACATCGACTCTAATGATACTCTGGCGAAGTAGATCATATGCCTCGGCAACGAAGGCTGGCGTAATCTCGTCAACGCAGTTGGCCCTGGCAATAGCCTCGCTCAGTCGTATCATGGACTCCAATTGCCTAACAGTGATACGGTAGCTTGATTTACTGTAGCCCTGGATGTCATTCTTCCGCAGTTCCTTGTACTTTTCCACCAAGAATTGGCGCGCATCCTCCGTCAAAATTGGCTTGAATGTCCTGGCATACTTTATGTACCGCCGCAGTTGGTCCATAGTAAATGGAGGGTCAATGGCATCATCGCACTTCATGTGGAGATTAACAATATGCGACGCCAGTTCTGTATCCACTTTCTGGTTGCAATCATCTAGAATGACGAAGAATAGATCAAATCTGGACATGATCGGCGCAGTCATGTTCAAATTCCCTCTTAGTGTAAGTTTTCTGTTGTACCTACCGCCGACGGGATTAGCGGCAGCTAGAATGGAAGTTCTCGCATTCAAGGTCGCATGAATGCCTGCCTTTGCTATAGATATAGTCTGCTGTTCCATCGCTTCGTGAATGGCAACTTGGTCAGAGATATCCATCTTGTCGAATTCATCAATACAGCAAATCCCGTTGTCAGCAAGCATCAGCGCACCAGCTTCAATCGTGAAATCACCGCCTTCTTCGTCTTTGCCCACCGCCGCCGTAAGACCAGCAGCAGATGATGCTTTCCCTGATGTATACACTGCCCTTGGTACAAAGGCGCAAACGTACTTGAGAAACTGCGATTTCGATGTGGAAGGATCACCAACAATGCAAATATTTATATCACCTCGTAATTTGATACCTTCCACGGTAGTCTTATGCACACCGCCAAGCATCTGCAACAAAAGACCTTTCTTAACAGTCTCATGACCAAAAACAGCTGGCGCAATCGATTGGACTAATTTATCATATATCCGCTCATCTTTGACCATTTCTTTTAGTTCATTTATCTCATCGGAGCTCAAACTATTCAAAAATAGCTCCTGGTCCCTCTCCGTATCTTCCAAACCCTTATTCAGATGTTGAAGCATATTTACATCCAGCTCATGGGAAAGTACATCTCCCTGGGGATTGCTGTTGTTTCCCACACCCATGACATGGCATGCTAAAAATGCGAGCTTATATGTCAAATCCCTTACACCTAGCGTCTTCAGACCAGATACTCCCGAATTCAAGCCTTCCATTGTCCGCGAAATACCTCTGGTATCGGGTGCCGAACTAGGTTTTATACCTGCTAGGCCCAACTGTGTCACATCTGGCATAACAATTTCAGTACCCGTGAACCTACACCTGTCACCAGGCTTGGCCCTTTCTACGCAGTCTCCCCTCAGAATAACATCCAGTGTCCGCGGCATAGAACCCGTAGGGATTTCGTTTGAGTTTTCCTGGATTCTAACCCTCTGCCAATCCAAAAACCTAGATCTCCCGATATTCAATGTCCAAAATGCCTGGTTTTCACATGAAGGATTGGGGCAAAATGTGGGCTCAGTAAACTTGAAGACCTGTTCCACATTGTCCACGACCGCTCTACACATATCGCAGGTAAAGCTGGCCTTGAAAAGCTCCGGCCGCACCTCGGACGTACGGGTGACAGTGCCAGATATAGTCATTAGTGTGCCAACTTTTTCTGCGCGGATGTCCCGAATCCTGTGGGTGACTGGCATGTTAAAGAAGCTTATTTGGAATATGCGTTCGGTCTGCTCCGGGCTTGAAACGGTCGACCCGCCAGTCGCCGCAGTGGAATGCCCGGGGCGCCGAGACCCCAGAGAGCCGCCCGATGCCTGTGATATCGAGTTGATCTGCTGCGAAGCGTTCTCTTCCTGGTACTGTGACATCACAGAGTCCGAGGTCATGAGCAAATTCGGTGCGTGCTTCCGAACGAACCGCCGCAGACCCTTGAGTAAGAACGGCAGAAAGCGGTAGTACTGTTCCGAGATCGCCACAGCTAGCGCGCCGTTTTCTCGCTCAGCCAAGTGCGAGTAATCGATGTATATCGTGCTCAGCTCGTAGTGGCTCATGAACTCGAGTTGCGCCCGGTACACGGCCGTGGGCTCGCCAGTCTCCGCGGACGTGATCGAGTATTCCTCCAGAAACTGTTCAAATGCCTCTCGCACCTTCTCGCCCGTCACATCCGTCACCTTCTTGATTGCATTAAGGTTCCGCATCCGCAGCCCGTCAAATGCCGGCGCGCCATCCTCATCGGCCGCCCCGCCATCTTCGCCATACATGTACGATCCCGGGCCGCTATCCTCACTGTTATGCATTCTCCGCTGCTGCGAAGCCGTATTCATCTGAGAGTCGAACATTCCGCGAGCAGAAGAGTCCGGCATCCCCGGCTGCGATGACAATGGGTATCCAGGGACATCCATGCCATCGCCTATCTGTGAGCTATTTCCCGCTATGCTCGATGGAGGAGGAGATGAACGATTGCTTAATCTGTATACATTTGGTGTCTCGCCGTCAGACGGGTTTGGTGTCTCATTGGAGGCCATCGTGCGGCTACAATCTTCATAGATTGTACGAGTGTAATGCGAGCGTAGTATGAAATGAGCTTTTTCGAGATCGAAGTAGCTCGCGTAAATAAAAGTAAAGAAATCGCGATGATCATGCCAGTCGCTTCTGACGAGCAGGAGCGAATGGGCATCTCAGCCCGGCACCGCTTCGCCACCAGTAGAGGAGCGTAGCGCGCTTGCTGGTGCTTGTTTCTACCTGGCACATGGTGCGCGATAGCGAGCAGCATCACCGCTGGGACATTAGTAACTACGAAGATCGTTGCTTTTACCTAACTACAGTTATGTGCATATACTAGTGTGTGGAAACGGGCATTGCCAAGCAATTACAACAGTGCCGAGCAATATGCAGTATAACCAGAAGCAGGAACTTTTCTCTGGGCCATCAGTACGTTGGACGATCGCACGGAAGCAGTGGCAGGACAGAGTTTGAACTCCGACAACGTCCGGCATGCTAATGCGGTGCAGTCTGCATAAAGAGCCCATAAACGGAATAGTGAAAATCGTACTTTACTTGAGAGTATCCGAAGCCTAGAATAAACGCACTTTCGTGTGTAGTGTGTTCGGTTGCCTGAACAGATAGAACGGAAAGGATACTTATGGGTGAAGCCGCTTATTCAATGATATGAAAGTGGTATTTTTAACTTTTAACAGACGGCGGAAAATGGTATTTCTAGTCTATAATAACGAATTTATTGGCAGTGGGTGTACCAGTATAGTTCAATAATGATGTCCATTTGCCGAGGAGAACAGGTGGGTTGCACTAGCTGTTCGCCCTGAAGTGGGAGGACTTACAATTACCTGTTAGAACGTTCTTAGGGAAGGTGTAGCCTGCGGATTTCCAACTTGTGAGGTTGGGGTTCATGTATGCATTCAAGTGGTTCTGAATGTAGTCGTATGTCGGGTACCCAGGCGGATCGCATGTGATACTTTTGGCATTCGGCGGTTGGTACAGTCTGACGTAGTCAATAGACATGGTAACAGGGAAGTAAAGATTGGCCCAGTCTAAGTATGCCCAGTTATTAGAAATACCCAGGTTCAAGATAATAGACATAGGCTCTTTGCTGATTCTTCTCCAATCAACGTTACCATTAGGATGTAGGGCGTTGGCGTAGATAGTGAAGGTGGCCTTGTCGCCAATGTACCAGGTGATGTAGCCGTCCTTGTTGTCATTCATGTATTCTAATGCGAACTTCTGGAAGTAGCCCGCCCCTTCCCCGAATTGGTACCACGAACGGTTTAGCGTAGAAACTGCAGAGACGGCTTGTTGGAAAGGACCGCCACAGTATGTGTTCATCGCCGTAATCGAATGATTATAGATCTCAACAAAGTCATAGTCTGGGATATACCAGATATCGTAAGGAGCTACCTGCAGTGACTGCGAGGCGGTACCAACACCGACAGTGTCGTCCATAGCACCTTCCAGGATATCAATCTCTGGCGCACCTCTGCCGACACCAGGATTTGGGTGGTCTTCTCCATCGCATGTGCAAGCGCTAAGCTTTTGACCAGGTAGATATGAAATACCATCAGTAGATGACTGGTTAGGGGTAATTCCGGCATCGCATGCCTCGTACGAATACGGCCAAACACCCTCTGTAGAGGCTAGATACCCCGGCCTACCGAGGTTCCCCATAGTCCATAGACCTGGCCATAGACCATGGTACTGACCATAGTTCGGTAAATTGGCAGAAACCTCCAAATGTCCCTGTGTGAAGCACATCTTGTTCCACGACTGCAACATGCCGGACCTGTAGTATAGCCCATTCACGGGGAATGCATCCATCCTGAGCTGCAGCACACCATCCTTTGTCGTGGCAGCATCTGGTGTGTACCATTCCAAGTCATTGGTGGCGGAATAGTGGATATTCGGTCCTGTCCAGAACTGGTCATCTCCTTCAAAAAATGTACGTCCCACAGCGTTGAACTCATCGCTGAAGACCAAATCCCAGTTATCTCCGTGGAAGGACTTGCGCTTCCGTACCTCTTTTGGCGTATCAGGATCAACCAATGACGTCCTTATCGCAGATAGCTGCGGATATTGGTATGGAGACAGCACCTCTGAGATCTTGGCCTGGTGGTGCTCGACGGCGCCCGTATACGTAAGCACCGGCAGAACTATGAACAGCAACATTCCACCGAGAAACAGCAGCAGAATGCCCACGAACCCGCCGGCGGAGCGCTTATCCATGTGCTTCAGGTCCAGCAGGAATCGCTGCCTATCCAGCCGCGACTCCTCCTCCGGGTCTGGGTTATGCAGGTAGTCGTCGTCTTCCTTTTCCTCGATCAACAGTGGAAACGAGGACGCGGGATACCCCCCAAACGGAGAGAAGTCCTGGTCGCCCAAAAACGGGTTGGAAGACGTCAACGACGACATCGAGTTGTCCTCGGACGCAGACCCAGATCCCCACACGGGATTGCGGCTGCTCTGCGCACCGGACCCCTGCGGCAGCGCCATGGACGCCACGCGCGAACCCACCATCGGGTACCGGTCGAACGCCGGCGGCGTCATGATGTCGCTGTTGGGCACCCCCATCGAGTTCAGCGACCTGCTCGACGCCACCTTGCTCGGCCCGTGCTCGCCCCGCCCGCTGGGAGGCTCCCGCGCATAGTAGCCCTGGTAGTCCGACTCTGCCGTCCCTGCCGCCCCCGCATCCCTCTGCCCGTTCTGTAGCAACGACGCCGTGCTGCCCTGCCGTGACTCCTGAAGCTCGTCCTGGTCCAGAAACGGGTTATTGCGCCCGCCGGCCGTCAGGTGCCTCTGATTCTCGTACATTCCCGCACCTACGTCCGTCTATCACGCTAGCCAAGTAGCTCAATAGCTCAAAAGGCCAAAAATACAACTGGCTTCTTCGCTAAACGAAAAAACTGCGCCGTGATACTCCGTACCGCACCTCTGCTGTGCGCCGATTAGATGTAGTGCTGATGCCTGGTCAGCCTGTCGGTGTCCCTTGACGATAAGTCTCAGCGCGCTTGGGTTGCTTGCTGTCTTACTTACCGATGGAAGGGGAAAAGTGTTACGCTGCCTAGCTGTTTTCTTCACGGCCCAGGTCGGGTCGCTGCCGACGTCAACGTGTTGTTATATGAGCGTGGGGCCTTTTCTGGAAGCTACCACGTGACCGTTGCGGCCAGCCAGTTGCGCTTCCAGTTTGCTGCTATTTCTGCTCACGGCGCTGGTTTACACGTGACTATATAGGGGCTGGCCCATTGCTTATGGTGCTTGCTGCGAGGCGGGTGGCAGTGCAGTTGGGTATGTACAGGTTACAATGCGGACATGATTTGTGTCCAGGGGAGTCCGTCGCGGGAAGCGCGTGCGTAGCGGCGCTGGAGGGCGGCAGCGGAGTGCAGCTGGCCACGTACACGGACGAAGTCGTGTGTGACGATCATGTCGAGGAACTCGGCCAGTGTCTCCGCGCCGGAATACTCGGCTATCGCCGGGGCCGCGGGCGGATCGGGGGGCGTGGGCGCGCGGGCGTGGGAGCCGATGCTGCCGCCGGGGTGGCGGGCGGCAAAGGCGGCGACACGGGTGCGGCGCGCACAGGCGGAGCCGCCGTCCGAGAGGGCGAGCACGAGGCAGTCCAGCGCGAGCAGCATGAGGGTTGTGGCGATGGTGGGGGCGTTGAGGCCGTCCTGGACGGCGCGCTCGCGCAGGTGGGCCGGCTGAAAAATGGTGATCACGTGATGGGCGCGGCGAGCCAGCGACGAGGCGGGGGCGCTGGTGACGGCGATGAGCGGGCTGGTGGGCGCGAGGCCCGCGCTGCGCACGTAGGCGGCGAGTTGCAGCAGCTCGTCGGTCTCGCCGGAGTGGGAGCAGAGCAGCAGGGCGTCGCCGTCGGCGACGATGCCGATGTCACCGTGCATGGCCTCGGTGGGGTGCAGCGCCGCGGCGGGGATGCCCAGTGAGTGGCAGGTGGCGACGGTCTTGGCGATGATGCGGAAGGACTTGCCGCAGGCGACGAAGACGAGCTTGCGGCCGTCGGCGAGGCTGTGCATCAGCGTGTCGTATGCCGCGCGGAAATCAGAGCGTGGGGAGGGGTCGTCGGCATCGCCGTTGTAGTAGAGGTAGAGTTCTCGCGCAGCGAGTGCGTGACTGTGCAGCAGATCTGTGTAGCGGCTATATATGTCCTGGAAGGCACACGTCAGCCGCTGGGGTTCGTCATCTCTTGTTGGAGGCATCTGGAGCATGCTGATTGCAGTTGGGCTAGACGTTAAACCGTCGGAGAAATCATGAAAGTCGGTTTCGCCGGGGATTTGACAGCAAAAAAAATTGGACGAGACCGGAGTCGAACCGATGACCTCTCCCATGCGAAGGGAGCGCGCTACCAACTGCGCCACACGCCCAGGATTTGTTGAGATGAGTCTGCCTCAGGTAAGATTTGAAGCGCAGCAGAACGTCATTCACGCACGTGATGGGGCTGGCCAGGCCCTCAAAAGTAACGCGCTGTCTACTTGGGGGCGTAACTGTTTCTTCTAGCGTTTATTATTGCCATGACATCGAAACGATAATCTTTTGGATTCTATATCTGGACATTCAGCGGTATTGAGGAAAAGCAGGGACTGTCTATGCAAGGCAGCGGAGCCAGCCTTTACCGTTAACTATATCGAGCAGTCTTTATTTGTGCTAAGCTGCGTCAGTGAACGTTCTGCAGACTTCAGCTGACTCTGATCCAACCGAGAAGCGTTAAAGCACAGAACTGGTCCCAGTCTGGGTGCTACGCTCATATTCATTCGCTATGATCACAACACAAAGTACAGTCCAGAACACAGCATCCAAGCGGCGTGAGTCGGTGCCCAAGAATGTTTACGAGCACCTGGTGCTGAAGCTGCCCGAAGCGCCAGCTACGTTCTCGCCGAAAGTTATAGACACGCCGCCGCTGTGGAAGGCCACGCTTGGACGCATCGTGCCGGCGTCGCTGCGCAGATACCTGCCGGAAGTCGACGTGAAGGTGACGCTAATCTGCCTGGTGTGGTACGTGACATCGTCGGTGTCCAGCAACCTCAGCAAGGCAATCCTGCGCGAGTTCCCTCATCCCGTGGGGCTTACGGAGCTTCAGTTTTTGACCAACGGGCTCATGTGCCTCGGGTTCCTGATCCTGGTCAATTATCTTCATCGCCCATCGTGGAAAGCCACGTGGGTATCGCAGAATATGCGCAACTTCCCGGATGGCATCCTACCGCCGTACCTCAACGGTAGCTTCCGCGAATGCATCCAGCAGCGCTTCCTAGTGGTGGACAGAAGGGCAGTTATCGCCACGCTGCCGATGGGAATGTTCCAATTCATGGGCCATTTTACCTCCTATAAGGCAACCTCACTGATCCCGGTGTCACTCGTGCATTCTGTCAAGTCGCTCTCGCCCATCATGACGTTGTGCTGGTATCGTTTCGCCAAGAAGAAGCAGTTCCATCGTGTAACGTATTACACTGTGGTGCCACTGGTGGCCGGTGTCATTTTAACGTCGTCCTCTAGCGGGAGCAGTAAATCTATGGGCGCCAGAAGCCAAGAGTTGCGGCTGGTGCTGGGCTTATTCTTCGCTGCAGTGTCAATGGCCATCTTCGTATCGCAGAACCTGTTCGCCAAATCCATCCTGACAGTCAAAAAGCGCGAGTTGCTACCGAGCCAAAAGAGCGTCTCGGAACACGGAGGGCTGTCGCAGTTACAACTGGACAAGATAACTATCCTGTTCTACTGCTCTTGCATCGGGTTTTCGTTCATGCTCCCTGTCTTCCTCGTAGGGGAGCTTTTCGCAGCTTCCAGCGTATTTGCGGACATTTCGCTTCACGTCCTATGCCTCATGGGTGTGTACGTTTTTACCCACTTTCTGCAGGCCATGCTAGCGTTCCAGCTTATCGGGATGCTCTCTTCGGTCAACTATTCGATTGCTAGCATCATGAAGCGCGTCGTCGTGATCGGTGTGGCGTTGACTTGGGAGTCGCAGCTGTCCGGTCGCCAGCTCCTGGGCCTGGTCATGACTGTCATCGGTCTTTACGGCTACGACAAGTGGGGAAACAAAACGCAGCCATACCCTTCATAACACAGCCTGCATCGCACATACGTGCTCAATAATAAAGTAGTCTCGTTACCGAACAGATATATCTATACGCAACTAGTTACACGTGGGCCTAGTGGCCCACAGGAGTCTCACCTGTCAGCCGCCCCACAAAGTCCCTGGCGATATCTCCAAATCCCACCATGAAGATAGTCTGCCACACGCCCAGCCCAATCCGTGGCGTCACGCCGCGGTACAGTCCGCGCACGCCGTTGTTCTCGTATATGTAGCGGAACGCCTTGCCCACGGTGAGGTTCTTGGGCCTGTTGGGGTCGTTGGTGCGCGACTGCATTTCCACCCGGATCACCTCGATGGGCTGGTTCCACGCGCTCAGCCCGCCGCCCAGCGCCGACGCCGCGATCTTCTCCATGGCGCTCAGCTTTTCGTCGCTGCGCTTGTGGGTCACACGCCGAATTCCGTCCTCCACCAGTCTGGAAAAGCCAAAACGCGACCCCCAGTTGGTCATCTGCCGTATCGCGACCGCGTTCACGCCCTTGTTGATGCCGCGCAGACCCTCAGCTGCGAAGATCTGCTTGAACACCTGCAGCGAAGAGGGCACTGGCACGCCGGGCGCAGAGGCAGCCTTGCTGCGCGTGATCTCGACCGTCTTCATGCACGTGCAGAACCCCATAGTCAGGTATGCCTGTGCTACACCGCCGGACACCCCGCCCAGGATGCCTGCGCCGAAGTTGCTGAGGCCTAGCCGCCGAAACTGGTACTCGGCCTCGGCCGACACAAACAGCAACACTGCGCCCTTCGTCGACGCCTCGATCCACGCCCATGGAATCAACCCTTGGTAAAAACCAAACACGCCCCCGCGGGACCACACGTGGCGGACCGCCTGCGAAAACCCGAACTGCCGGTTCGCAGCCATAGTCGTTTTGGTGACCTCGAGCGGTTGCCCAAGCGTCGTAACCTCGCACAGATTCAACGCCGCCCCCAGGGCGATGTTGGAAAAGCTCACAGGCTTCTTCTGAAGGTCCTTAGGACCGTGTTCCGCACCCATCTTGTCGACTCGCGCGATACCTGGGGCCGGCTGGCCCGGGTGCCGTTTATATACCAGCGTGGCCCTGCTTTTTCCAGCGGTGCGAACCCGGAGGCCCCCGAGACGGGAGAACGGCTCGGGTCCGGCGCAGCGGCACGTCTTGCTACAGCGGCAGGGAATGGAGTCCTAGCAACTGCTGTACACGACAGCCGTCTAGAAGAGCGGCAGCGTACGCGTTCTCGTAGTAGTTTTCCAGGCGGCCGCCTAGTAGCAATCCGTCCGCAGCGATGCGTGGCAGACTGACGCGTAGATAGATGATTGGCAGCTCAAGCTGGTTCATTACTGTGGCACCGTCGCGTGTCAGCAGGTTGGGCGAGCTCATCATGACGAGAGTGCTGTTGCGGCGGGCGCTCGAGCGCGCTATCGCAGCAAATGCGCCGAACAACTCGCGGAACGGGCGGCCGCCGACCCGAGCCGTACTTAGCGCCTTACACTGCACCATCACGTCCAGAGGCCGCGCAGTACCGTCCAGGATCTTGCGCCGCAACGGCTTGAGGCGAGCAGTTCCGCAGCGCAGGTACCGCGGAATCTCTGTCTCGTCTAGGCCAGGCGCGACACCTGCTAGATCCGCCAGGTTCCACTTGCCGGTGATGTCAATACCGCCGTCGTACGCGCCGCCGCGCTGGCGGAGGTGGCACATGCCAAGCCGCGCATGGAGCTCGCGCATCACCGCGAGCTCGTACAGCGTCCCCCGGAACACGGTGGAGCCTGAAATCGCCGTATTTTTCCTGACATAGTCCTGCAAGATCAGATCGTATGTGCCTGCGGCTGCTAGTCGGTGCCCGGTGGTCTTGAGCATCGCTGCTTGCAGCGCCGTGGGCATATTTTGTGATTGTGCGGAACAAAACTTGAACTGCAGCGTAACAGACACACAAGCCCCGACCGCAACAACCGCGACGAACCCACGTATAGATCTGCCCCCAGCTGTCCTCATCTGCCAGAACCAAGTATCCATGCCTGTAGAAGAGCTGTCCCATGCTGAGAGCGCCGGAAGCGCCGGAAGCGCCGGAAGCGCCGGAAGCGGCGAGGCCGCGGACCAGAACGCGGAGAAGATAGTCACTGTGTTTGACCTTGCCTCGGAGATCGAACAGTCATTAAACCAGGCTCTCGAGCATGTCGAGAAGAACGAGAGCCAGTTCCAGCAGACGCTCAAAGATATACACGAGCGGCTTAAGCGGCTGGAGCAGTAACCAGATCCGGTCCTCGCTGGGCGGAAACTGCACGCAGGAAGACATGAGGATATGCGAATTCATAGGAGCAAACCTACACACACGGCTACTGCACGCCAGCGGCAGTTTGCTAACGATTAGCTAGAGCTCTGTGGGCAGACGACCTCAAGACATAGTTACCCGGCCTCCTGGATGGCTAAAACTTGCCGGCGATGGTTGGCCATCTAGTCCAAGAGACGACTGCAGCAGCGATGGGCGCAGGACGAAAGAGAAACCGCCACCGTGGGAAGGTAGCCAGTGACCGGCGTGCGGAGCTTGCTGTGCTCGTGGATGAGCGGCGACAGAAGCGTGATCTGGGAGCGTCCTCCGAGCAGCCTGCCGCTCCCGCGCTGCGCACAGAGGTCGATCCTGCGTTTGCGGAGGTGTTTGCGCGGTTTGAGGCCATGCAGGCCCCTCCGCAGCCAGAATCTGCCGTGGAACGGGCGCCAGCGCGGCAGCAGCCAGCTACACCTCCGTCAGAAGAGGACTCGGCGCCCGCGGGCGCACGGCGGCGCGTCGAACGCCCGGCACTGGCAGAGCTGAAGGCCCTAGTCCCTCATCCAGAGCTCATACAATGGTACGACAGCGATGCACAGGACCCCTATCTCCTCGTGCACATAAAGACATCGAAGAATGTTGTGCCTGTGCCCGCGCACTGGCAGACGAAGCGCGAGTACCTTTCGGGGCGCTCGGTGCTCGAGAAACGGCCTTTCGAACTGCCCGATGTCATCAAGCAGACAGACATCGAGTCGATGCGCAATGTCCTGACCGGTTTGTCTGAAGATAAGACCCTGAAACAAGAGGCGCGCGCGCGCGTGCAGCCGAAGTTGGGTCGACTGGACCTCGACTACGTCAAGCTGCACGATGCCTTCTTCAAGCTCGGGCGCAACTGGCGCCCCGATATCATGCTGCACTACGGCGACCTCTACTACGAAAATCGCAAACTGGATCAGGAGGCTCATTGGACCCGCATGCGCCGGCGCTACCGCCCAGGACGCCTTTCACTGCCATTGCGCAAGGCCCTTGGCCTCGCCGAGGGCCGCCCCCCCGCATGGTGCAAGAAGTGGAAGGACATCGGCCTCCCGCCCAGCTACCCTGGCCTCAAGGTGGCTGGCATCAACTGGGATACGTCCAACATCCGCGGGGACGTCTACGGCGAATGGAAGGTTAGCGCGCATCCGCGACCGCCGGACCTATTCGGAAGCATCGTGTCCTTCGAGACAGACCATGTCCCATACAGCAACATTCCCCAGGAACCATCACAGCACACTGTCCCCCCTCCAGATAAGACAGAGCCCACCGAAGACCTTCGCCCACAGGAACTGCCCGTCCGCTCAGCCAGCTCCGAGGCGCAGGAACCTACCCCTGTGGCGAAGTCGGTGTCTGACCCCGAGAGTGCGCTTGGCGACCGATTCAAGCCCTTTCCGGAAAACGACGTCGTTGACAACTTCCAATTCTGATTCCTATGCTCGTATCCCCGTCAATCAGAGATTTTTGGTCAATCTTTTTCTGCTCGAGACGGAGTAGTAAGTCTCGCCTGCTAGCTAAGCAAATGCACCCCGAATTCATCGCAAGAGACGATCGCGCTCCCAGCTGCAACACTCGAACTCCGAATCCTGCATGTGGATGTATCTCTTCATCTCTCTACATAGCTCTATACTAAAGCTCTTCCTCTTTAATGAAATGGCCACCCAGACACTCAGTTGCGCTTTCTTTTTGCGGTCAAAAAACATTTACCAGCTCATCTCAAGCCTCATCATCTCTCAAAAGGATTTACATAGAGTTCACTTACGCTACAAGGCGTACTTGAATCTGGCATCAATGTCTCATAACCCAGATACGCTGGCGTATGCTCGCGAGAAAAGTATAAAGCGAGGCTCCGTATCGGGTGGCATATCGAAGAAGAACTCGACAGAGAATAAACCAATGCGTAGCCAGGGGGGGCGAGATGCAGCTATGGTGCTAGCACGGCACTACCAAGATGCTTCTCAAACAATGGTGCATGGTCACGGATATAGTGGGATGTCTGAACCGGCCTCGAGCATATTCGAGGCGTACCAATATTCGACGATTTTGCAGCTGGAGCACGCGGTGTCGACGCTAGGGGACTCGCTGAACCGCGTGATCCGGCTGTCTCCCGACTTTTTGACCTACTTGACCGCGCTCAACGGACAAGATACCCCTGTGGAGATTATGCCGAGTTTTGCACGGTACCAGTTGAAGTGCGCAGCGGAGTTGAAAACATTGCATATGCTGGGGAAGTTGCCACTGCTGGAGGAGCTACGCCAGTACTCTTCCAACTTCACTGCCGGCGATCCGAAGCCTGTGTTTTCCATTCTTTCTGAGGATGACTTGACCAATTTGGCTTCGGAGGATGACTTGACCAATTTGGCTTCTACAGAGCACAGTACGCGTGACTGCGACATGGATGACGAGGACAGGTACATCCCGGCCGCTGTCGAGGAGGAAACGGATGCCGAGCGTGGGAAGGGGACAAAAGAAACCAAATGGCCACCCCCGATCCCTGAGATCAAGGACCCTGCCATCCGCGCCCGTGTTTTCACCCACAGATCATTAACTAATGATAAGCTTTATCTAGACGAAGCACAGATGATTAACTCACACAATGAGCGCCTAGAATTCCTCGGCGATTCTATTCTGAACACTACCATGACTATGATTATCTACAATAAGTTTCCAGGTTTCAACGAAGGTCGGCTTTCTCAATTGCGTACAAAGCTGATTAACAATGATCGGTTGAAGGCATGGTCATTCCTGTACGAACTTCCGAGTAAATTGAGAACCAACATAGAAATGTTTAACGGTACCACACATGACGTCGCTAATGGTAAGCTAAAACTGTACGCAGATGTTTTCGAAGCATATATCGGTGGTCTGGTAGAGGAGGATGGCAAAAAGAACCTCCCCAGGATCAGGAAATGGTTAGCGAAGTTAGCTGAACCGGTTATTCAAGAAGAGATTGAGAACGATGTCGTTCTTGAAAATACTGACGAGGTTGATGTGAACGCGAAAAAGACCCTTTATTCTCTTATAGGATATGCCGCTCTGAACTTACATTATTACCCCATCCACAGACCAACTAATAATGAGCCCTACGCTATTGTGGAGTGCCGTGTTAAAGATGGCCTTACGTTGGGGACTGGGAGGGGTAAGAATGTAAAAATCGCTGGTATGAGAGCAGCTCAAGAGGTACTGAAAAACAAGAAACTACTAGACTATTATGCCGCAGAAAGAGCTGCTATTCCTAGGGCATCTTCTGTAGTCAAGGATAACTGCGATCAGAAGAAAAAGGATAATTAATCGTAACAGCGATCGTGTTTCCAACGTTAGTATGGTACCTGCCTCAGCATGATAAATCATTATTATATGTAATTTTTACAGACGATCAATAATGTGATATGAAGATGGTTTTACTAATTCAATCACTATTGCCCCATTTCTGTCTTTACAGTTACAAACTTGGTGGATACTAAAGGCCACCTCCAGATTAGAATTAGTTAATATGTATTCGTACCATCGCAAACTTAAAAGTCTTCACTCTTTGCTTTTTTGTACATGGGTTCCGACGGATCCAGCTGATTTTGCTGTTCGTTGACACTAGAGGCCGGAGTGCCATCTTTTGCCTTTCTCTTCCTCTTTGCAGCGCTATCAGGCCCCTCGTATTCTCTCATTATCATTGTCAGTAGAGTGTTCACTCTCTTCGATAGCTCATGTACAGTTCGGGTTCTAATAAACCAATCAAAATGGAACAAACTTGATTTCATTATTTCCTGTTTTACTTTATCATACAAGTTATCGGAAAATAGACCATATTTATTGACGGCCAACAAAATAAATTTATCTTCTGTAGAGTTGTACGTTCTTCTGGCGTTATTCGGAGGATACTGTATTGTCATTTCCTGCATCGGGAAATCACATTGACCAACCTTCATCTTCAAGAGCGATGCCTGCTGTTTAAGCTTCTCCATCTTCTTTTCCCCGGCCTCAATAGTATTCAAATATTTCTCGTATCCCTGTATTTCCCTGTATCTTGCCCAAAATACATTCCCATAGTTCTCAACCTCGCGAAGTGATTTATTTTCCAATGTTGTAGCTATTGCTTTGTAGTTAGTTCTACCAAACTTCGCACAACCATTTATAAAGGTTATGAATTCTCGTTTAGTCCATGTGGTAAATGACTCTTCTATGCAACGTTGCTTTGCCAATTCGTCTTCTTCGGTGAAGTCTTCGGCATTATCGATTTTTGCTTGTTCAGAAGCTACCTTGTTAGAAAGTTCTTCGTCTGCCTCATCATCAGAAGTAAAATCATGAGTGGAGACCTTATAGTTGACCTTCTTCTTGTAAGAGAGCAGCTCCTTTTCCTGCAATGCATTTAAACCAGACGCCGGGAACTGGAAATCTTGAATTTGGACGGTCCTCGGTGGCCTAGGAAGTTTAGGTTGCGGCACATTTTTTGTGGAACTTTTATTATTAGCACCACCAATTATATCTTTATAATAATCATCAACTGAGTATGTTTGTTCCCTACGCCTTTCTCTCCTCGATGGATTAATCCATTCCACAGTATGATCATTAGTCTTCTTCTTCTCAAAGTTGGTGCCATTCCATTCGTAGGCAGACTGGTCTGCCATGCCATTAAACTTCTGTAAGTCATCCAGGCCTAAGGCTTCATACCTTGCGTTCAATGCTTGTGTCTTCTGTTCTCCTTTCATCAAAATCGCGTCTATATCATCCGAAACCGTAGCTTCAGTCAGTTTCTTGTCAAAAACATCTCTGGCGCCAAATTGAATCATATCAATTAATTCTCCCTTCGTATTCCCCAAGTTTGCACTTTTCCTCCCAGCACCCTGTTGTATAACAAGCTGATCTAGCCTCAATTTCTGCGCTGCTCGCTCAATAACCTTCTCTTCTATCGCGTTCTCTGTCACTAGGCGGTACACGTGCACCTGCTTTTTCTGACCGATTCGATGGGCTCTATCCATGGCCTGTAGGTCGGCTTGAGGATTCCAATCTGAATCATATAACACAACTGTATCTGCGGTGACCAAGTTAATACCTAGACCACCAGCCCTCGTCGTCAGTAAAAATATAAACTTTTTAGAATCCTCGGCGTTAAATTCATCAATAGCTTCAATGCGCTCTTCATGTGATGTCGCCCCATCAATCCTACAGTATTCAAAATCTCTGAAGTAGCAGTAATCTTCTAAAATATCTAAAAGCCTGGACATTTGACTGAAGATAAGAACCCTGGACCCCTCTTTCTTCTTGCGTTTTAACAGCTTATCCAAAACGATCATTTTCCCAGAGTTATAGATCAAATGCTCATCAGTAGTATATGGTGGACCAGGCTCTGCGCCTTCAAACAGATAAGGGTGGTTACAGCATTTTCTCAGTTGCATGACTATGTTAAGCAGACGGGTCTTGCCCTCTCGCTTACCTACTGCGCCATTCACAGCGTCTATGTCTTTCTCTAACAACGATCTGTACCATTGCAGTTGCATCGCAGTCATACCAACGTACACGTTGGTCTCTATCTTCGGTAATAAAGACTTTTCAACATCTGCCTTGACTCTGCGCAGCAAAAATGGTTGTAACACCGCATGAAGCTGTTGGACCACAATCTCCTGATCCTGTGCCTTGTCATTTTGTTGGAACCACTCATCAAACACTTCAGATTCCCCAAAAACATCGGGCAACAGAAAGTTTAATAGAGCCCAAAGTTCATGCAAGTTATTTTGCAAGGGTGTTCCAGTAATCAGCAGCCTGCTCTTGGAGTAAAATAGGCGAATGATCTGAGATAAAGTACTTTGCTCGTTCTTAATCCTGTGAGCCTCATCAATCACTATGTATTGCCACGCAAATTTTTTTAAAATAGCCTTCTCTTTAATAACCATCTCGTAGGATGTAATTAACACGTCAAAGTCACACGCCAGAATACGCTCCTCGATCAACTGTGTCCTAGTCTCTCTATCACCGTGCAGTACGATTGTGCTAACTTCTGGTGTCCACTTGGCAAATTCTCGCTTCCAGTTATCCAACGTAGATTTAGGCACAACAACAATGAAGGGGCCATCGATGCCTTTAATAAAGCGCAGGTAGCCTAGAAAGGAAATTGTTTGTAGAGTTTTACCCAAGCCCATTTCATCGGCAAGGATTCCCGAGAGCTTATTCTCGTGTAGCGATATTAGCCAATTCAGCCCGTATATCTGGTAATCCCGCAGCTTACCGGCCTTTACAAAACTTGGCGACTCGGTAACCACGGTGGTCTCCATCTGTTGCTCTTCATCCTGCATAAGCTCCGCATCCTCCTCTTTTTCCGTCTTGCGGAAGTGTCTCGAAGAATCGCTCTGGCGCTGTCCACGGCTATTTCTTCCGCGTTCTTCACCATCTAACATCCTGAGCAGCCGCTGCATATTCTTATCTCGTTTCGCGCGTAGCCCTATAAAGTGTCGAAACAGGTCCGTCAGTCCCAATAGGTGCCGGAATCGTAGGTAAGTATCATCTTTATCTCGTTCTTTAGCCACTTTCGCATCCACATCCAATATAAAACGTTTCTTGCGGGCTTTCCAATACTTAGAGTCCTTCTACTCTTGGCCGTTAGTATACTGCTTCATCACAGCCGTTGCATGAAGTGCCACTGCCAGGTCAAACTAGGCCAAACCTGCCACTGAACACATTACACTGGAATCGCACCGCGCACTTTTACCACATATGATGGCATTTTTCCGCAACTGCCTATGTTCAAACCACACATACCGTCAATATCTCCGACATCCCGTCTTCAATTAACCAAGCGTCTTCTATAAGGGGAGTCAAATAGTGCTCGATAAGATCTAAGCTGAACAGAACGAAGAGATCGCGAATGTGAGATAATAAGTAGACTAAACTATAAAATTTTTTATGATGGTTTGCTTCACTTCATTACCTTCCCTTAGTGAGTTACAAGGCTGACATGATTGCCATTTTTATTTGACGTATTAAGTGATGATAATAAGCCAGCGGTCCGTGGGCCGGGTAAGAATTAATGAGTAGTATAAAATGGTGAAAGGTTAAACTACTTAAAAGTCTAGCATTGAGTCCAATCAATTGGTTTAAACTTCGCTTTGCGAGCGGTACCAGGTTGTCGATTGCTCGTGTTGCCGTTTTGAGAACGCAGAGGCTCACCAAATGAAGATTGGCAGGGATTGCGGGATGCGAGGCTTAGAGATGGGCTAGCAGGCACAGCAGATTGCCAGGGAGAGGAGCGTGACTTCGTGAGGTATGTAGTTATCGTCCGGCGGTGACCAGTCGTGGAGATACCAATTGTGCCGGTGGAAGAAGTGCCCGAGCTAACGACATCTGAGAGTGCAGGAAATTTGGAATTTCGTGCTGGAGTGGAGCGCTGAGATGGACCAGCAACGCTGGACCATGGCGTGGCTGATGTCTGTTGAGGCTGGGGCGCAGTCGCTGCAAGATGCTGCTCGATCCGCTGTTTCTGTGATGGTTTTTTGAATGGCGCCAGGCGGGCACGTGGCTGCGTCGCTGGGGCCTGCTCGAAGCGCGCGAAGTTCGTCGAGGAACCAGACTGCGCAGCGACCTCGATGGTTGGCTGCGGGTTCGTGCATGTGAGAGGACGGCGTTTGCCCTTACTAACTGGTGTAAAGGCGGAAGGCGCGCTCGTATCGCCAGCAGGAGGGCTACTCTGAGATGTGCTGCTCCTTACAGGTCGCTGCGGGGTTGCAGAACATTCTGTGACCTCTGCAATGGCACGTGGGACAGACTTCTTTGCTTTAGACTTCTTCTTCTTTATGTCGGGGACGATCTGGAATGGGTTACTTCTGTCGATGAACAGAGAATTAAAGCGCGAGATATCCGTCCGGAAGGAATGGAACCAATCTGATCCAGCAGGAGTACCATATATTAAATGTTCATCGTGTCCAAAGGTCGAGCTGCCTGTCTGAAGTTGTCGGCATATGTCCTCGAAATTGGCCCAACAATCCGGGGAGACGTTTTCATGAATGAGGCCGATATTTGGATCATGAAATAGGAGTTCTGGATTGTGAAAGAGATAGTACGCACAGCATGTGAAGAGCTGCGAACATCCAAGGGAATATCCGTTCACTAGAAGCGGAAGCACTGTTTTATGGGTGATTAAGCCGGCTAATATATAGTCTGCGTAAGAGCGCAGCTCCAACAATAGCAACTCGTTGCAAGTTTCCACTAGGTCAAAGAGGCTTTCTGCCTGTTCGGTGATTGAAGTTGCACGAAGATCATCAAACAAACTGGAAGAGGAAAAACCATACATATACTTGAGTATAATACGGAAGATATGCTCTTCAACATGCATTAGCCTGACGACTTTTCCACGGTGCCATTTGCTCCTAAGAAGACCATCGAAGAAAGGAGATTTGTTCTGAAGCACAAACGCGTGTGCGAATACACGCTTTGAATTGCACAGCTCTATTTCAATGTCCGGATGCATATACTGTTCCAAGTTGATATAACTATGCGAGTGAAAATGGCAGGAGGGGATTGAACATGTTTCAGAACCATCGGATTCACATTGCCTATGCAGCTCTCTGAATGCAGATTGCACATGAACTCTTCCCGCTGTTATTCCGAAGATCATAGAGAACTCCCGTCCCTTCTTAAGAAATGCATCTCTCTCCACTAGACTGGGAGGCGGATTGAAGTCGGACACATCGTAGAGAAGATGTAGAGCATACAGTATCGGATGAAAGGTCCAATTTTGAGTGTGGTCATCCACGTGTATCAACCACACTGGAGCATCTAAACGTGAAAGCAGTCTAAAGTTTATCTCCGGGGTAATTTTTTGACCTCCCTCATCTCCATCTTTGACCAGTTTGTTCACGAATTGCGGACATCGACTACAAAGGACGGCCTTATGGCATGCCCCAATGGTTCGCCCAGAACTGTCGATAAACGCCACATCGTATGTTTCAACTGGCTTGAAGTCGGAAAAATTGTAAGGTGGGAAGATTACTTTACCTTCGTGTTGTGGGCCTGCCTGACCAAAACAATTAGCAGGAAGCTCAGTGGCTGCATGGGAATAGGAATTGTTGGCAGAATGAAAGTAATGCGCCGTGTATAGTACTGACTTTACTGTGGGTAAAGCAGGGGCACGCGTTTCAGTGACATGGTACCATTCTACCATTTGATGAGCTGGGGAGTATGCTGCATATTTAGCTGCATTTGTGCCAACGCGTGTTCTGGGTATATCAAATTCATCAATTATCACAGAGAATGAGGCAAACAAAGGGTCACAACTTACCCTAACACATTTCCCCCCTGGTGGCTTGGCTTTTTGATGTTTAAACCCTTGATTAGGCCCTTTTGAAAGGTAGACTTCCCCGCCTATAGTGCATACAACCAGTTCACCCTCCATGCCGACATCAAAATCCACACAGCGATCCAGCCAAGTAGAAGGAGTCCAATAAGGTAATATTTCCAGGGCAAGTGGCTGTTTACCAGGAGGCCCATCTTTAACAGGTTTCCGAACAATCCCTACACAGCCATTGTTGTAGAGAACACACAGATTATTTCCGTAAGGATGCTTTGTACAAATCTTAACGATAGAGAGATCATCAGCTGGCCGAGATGGCCTGAATACATTAAAGAAATCTGAAGCTGATGATCGTTGATCTGCCAATGTAAAGCGGTAGCGCTTGAAGTCGGTTATAACACATAGCTTGTAATCGTCGTATCGTATCAAAGTTGCGTATTCGCAGCAAATTAGCTGCTTGATGTTCTGGCACTGTGTTTCATAAGCTATCCGCTTAGTCTTCCAACCAAGGTGCTCTCCAGAGCTATCAATTGCCTGCGTAGCAGGTCTGTATGTGCTCATTTGTCCTATATTGAGTCCCCAAGAGTGCAAAGCTCCGCTATTGGTAATTACAGCGGAATGGATTGTCGAACAAGAGACATATGCCACGTCTTTTAAACCCAGAGGAACATGCTTAACGAATGGATGGGAAGATCCATCGGAAGGATAACCAAGCTGTAAAACGTCGTTCCAACCCCATGTGTAAACCTTACTATCCGCGGTAAGAAATATATTATGCGTATTACTCGAGGCGACATCGCACACATCGCCATCAGCATTATATTTCATCGGCTCAAAGTAGAAGTTCTGTAATTTCACAGTGCCATGAGAAATTTCAGAATGTAAGCCGCGTGATAGGCGCCCTGCGCAGTATATGGAACCGTCACTCCCCACTATTATCGCATGGCGCTTGCTCATATGGGAACTTCTGATTCGCACCACAGCATCAATTCTATCTTCGAAATCGTCCGGCCTGACCTCGTACCATACCTGCCGCGCCTTGGAGTCGCCTGTTCCCAACTGAAAATGGTCGTTTTTACCAAATGTATAGCAACGCCTCCCTCCTCTGGCAGCATGCCACTCTCGCAGCCGTTTGATGGACATCCGCGGCTCCTTCAATCTTCTGGTAAATACGATTTCGCATTTTTTCGGTGTCTCAACGACAGATAAGCTCTCTGGAATGTGTGTCAGGTTCCAGAAATTATGCATTTCATGCACCATACGTAGAGGTGTGAAGCCTTCCCTATCTTTTAAATCAAGAACGGATCCCTGTAGGTTTGCATCTGCACTAAGCACCTTCCGCCATTGCCAATATATTCCAAATGCTTTCTGGTACTGGCCAGTCATTAGACAAATATGCAAGGCAGAGTAGCCTGACTCCCAATCTTGAGCGTATGGATCGATGCCAGCAATGTCATGTTCCAAAACAGAAGGGCATCGAGCTAAGTGATAGGAGACTGTCCTCCCGAATATGTCACGTACTTGTTGGAGATCATTAGACGCTGATGAATCGCCTCGCTTAAGCATACTATAGCGACTACCAAGGTTCCATCTACCAACATATGTAGCTCTCGAGTTGGCTACCCGATCGAGATGGTTTTTAATTAGCACATGATTATCACGTGATTAATTATGCACGTGATAGAACTCATGCCTTCGGCTGAAGTATCGCCTACGTTATTTAGGAGTACACGACCGCTAGAATGTAGAAGCTGCCATATAGCATGTGGTCGAGGCTTTGCCGCATCAGTGTTTAGTTGCACGGCTGCTAATTACCAGAGTGCAGTTATATTTCATATGACGGTGATAAGGCGTTATTGTAACAGTACATTCAATTTGAGATGAAGATGTAATGCCAAGAAAAGCCATATGCTGCACAGCCCAACTGTATTGCCCGGTTGCATGGGTATGTGCTTTATGCAGACCACACATGTGTGTTTCTGGCAACAAGGTTATGCGCTGCAAGATCTGGCTCCGTGATCTGCTTGCAGGAAACGGCGATAACTGCTGATCGACAAGTAATATATAGGACCCAGGGTGCGTATTGGCCAGGCGCAGCTAAAAATGCGTTATGGTGAAACAGTGGCCGAAAACTGTTTGTCGAGAACCGAGGCATGAATTTCTACAGTGGATCACTTAATTTGACGTATTTTGAAGCGCTCATAGACCCACGACCAATTATCAAACCGACCCGTTTTATCCACGCCTTTGAAGGCGATAGTGAGAGCTGGATATCTAGGAACTGTTCGTGTGATCGTCTGGATACCTTTCTTGATGGCGGGGAAAGCGCACATTTCCGTAACCTAGCGTTGTCTCGCAGTCATCTGGACTACCTTAATGAAAGGCCCATCCAGTTTATTGCAGTGAGGCTTGTTGCGCGTGGACAAGTGCCACTAAACATTGTGACAGTGAAGGGTTGGCGCAAACTTGTCACCAACTATGAGCTGAAAGATATTTCTTCGATAAGTGATCTAACGAGGGAAATCGGTGATGTATTCTGCTATAGCGAAGAAAGCCTGGTGCTGAATACGCAGCAGACAACATATATATGCGTGATCATCGATTTATATACGCCAGCCGAAGAGGGACCGACTTACCTGTGCATATTTGCAAGCTTCGTACCCCAGTTGATGGTTGGACGTAATTCAGGTGAGTTCTATACAGCCTGGTTGAATGACTCTTCGAAGGCTGATAATATACAATTGCTAGCATTCATTCCCCTAACCAATCCGCATAATCGCACTGAGAAGACTAATATATTCCACGAAACAATGGAGAAGTACCACCTAGATAAGAGCGTTCTGTGTTTTGTTGTCAACAGTGTTGATATGCCATTAACTGGCGACGATCTCTCACCATATTGCTGCGAAGAATTACCGAGAATAGGAATGATTAATTCTGCTAATATGGTTGTTGATGTACTGGCGTTTGTTATGTTCAGACATGCATTGAGCGAGCCCATGATCAAAACTGTCTTCCAGCAAATAGTTTCCTGGCATGGAACTATCCAGTGTCAAGAGAAGGACTCGGAATCAGAAATTAAAACTTTACCGTTATCTATTAGTGCGGATGCTTCTACATCTCCTCCAGGCCCCGTTTACGAATACTCAGATTTAGCTGCTTTCCTGGAACTTGAAGAAGGCTACATGGCCTGGCGTCAGTGGGCCTTCGACAGGAAGTACATGTTTGAAAGCGATAGTCTCAGCCTGGCTGTTAACTGCACAGATATGGAATGGCTTGCCTATGAATACTTTGTAAGAGTATCGAATCCGCTGTCAGCTTTGTACAGGTCATTCAAAGAACAGGATAGTGCTGGTCTCACGTCTCACTTCATCCTCTATGAATCTTTGGAAAATTTCTATTCGGCATTGAGGTTATTTCGGGAGACAGGCTTAGCAGAAACTATTAATGGGATAGATTATTCGTTTTTGAACCCACCCGCTGCCCTGGAATCTGCTGCAAAGGATGCTGTACTTAGGTGTATCTTGTCGACTGAAAATATCTTCCATCATTATTATGACGCTTTCTTTACTAACCCGCTCCCTTGGACAGCGATCACTCTAAACCCAACCAAGAAATTTAGCTATATTGAGCGCATGTTCCCTGACCACGCTGATATTTATAAGGATCTCGTTTTTGCTTACCTTACCTTCTATGTCAACCACGAAGATGTAAAGGGTGAGGCTAATTACGTTGCAGATACGGAATTCGTAGCCTATCTAACGAGACCCCCATTGACGCATATTAAAGCGAGCGCCAAAGAGGAAATAGTGAAGTATTGGTTTGATAGGAAAGAACTCTGGCCAGAACTTTCTGTATTGGCTGTGTCTATGGTCTACTTAAGGTGGTGCGGTGTCGGTGCGTTAGCTGAGCTCGGCGACATAATACATGCGCTCCGCAAGACTAACGGTACTCGTCTCAGGTATCCCAATTTTGAAAGGTTGGTAAAGATCCGCCATCACCTTATCAAGTTCGGAATGGCTGATAGCTACAAATACAAATGAGTTATCATCTTTCAATTGCTTTACTTTACTGAACACAGTGTACTAGAGAACGTACATATAGGCATATAATAATTCTTGATTATATATCTTGAGGTATATCTTTCGGGCCATTATTGGCATCATAAGACTCTAGAACTTGGTAAACCAACGACAGGGAACCGAGTGTATGGTTCCCGTCTGAACAACTTCTTGTAGCACCGCATATGTTCGACATATTTATCAAACAAAAAGGAACAGTCCATTGGTCCTCCTTTCCCTTCAGGATGAAATTGGGTAGAATATATCGGTCTCGAAACATGTATAATACCCTCATTTGACTTGTCGTTTAAGTTAACGAATAACGGGACAAATTCGTCCTTGGGTAAAGTAGCCGCGTCGACCGCATACCCGTGGTTCTGAGAAGTTATATGGCACTGGCCAGTGCTCAGATCAAGAGCAGGAATATTATGGGCTCTGTTACCATACTTCATCTTCACCGTGGACGCACCGGCGGCAAGTGCAAGCAACTGATGCCCCATACAAATACCGAAGATAGGTAGTTGTTGTAGCTCAGGATGCTGCAATAGTCTTTTGAGGTTCGCCACCGTGCTGTCACGATAATGGATCGGATCGCCAGGGCCGTTAGAAATGAAAACCCCGTCAAAGTGATGCGCTATCGAACAGATATCGTAGTCATAAGGGAATACGGTCACGTTCACACCTCTTGATACCAGGCAACGCAGGATATTCTCCTTCACGCCGCAATCCACAAGTGCTACGTCGTACTTCCCCTTGGGGTTCTTTGCAGAGAGGTAGAAGGGCGACTTGGTCGATACCTGGGCCACTAAGTTGACCTTCGATGGATCGACCGCGCTAGTTGGCGCAATCGCGCCTTCAATATCGACTCTCCCCATAGTAGATCCACATTCCCGCAGAAACTGGACGACAGCCCGCGTATCAACACCTCCGATTGCGGCAACTCCCTCCTTTTTGCACCAGTCACCTAGCGACTGTACAGCTGTCCAATGGGAGTATTCCCACGCATATTCCGCGACGACAATTGCCAGAACGTGGACTTTGCTAGACTCCATATATTTCAGTAGCCCGTAGTGATCCCTAACTGACCCATCTGGAACGCCATAATTGCCAATAAGCGGTTGCGTGAACACCAATATCTGGCCCTTGTAGGACGGGTCTGTCATGGAGTCAGGGTATCCTACAAGGGATGTGGTAAACACCACCTCGCCACCAACAGATACCTGAGCCCCAAAGGAGTAACCGTCGTAACTCGGCCCGCCCTGCAAGCAAAACCGCGCCTTTTTTGCTTCGTCTGTAGTCATATATTGTATTTGTCTTCTGATAGCGCTTAATGCGATTTGGCCTTCCAGATGTGGTCAGAAATGTAGTCAGAACAAGTGTATTGAGAACTAGAGTGCTTGTACATAGAAACCTTCTATGTGTAGTTACTTGTAGCCCGTGACAGTGGTATCGCTTAGTATCCCTGTCCTTCGATAATCTGTTTAGTCCAGGACGGTGTTTTAAATGAATTGCAGTTGCTTGATGGACGAATAAGATATATCCCTACTAAAGCCTCTCCTTTTATAATATCGAGAAAGGTTCGAGATGCATATGCTTAGGAAATTTTGCTTATCCCTCGAAAACCGTTGAGTCATCGCTGTGGATCATTCTGTCATAATCCTTCATCTTTACACCTCAGACTCTCGATGAGCAAAAAGAGTGCCACTTTGAAAACACGATACGATACTATGCGATACAATTCAATTATTACATTTAACTGTGATATATATATAACAATGTATTAACAACCAGGTCAGTATAGTCCGCCAGCGGAGAAACTCCAGGGGCGCGGATGTGGTTATATGCTACTGTAAATCCTGAAGACGAAGTTAGAAAGTCCGATAACATGTTCTTGGGGAGGTTAGAGTCTGACAGAAGGAACGGCTGTGAAAATGACGGTGAGCACCGCCGTAGCGGCGAGTACGAGGAAAAGGCACCACAAAGCACGCTTCCTCATGATGTTTAAAACGAAAGGGTGCCGCACCTTGGTCAAGCGCTTGCGGCCGCCTAGAAAGGTGAAAAAAAAGGGTACCTTCGTGGCACTATTTTGCTTCTGGTCAAGGCCGAGCTCCGGTTCTTCGTACCGGCGTGGGGAAATCAGCGTCTGCGTGACACCACAGGCAGCGTAGATAATGTCGAGATGGTAAATGCCACACACAATGTAGTAGGAACCGATCAAAAAAGGGACTAAGGTGACGGTGCGCACACGACGGGGATAATCGAGGAGGATAAGCGAATAGCCGACCCAGAAGCCCACTGCCCAGAAGAAAAATCCCGTTGCTACCCGAGCCAAGGTCGTGCACTGCGAGTACGGTGAACGGCTGGCCTTCTGTGATAGTGAAATGTCGTAGTGCAAATTGTGTAGCGCAACCGAAGACAAGAACTTCGGAAAGCAGTAGATCTCGAGGAATTGGAACGAGATAATCTTGAGCGGCTCAAACACATCGGGATCGTACCTTTGCTCTCCCTTCACCAGATTGATCACCTCGAGCCGCATGTGCTCGGGTACGGTCGTCAACAGTCGTTCCGACCGCATGCTGTCTTTCGATACCAAGTACCGGTCGACAATGGCGTTCGCGCTCGCGATAAGCTGCTTCGTGGTAAGCTTGGGCCGCTGCGACTCCTTCATCTGGCGCACAAGAAACTCGTCGAGCATCAGCGACAAGTGCGGTTCCTCAGCCGGCGCCTTCTCTCCCGAGCTGTCTCCAGCGCGGCCCTCGAACAACTGCGAAAGCCGCGCCGACTCTCCGTCGCCCTTCAAGAACTGGCTGATGCGCCGGTTGTCGTGGTAGTCGAGGTACCCGTCGTTCAACAACGCGTCAAGCAACACCGAGCTCGAAAGGCTCTGTCGCTTCTCCGTCGACCCCGCCGCCCGCCCCCGCGACCGCCCCTGCTGTTCCTCGACCTCCAACTGCATCATCGACTCCCGGATGCCCTTCACATAGTCCTTGCAGAGCCGGAGGTGTGCCATCACGTCCACCCAGAAGTCCATGTAGTTCAACGCGCCGGGGTACTGGAAGAGAAACGTATAGAATGACCATGAGTCCACGGGCGCTGCCGTCTGGTTGTTTAGTACCTCGAACAATGTCGGTAGCCGCTCCGACTGCAGCCTCCATTCTTCTGTCTCCATTACCTTTTACTTGTCCGCTCGTACGCCCTCTATGCTTTGCTCGCCTGGTGCTTTGCTGTCAATGGCGTGGCAGAAGGCTGGCTATCGGGCTGCGCGCGGTGCGATTTGTGTTTATTTGTGTTTCACTTGTCACGTGAGAAATCACGTGACAAGTCACGTGCTTGATTACTTGATCCGGAGCACCGAAACTCTGTTCGAGTAATACGGAGAACATCCTCGAGCAAGCAGGCACGCGACTCTGTGCGAGGTTATCTCCGCTATTGATAAGAGAGATGAGATGCCACAAGGACATATGCACAATTTAGCGGAGGTAGCGTATGTATGCGATTATTGTTAGAGGATAATAAGTACAAAGTCGGAGAAGTATACGAAGGGTTGGGAGGAGGCGGGTGGGGAGGACCACAGCTGGGAGCAGCGGCCGGGAGAGGTTGTTGGGTGATTTAGGAATTACGAGTCAAAAAGTGCCATAGATGTGGGCCTTTTTGTCTAGTCTGAGTTTGAATTCCGTGCACCTGCCAGCGTCGATGTGGTACTTGAGCCAGTCCTTGTTGTTGTTGAACTGCTCGTAGCACGCGGCACAGCGGCCAACAGAATTGTTGCGCTGGGCCTTTGTAGTGCCGACGGGGTAGACGAAGTGAATGGACTTTAGGTGGGTGCGGAAGGTGTCCTTGCGCGAGAACTCGCCGGAGCTGTGGCAGCGGCAGTCCTCGGACCAGTAGGGGCACCGGAAGTCCTTGTAGGGCATGTGCTTCTTGAGGTGCCGGGTGAGGTAGCCGCGGACCTTGAAGTTGGAGGGACAGTACGAGCACTTGTAGACTGCGCCATCGCGCGAGGGCGGGGGAGACTGCTCAGTCGCCTCCACAGCAACGTCGACGGGCGTTTCGGAGATCTGGGGCGCGTCGCTGGAGTCGCCGGACGCCTGCTCGTCCTGCGTGCACGGCGATAGATGTACGGAGATCAGATCCTTGTATTGAAACTGGCTCTGCATGTCGTCCTCCAGGGATGACGGCTCGCGGGAGCATCTCAGCGTGGGGACCTCGATCCCGCGCAGCGACTGTCCCTCAGGGCCCAGAGGCAGCCCATCGTTGCCCATGAGCACGTCCCATAGCTGTGACATGTTGGCGTCTTCGTCCTTGCCCTGTCCGCCTATCTGTAGGCTGTGCTGCCGCCCGGGTTCGCCCGAGAGCTCTTGCTGCCGTTGAAGGTGTTTGCTCAGCACGCCCAGTGACACCACGTTGTCCTCCGGTAGGTAGACGCCGTGGAATTGAATGTACCCCATCCCCGTTGCTTGCTCGCTCGCGTTCACTGTTGCGACGACCAACGCTACTTATGATGAAGCTTCCTTCTGCTCACTGCTATCTGGGAAAAAATCCTGTGGCTGTCCTGCTGAGTGAATTAGCCTTGACCAAGAATGTATACGTGAGCGTTTGGGACATTGAGTCAGCCGTCTCGCCCCATGCCTTTTATTCTGCTTTTAAACTGAAAATTATTAACTTCTATCATCTCTCAGTGCACACTGGTGCACGCTACTGGGCCTTCTCCAGGCCCCTGCTTTTTCAGCAATCGTAGCTCCAAAAGATAGTAGTAAGATATGATTTATCGATTAACTAATACTTGTCTCCTCTCTAGTTTCAGATAGCAAAAAGGGCTGTCATCTGCCTGACGGCGCCCGAGACGGAGACGCCACGGAAACACAGTAAGGGTCACATGACATCGAGCGTCAGCTATACGCGGTGGGGCAAGATCGTATCTAATAGGAAAGTAAAGTACATCAGGGAAGAATATTACTAGAAGATCATCCACAGCGCACACCCCAGCATCAGAGCAAGGGAGAGCGCAGTTATAAGCGCAGCGCCAACACGATCTTTTCCAGACATATTCTTCTTTCCACTCAGGATAGTTGGCTGTGAGTCATGATCGAGGCCTGCCTCAGGGTTGCCCTCGCTCGTTCCTCCGGTGTTCGCCGTTAATGGCGGAGCTTTTGTGTGGATGAGAACGTTCTGGATGACCTCAAGAGCGGAAGCCTGTTCGCCCAGGCCATATACGTTGTCGTACTCGCCCTTTTGCCAGTTCATGCCGCACGTGTAACCATTCCTACCTTGCTGGCAGGATTTGGCGGCTGCGGCTGCGCTAGTGTAGATGAGTTCATCGATGGTACTGCGGGTGAACGGAGCTAGCACACTGGTTATAGCGAGCATGCGGGAAAATATGCTCTTAAACGACCGCTGGTCGTTGTCACAGGTGCCGTAATCCTGACACGCGCGCTCGTACATTATCTTATCGCGGAAATAGAAGTCGGCGGCACCGGCAAGAATCTTCGTAACATGGCCTTCCCACTCGGCGGAACCACCCGTGGCGTTATACATGTATGCAGCACCCGCCAGTATGATTCCGTGGTTGTAAGTCCACTCGATGCCCTTTATATCCGTGCAGTTCTCGTGTATGTGTGCACCGTCATAGACGCGTCCCTGGTCCTCAAGAACGACATATTTTACGTCCAGCAGCCAGTTGAAAACCTTCGTTGCAACATCTAGGTAAGTCTGGTTGCCGGTGTACCGGCCAAGCCGCGCAGCAAGCTGGAAAAGACACCCGTTCGCGATGGTGTTCTTATACGTGTAACCGTTGTTCCACTGGAAGATTTGCCACCGCAGCCCCCCACCACAGTGCTCGCTATCCCACCGAGCTTCCATTTTATTAAAGACGGTCTGCACCATGGTCAGCCAGCCAGGCATGTCCTTCACTTCAGGGTCCTTGAAGTTGCGCTCCACCGCACCCATGATGAACAGCGCCCACACGCCCTGGTCATCGTTACCCTCTGTCGTCGACTGGTTCGAAGGAATGTAGTCGTATTTGTCACCTGTCTGCGCAATCATGGACTCCCGCAACACCTTTTCGTACTCCTGATTGTCACATAGATACCAGTTTTCCATCATCCCACCAAAGACCTCGCCGGCTTCCCACCAGTAGTATGGCGGCTGGAACATCCCCACAATACCTCCGTACTGACTTCCCCAATAGTAGTCCATGATACCCTTCTGTATTTCATTAGTGAAGTGGCATACATCTTCTCTTGACGATAAATCCAATTCGAGCGCTCGAGAGAGCATGCCCTGCATTAGCAGGGAAAGCGCCACCAATAGTCCCGTCATTCCCGCACTCAAGTTACAGACCCGGTTCGACACAGTATGGCTGAGATGTTAACGGTTATAACTACAACGGTTGCCAGCGGTCAACGAGGAATAATTGTTAAACTACCGATAATTCTCAGGCGGCACGACCCTCAGCCTGCGCAGGAATCACCAGCCACTAATTTTATCATGTTATACGTCTTAGCACATCTCCGGATACCGCAGCCCCGTGAGCCTATTCGTCATTAACAGTGGGCCGCTGGTCGAAACGGATACTACGTACACCTCAGGTTCCTCGTGCCTTGACAGAATGTACGGCTGTTTGGCAAAGTGTATCTGTGGCAAGAAGATAGACCCTGGATTACGGCTATCTGCCTTGTAGTTTGCATTGCAGCACCTTCAAAACACGGTGCCTCTGGGACAGCTTACATCGAGGTGGTAAAGGTGTTTGAAGCGGCGCTAGCAATTGGTGCACTCTTGCTAGTAAGTGTCACAACGGCTTCCGGTTCGGAGATCCCGCCGTACGGCGTGGCTTAGCGTCCGGAAAATCACGTAAGCGGCATCGCGGAAAAAATCCGGAAAAGGCGGGGTAATTACGTGGGGTGCCTGCCGTAGAGAATGGAAGTGATAATTAGTATTACGGTACACACTCTACGTACGAGCACACATGGTGCTTTAATTAAGATATTTTCAGGTTAGCTGACGCAGAGTTAGCTCGTTGATGGTGAACACGTTGTCGATGGAAGTCTTGAACTTCATGGAACCGATGTGGTTTCCTTCGGACAGGAAGTACGTGTTCGTGCTTGCGGAGGTACCTTCGTTGAAGAACATTTCCAAGATGTTCACATCGAAGATGGCGCGGACCTTGTAGACCTTGACGCCTGGGGCGACGGTCTCCCATGGTTCGATGTTAATAGCCATCTTGTTAGTGAAGAATGGGTTCTCGTGCACGAATGGGACCTTAGAGTTACCGCGGTCCAAGAAGAAGTCCGCAGCCTGGGTGCTGTAACCAAGTCTCAAGTATTCATCCTTGTCCTTGTTGCCCTGTAGGTAAATGTTGAAGTCACCTAGGGAGTGCTTGGTCACAGTGGTGTCGTTCGCAGTGAAGGTGAGGTTAAATTCAAAGGCACCAGTAGGGGTGGATGGAAGGTCGAAGAGAACCTCTCTTTCGGAAGTGAGTTCCACATTTGTCAAGTTCGAGTAGTTGGTCTCTACCGGCAACGCCTCAGGGTTGAAAACCGGCTCCGAGTTCAAAATGAGCTGAACGCTCTCCGGGGTGGGTCTGTATGGTCTGACAGTTAGCTTTCTGGCAAACGACATCGAAGATCTCCAAGGGTCTGTTGGGACATATGCCGCGTACTGCCAGTTGGAAGCCCAGGCAATGCCAAGGAAGCCATCGTCGAATTGACTGTTGTAGAATCCCTGGAATGCGTAGAAGTCCTTGCCATGGTCCATGAAGCGAGTCTGCTCGCTGAATGGTGTGAACGTCTTACCGTCGAAGTCACCGATGAAGTACTGGTTGAAGTTACCACCCTGAGGTCCACCTGGGTTGATGGCCAAGAACATCACCCACACGTAGTCAGTGTCATTCTTTACTGGATAGGAAGCATCATGCAACTGGACGTCGCTGTTTGGAGACTTGGAGACAGGCACCTTGGCTAGGCCAGGGCACTCGTATTGGAAACCAAGCAAACCGCGATTCTTGAACTCAGATTCCAAGGTCCAATCTTTCAAGTTGTCAGAAGAGTAGATTTGGATAGAGTACTGGTGAGATAGAACAACAGTCATGATCCACTTTTGACTTTCCTCATGCCAGATAACCTTTGGATCTCTGAATTGAGTGGAGTTTAGGTCAAGAACAGGGTTGTTCGCGTAGTCAATGAAGGTGTAACCGCCATCTAGAGAGTACGAAATCCATTGAGTTTCGGATTCAGGTGTGTTGTAGGTCCAAATCGCCACAGCTCTTTGAGCAGGGTCGATAGAGTCGTTGAAGAAGCCGGAAGTGTTGTTGTAGTCCACAACCATGGAACCGGAGTAAGCACCAGAGTCGTTGCGTGGGGGACGGATCGCAACACCGTGGTCCTCCCAGGATTGCAAGTCCTTCGATGTCAAGTGGCCCCAGTATAGCGGCAAGCCCCAGACAGTGTCGTCGGGGTTATACTGGTAGTACACATGGTAAACTCCCTCCTTGGTATCATACCAAAGACCATTGGGGTCGTTCATCCAACCCTTGTCGGGAGTGGCATGCGCAAGAGGGCGGTATAAGGTACCGTTCAACTTTTCCTCTTGTTGCGAAGCCTCTTGAGCGGCATCCTTAATATGCACATTAACATTAGCGTCTCCAGGAACGTATAGTGCAGAAGCACTGCTGCAGAGTGCGACTGCGCTTAGTATCTGAGAGAAATGCATGTTGGTTGCTTGGTTGAGATTGCTGTCAGTAGTGGCAGTTCATCGTCCATTGGGTACGCTTATATAGCCCACGCACCTCGAAAACCCAGTATATTACGTATAGGGTGGTGTGGACAAGTTCCGCATGTCCTGGTCTCAACGCTGGCCCCTCCTCTGCCAGTCGATACGACGTCGCTGCGGTGATTCCGTACCCCGCGCATGATTCCCCAGATTAATTAGAAGCATATGATGATGCCGGAAAAAAACAATGTAAAAAAGGACCGATACCGGATAAACCCTGCTCTGGTAAGCAACGGAAGCGCACTGGAATAATGTGGAGAACGGATAAAAAGAAATGATCCTGTAGTTCCGTAGCTCCAGTTCGGTAACTGTTACCGATTCACGTGGGGGACGCACAGAGACCAGTACGATTGACCCCCCACAGGGCAGGGATACACCGTGCCAGGCCCGACGCCAGGCTCTGTCCGCCCAACAACCGAGAAGAGTCAGTGAAGTACCGACAAAGCCGTATAAAGCCGTACAATCAGGTGACCCTTTCGGTGAAATAGCCGTTTTGCGGAGAAGTTTACGCAGACGTGTAGTATTTTAATGGTGTGATGTGATCAGCCAATTTGTGCAGAGTAGTATATCGAGGCTCTTTAGTAGATGAATTTGACGTATAGAGCGTTATAGGTACATAATCTATGCGACAGGGCTTAGAGATCGGTTATTGGTCGTACTCACCACGAGTATGTTCAGCGAAAAAGTCCAGCACATTTCTCTGGAACAGGTTGACGACACTTTCCGGGAAACGAGATGCCACTTCGTTTTGCATCTTGGTGATACCGATATCTTCAACAATTGTTGCAACAGCATCCAGGAGTAACAGAGAAAATTCGCTATACCAGCGATGGTTCCAGCAGCATAGGCGCACGCAGAGATCAATAATCTTGTTATCCTGTGTATTGACAGCGTTCACAATCTGTGAAGAGGTCATTCCTGTTTCGCCTCCCTTTTGTCTAATAAATTCCCGCTCCTTCAGGTAGTACTGCAATAGCTTTCTACATGATGGGGCAGAGAACCGCAATTGCAGCCCATTCTGGAACGCTTTTGCGGCCTCTTGGTAATGATGGAGTCTATTGGCACACAGACCAAGAAGCTCCCATTCGAGAGTGCTTTTTGCATACTGCGCATTCTGCGCCTCAAAATGTAGCTGTTCGGCCTGCCATATCGTGTATATTTTGAGATCATCATATATTAGCATGAACAGGTTATCCAACCATCTCTCGCACAACCGTTTAGAACGCAAACCTTGGGAAGTCTCAGAATCGATGCTTGGTGTGCTAGCACTCCGATATTCTTCTTCCATAACGAAAAGCTTTGCGCGGTACTTCAAGAGCGGCTCCCAGCCGGTTTTCTTTGCAATGTCTGCTAGCAGAGAATAAGCCAACTGGAAATTACTCTTCAAGTTTGCAGCAGGAGGGTTAAGTAGACTTGGGTCCACAGATTTGTGTTCGGCAAGCACCTCGTGGGAATCCAGGCCAGTCACCTCTTCCAGGATAACATCTACGGGCAAGGGGATATGAAGGTTGCCAGATTCCTGCGTCACGGGCACGATGCGCCGGAACACGTACTTCTCTTTCAGCGGAGACATTGGACAAGTGTTCAAGGTCAGCAATGCATTCTCTATGTCACCTAGTGCTGTGAAACTCTTCACCAGCAGGTACCATGGCCTGAACTCGCTTGGAGCTGAGTGAACCGCCGCCTGTGCAGTGGCACACGCCAATTCGTAGTCCTTCTTGCGCTCCAAGAGGAACTCTGTCTCAACGCACAGCAGCTCTGATGTATATTCGGTCGTCTCATTGGAAGACAGCTCAGCGTGGATCAGCCTCACAGCATCGAGTTCGAGATCCGCCAACAATAATAACCGCGACAGAATGACAACCACCTCGGGGTTGTCTTTACGCAGCTCCTCGAGGACACTCTTGCACGTATCAAAGTTGGCAGTCAGCTTCGTGAGATGCAATAGCGTCTCTACCAGGTAATTGTTTGTGTGCGAGACCGCTCCGACATGAGGGGGAGCACCGAGCTTCGGCGCCTGCTGGTACACCGTGGGAAACAGCTTGATGAAGGACGTGGCTACATCGCCGATGTCGCTGGACGTGAATGGATTCAGAATCCGCGTCTCCACGATGTTGTTTACCTCCCCGTCCTCAAAGTTGTCCTGCATCATCATCAGCGTCCGCGTCACTCCGCTGATGAAAGTCTCGGCCCACAGCTGCTCCTGCTCCGACTCGTCCAGATGCACGACGTCGCCCCGCACGTCGAGCACGTACGACTGCACCGTCCCCGGGATATGCACCGTCACGTTCACGTCGCACTGCCGAAACACGTTCCACGTGGAGTACGAGATCTTCGATACCTTGTATGGCTTGTGCTTGCCGAACCACACCTGCGGCTCCTCCGAAATGCTGTCCGCGATCCCCTTCAGAAACACAGCGATTGACGTCGGGTCCGACGTGTCTGCCCCCGCGCAGTACAGGTACGTACCGATCGCACCCTTCAGCTTCTCCGCCGGTTCTGCGCCGCTCGCGTCTCCCCCCACAGACCCCGTCCGCATGTGCGACCCGTTTTTGCCGCTGGTCGACAGGTACTTCGAGATCGTGATCAGATCTGGAGGACCCAGGTCCTGGAACTGCCCTAGCTTGGCCTTCCGCTGTTCCAGGACAAACCCCGGACTGTGCTCTTTCACTCTATCCGCAGTGAAGCTTCGTTAGTATGCCGTTCTCCGTAGTCTGCGCTCCCATCGCGCTGTCCGCTACATACTCTGGAATTGACCCTTGCGAAAACATCTTAGTGCTCCTCAACCTGCGAATCGTACAGTCCTCGCTATGCCTCTCGCAGTCCGTTGCGCCTTCATACGTACTAGTAAACGCCTGCCAGTTATCTTATTTTCGCTTTTTTCAGTGGCGGTGGGTACGAGCTTGAAGCTGCCCATGAAAGCAGCGCCCGGCCGCCCGCCCTCGCTACTTCGCTACATAGGCTACACAGCGTCCTCGACCAGCTCCTCGTCGAGCTGCCACTCCTTCGCTGTCAGGCAGTACTTCTCCGGCGGCAGCCGCACGCCCCACATAGACATCACCTGGGGCAGCGGCTTCTTGTTGCGCTCCTGGGCGAGCTGCAGCAGCAGCTCCTTCGGCGCGGTGGGCTTGAACTGGTACTGCGTGCGCGAGCCGATCGCCAGGCGCACGTCCTCGACGGTCAGGTCTGCGGGCGCAGAGCCGTTGTTGGCGTACTCGTTGTACATCACGGCGTCCTTCAGCACGCCCCGCGTGTAGCGGTGCGCGAAGTCCATGAGCTGCAGCGGCACCTGGTCCTCGTACGCGTGGATGGACTGCGAGGCGAGCAGCAGGTGCAGCAGGCGCACGTCGCGCGGCGTGTCCTCCTGGTCCGTCATGGGGTCGCTGGTGGCGCGGGTGCTGCGCGGGCGCGGCGACCGCTCTTCACCACCTCCACGTGACGCGCTTACCCGCCCGCCGTGCAGCCGAGCGAGGTCCTTTTCCACGACTGAGGTCACTGCGCATTACCCGGCCTGTCTGCGCCCAGAAAGGGGAGAATGTTCTGGAATGTCACGTGACGCGTGCGGCTTACCCGGCCGCGGGGTTATCTTCACCGGCGCGCCACCGCCATCTCTCTCTTCCGCCAACCCCCAATCCAAACATGTCATCAGACTGGGACACCAACACGGTCATCGGACAGCGCGTGAGAACCGGCGGCGGCGGGCCTCGCCAGCAGGTCGCCCGCACGCAGGGGCAGATCAACGCCGCGCGCCGCGCGGGCCTCGTCCTCTCGGTGGACAAGAAGTACTCGTCCGCCAACACCAAGGCCAACAACGAAGGCCAGCGCCTCACCATGGTCGACCGCGAGACCGACATTGTGAAGCCCAAGAAGCTCGACCCCACGGTCGGCCGCGCCATCTCCAAGGCACGCGGCGACAAGGGCATGACGCAGAAGGACCTCGCCACGCGCATCAACGAGAAGCCTACCGTGATTAACGACTACGAGGCGGGCCGCGCTATCCCCAACCAGCAGATCCTGGCCAAGATGGAGCGCGCGCTAGGAGTGAAGCTGCGGGGCAAGGGCATCGGTGAGCCCCTGGGAGGCCCCAAGAAGAAGTAACTGCGCCCGAGCCTAGATAGACATGTATAGCGTAAGATTATTTGTGCCCGCGTGTGGCTGCCAGCCCTCGCGAGCCAACGAGTAAATTTTTTGCCCGTACGCTGCACGATGCCGTTTCTTCAGCCCAAGGGCCCAGGATCCAGCAACAACGGAGCAGCGGGACAGGACAATGGCGGGACAGGACTCAGCGGAGACGTTCTCGATTGCGGGGCAGGCGCTCAAGCTCACGAGCCGGGCGGATATGGAGGCGCAGCTGGGCGGGCTTGCGGAGCGGGAGGTTGTACGGAAAATAGACCTGTCGGGCAACACGCTGGGGGCGGAGGCGTCGGCAGCGCTGGCGGAGGCAATCCAGGAGCACGCGTGTGTGCGGGAGCACCTGGAGGAGGTGAACTTTGCGGACCTGTACACGTCGCGCCTGGTGGAGGAGGTGGTGGAGTCGCTGCAGGTGCTGTTGCCGGCGCTGCTGGCGTGCCCGCGGCTGGCGGTGGTGAATCTGTCGGACAACGCGTTCGGGCTGCGGACGATTGAGGCGCTGGAGAACTACATTGCGCACGCGGTCGGGCTGCGGGAGCTGCTGCTGGCGAACAACGGCATGGGGCCGTTCGCGGGCGAGCGCATCGGGCGGGCGCTGTACGCGCTGGCTGTGCGGAAGCGCGAGGCGGGGCAGCCGCCGCTGGAGGTGTTCGTGTGTGGGCGGAACCGGCTGGAGAATGGCTCTGCGCGCTGTCTGGCGCTGGGCCTGAAGAGCCACGGCGACGGGCTGCGCACCGTACGCCTGTACCAGAACGGTATCCGGCCGAGCGGCATTGCCACGCTGATCCGCCACGGGCTGCGGCACAACCACAAGCTGGAGGTGCTGGATCTGCAGGACAACACGCTGACGCAGGGCGCGTCGGAGGTGCTGGCAGATGCGCTGCCAGTGTGGAAGGACACTCTGCGCGAGCTGAACGTCAACGACTGTCTGCTCAAGGCGGGCGGCTGTGAGAGCGTGCTGCGCGCTCTTGGTGCACACAACTTTGCTGTTCTGGACACGCTGAAGCTACAGTACAACGAGATGAGCCAGGCGGCACTCGAAAACATCCTCTTGCCCGCGCTCGAGGGCGAGAACCTCAGCGCTTTGCGGTCCCTGGAGCTCAATGGGAACCGGCTGGAGGAAGACTCAGATGCGCTGCAAACCCTACAGGAGGTGTTCAAGGGCGAGCTCGACGAGTTGGACGACTTGGAGGAACCGGACTCCGACGCCGAGGAGAGCGACGAGTCCGAGGAGGAGACCCTGGACGAGTTCGATGTGGAGGAGCTCGAGAAAAGCCTCGGCGCGTTCCAGGTCGATGAGCTCGCGGAGAAAATTGCAGGCACCCATCTCTGATCAGTACGCGATTGGTTCGTTAATTGTATCCTGTTGGGATTATACCTGCATTATATAAAAGATAAATAAGATTGTGGTACCGCTGGTCCAGCAGCGGTCCATACGTTGGGGATCTCTGCGGACCATTGTAAAGCGAAGTTATTTTAATTTCACAGCAGTATCCATTACCGCTATCTGCTTATCCTTCTCGCACCAGTTATTTTCTAACCACTTTTCCACATGTCGCGACTTCATCTGGAGGAGAGGGTCCATTCTATGGCGATCGATGTGGACCCGAATTACGATGGGCTGGTCGGCTTCCTGAGCGCGATACATGTCCCACAACGATGGCGTGATGTGCTCTAGCTGGTAATGTGGGTCCTTTATCCCAATAGCATGGTTGTGTTCATGGATGTGGTCTGGGTCGTTGCACTTGAGCACTGGCTGGTAGTACACGATGGTGAGGTTATACAAGAATTCGTTGATCCGAACCTGCTCCACATTCGATGAACGCTGCGTAGCCGCAGCGTCTTCCTCCGCGGTAAGAAAACTTTCAAGCTCGATGAGGTCCTGATCGAGCAAGTCATCGTCGTGTATCCACTTGTCTAACCTGTCGACCACCTTCTCCATGATACTGTTTCTCTTCTTGACCTTCTTCCAGCAGGCCAAGTCCTTTACGAGAGCGTTGAACTGCTTGTACCGCGGATAGAGCACCTGTTTTAGCGAAGGGGTATCCTCATATTTGGACTTCAATAATTTCTGCTGGATCATAACCAACTCGGGCGTGATACTGTTTACTTCTGGGAATAACACAAAGGTCGTGTTCCTGTGTTTCGCTATGTGCGAGTGTATCGTCGTGGCAGAGACGGTGCTGTTCTCATCTTTAGACCATATGTTGAATAGTAGACCGATTGTGGGGAAGTTGGTAATCTTGGCCCAGGTAAGGAACCTGAACGGCGGAGGGTGAACGAACCGCCGCTTCTTGGCAGTATTCATAAGGAACTTGTTGTGGTTTGGTATCCGCTCCTGCGTCTCAAGCACCAACTTGCTGATCACTGCATAGTCAATCACAGATCTGTGGTTGGATATTATCACGCTTGTTAGTGGGGCCGCCTCCACGTAATCGAGGCTGAACGGATCCCCAGTCACAATGATCTTAACATTGTCTCCACATATTGTATCGTTAATCATCTTGATGTGGAATGCGTACTCCGTGAGCCGCACTACCTCATCCAAAAAGGGAAGTAACTCCGTCTTGAGAAGCTTCACCAACACCGAGAGCCGCCGACCTAATGGCGACCCAATCACAGGCACAATCGTGATCATACGAAGCCCAACGGTGATCGCACTGTCTACCGAGTCGGATCTTAGTGTGCAGTCAAAAATAAACGCAAAGGTGGACCAGAAGCCGTAGACAATCATGTATAGAGCTATAGTCAACGTCTTGAGCACCAATTGGACTATAGCGGACGGTGGCATGCCCGAGAGCTCGGAAAACGCCCCAGTAACATTGGATTCTATGGTACTGAGAAAAGGCATAGCTTCTTGCAACCTACAGCTGCGGTATCTGTTATCGCCAGGTGTTAATTCTTTTACTAGGTCCCTTGGCGGATCTACTTTGTGGCGATGTCGGGAGAACCCTGACGCACTACAGTTTCAGATCTTTGCCGCGAAAATACGACTGACAAAGCACCAATGTGATGAGTACACACGCCGTATTACCTAGATTCTCATCAACATACGACCCAGCTCTCAGAGGTGGGGCAGGTGAGAAGCAGTTTACACCCATACCCCATGGATATTGTAAGCTCCAAAATTTTATCGCTGCCAGATGACATTATTCATGAGCTGAAATGCATGGCCAATTGCAGGCATCACGAGGATATTAACCATCTATTGCTGCTTCAGTTGCCATGTTCAGGATAGTAACACCTGTTCCATTTAGGTTAATGGCCCGGAAAGGCCCTCTGCTTCAAAGCAGGCCGATTTCCTTGAAATCCACGTTGGAAAAGTTCAAACTGACTCCTCCACCCCCAGGAGGGGTGACTGGGAACGTGAACGAAGCCTTCCGGCCTCCGGAACCGAACTACATGCAGGGCTCGTATCATTGGTACTACGAGCGGATCAGCGCGGTGAGCATCATCCCGTTGACACTGGTGCCGCTATATGGCGCCGTGACAGGCGCATCCGTGGAGTACCCGCTGATTGATGCCGCCCTTTGCAGTTTGCTGCTGGTTCACACGCAAATGGGCCTGACCAGCTGCATTATTGACTATATTCCGAAACGCAAGTTTGGCATTTGGCACAATCTCGCGATGTGCATGTTGTATGCAGGGACGACGGTTGGCCTTTACGGCGTATACATCTTAGAGACCGAGAACAATGGCCTGATAGACCTTATTGGGCGTATGTGGAGGGAACCGGACACCCATCCCATATTCTCTATGCGCCGCTAGCCTATTGGTGTGCTTGCACCGCGCCATAACCAATTATTAGGCTATTATTTATTGTTGGCAACAATTTTGCACGACTGCTGGAGTCTATCATCGACTCATGCATCCAGTTTCTCTATCTGTAGAAGTTCCGGTACAGGAGGCACGAGGATCCCTGTATAGTATCGCCTCTCGCTAGCTGAAGGTACGTATAAATATAATCCGAACGGCAGCAGATGAGCTTCCAGGCAATTTTTACAGCAGATTTGTCGCCAGTCGCCCCACCTCGGTCGACATTGTCCCGCTACCGCTGACAACTCGGTAGACGTGTTCGCAGACTGTAAATTGGCAGTCTAAATCAGACAATCAAGTGTTAATCCTCTGCGTTTATCCGAACATGCACCCCCCTGGAGTATCATGATCAGCAACTTCGATTATCCAGTAACAATGGCTTTCGTTTCATCAGGAACTTCTTACTACCTTTTTAAATATTGTAATTGCCGTTTTTGGTAATTACATAGATCTCTGATTACATAGTAAGAAGTACCTGACCTGGAAGGTCCGCTTGGGCAGGTCTGTAGACTGAGCTCTGAATGAGGAATACAGTCACATATTGCTGGGTCGAGATATAAAAGCCCATGCTCCGCCACTCGGAAATGCTATGCTATGCATAAAGTAAGGGTCCTGAACTCAGGCTCGTACGATAGTGGAGTATTTGATTGACGTGAAAAAATGGCATCAGATATGTCTGAATTCGTAGAGCAGTATTACGACCCAAGCTATGATCCTGGTCAATCATTGTTGACTTATGTTTCCAAGTTCAGTAATGAGACTACCTTATCGTTCAATGAGCTAGATGACTACATTAAGGGCAGGGTGAGGATTGGAATCCTGACAGGGGTAACTATAGCCGCAGCAGGCCTGCTATTGATAATCTTGTGGATGGTGTCTAAAAGAAAACGGACTCCCATTTTTATTGCGAACCAGGTATCACTCCTGCTCACTGTGGTCCACGGCGGTCTGTTGGTGCAAAACATGCTGGGGAGTTTTAACTCTGCTACATACACAATGACTCGCTTTCCTCAACACGTCAAAAGAAGTGATGTTCATTTCTATGGTGCTGGTAATATGTTGATGGTCTTATTGATAGCCTCTATACAAGCATCATTGATCATCCAGGTTCACGTTATCTTTCGAGCCGATAATTACAGACGCGTAGGATTTATTCTAACTATGATTTCTGCTAGCCTAGGGGTTTCGACCGTGGCCTTTTACCTGTTTACAGCTGTCACTTCAATGATAGATGTGTACAATGATATCAGCAAGCACACTAACGAATTATACTTCAGTATTGCAACCATTATGATGGCTACATCTGTCAATTTCATGACTCTCATACTCTCCGTTAAACTCTTCCTTGCAATCAGATCAAGACGTTTCCTAGGCTTGAAACAGTTTGATGCCTTCCACATACTTTTTATCATGTCGATGCAGACAATGATATGCCCGTCTGTCATGTTTATATTGGCATATGCTACCGAACTCGCGGGGACAGACACATTGGCGAATATTGCCACCCTGCTCGTGACATTGTCATTACCATTATCATCTATGTGGGCAACCTCGTCTAACTCGCCAATCCCGTCTTCTATGAACACTAGCCACTATATGGCGAACGATACTAGATCTGACCACAGTGTGTCAACCAAGTATGTTAATAGCACTAGCTCTCAAGGTGATTATAATTCGGGAAGTCCATATGGGGGCTATTCTGGCAGAGGATATAACCCGCGACAGTGTGAAGGTGGAAATGCGAATACTGTCATTGACATCGAAAAATGCCAATACAAGCATCGCAGCTCTATATCGCATATTGGTGGGCGGTTCGCATTCAATGAAGATACCATGGAGACTGAATATCTGGACGATAGTGATATGCAAATAGATTCGCCTACTACAGCAGCTGAAGAGGAGGCAAAGCGCTTTTGGGCAGAAGCCAGTGTGATTCCGCAAATTAGTCCTGATCTGGGAGGTTGTGGTGGTAATGACATTCCAAGGAACATCTTTCGGACTCCTACTAGTGAATCTGAAACCGTTGCACGTGATAGTAACGAGTAAGTGGACATTTAAATAGACATTTTTGTATTATAATAAATAGGTCGTGATTAAGCATATGTTTATTTGTCAGTTAACTGAGAATTGACTGGAGAGGGAATGAAAATAGATCCCTGAGTGCCTATATGACTGCAGTGAATGTACCAAAAAAGATTGGGATGACAATTGTCTGTTCAATTTTACGTCTAAATTATTAAATTAACTTAAGAAATTATGGGCCACGGTATCATCCAATATATTGAGGGTAGACGATTGAACCGGAATTCAATTATTTGATGTAAGGTCCAAAGAGGTGAATAGTAACCATCCAGATATGAGGTTCACCAAATGATGAGCCCAAAATAGGTTCCTGATCCCATAGATTACCGAATATAATGACAGGTAAAGTAGGGAACAAATGGTTGTCAATTTACAGATTCTTTCCAGGGAATGGGAGCGCGGCATCCGAAGCCCAGCATTGTCACAGACAAGTATTATTATAGGAAGGATTGCTAGGCAGTTGTGGTGTGATCTGAATGAAGTAACCCAACGTCTCCCGAAGTTGTGCAAAAACACGAATACCATGGGTGCATTAATAGGCAGCACACAGAGCATCAACAAAAGATAAGAGGTGTTATAGTTCCTTAAATTTGAGTGCCGCTTCGTGCTGGCAAAGTTGATGTTCAACTTTATAACCGTATTCAGCTGTACCAGAAACAATAACACGAACACTAGCTGGTATGGCACATAGAGTACGACTGCCAAAATCATAAGCACACTACCAATACGTCTCCGCAAGACAAGGCCCTGATCATATTCAACTTCGCCTTTCAACCATGTATCCTTCACTCGCAATTTGGAAAGGGCAGTGTCCACATAACCGAATGCTTTACGGGCAAATGCTTCCAAGAGGGATATTCCAAAATAAATCATATAAACGAGAGACAAGGTGATACAGCTCAACAACGGACCGATCCAGCACATGAAAAGTTCTCGAATGCCCAAGTAATATGCCGCGGTTATTATATTTTTCTTGCGAAGCAGGAATGAGTTGTTCACACCACTGGGATCTAGAGAATGAATTAGCCGCTGAATCAGCGAAATGTTCAGGATGGGAGTTAATAGGATACTGGAAAGGGTAAGCTTCAGCCAAAACTTAGAGGTTACTGCCTTCAGTGTAGAACCAAAATCGGGGAAGAATGAAGAGCTGTAGTATAGTGCGAATTGGTTTGCCAAGACGAACGAGACTAAGCTGAGAGGTAGCGCTGCTACAGCCAACCGATACCGAATGAACAAAAGCTTTAAGGTCATGTACCAGTTAATTTTTAAAGAAAAGTTAATATTACAACCTGGTGGGGCAATCAATCGCAATTTTATTGATTTGTCGCAGTTGCTCTCAAATGGGATGAACGGGGCCTCGCTGTGGATTGTAATCGTCACAGAATCCCGCAAGTTTAGATGCCACTTTGTTTCAAACGGTGAATCAATCGACTGAGCTATGAAGGGTTCAAAAGCAAGGTTCTCCCCTGTATAGCTGACATCTAATCTGTATGACACCAACGAACTGGATAGGTAAGGGAAACGGAATATTTGGAGGACGGGTGCGGATGAGCCGTTGTGGGCGAACTTCGCACTGGAAAACAGCAATTGGAAGGGATTGGTATTCACAGTAGTCTCCCAGTCTGTAGAGCTGAGTTCCACAAGTACAAAATCTTCGTCCTTGAGAAGTTCCCTTGGTGGCTTCCGGAATTTAATGAAGTCATACTTCGATAGTAGGGTTTGGTTAAAATGGAGGAGCTTGAATGGCATACTAGGACTTCCTACCGAGCTCTCTGACGGATAATTATAATTTTTGAAGGATCTGGGAACATGAATAAAGTCTTGTGACGGTGACACGCACCTTGAGGAAAATTTATTGGATCCAGGCCTGCTACCTTCAGTGTAATGTTGGCAGAATAGTATCTGCAACTCCTCCAAGTTTTCTAAAGATGTGAGTAATGAAAAACGTAAATGCGGCTTATCCTGGGGTATAGCAAGGTAATTGTATTCGTCCACAGTATCGTATGTTTCCGCATTCAATAGAAGAGGTGATTCCTGCTTACGCCCGGTAAGAGCATCAAAAGAAACTCTGGGTTCAAAGATATAATCGTTATTGTCCCACAAATGAAAATCGGCAGAGGCTGAGCTTTCGAGACCGCTCAGTAACGATCTTCTCGCTAGCCTCATCCGCTCTGGCAGTGGCCGCGTCTTACTAGCAGACGTCCGATCGACCAATTCCAGAAGTAATTTTGCCACTACTATTCGTAGCTGGTCACACCACACAATAGCTAAGTGGTCTATGGGAGTCCATACCCAAGGAATAGTGGTGGTGTACGTAGTGAATCCATTTTCAGGCGGAATGATTCCCTCTAATGAAGTGTAATCTGCCGGCAGCACAGAATCCAAAACTCCACCAGTAATAGATATCACAGAGACGTTCTCGGCATAGAAAGGGTCCCTATCTTTCTCCCTGAATTTACTCTCCCAGTACGAATTCATGGTGTTATATATCTTTAATATATCACCATCGAATGTAGCTGGGGCCGTCGAATGCGGCGATGAAAGCGTAAGAATAGTGTTTATGCTCTGTGGAATATGGTTCTTTAACGTTGTCATTACGCGCGCAACAATGCCCCCCATCGAATGCCCAACCACTAACACGGAAGTCGGCAATGGCTCGCCGGACGCTCGGTACTTCTCGCTCAGCTCGTAAATCCTCAGGATGTATCGGATAGCATCATTGCAGTACTCGGCCTGGTCGAGCATCGTGCGACCGTGAAATGCTGTGAAATCCTCGTTGAAATCCGCAGTGAAGAAGTCCAGGTTCTTTGTGTTATTGTTGTTGAGCGCCTTGCGCATCTCCCCAAAGTATAAGTCGGCGCTGGCTGCCGCAATCGATCGTACCTGCTTGTACGTCCCAGCATTCCCGGGAATGAACAGCACCGGAATGCCGTCCAGATGGATTTCGTTGTCGTCCGAAAAGCCGCTATCCTTACCCGCCTCGCGGTACAGGTAGAGGTGGTACTTCCGCCCAAGTCGCGAGAAGCGCCGATCGAAGCCCTGCACCAGCGCATATGACGGATACATCGTCACGGGCCGACACTGCGGCAAATCCGATCCCAAAAAGGGGCTCAGGTAGGCCATACATACAATACAGAACAGCAGCAGCCCAAGACCAAAAAAAGCATTGAAGTACCTATTTGTCGTGCTTCTGAACCGTCCCGGACCACTATCGCAGTCTTTGTTCTCTTGGATGCTCTCCAAATCAAAGGTGAACGCATGCCGTTTCACCCAGCTGACCATTTTTCGCTGAAAGCGCAGGACGCTGCACATGCTAACTCCAACAACGCAACAAAACTTCTATATGCCAATGTGTTGTAGAAGTGTACGTTCACCAGGCTGGATGCACTTTCGGTATGGTTGTGTAATTAGTTGCATGTTACGTACGCGACAGCAGCATTCGCGGCCCGGGACCGATGCCATCACGTGCTCGAAAGAAACAATGGGAACCGCGAGCCCTTAGCGAAATTCGAATAACGGGTAACCAGAGGAAACGATACTTTAAGCAGAGCATTACGCCAGGAAAGAGCAAGGTTACGTACTATTATTACATTGCTTTAAATATACAAGGTATGGAGTTCATTAGTAAAAGTGCCTAATATTTGATAAAGTCGTTAACGTGAGAACTGAACAATGAATGTAACCAAAGTATGCAAGAAAATTAAAGTCTCTATGGTTAGTGTGGAAAACAAGACGGTCCAGCTCCTGGGGATCGCCAGCAGTGACAGCTAGGTGTCCAGGCACGTAGGTGAGGGCTGGCGGGGCAGGTGAGACATGATGCTATGCTTGCTGCTCTTGCTCTTGCTCTTGCTGCTGCTGCTGCTGTTGTTGTTGCTGCTGCTGCTGCCGTTGTGCGTTAACTAATTTCTTTCTTTGAGCCATGACGTTTTGGCGATACTTCAGCGTAGCTTCGCGCAGTTGTTCATAAGATTTGGTGCCGAGCATTGTTCCAAACCGGATAACCTGTGTTTCGTTACTGATTTGATTTAGCCGGGAAGGCTCGTCGGAGAACTTGATGCCGTATGCGTTGTGGTCGGAGTCGTACTTCCATTTATCATGAAGACGGAACAATTCGTCCAGCTGAGAGTCATAGACATTGACAACGTCGGAGGACTGTTCCTGCTCTGCTATCAGGGAAAAGTCCATGAACTCGCTTATGAGATCGCTGGGATTCCGGGAGACATCCTTGCGGTCAATGTACTCTACCCCGTAACGGCCTAAACGCCGCCGGAAGCGCACTGGAATCTCCCGCGTATGTGAATCGTTCTTTTCTTCGAATGGGCTGTAGAACTCTATTTTTTTATACCTCTGGTTCTCTACAATTTCTCCCTCTTTATTATATGCTAGAACAGAATTGGTGTTGCCCGTTATGTAATTCTGTAGGTTGGGCGTGTAGTATGATCTGCTTATTTCGAAGTTAGAAGAGACAATCGACGAAAACGGAGCGTTTGTGGGAGATACGTTCTGCGGGATGGTTATTTCAAAAACAGGGTTGTATGGGTCATCTGTAAGGTTGAAAAAGGTGTCTCCATCCTCCTCGCGCCTTTTCTTCATCTTTTCCTCGACAAATCGCTTGGTATTTCTCTCTTTCATCGACAGAACCTTGTCCACATCTTCCAAAACGATATCCGGAATCTTCGATGTTGGGAGCTTAACATACACGTGCGATACCCCAGAGCCATCCTGCTGAGACTGAGAGCCATTTATCTGCGGCTGCTGTTGTTGCTGCTGTCGCTGCTGCTGCTGTTGATCCAGCTTTTGCAGCTGGGATTGTTGGCGCTTTAGATCTGTAGACGAGAGCTGCTTGCTTAGGAGCTTCTTATCTTTGACCTTGGCCACCCTGAGCCTCCGTAGCGCGGCAGCATCCGCCTGTGCTGCCACATATTTCTTGTTGGTGATCACATTACTGACGAGTTTGCGCCGTTTCTGCGAGATGAGCAGCTCGTCCTCGCCCTTGACGCCCAAGCTGCGTTTCACAGTCTTAATATCACAGCGCAACTGGAATATCTCGCGGTCACGTACGAGCATATCCATGGACATTTTTTCTCGCTTTGCGACAAGAAGAGCAAGCTCCTTCGTGTACTGCAACTGCTGGTAGAGCAGGCGCAGCTTTTGGCTATTCTGTGTATCCACCCTCCGTGTCTTCCGTGTCTGCCTGACCTCCCTTCTGCGGAAACAGAAGTACGGGTCATTATCGTCCTTATCTGTGCCGCGTTCCGCCTTCAGCGAGGGAATAATCGAACCGCCCGCAACCTCGACCTTCCGCTTCTTCCAGTACTCATACACCTGCGCGCCGTACTTCTCGATGAGCTCGACCATGTTGCGCGTTCGCAGTGTCGCGGGGCTGTCAAACTTCGTGATAAACGGCTGGTCGCCCAGCTGCAGCTCCGCCGCAAGCTCTGTCTTCAAACCCGCATCTCCTATGTCGTTCTTCAGCATCGTCGGCTTCAGATCCTCGTACATCAGCAGGCTCTCAGGGTCCATTGCCAGAAACGGCTGCCGCTCGCGGATCGCAGACTCGAAGTTCGTCATCAGCAGCTCAAATTCGTCCTCCGTCAGCGCCTCCGCCTCGCCGCCGTTCAGCTCGGCCAGGTACGCCTCGTCCCGCTCGTCCATGTTATACGCCGGCCCGCAGCAATCCTCCAGTTGCACCGAGAACTGGATGTAGCTCGCAGGCGTCGTGAAGCGCCCCTGGTACATCTCGTCAAACTCCTTCCACACCCGCGACGCGTCCGGCGTCGGGATATACAGGTCCTGCAGCTGCAGCTGGTTCTTCTGCAGGATCTTGTGCAGGTGCACCTCCCGCTCCTCATTCTTCTCCACCCCTGTCTCGATCTCCTGCAGTTCCCGCTGCTGCAGCTCATCCTGGTCCAAGTCTTTGAGGTCCGCCGCCTTGTACACCCGCAGCTTCTGCTTCACGCTGATCTTCCGGTGCCGGAACCGCGTCGACGATGCCGACACCCCACTCGTGCCGCCATTGGAGCTTATGATGCCTTGATCCAGCTGCGCGCTGGGCGTGGGCATTCTGTACGGCGCAACCTGTCCGGGTCCGCTCGGGCCTCCTCTGATGTCCGGGTGGCAAAGCGAGCGTCAAAAAAGAAATGCCTGCGGCCGCCTCCTCGCGGGTTTCTTGGCCAACTTCGGGTTTAAAGCGCCCGTTCGACGAAGTCCTAGTAGCTTGACGTCCACCACGCTCCTGGATATCGGAACAAGCTCTTTCGCACAAGAAGCGATCCTGCCAGTGGGTGCTTTGTTTAAGAGGCTTTTGCTGGCCGTCAAAGCTTTTAATAGGGGGACGGACCGGACAAGAAAAACTTTTACGCATTGGTTTTGTTTTTTTCGATGGCTTTCGCGCAGAAACAACCGCAGGCCACGCTGGGCGGCAGCCGACAGGCGACAGACACGGACACTATCGTGTTCGGGATTCCGCGCAGCTGCGCGGGCGCGAACGGCAGGCGGACGGGCCAGGACGGCTGGCGGCCAGGTACTTCGATATCACTTTATACGTTGTCCGGGATGTTTGGTGTGTCCGGTCGTTTCTTTTTTTGGAGGGCAGTTGAAAAGCGCGGGAGATGATCTTCGATGTCCTATACTTGCAGGACGCGGGCCACGATGAGCGAACTCAGCGAGAAGGTAGAGCGGACGATAGCGAACCTGAGGAAGAAGGCGGAGTTCCTGGAGGAGCAGCGGGGGCACTTTATCTCGTTGCGGCAGCGGCTGCTGGAGTATGAGCCCGAGAAGTATGCGGCGCATGCGGGCGACGGCGGCTCCGGAGTGCGCGGGCTGGTGTTTGGAGAGGTAATTCTGTCGACACGCGTTTATGTGAGCCTGGGCTGCGAGTATTACGTGGAGAAGCAGCCTGCGGAGGCGGTGGCGTGGGTAGAGGGGCGGCTGCGGCTGCTGGAGGAAGCTCAGGAACAGTTCCGGGCACAGATCGCGCACGCGGAGCGCACGCAGCGGGAGCTGGCGGCGCTGGGCGATGCGGGCGGGACGGACTGGACAGCCGAGGCCTCCACGGAGGACGGGCTTCCGCTGATGGAGATCCGCGAGGAGCTGGACGAGGAAGGTAATGTGATGAGCGGCGCGGTGCGTCGCGCCGGCGGCCCGGAGCTGGGCGCTGGGCGGGAGAATCCTGTGGAGGAGTTACCGCTAATGGAGATCCGCGAGGAGCTGGACGAGAACGGCAATGTTACGAGCGGCGCGGCGGTTCCCGCTGGCGGCAACGCGCGGCGCGCGGGCCGCGCGGGCCGCGCCAGCGAGACCACCGGGGATGCGCTTTCCGGACAGGCAGCCGAGGAGCGTCGTGAGCAGGGCTTGGCGTCGCAGCAGCTCACACACGATGCCAGTGGGTCAGATGAATTTTACGAAGTCCTCGAAGACATGGGCATCACGGCACCTCGGAGTAGCGCTAATGTTGGCGTACCTGCGGGGGCTGGAGCCAGCGAAGCTGGACCGCGGATGAACAGCATTGACCGCGACGACATATATTCCTTCGATGAACTCGTAAGACAGCTTGAGAGGACAGACCTAGACAGCGACGATGATTTCGATCCTTCTGAGGGCCAGTACGACTACGAGTCGGCCAAGCTTGCACTTGGATGGGGGGATGACGACATTGATGACGAGGAAGACGATGATAACGACTATGATGGTGCATACATGCCCTCGATGGTGCCTGGTGGTGCCGCTCAAGCATCATTTTTCGCGCAGGTTAATAAGTTGCGAGCTGAGAAGCTGTCAAAGATGGACCAGAGTGCTTCGACTCCCCGGCCGATCCTGAAGAATCGCCAGTCAGCAAATTCCAGCAAGAAGACAGTCGGCTTTGCTCCAAAGTTGGATATCTACGAGGTTGAGAATGTGAAGAAAGAAACGAAAGCGAATACATTCAGCTTTCCTCGCAATCGCTACTCAGTAGACCAGCAAGATACCAGGGCGAGTACACTGGACGAAGATGGATTCGACAGTGATCTTTTTGCGCGCTTAATTGGTGCCAAGCAAGCTGATGAAGTTCACGACAAGTTTCAAACGAGCTGGGACCAGTCACTTGCCAAAGGAAAGCCTAAAATATCGCTATTCAAACAAAACCGAGGTTCAGCACTGGGCGACGTCGTGGAGCGCGAGCCCGCCATGGCCGACGTCGTGGAGCGCGAGCCCGCTGTGAGCGACATTGTGGAGCGCGAGCCCGCCATGGCCGACATCGTGGAGCGCGAGCCCGCTGTGAGGGACATCGTGGAGCGCGAGCCCAAATTGCTGATAAAAAAGGACCTCAAATCGCTGCGCAAGCCAAGGCAGGCGCCACATCCTGTCCAAGCAATCAGTTTTTCGGACTCAGAGGAAGAGGTGCAAGATAGTTCTGTGCAACCCGATCTTACTGAGCTGGCTGGAAAGGCATCAGATAAACACAATACAATGTCACAGGCTTCTAGTCAACCCTTTCCAGCTGCTATTCAAAAGCACATAAATGTCCAGGATGATGTAATCCAGGATATAAAGGTGGACTACCAACTTCTGGGCAGAGACCTTGATGACATGGCGCAAGCTTATGTACTCGGTGCCTATGATGATGATGTAGATGACCCTGGGGCTCTCTTGGAAAAACTGGAAGACCTGAAGGTCTATAACGCACTAGTAGACGAATTGAAAGACGATATTTCAGATTTTCGCGGCGCTTCCACCACTGCCGATAAGGATGACGATAGCGACGAACCAGTCATTTCAGACGTAATTGAACATGATCTGGATGCAGCAGTGTTACCCGATTCAGATGACATTGATGTGCAGTACGATAGGCTGATCGATGAAGTTTCGCTGCAATATCACAGCATGCGCAAGCGGATGGTTGCTTCTAGCGCAACAGTTTCCAAAGTGACAGAGGAATCCCTCGAGTTAGAGCCGATTGACGAATTCGGAAATCCAATAGCTACTAGCAGGTTTAAGACTGCACTTAAGAAACCTGTTTTACCAATTCCCTGAAGCTTCTAGCAAATCTTAACACTATGGGGGTAATGTATCCTCTCTGTATTACATAATGCATCTTGGCGTCCTAATATAATCACGTGACTAGTGTTCGAAATCTTGATCACATCACATGCCCGCTATACCATATTACTGTGGCTCCCACAACCCATTAGACATACAAGCGCCAATAAAGTAGTCTGGGATGGTTGTTTAAACGGCAATCGAGATGCGCAGGGCGTCTACTGGGGAAATGGTTGCTCCGAGTCTTTTAGTGCAGTAGGTGCTTGATTAGCGAAACCGAATATAAGAGGAAGCACATCGAGACACAAATACTTGTCTACTTTATAGGAGTAAGGATAACCCACGAAGTTCTGTGCGTTGCTGCTACCATCGAGCAGGGCTTAATATCCTTAAGAAGATAACGGTCCTTAGGCAAACGCATCAGTTCGGTGCGTGAATTCTGTGATAACTTCGGGACATACGGAGTAAGCAGCGGTTACGTGGTAGCACACCTAGTTTAGTCATCCAGCTGCACCCATTAGGTGGATAACTGGGGCCCATTTTGCGGTATCTCGTGATACACATTTGTTATACGCGCACCTTTCAAGAGGGTTAACCACGAGGAAGCGCTTGACGGCCCTCTCCTGCGCTTCATTTACACTTGGAAATGGGGATCATTAAGGTAAACAGAAAATTGCGAGCTTTAGTGGATGATACTAGCAGCCCTACGGGTTCTGTTAGCGACTGCGAAAATGCGACAAACGAGCCATTGTATGGCACTAAAGGACTAGAGGCGGCGTTCGGCGTATCTGATACTAGCAAGGCCACACCACATGTAGAAAGGGCGGAGTTGCAACTTAGTAAGGGAGATCTCCCCGCAGGTTTTGAATCGATATCAGATGTAAAGTATCTGGACAAGGATGCATTCAGTTACACTTCTTCGTTCCAAGCCAGGCCGTACTCCGATTGCTTTGATTTTACGCAACCTAACAGCGAGGCGATCTTTGATGCTGGTAATCAAGGCGCGGTACCATCGCTAACCACAGACGGTATTATCTCAGAGCACGATGTCACCGGTAGAGCTGAACTAGAAGGTATTTCTTCATTTGTTGGTCGAGAAAGTGGAGAGCAAGGTATGGACTCAGAACTAGAAGATTCATCCAACCATATTCAGAATGTCATAGACCAGATTGTACATTTCAAAAGCGAATTTAGAGACCTAATTGCAAAGATTGATGCAGCATCCCTTGAGTCTGCTCGGTATAGGTACTCGCAGGAAAGTCACTTGGACATTGAACAACTTGCTGAATTCACTGGCTCTAATGCCGTTATGTCCGAAGTTGTAGATACTGTTATCCAAACCTTAAATGGTTTGTTGCCTAAAAAAACTCCTCCAAAACGTACTGCTATCCTAGCCTCCTCCGTCCCTCCTGAAACCAAAAAACCTAAGGTGGATATGCAAGCCCTCAATGCCCGGGGGAATTCCTTAGTGAGTCAATACCCTAATGGAGGAGAGCGGACTGTTATTGTACAAGACGACGATCCCTGCAGCAAATTGCCAAATTTTGGAGTAATCTTGATCAAGTCTCCCTCCCTGATTTCTCAGCTATGGGACGAATATACAAAGCTTCCAAGCGAGTGGCCTGTAAAGGATTTGTTTTCATTTTCCTTACAACAACGTGAGCATAGTAACTTGGACATAGAAATCGCAAGCAAACGAAAGATGACCATTCGTGAATTGGAAAACAGTTATGGATCCTCTTGGCGGAATGCAGACAAGAACTTCTCTCGCCAAATAAATAGGAGGAAGAAGATTTGGTGTGCAATAGAACAGGGCCTATTAGATGGTCTAGAACTGAAGGAGTGTTTTGAAATTTTAGAGAACTATGTGAGGGATAGAGGCAAAGGTCTAAGCTGGTATTATAACGGCGTTCCATTTAGGCTAATAGAGATGAGTAGGAAACATAGACCATCATCTTAGCTCGCTGTAGACTGAGTATCGTTGGTGTTTTTTCTAAACTAACTTCAGCCATCTTCTCTTTCTGCATTTATAATTCATTTGGATGGCAATCCATCGTCACAATAGTTAACTTTTGTATCCGTCATCGACATTTCATAGCAGCGTCGAAGGAAGCGTTTGCATGCTGCCTTCTGTCATGTGCTCTTACGAAGTTGGTTTCATCATTTTTGTCGCATATTATAACGTCGCGCCAGCCTATAAAACGAGACAATGTCCGACTCTGATATTGAACTTTTGTGACAACGCTTGGAATGGACGGGCAAGAAGTGTACTTATGAGAAGGTCGCCTTCAGTGATTATCCATATCAAAGCAGCCCCCCATCAAAGCAGACGACAACAAAACGCTATCCCAAACCATCTAGATAATTAAAGATATGGTGGCCGTTGAAAGCAATGACAAGCAGCTTACTTGTCTATTAGGTATGTGCAATGATAGTGCGGTCACTCTCTTCAATCCACCTGCCGGCAGGTACTAACAAATGCAACAGCGGGTGATACTCCTATCACGCAAATCCTATCATGGAGACTCAATCTTATGAAGACCAATGTGGTACTCGCAGCTCATAGTGTTCCTAAAAAGGGCAAAGGAACTATTTCGTGGAAGTCGAGCAAATATGGCTCTAATATCTACAGGCCAAGTGAGGCTATACATAGCCTCCGGCACCTTTCCTCTACAAGAAAGTTTGATATCATAGTTATGTCGGCAATATCGATGAAAGAGCTTCAAGTTACGTGTGAACTGATCTTCAAATTTTGTCATAATAAAACAGTAATCATTGTTGATTCCAATTTCGCGGTTGAATTAGACCACTTCATTGTTTCACAGTTCCCATCCGATGATCTGCTCAAACATAAACCAACAGTGGTGGCCATGCTTTGTGATGCGGAGGTCAGAATGGTCTCAGCCACTTCGTACTACTTGGCCAGTGATTCATACAAATATGTGTTCGGTCTTTCTTACAAAACGAACCAAGCAGAATTGAAGTACTGGCAAAACCTTGAACTTGTCAAAGAGCAATTTAAGGATCCGGCCTCAAAACTTAATCGGTTTTTACAACAGTTAAGTGCAGACAAGGTATCACGGTTAATAAAATTAGTGCCCTCCTCGAAAAACTCTACAAACGAAATGGCTTTAGAAATATGGCACCGTATAATCCCTAAAATTGCAGTCCACATTTTGTCAATTGTATTTCAGCAGTGTGATTACGAAAAGTTGCTAACAGATGCCGGACCAGTAGGCGTTTTCAAGGACTTGGTTTTTGAGCTAATGAACATATCTTCGCATCAAGCTGGCGGTCTTCTAAAAGATTTTGTAAATGAAACCACAGACGAAGGCGTGAAGAATTCTAACTTATTATCTATGATTAACTTCGACAATGTGATAAAATTGGCGAAGCGGAAAAAGCGTAAGTTGGAAAAATGGGTACCTGCAAATTCACCGCAGCGCCTAAATCTCAACTTTGAAGCATATTGTTTCTACCATAGATATGAGTTCCCTGCAAACGTCCTACTATCCCAGCCAATACTTATTGCAGATAGGTTTGGCTTAAGATCATCCAGTCTTAACTTTCTCTGTGGGGTGTACTCCCAATATTTGGCGATGACTAAGACGCTACCCAATCAAGAACTATTGACCAAACAGGAGAAACCAGCCTTCCCATTCGGCCCAACGATGCAATTTCCAACTTCAGGCCCAGGCGGTATTGGCCGAGAGCCAACTCGCAATTCCCTTAAGCCCCCGCCCAAGAGACCCTCCAAGAAGGATTCTACATCTAGTATGAGAGAAAAGAAGGAAAAGAAGGAAAAGAAGGCTAAAAAGGATGGCAAGGAGCTACTAGAGAAGCCCAAATTGACGGCAGGAGAAAATTCTAACAGGGAAGACGAAACGAAAGGGATGACTCTCAATCCTGATTCCAAGGTCATTGGCGACCACGATGAGCCAACGAAAAAACAAGTTCTTCGGGACTCAGACATATTGCTGACAATCATGTTGCAGGCAAAAGTGGACTTAAATCGCCATATGTCGCCAGAGTTAAGGCATCCAGATTTAGAGCTACCCCCCGATTTACAGGCTCTATATCTTGGTGCCGAAACATATGACTTCGGGGTACATATGTCACCAAAAGGGCCGTTTTTATCGCCCACTAGGGAATTGATGCTGCCACGAGTCACAGATAAGGATGATGAAGATAATAAAACTGAAAATACAGAACGTAACCACGGGAGGTATGATACTAATATTCGAGGTAAGTTGGCCAGAGCTACACCAACGGCGCCTATTTCCGCTATGTCCAATAACCATGAATTATCACGTTTTTCAGCAACACAGGAAGACGACGACGACGACTCCGACGATGATGATTCTGAAGATGATGAAGAATCGGATGATGACTCAAATGAGTGCGAGGACTACTATGAGGAAGAAGAGGAACATGGATACAAGAGAGGTCAGTATTCAGCTCGTGAGACGCTCCGTCCATTGAATCGGAGGATGTGCGATGACGAGATGTGTGTCGTAGACTCGACTATCAGTTTGCCAAGTTTCCAGCGTAAGGAACGGAATAACCTGCAGTACACCGGCCAATACAGTGAAAGCATCGGCGAGTTCTCGCGGTCGCTCAATTCGAAGTATACTACAGATTTAGAGAAGCAGATACGTTTGGAGCCATTCACCATGTCAAAGTACTATCAGGAGGTATATCAGCCCGAAGAATTAGACGGCCAGATGACACACACACCTCTAAATAGCACAACACTAAAACCAATGCCGACCGCGCTTTCCGCAAAGTCGCGTCACTCTTTGGATCCAAGGACTGTTAGCAAGTTATGGAAATTCCAGAGAAGACAGCATATGGAAATGGGGCAAATCTCAAGGCCGTTGACTACTCCGGAAGATAGTCTTCTACAACACTTGCTGATACTAAAAAGAGCAAATATGGGTGGTATCCTTAATGTCACTACTAGTAGATATGGTGATGTCGACACTTCTGAAACTATTTACCAGGATTGGCGGAACGGTGAGGGGGAATTATATAGGTTGCGTCTTACCGGAGGAAATGAAGTATAGCTATTACCTCTTTTAGGACTATCTGAATGTAACATCAAATATATTTTAATTAATTAACGCACATTAGACTATAGCACCTGCCTTGGGCGTGGCTTTGCCGTTTGTATTCTGCGTTGGTGGCATAAGTGGCACTTTTTTACCTCGTTCGCGTTTTCGCGTCGCTGAAGAAAATCCCGTAGGTTGGTGATAATACGGTTCGCAGAATGGAACAAGGAAAAATGGCGAGAACAGGAATTCTTGTATCTCATTTTTAGTCATGAGATATCTTCACAAATGAGTACTCTGATATAGACATATCCTCCTTGCCTACGTGCACATCTTGCGATACATGCCGCAATATGATTCAACTCTCCTTACATCTCGCACCTCTCGATTTGACTATTACGGACCTAATATAATGGGGAATACAGCGTATATAAAATATACATGTAGAAGCTTGGGTTGTCCTTTGTGGGTGCTACCCAAATGGCTACAGTATATTGAGTTCAGATCTTGACATGGCAGCGGAGTCATATTTCATGGAGACGTGGGAGAGCAGGTGCGCTTCCCCACTGCATATGTCGGCAGTGGACGAGCTGGACTGGCAGTTGGCCGCGACGGTACCTTATGAGAGTGCACTCTATACAAGCGCAGACTACAGCATAGTTAGTTCAATGGACTCACGTGGCTACAACAGTTCCAGTTCCATGTCTTCGATCTTCCGCGATGAACTAACGCCACAGTCTCAATACGGCAGCCTAAGCGACGGATCTGCAGACGAGTTATTTGATGATGAATCGCCTCAACGGGTATACAGGAAAGATCCACAGTGGTCGGCCTGTATATGCGGCGAAGATGCTGCATACACACTTCATAACAGCTGCGAACTCTGTATTCCAGATGGGTTTTCTCTGCAGGGCGTCTGCCAGGGGTCACAGAGAAGGAAACGTAAAGTAAATCCGTTTTACAGCCCATCCCTTACCACGCAGAAGCTGCTAAACTGTAGCCGCATCACCAGAAGTATCTCGAATTAGGTAATGCGCTCTATTGTGGCGGGTGCTCCTTGCATTTTTTGCACAGGAGTACGAATCATTGTTATCTAAAAGTGAAGTTCTGGAAGTGAAAACCTTCTCCCGGAGAGGCTGTTGGAACAAAACATATAAGTCACTTATGAAACTTTATATACATTAGTTTAGCCAAATGGGCTTATTAATGCTAGTTGCTAATTCAATTGTACAATTCTTCATCTAGACGAGCCGCCGGGTTGCTTGCAATGAAATCTAGGGAGACCTTGTGTCCTAGAAGTTCCCTGATGTTCTTTACTCCGTACTTGATCATGGTTGGACGCTCCAAGGACAACCCCCAGCCCAGGACTCTCAAGTTCTTTGGCAGACCCATTGGTTCTAGCATTTCTGGTCTGAATAAGCCGGAGTTACCGATCTCAACCCATTTCTGTAGCCCCTCGTGCCACGAGTAAATCTCCATGGATGGCTCAGTGTATGGGTTGTAAGTTGGCTTGAAACGCAAGCCAGTAACACCCATCTTGGCAAAGAAGTCCTCCATGAACTGGATCAAGTCACCAAGGGTGATGTTGTAGTCCGCAAGGACACCTTCCACCTGGTGGAATTCTGCCAAATGCGTCGCATCAACAGCCTCGTTACGGAACACACGGTCAATGGAGAACAGACGGGTTGGCTTGGGGTCTTCCGCCAGCTTGTGCAGCATAGCGGCCGAGATTGCGGTAGTGTGGGTTCTCAAGACGAGTTTCTGCGACTCTTCCTCATGCCAGTTGTATCTGTAGCCGATAGAGTCGTACTTACCCTCTTCATGCACAGCCTTGATGTTGGCGATATATTCCTTGTCCTCTGGCAGGTCAGACTGGACCGGGTCCTTCAGGTAGAAGGTGTCCTGCAGGTCACGCGCCGGATGCTGCTGCGGCACGAAGAGTGTGTCAAAGTTCCAGAAGCCGGTCTCGACATACTGGTTGGAGGGCATTTCCGTGAAGCCCATGGCGAAGAAAATCTGCCTGAACTCCTCCCGGACCTTATTCAGCGGATGCAGCGCACCTGATTGCGGGGCCAGGCCCTGTGAGTTGAAATTGTAAGGCTTGAACTTTAGGTCCTTGTATGCGCCCGTCAGCACCATGTCCGAGGTGACGTCGGTCTCCAGCTTGGTGAGCTCCGTCGAGAAATCTGCACCCTTTACCACGTGGAACGTCGTCTCCTTCTTCGGCGTGATCAGTTTCCGCTTCTTGAGGTCGTTCAGAACCTTGTCGCCCAAACCGCTGGTCTCGTTCTTCAAGACGCGCAGCAGCTGCTCCCGCGTCTCGTCCACCACCGCGGCAGCGTCGCCCACCTTGCTGCTCACTATCAGCTCGTTGTCCGCGGTCTTCTCCAACCAGCCGTTCTTGAACGCACGCGCCTGCCCGACCTTCCCGTTGGGCCCCAGCTGCGCCGCCACGTCCTTGATCTGCAGCTTGCCGAACTGACTCACCAGCTGCAGCAGCTTCACCTCGTGCGAGCCCTCGGCAACAATTGTCTCACCTTCCGTAGTCAGCGTGTAATACACAGTGTCCTGCTTAGTGTACTCTAGCTTCCCATGCGCCTTCAGCGAGTTCAGCGCCGATAGAACGACCTGGGGGTCTACATCGGGAAACTGCTCGCGTGTAGATGGCAGCTCCCCCAGCTCCCCCAGCTTGCTTAGAATTCTCAATTGCAAATCAGACATAGCTTGCGCAAGATTTATGTACCTCCAACGTGCTATAGATGACAGCGTTCAACATGGGCTGCGCTCGCATAACCTAGGCGAGGTGACCAGATAAAAATTTTCCACCAACCTACAGGTCCACAGAACAAGCACGTGACACCTCCAAGCCCAGACCCGGCCCCGCGGCGCGGCCGCAGCCGCTCGCCGCCGCCGCCGCGGGCCTCAGAAGATGCACGACTTGTGCGTGTTGTCCTTGCCGACCTTGAGCGTGCCGGACACGGAGTCACGTGACGTGAACAGATCCAGGCGGATGTTGGCGTCCAGCAGCAGCTCCTTCTTCAGGTACCAGCGCTTCTCCTCCTGCACCGCGTCGCGGTACTGCTGCAGGAGGCCTGCCTGTATCTCGCACAGCCACTCGTACTGCTGCTGCTGCTGCTGCTGCGACGGCGGCACCGGCGGCGCCGGCAGCGCGCTGTCGTCGCGCAGCGCCGCGCTCTTGGTCACAAACTCGTCGTGCAGCCGGTGCAGCTGTTCCTTGAAGTACAGCGCCTTGAACTTGTTGATGCGCGCGATCTCATCCGCCTTGACCGCCTTTTTGCCCTTTGCGCTCGCGACGTCCACGAGGTTCCCGGGCACGTTCTTGACCACCTCGTAGTTGATCTTCAGGTGGTCGTCCACGGAGATGATATGCCGCTTGTGCCCGCTCTTGCGGTCGTCGTCCACCTCGGGTGCCGACGCCTCGTAGCGGCGCACCGCCTGCCTGGAAAACGCCAGCTGCGCGTCAGACTGCAACAGGCCCTCCATCTCGTCTGCCATGGTGCTGCCAGCCCGCGCCGCCGGCCCCGCGAGCTGAAAAGGGCGGGCGCCGCCGTCCCCGGTGACCGCGCGCTCGCTCTTGAGGCGAAAAATTTCAGCTTCACCATCGCGAACCACGCCCCACCGATGAGCGACCAGGACATCGACGCCCTCTTCGCCTCGCTGCGCGCGGCCGCGCCGCCTGCCGCCGCGCCCGCTCCCGCCCCCCACACAGACGACGTGCTCAGCGTCACCGACGCCGACGCCGACGCCCGTCACACCGCCTTCCGCGACATCGAGCAGCGCTTGCGCCGCCTGCCGCGCATGCAGTCTGAGTTCGACAGCCTCGCCGCCAAGCCGCCGGCCCGCGCGCGCAGCGCACCCCCGGCGCCGGCGCCGCCTGCCGCAGACTGGTTCCAACTGCCGCGGCCCGAGCTGACACCGGAGCTGCGCCGCGATCTCGCGCTGATTAAGCACAGGGCTGCCCTAGACCCGAAGCGCCACTACCGCAAAGAGAAATGGCAGGTCCCCGAGCGCTTCAGTGTGGGCACCGTCATCGAAGGCACCGGCGAATTCTACAGCAGCAGGCTGCAGAACAGCCAGCGCAAGGCCACCATGCTCGAGACGCTGCTGGCCGACGACGACTCCGCGCGCTACTTCCGCCGGCGCTACGCCGAAGTCCAGGTCGCGAAGACAAGCGGCAAGCGCGCACACTACAAGCGCGTGCGCGACCGACGCCGCCGCCCGTGAATCCTACGTAGCCATGTACTCTAATCGCCCTGCCGCCGACGGCCGGAGCTGCTTTGTTTACACCGATAAGCTTATCGCGTGGTGCAGGGGCGCCTGATTGGCCGGCTGCCTCAAGCCCGCTTGCCTGCCGGCTATGCGCCTCACCGCCGAGAAGGTTCAAGGACGTTGGTGGACGCTGTCGCAAGTGCAGGCAATGGGCAGCCGCGAAGGGCTCGGCATCGGTAGCGTATATAGAAACAGCGAGGCCCCGCGGCGCCGCTGGGCGAAGGGGGTAGGCCAATGGAGACCTGGAGCCACGACGCACGCACCGCGCAGCGAAGGCTGCGCGAGGCCAGCTGCGAGGCCAGCGCTATAGCGGTGTGGAGCATGTACTCGCGCGCACGCACCGCCCTGGCGCACCGGAGACGCCTGACGAATTTGGCGTGGCGGATGATGGGCGTGGCTGCGCGGCGCCGAGACGCGGCCCGTGCGGCGGAACGAGGGGTCAGGGGGAGCGCTGCCAGTAGCGGGGCGGACCGGAGGGCTGCGCCCGTGCGCGGGGACAAGGAGACGCCACATCGCGAAGCAGCGTCTTCGCGGGAGTCACATGCGGGCAGCGCTGCGGCGGGCGGCACTCATAAAGAGAAGGGAGTAGCGCGCGAGGCCCCCCGGGCGGAGCAGGAGCTGGGGTTTCTCGGGATGGACTTGGACTCTGGCTGCCTGTCGGGGCTGGGAGCGCTCTGGATGGAGCAGGTACTGGACGTGCAGGGGCCGGAGGCAGACGAGGAGCTTGCGGCGTACGCGCGCGGAAGCTGGTCTCCCGCACCGCCGGCGGAGCCGGCCGTGGAACCCGCGGCACGCGCGTTTCCCCGGTTCGATGGCATGCTGGAGGGCTTCTGCGCGGACGCGCTAGGCGAGGCAGCCGAGGACGCGCGCCCGGCGCTTTATGGCGGCAGCAGCGCGGTTTCGCTGCAAGATCTGCAGCGACGCAAGACGGACACACGGCAGCCGCGGAGCGGGCGCCGCGCGCTGCCGAAGGCGGTGCGCAAAAAAAACGCGAGCCGGCCACGTTCGCGGCGGTCGAGCGTGTCGGTGGGCCCTGCGGGCCCAGAGGAGGGGCGGGAGGAGGCTGCGGGGGCGGGCGGCAAGCCGGACACCAAGTGCTCCAACTGCATGACGAAGACGACTCCGCTGTGGCGCCGTGGTCCGCAGGGGGACCCGCTGTGCAACGCCTGCGGACTTTTTCTCAAACTGCATGGCGTTGTGCGGCCGCTGTCGCTCAAGACCGACGTGATCAAAAAGCGCCAGCGCGGCTCGAACAGGAACACGCAGGCCGCCGGGAAAACCTCGAGCGAGTCGCCGGCGAAGGAGGCGCCCGTAGCCGGCGCTGCCGGGCGACGCCGGAACACCGCGCCCAAGCCTCGCAACGAGCCGGCACCACAGGCGGCGGCGGCTGGCGCGGCGCCCTACGTTGGGGTGCCGCGCGAGCAGTCTGAGGCGTCACCGCAGTATCTGATGACAGTTTCCAACATATCGAATAGTAGCGTGCGCGTGGCGCACGGGTTGCCGGACGGCTTCCACGGACGACCGCTGGAGACAGGATACGGTTTCTACGTTCCTGAGGAACAGCAAGGCGGACAGGGGGAGCAGCATTCGGATACAAACAGCACCGCAACTTGGGACTGGTTGACCTTGAGTTTATAACATGTTTTCACAGGTTTTTTGAGTTGGGTTAAAAGACCACGGTTGTGGGCGGCTAGGATCCCGACGCGTTGGACCGGGCTGGCCGACGGCCCACCTATGTACACTAGTGCCCGCGGTTAATTAGGTACTTTGTGCAGTAGTTAGGTCATGTCCTATGTAGCTGCTAAAGCACGAATATAAGTTTATTAAAGAGCTGTATAGTATTTGGAATTTACGGAGGCGCGTGCCGCCTGCCGACGCGGTTGTGGGCCGTGCGCGGAGCGGTATGGAGGCTTAGAAGTTGATAGGCTTGGAGAAGGCTGCCAAGTTGGCTTCCTTGAAGGCCTCGGATAGGGTTGGGTGCGCGTGGCAGGTTCTGGCGATGTCCTCGGCGGAGGCACCGTACTCCAGGGCGAGACCCGCTTCCGCGATCATCTCACCTGCGTTAGGGCCAATGATGTGGGCACCTAGGAGGCGCTCAGTCTCGGCGTCGATCAACACCTTGACGAAACCCTCGGTGTCAAGGTTGGTCTTGGCACGGGAGTTGGCGATGAAGGGGAACTTGCCGACCTTGTATGCAATCCCTGCCTCCTTTAGCTGCTCCTCGGTCTTCCCAACCCAGGCAACCTCAGGGTGAGAGTACATAACGGAAGGAATGTTGCCGTAGTTGACGTGGCCGTGGCCGTGCTTGATGTACTCTGCCGCAGCAATACCTTCCTCCTCGGCCTTGTGGGCCAACATAGGACCGAATGTGACGTCACCAATAACCTTGATGTGGGGGAACTTGGTGTTGAACTGCTCGTCGATGACTAGTCTGCCACGCTTATCCACGTCTAGACCAATCTTCTCAGCGCCGAGGCCCTCGATGTAAGGTCTTCTGCCAATAGCCACCAACAAGACGTCAGCCTGGAAAGACTCAACCTTGCCAGTCTTGACATTCTCAGCCTTGATGTCCACAATGTCGCCGTTTCTCTCAGCAGAAAGAACCTTAGTCCCCAGGCGGAAGTCGAAGCCTTGCTTCTTTAGGAACTTCTGGGTGGTGGCGGCAACCTCGCCGTCCATGGTGGCACCAATCTGGGGCTGGAACTCAATCACAGTCACCTTGGATCCCAGACGGGAGTACACAGAACCCATCTCCAGGCCAATAATACCACCACCGATGACCACCATGCGCTTTGGCACCTCCTTTAGCGACAACGCACCCGTGGAGGAGACGATTCTCTCCTCGTCAATCGTGATACCAGGGAACGGCGTCACTTCAGAGCCGGTAGCCACGATGATGTTCTTTGCCTCAAGGATGGTCTCCTCGGTGACAGCTCCCTCTAGGCCCTCGACAGGAGAGACCTTGATGCTGCTGTCGCTCTCAAACGTGCCCAGACCCTTGTAGTAGGAGACACCGTTTTTCTTGAATAGCATCTCAATACCGCCGGTCAATTGCTTCACAACCGTGTCCTTTGCCTTCTGGAATTGGCCCATGTTCACGGTAACCTCGCCCTTAACGTCGATACCGCGCTGCTTGGCATCGTGCTGCATCTGGTGCAATAGGTGCGAGTTGTTTAGCAGCGCCTTGGATGGGATACAGCCCACGTTCAAGCAGGTACCCCCTAGACGACCGCGCTTCTCCACACATGCAGTGTCAAAACCGAGCTGAGCGGCTTTGATGGCCGCGACGTAACCACCGGGACCGCCACCGATCACCACAACGTCGTGTTTCTTGTTGGCACTCATCCAGGCCGTCTGGTGGAACGACCGTCTCATCGCCGGGCGGCAAACGTTTCTAAGCATGACTAAAGTATATGGGGTTTCTCGATAGCTCAGGAATTCAGAGTCTTCGGGTTCACACGCAGTCCAAGTCCCTGGTCTAAGGTCAAGAGGAAAGCATGAATACCTCGAATCTCCTAAAAATCTTCAACAAAATTAGTGCCAATATCATTGGAAGGTGTGTGGGTTCAGCGATTACGGCGCCGCGCACCGACCAGAAACACGCCACCTACCTGCAGAGCATAGCCCAGGCCAAGCGCTAACGTCCTGAATCTTAGCTAGGTTGGCGGCAGCTCGGCACTGGCCATGACTGCCGCCAGCTCGCGAGACCTGCACCATCGGATGCCATATATATCATCCCGAACGACCGCCGCCCCGTTGAATACCCAACCGCAGGCACGTGACTACGCCATTTCACGTGATGACAGAGAAATGCGATCTGCACCTCTGTTAGCCGCCCGGACGGCATCAGTCCGTCGGAATATACCGGGCAGCGCCTCGTATCCCGGCGATAGTACCAGGCCTGTTCCCCAGCCAGAGGGCCCGGGGGACAGTGCGTCGCAGCAAGCGCAAGGGGCTGCGTCGTGCACAATCCCTGCATTCGTGCCCTGCTCTATACCATTTGTGCACGTGCGCCAAATATTGCTGCTTTGGCGCGCGCGTCCCCTTCCCTTTCCGTCTGTTTGGCACATTTTGCTAGCGGCAATCTCCGAAAATTGCAGGCAGCCGCTATTGTAGATCAAGTCTCCTTAAGGGGAAAGGAGGCCAGGAACTTGCGGATGCTTTCCCTTTCCGCAAGATTCGGGTTCTATCTACGTACTCCCGTATTTCCCAGAAAGGTCTGCCTGCACGCATTGGTGATGTATTCATTGCGTCAAGGCGCAGCCGCAAAAAGCTAACAGCAGACCGTTTGTAGCCGCTCTACCCCCGAGCACAGTGTTGCTCTGCCTTAGAGATGCATCCAGTAAAGCCTAAAGCCCAGTCTGGCCCGGTGGCTATTTCTATAAAATCATGCGCTTGTAGCCGCTGATCCTACAATGTAGACAAAGCAAACCTTTTCCGGGTTCTCGCCAGCGCATCCACGCATGGCATATCCCATACTGGAAACGTAGCTAGCACCAGCATCATTCCGTAGCAACGGCGCAGGCAACGTCCGCTAGAATAGGCGCGGAGTTGGACATCACTATATACGAGAGTGCACGTGATGGCGACAGAAAGCTTAACTGTTCTGCATATGCGCTGCTACCGCCACCAGCACGACGCACAGCAGGACAGGATGGTGTCTACCCCCGAGTTGAATGAGGTATGTTACGGCGGCATCAGCTGGCATATGGACGGTACTAACAGACAGCAGTATATGGAGCGCAAGGTATTCTTGCAGCTCAACGGCGCGCGCAAGGTGGTGGGCGTGCTGCGAGGATACGACCTGTTTCTCAATGTAGTTCTCGACGACGCTGTCGAGATCACACGAACAGGCGGCAAACACGGCCTCGGCGACCACACGATCATACGCGGAAACTCTATCGTGTCGCTGGAACTGCTCTAAAGCCTGTCGCGATGGGACGCGGCGCACGGCTATTATAGGTACATTTTTAGAAAACTACATCTTACAAATCACCTGTACATTATGATTATCCATATTGCTATGGTTTGCTCTCGTTGCGGAAACGGTACTGCATCTCGAGCCCGGCCTCGCTGTAGCCGCATTTCTTGTAAAAGTCGGCGTTTTGGGGGTCGCAGTCGAGGATGATCTTGTAGCAGCCGGCGTTTCTGCCAATTTCCGTGAGCGTGTTGATCAGCAACATGCCCAGACGCTTGCCCTGCTGATCCGAGGCCACCGCTATGTCCTCGATGTGACCTACTAGCCCGCAGTGGTGGATCAGTTTGGCCTCGATGATGATGTTCCCCGTTGCTACGACGCGGCCCGCCTCGTCCGTTATCACCATCGGGTTGTATGCACAGATATCGCCCATTCCCACCGGGCGCTTGCCCCGCACGGGCATGGGCACTTTAACGGTTTTCCAGTATGCAATTCTTTCGGCAAACTCCCGCTCTGTCACGTCTCCGACTGTCGTCAGCACTTTCAACGTGTCGAGCACCCCGGCATAGTCACTGGGCTCGGCTCTGCGAATTTGGTAGCCTTCTGGTAGCACTGTCATAACGCTTCCGCTACGCCTGCAGTTGGTTCGTGGTTCTTTCTACTAGCCGCCAATGGACTGCTTGCCTCGCTGCATAATATACTCGTCCGCGTCCGCCGTGCAATGGAAAACGAACCTTGCGTTCCCCTTTTCTGAAGGCTTGGGCCTTATATCGTCACGTGACAAAACCTGAGCCGCTCAACGCCGCAGCCACTCCAAGAGGCCGTGTATGTCCAGTTGTACGCGGCTTAGCTGCGTCAGGAGGTCATTCGAGTCGCCGAAGAACTTGTAGTGGTTTTGTTTCAGTAGATGTTCCGTTATACTGGTCCACACGGAGTCGAGTTCGTGGTAGCAGACAGCTATGACAAGCCCATCAAAGAGCTTCAGCAGCCAGTCCTCGTATGCGGGAAAGTCACGGGGCATATTACATATGCTGTTGCTGATAGCGTAGAAGGCCAGCGGCTGCAGGAACTTGCTCCAGATGTCGACTTGTATGACGAAACGCAGATGGTAAAATAGCGACGGATACTCATGTTCCAAATGAACAAGCAAAGCTGGGTCACGCATAGTACATTGCCACCATTTTGAGTCGCGGTAGAAGTTGCCGACGATCTCGTCAGTGCGCTCGAAGAAGAGGCGACGCATATTACCGCACAGAATGGCAACGACGGGGTCGAGGGTAGTAGGCGCGGTTGTGCGGCGCAGACACATGTTGTAGACGGCCTTCTTATGCACCCACGGGATTCCATCCCATTGCAGCCCCCGCTGGCGCAGTTGGATGACCCATACAGACTGGCTCAATGTACTGAGCTCGCGCCAGTGGTCTGCTACAATCTCTCCGCGCCTGCATACCCGGCGGCGCTTATGACAAATTTCGTGGCTGCGATTGGACTCGGAGCGCTCAATACGCTTACGCAGGTTCTCGATTTCATGACGGTGCTTAGCGTCTTCCTGTGGAGCACGTGGCGGCAACGTTGGCTGGCGACCGGCGTATCCATCGAGTGAAAACAGCAGCTCGGACGAGCTAGTCGAAGGGAATGCGCAACTATCAATGCTCGGCGACATGGAGTCCACAGAGAAGTTGTTTTCAAATATCTGCTTGATCGTTTTGTCTGGGGCAACCCCCAACCCGTAACCAAGGTTGCCATCCTCCTCTGATGGCTGCGTCCCCGATGAGTCGGTATGTAGCGAGAAGATGGACGAGCAATTCCGGTACGAGCGGTCGGGGCGTTCTTCGATAAGCGGCACATTGAATCCTAAAAGGTCCATCGAAGATTCGTCTATCAGTTCCACGTTCACACTGGTGTCGCTAATCACATGCTTTGGATGGAGCTTATGCCGCGAGTTATACAGTCGCATATGTGGGGGGATGTATTCGCGGCGTTGCCGCTGCAGCGCTGAGTCCACAGACCGCGTGCCGGATTCTATGTTCATGACCTTCTTCTGCGCTGACATCACCCTGACTTCATTCCCCTTCATGAAACGCTGTCAGTTATAGTTGGTTTCCAAGTACACCGAGCACTAGCCCCTGTTACTGTCGCTGAACTTCTAAAATTGGTAATGTCCACGCGGCGCCTGCCGTCAATGCTCACCGTCTTATAAGTGAAACCTATATAGCAAGTCACGTCTCGTGTTTGGCTGCTATAAACACAGCACACTCCGATCCTACGCAGAGCGTATAGCAAAATGTGCAAGAAAACAACATGAGCAGGCAAAACTATGTACAGGGTATGCGCTTACACCTTGTAGTGGATTCCCTTTTCGGAGCTCACCGGTTGCTCGAGGCAGCTGACGCACTGGTATCGTGACAAGATAACGTAACATGCAGTGCCATAATTAGTACATAGGTCAGGTGATTATATATAGACTGTTGCTCTGCATTGCTCAAGTCTTCACACGAAGACTAGACGGAGCGGGATCAAGAAGTAAGGGACGTAGAGCATACTGAGTTTCGCTTTGTCTGCGAGAGCCATGGGGAGCCCCGTAGCTGGATAGTATCCACGTGACCAGATCGCCCATAGGCACATGAGAGTCGTAAGCGAGGCATTGAGGCCATACAAACGCAGGCCGCCCGCCATTATACGCCAAAGCTGAAACTGCATAGGCTTGGATTCCTCACCGCCGTAAAAGGTCAGCTTCCACAACTGCACGAATCTCCGCGTAATGAACAGGAAGAAGGGCAGTTGGAAGACGAGTTCTACCACTATGAACCACCATAGCCATGCAGGCTTTTCTTGTAGGAGGAAGTCATTGTTCCTCGAAATATGCCAATTGACCAGACGTGGCGCCAGCTGGAAGGCTTGTGGAAACACCACAGACGAGTCAACGAAGACGGTAATCGGGATGTGTATCAGGAAGTAGAAGTAGTAGAACTTCTGTTCTGTGAAGGAAAGCATTGGGTACTGAGGGGCAGAGGACAAGTAGCGACGCAGTCGCTGCACTGATATACTATCTGGTATTCGTACAATGCTACAAAGTGCTGCAGTGTGCGATTATTTACAGGATTACAAAGTATTAGTGCTGATCACCGCGGATGGTCTTGAAGGCGTTGGAGATGAACTTTTCAAGTTTGCGGAGTGTGCTGGGCTCATCTGGGCCCGATGTGGCGCCTGGAGCAGCCGTCCCTGCCATTGCGGCGTCGATATTTTCTGTCCTGCGCGCGGTCGCGTCCCCAGTCACGTCTGCAAGCGCCTCCCACAGGAATTTCTCCGCCTTGGACTGTGGTTTCTTCATCACAATACGGTATTGGACCTTCATGTCGCCACGCGCGCCAGAGAGCCCGCGGGGCACACCCTTGTTGGGGATGGACACAACCTGGTCGGGCTGCGTGCCCGGAATCACCTTCAGGCGGATCTGATCGCCGTCGACTGTAGGGATGCTGACTGTGCCGCCCAGCGCAGCGGTCGTAATGGGTATTTCTTGGACGTACCAGATGTCGTAATGGTTTTTTATCTGGAAGCGTGGATCACGCTCGACCTGCACCTGCACTAGCAGGTCTCCTCTACGTAAACGCATGGCATGCGCCGTCTCCGGGTCAACCTGGATGTGCGGGAAAGAACCTTGGCCCGGCACCTTCACCACGTCCCCGTCCTGTAGGCCGTGCGGAAAGTCCACCTTCACCTCCTTGTTGCGGTTGAACACCACTCCCTCGCCGCTGCACGTGCCACATTGGTCGCCGCGACGGATGCTGTAGCCCTCGCCGCCACACTGCGAACACGTCGATGCCATCTGGAAGCCAGCGCGCACGTGCACCTGCGTACCCGTACCGTGGCACCCGCCGCACACCGACCGCTGCGCGCCCGCCTTCAGGCCCGAGCCAGAGCACGTACCGCACTGGTCGTAGACCGCGTACCGCAGCGGCACGTCTTTCAGGCCAAACACCGCGTCACGGAACGACAGTTTGAATGGCACCTGTATCGAGTCGCCCTTGAATTCGCGCACAAACTGTGCTCCGCGCTGCTGCCCCGCCCCGCGCGCCCCGCCGCGGAATGCCGCGCCGAACAGATCCTCAAAGTTCAGCCCCCCAAACTCGCCGAAATCCCCGAAGCCGCTGAAGCCGCCGAACCCCCCTTGGAACCCGCCCGCGCCGCCCGCGCCCGCGCCGCCCCCCTGGCTGAATGCAGCCGCGCCGAACTGGTCGTACTGGCGCCGCTTGTTCTCGTCAGACAGTATCTCGTACGCGTTCTGCAGATCGTGGAACTTTTTCTCCGCGCCCTCATCCTTGTTAATATCCGGATGGAACTGCTTAGCAAGCTTGTAGTACGCCTTCTTGATCTGTGATGCACTTGAGTCTCTGGGCACACCCAGTGTCTCGTACGGGTCCCGTATCTCCTGCAACCGACGTCCGCTGCTGTGGAACTGCCGCGCAAGCGTTGCGCCTGCCCAATGAGCCCTAGCGGCCCCACCGGTACGTGCTGATACCCGGAAAACTTGTCCTAGCATTATCTTACGTTTTAGTGGTAGCTGCGAGTAGCTGATGACCCTGAAGTACTGGCTGACGTCTAAGTATTCCTTGCTGGTCGGGGTCGGTCCCGTCAAAAGTTCCCAGGAAGGCTCTAGAAGAAAATTTGGTGAACCTGGCTTGACCCTACGTACAGAGTGATTCAGGGTCAAACCTACATGGGCAACTCTCCCTGAGCTGCAGGGAGGTTATGTGCTGATCTTCCAGTAAAGCAGGGAGGCACAGACCTTTCTGCACGATGGCTTGCACCTGGGACCCAAATGACGAATGGAGAAAGGAGAGGGGGTGTAGAGCTCCGGTGGTTGCGGTGGTTGCGGCGGGTACACCCCCTATATCTGAGCCCCCTTACCTGGCTATGCAGAGAGCAAGCAATTGAAGATCCCCTTGTATATGGCGCGAGTAAGCTATATAAGGATGGCGAGTTGCAGATTTAGTGGGACAGTTCAGTCTTGATCAACAACACTACAGCATTAGCAATCAAGACAATCAACCAACATGAGCAACAGACAGTACAACAACGACACCGCCGACAACGTTTCCAGAAAGGTTTCGGACATGTCACAGAAGGTTTCCGAGGCGACGCGCCCGGACAGCGACAAGAGTGCGATTGAGCGCGGCCAGGAACGGTTGTCGGACGCCAAGGACTCGGCGAAGTCGGCCTTGAAGCCAGACTCGCAGAAGGGCTACTTGGAGAAGGGCGAGGAGCGTCTGTCTGACGCGAAGGACTCGGTCAAGTCTGCAGTGAAGCCAGACTCGCAGAAGGGCTACCTGGAGAAGGGCGAGGAGCGTCTGTCTGACGCGAAGGACTCGGTCAAGTCTGCAGTGAAGCCAGACTCGCAGAAGGGCTACCTGGAGAAGGGCGAGGAGCGTCTGTCTGACGCGAAGGACTCGGTCAAGTCTGCAGTGAAGCCAGACTCGCAGAAGGGCTACCTGGAGAAGGGCGAGGAGCGTCTGTCTGACGCGAAGGACTCGGTCAAGTCTGCAGTGAAGCCAGACTCGCAGAAGGGCTACCTCGAGAAGGGCCAGGAGCGCTTCTCGGAAGCAACCAACTCTGTCAAGTCTGCTCTAAAGCCAGACAGCGAGAAGGGCTACCTAGAGAAGGGCAAGGAGCGTCTTTCCGAGCTCGCCGACTCGGCGCGCCAGACCTTCAAGCCAGACTCCCAGAAGGGCGCTTACGAGAGTGGTCGGGACCACGTTTCCGCTGCAGGCAGCTCCGCAAAGTCGGCCGTGAAGCCAGAATCCCAGAAGAGCTACACCGAAAGAGGCAAGGAGACACTGGAAGACGCTGCGGAGACTGCGAAGGAAAAGCTTTCCGGCGCATACCAATATGTAAGTAAAGCCCTTCACGGCGAGGGCGATGCTACTGGAGCTGGTCACACAGGCACCAACACCACCACTACCTCGCACCCAGCGGGCTCCTATCAGAGTGGCTCCACATATACATCCGGGACGGCCCCACGTCACTGAAGGCCCGGAGACTTCTGGAATTCTATAGCTCTTTGTATGTAATGTAATCAATTACGGTTTCATAGTCAATCAGCCCCTCGATGACCTTAGGGGGGGTCACGTGAGTGGAACAGCTGATAGCACAGCCTTGTACTTCGGGCCCCCTAAGTTTCCGTTAGAGTCACCGGCGCAAACTATATAAAGTGAAGAGAGGTGGTATAACACTCGGATCATATGATAGACGGTGTCAGTAACTCCAGAGAAAACAATGACTAGAACCAACAAGTGGACAATTCACGAATCCAAGCCCGAATCGCGCTACTTTACGCACAACGGACCTTTTGGGACTTCCCCACACTATGTGAAGAAGGATGGGTCCGGCCGCGGCAACTGGGGCAAGGCAGGAGATGAGATAGAGGACTTGATCGACGCAGGCGAGATCCCACCATTGTTCAATAAGTCACGGCGGGGGTCTAACTCCCAAGCCAGGGAGGCCCGGCTAGAGCAGGTCCAGCGCCACGAGCCGTGAGCGTGTGACGATTACGAGGTTACGACGTGTTTAGTTTATGTAGTGAATGAATGATAGGAGTTCTGTTACGATGATATTCCCTTTGCCCTGTTGCGCGCGGCGTAGCGGCTGCGCTGCGCAGTCACACGGGCGGCAATCACGCTGCTGGAGAGCCGCGCGAACACGCCGTTAAGCGCGGGGTCGCGCAGACTGAAAGAGCGCGGCCAGGGAGCCGCACCGGCCACGGGCTCCACGATGACTGCATCCACCAAGTCGCAGCTCAGCACCCCGAGCACGCGCTCACGCAGGGTCATGTAGGCGTTGGGCGCTTCTTGCACCCCAACCACTAGCAGCTCCGCACCAGTGAGATCACGCACACGGGCTAGCCGCTCGATGTGGCCGGCGTGGAAGAGATCAAAGTCATCCTCAACGTATATGGCCGCTTGCAGCTCCCACGGGTAGCCACCCTCGACCAAGCAGCGATCGGGCGTGCCATCGAAGACCCAGCACCATGGGCTGAATCCGTCACGTGCTGCCGCGAACCGGCGCAATGTGGGGACATCGACGGGCTCCGGCTGCGCGTGTGGCTGCTGACTATCCAGCATGCGCTGGATAAGCTCTGTGGTGCTCACACCGCAGGTCCTTTTTACTACCTTGAAGCGCCCTAGGTCCTTTACCTCTTGGTAGCAGTCGTGGCCTTCTGCATCGAGCGTGATGTCGTCACCGTGGACCACGTATTGGCATGCGTAGTGGTCCAGCACAGCAGGTTGCGTAACATATGGCGCATCTTTGACGACCTCATCAACCCAGCGAATGTGCTGCACATGCATATAGCGCTCCTCCTCCGCCATCACGGGCGGCGCGCCCTTATGGTGCGCGATCTCTGCATCGCTGTGCACCCCTGCGAACAAGCGAGAGGGTGCAGTGCTCTGGGCAATGGTTTGCCGCGCCTGTAGCATGGCAGCCGCATGGCCGTAGTGCGTAAAGTCAAAGCAGCCGTCAATCCAGACGTATCTGGGATCTAGCATGGTGCGCGCGGGTGTGGCGAAGCACTGCGTGGCCGTAGGATTTTTCGATCTTATGCGGCTACGCAATGGTCGGGAAGAAGCTAGTCATCGTCGTCCTCATCCCCGCTGCTGTCCGGCTCGCTTTTTATACTAAATGTAATGAGCCTCTTGACCTGTAAGATCCAGTCTCGGGTCTCCTCATCTTTCATCACGTTGGCCCGAGTGGTGCCGATACGTAACGCTGTGTCATGCGCAGAGTGGATGCCCACGCCTGCAACGCCAATCGGCCATGCCACTTTGCCAAGACTCAGATCCAGATAGCATTGCTCCGCTTGCGAGTACTCTCCCTGCTGCAGGTGGTACAGTAGCGATGCTAGTGTTGTCAACAGGTCCTTCTGCAGGCTACCTCGCCGCAAGCGCACAAGGAGAGGAAACAGATGTCGCTTGAGCTCTGGGAGACAATCAGGCAAATACGCCGGCTCCATCTCCTCCCACCTGCGTATCAGAGTGTGGATATACAGATTACACCGCAACTGAAGCTGCGGATCGCCTTCCGGAATGGAATGCGGATCGATATCCGTCGATATTGAGGCCTCCTCCTTTATCAAGGTCTCGATGTCGGCTACGTCCATAGTATACGGGCTATCTGCTGTATGGTTGAGCTGTGGTCTGCGCTAACGGAAGGATTCCTGTGTGCCCTCAAAAGTGCGAAATTTTATTATACAAGGTAGCTAACTACAAGCAATAGAGCTCGCCAACAGCCAAACCCTCAGCCGCTACCAATATACCGGGAGCATAGCATGAGTATAATAAACAGAAGAAGTGACAGCGGTGCCCAGGGGGGTAGCCAAGGGAAAACGACGGCTGTGGCCGGACACGACTCAGGGGACGAGTACTTGTCGCAGGGCGAAGAGGTATTTGACGGTAACGACATAGAGAACAATGAGCGCAAGATTTACGAGGAGTCGCTTGACCTCGACCTATCAAGCAGCGACCGCCGCATCTGGCTTGTGCGCCTGCCGAAGTTTCTGGCGGAGAAATGGCGTGACCCGCGCAACCTGAATGGCCAGGAGCTGGGCAAGATCAGGATTAACAAGAGGGACCAGTCTATCCAGTTGTTGCTCAACGAAGACAAGGAGAACGCAGAAATCCCGCACGAATATGACCTGGAGCTGACCAAGAAGCAGGTGCAGAATGAGTACATATTCACCGAACAAAACCTAAAGAAGTACCAGCAGCGTGAACAAGAGCTCGCGGCGGATCCCGAGAAACAGAAGCAGGCGTTTCTGCGCAAGCAAGAGCGCGAGGAAGAGCTCAAGAAACGCCAACAGCAGATGCGCCGCCGCTACAACAGCAAAAAGAAGTTCCAGAACCGTGTGATGACAGACCGCGATGGCCGGGATAGGTACATCCCGTACGTCAAGACCATTCCGAAGAAGACTGCTATCACAGGCACTGTGTGCCACGAGTGCCAGCTCATCCCCTCCATCGACGACCCCAACTACCACAAGATCGTCGAGCAGCGGCGGCAAATCGTCCGCAACATCCATAAACCGACAGTCACCGTGCTTGACGAGACTCCTGGTGTCACAATGAGTAACGCTGGTCTGTCCATGCGCTCCGACACTTCCAAGTTCCTCAAGGTTGGCAAGGAACGCAAGAACAACCAGCGCGCCATCCGGATGCCGAAGAAAGAGCTGTTGGACTACCTCTTCAAGCTCTTTGATGAGTACGACTACTGGTCCCTGAAGGGTCTGAAGGAACGTACCCGCCAGCCAGAGGCGTATCTGAAGGAATCGCTGGACCAGGTGGCCCTGCTTGTCAAGAAGGGTCCCTACGCGCTTAAGTACACGCTGAAGACAGAGTACAAAAAGCTAAAAGAGGCCGAACGGTCCGCGCGGCTGGGCGAGCTTGCGGGAACTGATGACCAGGATGGTGGCTCTCCAGATGGTTCCGGCAACCCCCGCAACCAGGACGAGCAGGACGAGGGCGAAGAGGATGTCGAAATGGAGGATGTCCTGTGACTGCATATACACCCGTACATTATGTTAGTTTATATAAAACCCATACATACAAAAGGTTATTTGCAGACTCTGGAACTACTGACTCGCCCGGGAAGCACGAGATTCACCGCCGACCTCTGCAAACTGGCAGTGGCCTGGAACGATGAACAAAATTAAAGATTAAGCATCGAGCTCGTGGCTGGCAGTAACTGCATCCGTACAGACAATATCGTTAAAATGGCTAGAGAAATTACTGACATCAAGGAGTTCTTGGAGTTGACCAGAAGAGCCGACGTTACTGGCGCCACCATCAAGGTTAACAAGAAGTTGAACAAGAACGGCAAGGCCTTCAGACAGACCAAGTTCAAGGTCCGCGGTTCCAAGAAGCTATACACTTTGATCGTCAACGACGCTGGTAAGGCCAAGAAGCTAATGCAGTCGTTGCCACCAACCTTGAAGGTCAACAAGTTGTAAACTGAGAAGGAGTAGAATACGGATGCCATTTTTATATTTTGTGTTAGTAGGCCAGAGTGTAAAAATGAATTTAATGCATTTTAAATGTTTTGATCTGTGTTTAGATACGTGAGGGCAGGGCTGTTGCTCCGATATTAATCATGAAAAGCTATAAAATTATGTGTCAGGTCTCATGCGCTGCCGGTTGTGGAGGGTGCGGGATTCGCAGGAAGACGTTCTATACGTTTTTCTTGTCCGTCTTGCCATCGTCCTCAGGGGCCTGAGGCTTTGCAGCGCCCTCTGTTGCACCGCCTGCCTTTTCTGGGGACGGCTCTTTTTTTGTCCTCTCCATTAATTCGCCCTGAGTATTGTTCTTGTCACTGGCGGAAGTGCTTGCGTGGATCACCCGAATGTTTTCGACCCGGCTGAACGATACTTTTCTGGCCCGCGGGCTGGAGGGAGTGCTGTTCTCGAACTTGACGTTGCGTGAAGGTGAGCTGCCCATGTCAGTGGTTGTTACCGAGCACAACTCGTCGTGGGCGCCCTCCGCGGTTCCGAGAGCGTCGAGCTTGACAAGCTCCGCAGTGCGGATCCACCGCCGCCTGCGTGTGTATTTTGAGAAGGAGTCCTCTGTAGAGGGTTTCTTCCAGGTGTTATCGTAGTAGATGAAACCGTCATCGGAATTGGGGGATGCAGTAGTCTTGGAACGGGAGCTTGGTAGGTGAATTGCTCCGTCGTTGGTCAGATCCAGGCGCCAGGTTTTGTCCACCCAACGCCACACCATCCCGCCGTTTTCTTCAGGCAACTTAAACTTCTCCGGCGGTGGCGCCTCGTTCAGGAACTCATCGGTCCAAGAGCTGCGCTCGTAGCTCAGCATGTTGGAGGTCCATCCAATGGCCAACCACCGCCGCTGGTTTTCGTAGAGCACATAAGTAAACCGGATCGGCTTGCCGTCATCTGCGCCATTCGTCCCAGAGAGCTTCTTAACCTTCTTGTGCACGGCTGCGAAGATCCCCCCTTGGTACTTGTTTACGCCGCTGAGATCCAGGCCTGTCACGTAAAAGGCCAGCAAGCGTACCAGCTTGAAACGCCAGAGCAGCTTGCGCGTGACAGAAGACCACGACGAGTGGTACGTGAGCACATAAACACCCGCAACAAGCACGAACTTGCGCGGCGGTATGACAAACAGAGTGAGGATCACGTAGATGGGCGATAGGAACACCATTGTCAGCAGCAGCCGCTTGATGTCGTTCCCGCTCAGCACGCTTACCGGTGACAGCAGCAGATCGGACTTGGCCACCACGCGCGACATCATCTGCACCACGTCGTCCAGCGTTGGCCGGTCCCTGATCGTCTCCTCCACGTGTTTGTCCAGCAGCGAGTATCCCCACAGCACGCCCACGATCACCAGGTGCCCTAAGAACTTGATCAGCTTCTCAAAATACACCACCGCCGCCGCGTAGCAGATCACCATCAACACACTCTCCCACACGTCGTCGTTTGTCCACGTCAGCGTGCTCAGCGCGCGGTCCGCGATGACCAGGTACGGGTACAGCTTCACCAGCGACTTCGTCACTGTCGGCGGCGTCGAGTTCAGCAGCGGCGACGACACCACCAGGCTGCCGTAGTCGCTGCCGCCCTCTCCGGAAGGCCGCCGCTGCTTGAGCGCGCTGCGCAGGTGCTGGTTACTCTTGCCCCCGTGCGGGAGCCCGTGCGAATCGTCCACGAACTGCGCCCGCGTCTCTTTGCCTGAGCTGTTCATATTGGCTCGGTATCTCGCCCTGATTGTGCTGCCACTCTCGGTCCCAGCTCGGCCTGTGTAGTCTGGTGCGCTAGTAACTAACTATATAGCACTAAGGAAAGCTGAAAGGGGAAATAATATTATAGCCTATTTTTATTGAGGAAAATCTATCTCAACGCAAAGGCCGTCCCACTACTGTGAGTACGCAACCTAGTGCTTCGGACAAGCGATCTTCACACCACTGATGTTCAAAAAGAGGAATGTGAAGGGCAGCCAACAGAAGAAGGCTGCTCTGCGTGTGGTGGAGGATGATGTTGAGTATTTGGCCACTCCACCTGTTGTCCCCGCGAAGAAAAGGAAGATCAGGGAGCCGGACGATACCAGCCGGTCGGCGGTTCGGGAGTCGGGGCTCGGGGAAGAACACGTGAGCGCCGGAAAACAACAGGCAGTGGCTCTGGCAACTGTGGACGCACCCGACAGGCGGGCGGAATCGTCCGGAGCCCGGACGGCGGTCGGTGCGCATGTGCGCACACGCGTGGTAGTGGACTACCAGCCAGACGTGTGCAAGGACTACCGACAGACGGGGTTCTGTGGGTACGGCGACTCGTGCAAGTTCCTGCACTCGCGGGATGACTTCCGCGCGGGGTGGCGACTCAACGAGGAGTGGAAGGTGGGCCAGACCGAGGCGCACGACTTGGAGGAGATTCCGTTCCGCTGCGTGCTGTGCCGCGGGCACTACCAGGCGCCGGTCCGTACGCGGTGCGGACACTATTTCTGCGGGCGCTGCTTTGCACGGCGCGTGCGGGAGACGCGGCAGTGCGCAGTGTGCGGGGCGGACACGCAGGGCGTAGCGCAGAGCGCAGCACGGCTGCGGGAGCTGCTGGCGGCAGGCGCTGGAGCAGAGGCGGCGGAGGAGCCGCGGACCGCGGAGGACGAGCGGGCTGCGGAGAAGGAGCCGGCCCCGAAGGCGGAGCCGGGTGCCCCGAAGAAGGACCTGCCGCCGGACGAGCCGGACGAGGCGGAGGAGCGCTCGACGGAAAGCGGATAGTCGTTTTGCACTTGGGAGGGCCGCAGGCCCGCTATGTACTGTAGTAGATGTGGGGTGGCGCTGAAATATAGGGTGGCGCTGTAGTATAGGTATTGTAGCGGTTGTATACGGTGAGCGCGCCGGCAAGGCTCGGCGGCTAGCTCTGTTTAACATCGCAGGGAACGAAAACCGTTTCTGGTAGCGCCACACGCGGACGCGACAGCGTGCAGCTAGGCTAGGTAGTGGTAGCGGTCTGGGCTGTGCGCATCGCGCTGCATGTACTCCTTGTCGAGCAGGGACTGGATGGCGCGCTTGAACATGGACGTGGACAGGCCAAAGTGCTGCTGTAGCATGCGCGCGGTAGCCTCCTGGAGCTCTGCGTGTCTCATTGTGCGCTGTACCTTGAGCTGACGCACAACTGCCGCGGAGATGGCCTGGACCCTGCTGTCGGCCACGGTAGCCGGCAGCGCAGTAGCCTGCTCCGGCTTTGCCACGACGGTGGCGACGCGGACCTTGGTGGTTGGGGCCGTGAAGGAGGCGTTAACGGTGAACCGGTCCGAGGGCGCAATGGTACGGGAAGCCGGGGTTTTGGTGAGAATGCGCGTGCGCGGGGCGACAGCGAGCGAGATGAGCTGGCGCTGCAGTTCAGGATCTGGAATCGCGGTGAGATCTTGGATCTGCTCGGTGGTCAGTTCCGCGTAGTTGCGGAAAAGCAGGAATATAGTCGCTGCGTATGTGGACATGGTGAGGTCGTGGTACGACCTAGCGAACTGGTGTCCGATCTCCACGGAGCCCAGGTGATACGCCCACTTCAGCCTGCGACCAGAGTGCTGCGAGAAGTAGAGATCCTCGTACGAGGACTTGGCGGCCGCCAGTTCATCGGGAAGTGTGATATCCTGTGCCAGCGTCTCCACCTGCTGAAAGGGCCAGAATGTGGGCGTCAGGACGTCCATCTGGTACGCGGCGTCAGCAGCGGCAGCAGGCGCACTGAACTTAGCAGAATAACCCTGCGAGAGCTTTATATCACGCAGCATGCCTTCGAGGTTGGACGTGTAGTGGATGCCCACCTCTTGGGTCATTTTGCCGGCCATCCACTGCTCCAGATGCAACGGCGACTTTCGCTGTAGAAGCCGCTTGGAAAGCTGCTGTCGATAGGAGAGTTCAAAGAGATCCTTGTCCCGCATCAGGATGAAAAACGATATGCAGTGCTGTACGAAGTCCCGCAGCCCATTGTCTAGTGTCGAATTGCTCCGCAGAACGCTGTCAATGGATGTGACCAGGTACTCCACTGCTTTGGTCGGCTGGTTGCTAAGCACCGTTGCCAAGGCGTCGCTGATGGTCTTCAGATAGCGACCATTGGCGTCTGTGTATTTCTTGAAGGCATCCATGTACTTTTCTCTGAGCTGTGCGAGCGCTTTAACCCATGCAACGGCCGCATCTGCTCTGCGTTTCGAAGCAGACACCTCTGGAATCGACATGCCTTCTTTCTCGACACAGCCAGAGAGCGCAAGTAAGAGCTGGGACCCATCGTTAGCGGTGGAACACAAGGAGAGTAGTAGGTCCAGGGTTTCTTCGTCGCCCGAGTCAATGCACTCCTGCAGGCATGTCGGCAGAATGAAGCCAATGTTTTCAGACACGAGGACTTCGATCATCCTCATGCGGCAGGTCTTGATTGTTGCATCGTTGTAGCCGAGTTTCTGTAAGAGCTCGACCTCGGTCTTCAGCATCTTATCGGTCTCCTTGATGTACTGCATTGGGTCGTCAGCGTGTTTCCCGCGCCAGGACGAATAGTACGTCCGGATATCCTCCAAAAGTTGCGTTTCAAAGCTAGTATTAGGCTCCGAGTCGCAGTGCCATAAGCTATTGACAAGCGCTGCTGCCCTGAGATATGTCTGCATGTTCATCGCCGTAACGCCAGATTCCCGCGCCAGGTTCAATTCGTCCAGCATGTAACGTACGATACGGGCGGCCACCGGCGCGAGAACCAGCTCCCGCATCAACCCTGAGCCATACGAATAGACATCGTCGCCTTGGTCGTGCCCAAAGCTGTAGTCCATGTACACCGCGATGTCCCCGACGGCCTTCAGGCAACAGTGATGGCGCTGCCACAGAGCATACATCTCGTCCACAAACTCCACCGGCTGCGAGGTAGATGGAATCTCTGTCTTGGCAGCAGCCTCTATCCGTTCCAGCAGTGTTTCCTGTATCCGCTCCCGCAGCTCACGCCCATACTTGCGCAGCACCAGTTCGTACACCACTCTGTACAATTCCTCAAAGGATAGCGTGGATTCCCGACGCTCATATATCACATCTATCGCGTTCGAAAGGACAGGCCATCCCGTTTCTATGTCATTAGCCTTGGTGCTGAGCACATGCCTCGGAGCTCGAATACGAATTCTCTTGGACGAGCTCATGACCATGCAATTCACCAGCACGTAACCCTGACGCTCAGTTGCAACTAGACTGCGAGTAAAACTGTGGAATTAGTTCTCCCTAAATCTAACGCAATACCCTGGAAGCCTATCTTGTAGTCACCACCAGCCTTCTGGTCGTGGTGACACTTCTTCCAATAATCATGGTCATTTCCCGAGACTTCATTAATCATCACGTGATATGTTACGGAGGTGAAAATTCATGTTGACGTCCGAGTACACTATGACATGATAGTTTAAGACAGTCTCTAAGGCAGACTGGACTGAACGCGTGAGCCGAGATGTCGTCTTCTGATATTTTTGATGTGCTTAATATACAACCAAAATCGTCTTCTCCTCATCCGCAGACGAGCCAATCTAATGCTGGTTCATCGAAAACCCCGAAGCCGCAAGTGACGGGCATGCAAAGGGAATTGTACAACCTGCTTGGAGACAATACGCCTCCAATTGTCATACAGCCCACGAGCAAATTCAAAGATAGACTGGTGTCGCTGACGAAACCGTCGCCTTGGACGTATGCTGAGTTCGAGGCTACTCCGTACGTGAAGCTGCGTCATTGGGTAAAGGGCTCGAAGGAACTGCTTGAGGGGCAGAGCCCGAAGAGTTCGTTTGCCAAGTACGATCAGAAGCTGACTTTGCCCGAATTCACGGAGGCAGAGTACCAGGAATTCATGGCGCAGCCTGCAACACAGGCGGAAAAGGATACGGGCGCCGGAAAGCCGGCATGGAGTTACGAGGAAGTGCAATATCTGTTTGACCTGTGCCGCCGCTACGACATGCGGTGGTATATTGTATACGACAGATATTCGTACGATGAGTCGAGGACCATGGAGGACATACGGGCGATGTTTTACACCGTGTGCCAAAAGTACTTCCAGGCCAAAGACCCTGGGAATCCGATGCTATCATCATTATCTTACTCGAAAGAGCAGGAGATACAGCGAAAGAGATACCTAACGCGGCTGCTGTCCAGGTCTGCAGCTGAAATTGCGGAAGAAGAAGCTCTGATAATGGAATCGAGGAAGTTTGAAATGGCGGCGAAGAAAACTCTACAGGAGAGAGAGGCGATGCTGCGCCTGCTGGACCACCCGCAAGGTGATGCGAATGTGAGTCAGTTCCTGACTTCCCAGGGCATGAACCAGCTGTATAACAACTTGCTGAATGATAAACAGAGAAGGCGTAAACCTGACCCGTCTCCTCCGGAGAACCCGTGGATGAAACAACAACAGCAGTTCGCGCAGCAAAAGCAGCAATTACAGCTGCAGCATCAACAACATCATCAACTGCGCGATCAGAAACGTATCGAAGTGAAAACAGATCCTGTGACACCCGGGTCGCCAAAACAGGATTCTCCTTCGCCTGGCAGGAAACCCTCAGACCAGTCTGCTGCTCCTAGAATGAATAAGAAACAGAAATTAGAAATGCAAACAGCTATGAGACGGAAACAGGACAGTGAGTATGCACAGCATCTGCTGAAGAATTTCAACGCCGAAGAACGGAAGAGCCTCGGAGTCACATTGCATGGGGAGAAGCTAGCGCCGGGTGTTTTCCTTCGCTCGTCTAAGATATCTACATTTAAACCATCGATCCAGAATAAAGTTGTTTCTGTATTGCAAGAGCTGGGGCTTCCAGTCCGTCCAGCTATGCCCTCTGCAGCGGTAGTCCAGCATCATGAGGAGTTACTACGGCGCATTGTAACGTTACTGGATTTGAAGAGACAGCAGGATAAATTGGAAGCTGAAAAGGCTATAGTAAAATGATAGAGTACGGCCATGTGCGATAATTTGGACACATATATATTACAGGGTCGGTATTTTTGTGATGCATGCGTGCGTTTCGATAGTTACATATTACATATTCTACACTGAAATTGGGCTCAGTGAGTTTGTACTGGGGAGAAATCACCATCTATTCCGAGAGAGGACTCTATCAACTTATTCCGTTCGGCAAGGATATTGCTCCTGGACCCGTGATTTGTCAAGTCGAGGGGAATACGAATATTCGGCATTGATTCGACGAAGATAATGATCCGCTTCACTTCGTTCAGAAGGTGATGGTTGATGCCGCTGAGAATGTCGTCAATTGATGATATAGTATCAAAGTTTAGATGCCCACCACTCTTCCCAGTGATGAAATGAATATAGGCATTTTCTAGATCACGGCCCTCAGCAAAGCCTTGTGATAGCGCGATCATAATACGCTGGAATTTGAGGACCTCGACTTCCATAAGCAATTCAAAGTTCGGCTTATTATCTTCCCGAACCGAAATGCTCTTTGTATGCGTCATATGTAGAAACAATGATATCAATTCATAAAACGTATCCGGCGTGACTAATCCGCAGTGTATATCCAGGTACTCATTTAAAATATTCAACAGGACATACACCGAATGTATGTGGAGTATATGCACTGGCGGTTGCAAGGGGTGGCATCGAATCATATCCACAAATGACTTCACCGCATTGTCAAATACTGACACATCCATCGATGACTTCAGTTTTGTAATGAATCCTTCTAGGCATGTACCATGCGCCAACCCCTGCATTAGTTCTTGTTCGATGAAAACACATCTGCTGTTGTCATCAGGTAAAGAACTCAAGTGTTCTCTGAAGGCGCTCTTCTCAGTTTCCTCATCAGAAATACTGAATTCGGACTTCAAGTAAGTGAACTCATGTGTATTCCTCACAACATCAACATAGTTATTGTTCAAGAAATTAAGGATATGATAATAGAATTCCCGATTGGAGGGAAATGAAAGGTATGCATCTCTTATTTTACGGGTAAATTGGACAATCAAATCTGTGTACGATGCCTTCCAAAATGCACGAATAACTTTTTTCACGGTTTGCAGCGGCGATATTTCTGCTTGACCGCCAGAGTCTAGTTGGAATATAGGGTCTCTTTGACTTAGTGAAATCAACAAATACTGGAGTTTAACGTTAGTTCCCTTTAACAAAAAATCCATGGATTTCCCATAAAGGAATTTCTTTGCTTCTTCGAAGAAGATGGAGTCGCTATATTTGCATATTTTAGTGTAGTACAACAGCATTATGCTGTCGTCGGCTTCAAACATATTATAGTTAATAACTGACCACCAGGTAATCACGTTACATTCGGCTAAATGTTTGATGGTGAGGCAGTAATAATCCAGTAGCGTTTCGTCTTTTCGAGCAGGCGTAGCCAGCAGGCGAAAAAGATGGTTTTGTATCCATTCCGGACCTAGACGTGCGAGATTTTTAATATAAAGACGAACCAACTTGTGAAGTAATTTAAATTGGGAGCCGGTGGTCAACATATTATGCATGATAGGGGCCATATTTTTCAGCATGTCTATTGGTAGCTCATGCTCCTCCATGGACAGGCTATTCAAATTATTCAAGAACAGTTCCCACTCTAGCAAAGTACGGTTGGTCGTCTGATCTTTTATTAAATTCCAGAGCAGTAAAATGGACTTTCCCTTCAACCCCACTTTCTTCTGTAAACTTATGCGTACCATTGCATATTGTCCATTTAACATTATCGAGAGAAAACTGGGCAGAAGATGCGAATTTCGATGTCCGAAAAAGGGCCCCAGTAGCTCTTCAAATCTCTTCTCATAACTGCGTTTAGCCTTGCTGGCCAATACCAGTAGCAAATTTAGTCTATTGGCAAGCAGTGCAGCGGACGATAACGTCATCAAGTTGCCAAGTGGAGTCATCCTTTCTATGGTGACGGGGCTCAAATCCGCAGAGTTCAGCATTTGCAAAAAGACATTGAAAAGAGTTTTCCGCTCTTTGAGCTCACGTACGCAAAGGATCGGATACTGCTTTTCCTTCAACTCCTCCTCAAAGTCCATAAATTTCCTTGTTTTGAAATAATCGTATAGGCGAAGCAGCAGAGTTTCATCAACTTCCCAGTCCCGTGGCGAAGTAGTGCAGTGGTTAATAAACATGAACCATTTCCCAGCGCTCTCAAAAGTAGTGCCTGCTTCCGCTATGGACCATGCTGCTGTCCTTGTTGGGAAATATTCAACCAAGATCTCAGCTATTTGCGGATCAAAAGAATGCGATGAGAGCCGCTCCCATAGCGCCGGCAGGCGGCCAAGATGTAAAACAATAGACGACAAGACCTTATAGCCTTGAGATAGCAAGTGCGAATCGTCCTTCGGCAGAGACATGTATGACTGCGAGAGTAAATTGAAGAACACCACAATTTCATCAAGAATACCGTTCTCCATTTCAATTCGGGTAGCAACGGTTGTGCTACTGTACTTGGATATTTCCAAGACCCAGAACTGGCACACCGCAATCTGATAAAAGTGAATTGGCTTCGCGCGATCTAAAAGTTGGCCAACTTTTGCTCTGAAGTTCTGCAAGAATTCCCGAACGACCGCGTACACCTCTGCCCTGTCGAGGAAACAGAAGAACTCACTCAATTGCCGTGAAATGGTAACCACCTCCTCTGGGGTGGCACCAATGTCGACTATATGCCGGAACACATCGTCTAGCGAACTCTTCAGATCTCCAGCAAGCATCGATACCAGGTAGCTGCGATCGGAAATGCGGATCTCAACAAGCTTGGGCGGACTGAAATTCACGCCCTGAATGACAGCCTCAAATACCGGTTGAGCCCACAGCATATCCGAATCTGCATCGGTGTCGCCATACTGCTCGTCCACGTGACTGTGGTGCCGCTGGCGCGTCTTGTTGGGCATCGCATACACGTCACTCAGACCCTCCAGGACTGGCACGAATAGCGCAGGGCGTTCATATAAGACTACTGCATCTGGATCTGGGACCACATGCATCCGCGGAGCGTGTTTGATCGAAGCCTCCTGGTGGCCTTTATTACACTCCGCCAGTGGCTTCGCCGGAGCGTCTCCGCGAGCCGCAGGTGGCCTGTGCACTGTAGTAACTCGGCCATTCCGAATGGTCCGCTTGCGGATCGCCTTAGTGACCCGTTTGGCGCCCGTCCGGCGCCTGCCGGCCGGCCGGCCGGCGTGCCGCCCACGGCGAACCGCCCCCGGCCGATGCACGCGCGTCAGCATCCCGTCCACAACGTGCTTATCGTCCTCAACCACGCTCTCGCCGGACGTAGAACTTACCTCCAACTCGTCGGACTCCGAAGAGAGCCCCTCTTCGCTGCTGGACTCGCTGTGGCCGTACTTCCCGTCGAAATAAGCGCGCAGGGCTGCCGCACGCTTCGCCTCAGCCGCAACTGGCGGCGCAGGGGGCACGTAAGGCTCCAGATCCCCGTCAGACTCCTCCACCTCGGACTCCACGTCCGCTGACGCCCTGACCGCCCGCCCCAGCTTCCGCACCGCCACCCCGCGCCCGCGCGGCGGCGTCCGCCGCCGCGGCCGTGGCGCCGCCTCGCGCTGCAGCGACCGTACCCACGCCACCTTCGGCAGCACGCCCCGGTACCCCCGTCGCACGTCCACGACACGCCCGCGGAACACAATCTTCTCCGGAGAGCTCTCCGCCCCGGACCCTTCGCGCCCCGCAGACCCCGCCGCGCTCGACGACCGCGACCCGCTCGACCGCCCACTCCCCTCGCCCTCGTCCTCAGATCCACTCCCCCGCCCCGCCGCCTCGTCCTCAGACCTGCTCGGCCCTGGGTCCTCGCGGCCCTGCCCCTCCACGCGCCGCCCGCGACTGCTGCCGCGCTCCCCGCGCTCCCCGCGCCCCCCGCCTAGCCATGCCATCTGCTCGCGGTGCCGCAGCCGATCCACGCTGTATGGCCGCTCTTGCACGGCCGTCCGCTTGCGCAGCTGCCTCCGCCCCACCATATCGACCTTGCTCTGCGGCCTCATCGCCTCTTCGCCTGTCCTGTCGATCCAAACGCCTTCCGGCCGCCAAAGAACTACCTCATCAGCATCCCCCACTGATTCGGCTATCGAATCATCACCATCCATGCTCTTGCATCAGCCTTCCGCGTACTATGCTGGTAACCTAACCCTCCAGTTCGTTGGTGATATTTAAAGGATACGCAGAAAGCGAAACACACTAAAAAACTGCACTGTTAATCTACCGCAAGCATCTAGAAATACGTCGACAGAGTCTAACGCGTGATATAAAAACCACAGGGTTATTCTTTCGGATTTGCAAGCTCAAATGTCAGTTCCCGTCTCTCAAAGAACGTCGCGGACTTCTTCCACATCGTCTACAGGAGCAAAACCGATGTCTACGGTGGAAAGTAGCGTTACGAAGCTCCTTATTTCGACGAAAACACTACTTCAGAGGTTAACTCAGTGGTCGCGAAAGAGTGCAAGCGAGAGCCAGGTGTCGGATGCATATGTGCAGCTCGGAAACGATTTCAAGTTGGTGTCGAAGCACTTTGCGCATGCGGGGATCGAGGTGACAGACTTGGGCGATGTGCCGATGGAGCTCCGCAGGGTGTTGGAGGTGGCGCTCCGGGAGCCGGCCACGGAGGAGACGTTGAACAAGTACTTGCCGCACATCCGGGAGATCATCGTGAGCTTGTTGGACAAGCTCAAGGCGAAGCAGTCGCAGCTCAAGCAGAAGAAGAGCGAGCGGCGGGGGTCTGCGATCTCGAACGCGGGCGGCAAGAAGGGGGCGCGGCAGGCGGAGGAGGCGCCTGCGCGGGCGGAGAGCGCGGTGGGGGTGCCCGAGCGGGCATCGACGGTTTCGGCGTCGCCGGCGGCGCCTGCGAACGGCCACGAGGACGCGCTCGTGCAGTTGAAGAAGGGCGTGACGCTCCAGCGGCGGGCGTCGAAGCGGTTTTCGGCGTACCACATGGCGAAGTTGACACACATGTCGAGCTCGGAGCTTCCGACGCCGACGCTCCCCTCGTCAGCGGACTACACGTCCCAGGGCCCGCCGCTTTCGAGGGGCTCGACGAAGCAGGGCGACGGGAATAACACCGAGGCCGGCGAGCAGGACAGCGTGCGGCGCGAGGTGCTCAACCGCCAGTCGCGGCCCGCGGCGGACGGGACGTCCATCACGCTATTTCTCAAGTTGAACAACAAGGTCAAGAAGGCGGTGGTCACGTTGCCGCTCACGTTCAATCAGCTCCGTTTGCTCTTCGTGGAGAAGTTCACATACTTGCCCGGCGGCGGCGTGTTTCCCGATATTTACATAAAGGAGCCCGAGTACGATGTCGCCTATGAGCTCGAAGAGTCGCAGTTGCACTATATCAAAGATGGCACGCTTCTTTCGCTTAATATGGAGCAGGCGCCGAGCCACGGGACTGACATGACGGAGAAGTTCGAGGCACTCAAGAACGAGTTAATGGAATCGCAACGCGAGATGCTCTCTCAGTTGAAAAGCCTCATAGCCAACGAGCGTTCCTACACTACCGAGCCGCTGGCAAGGTCCGATAATGTAACATTACCCAAATCAAAAATATCTGCTGAAATTCATTCCATCAAGCATGAACTATCTGTGTTGAACCAGGCACATAATACGGGCAAACAGGCGCTTACGAAGACTATTAAGGAGATTTTGGAAAAGGTGAAGAAGTTCCAGTCGTTGTCGTTCAATGCATCCACGTCGGCTAATCGTGTTTACATGGAACAGTCACATTCTAAGTTGTCCGAGCTGTCTGACTCTTTACTCGCAAAGGTAGACGATCTTCAGGATATAATTGAAGCATTGAGGAAAGATGTGGCAATTAGAGGTGCAAAACCAACAAAGAAGAAGTTAGAGGCAGTCCAACAGGAACTGAAACAAGCAATGAAGGATTTGAAAAAAATAGAGCAATACATTAATATTGAGAAACCTAATTGGAAAATGATTTGGGAGTCAGAGCTCGACAAAGTATGTGAAGAGCAGCAATTTTTGACCCTACAGGAAGATTTAGTGTTTGACCTACAGGAGGACTTGACAAAAGCTAATGAGACGTTTGATTTGGTAAAACTGTGCTGCGAGGAGCAAGAGAAAAATCCGAAGAGGACAAGAACCAATCCTATATTACCCCTGACAAAACCGGGGACGTTAACTGATCTGAGAGATATGGTATTAGTGGAAGTCCAGAATTTAAATCCAGACCATGAAAGCAGGGTTCAGGCAATTGAACGTGCCGAAAAATTACGGGAAAAGGAACTTCAGTACAAGGACAGCAGTGTGTTTGAAGCCGAATTGGTGAACTTTGTCGGTAACAATGGATTTAAACGAGCTGGCGGTATCGAAGAAGTCGAAAGGATACGGAAAGCTAGGGATGAGGAAAACCTAAGAAGTAACTTCGGTCTCGGGATATCTTAATTTTACTGCGGGACTTCGTTCTTGTTCATGCTGCAGGAAGTCTACTATCTCAGCGAACGTTGATTTTTTCTTCTTCAACGTCTCTGTGAAACTCGATAATATAATTGATCTCAACTCGATATATCTTCTGGTTCTGTTTTCCACATGGAAGCAGTTCTTCAAAGCAGCACCCACGATTCCATCAATAAATTCCGAAAACGTAGCTACACATTTAGTGTGCCTAGAAAAGCACGTCGAGTAAGTTTCTGCCAAATTAATCGTAGCTTGTTCGACATGAGTAGCAATGGCCTCCCATGAATTGTATGTTGGTTGAGTTATTTCATAGGCCATTCGTGATTCAAATAACGATCGAAGTTTCTTATATAACTTATTCGCTGAACTCATGTATGATTGCAGCTTATTGTATGTTTCCTTGGGTTTCCAAACCTCCAACTTTTGGATATTGATATTCACAGAGCAAAAGCTGAAAATTGGGTCCTCTAGCTCAGGGGAGTAGAAACACACAACTTTGTCCCTGTTAACACTGGCATTATACTCTTGAAATCCATTGTTTAATAGAGTATTCAGTCCATCGACTTGCTCCTTGCTCGTAGATATCACCAAGAAGTCGTCAGCTAGTTTCATTACTAGCGAAGTGTGACCCTGCGGTGTACCAAATTCCTTGTATGACTCCAATAAATCATCGTAAACAATGTCAACGAGACACGACGATAACTGCGATCCCTGGAATATTCCATCGTTCCTCAGGAAGCAGCTACCATGCCATCGAAAAGCGGTCCGCTTGGTTTCCATCTCAAGTACGCTCATTATCTCTTGCTTTGAGAAATACATTGTCTGAGAGTTATCAATTATAATGCTCCCTTCGCTGGCCTGCAGATTTCCGTTGACTGCGGACTTTCTCTTAATTATGTGATTCTTTGTATCATAGATCAGCATTTTACGAAGGTAAAAACAAGTCTCATTCTTCATGAGCTTCTCCACCACTTCAGTTACCTTTCTAATCGGAATTGAGTCGTAGCATGATGCTATATCAAACTTCAACACAAATAATGGAGGGACAGCTTTATGCTTCGAAATTAGGCTCGAACGAAACTCGCCTATATATTTCGCGATCTGGGCAGGGGAGTAAAGTCGTTGAAAGCGCACCTGGCGTCGCATGCGCAAGTACTCAAAAATTTGTTGAGCAGGCTTAATAACAGTTCTCACATAATCGTCGTATTCACGTTTATCCTCCTCATCTATTCCTTTGCATGGAATGGCGAGAACTCTGAACTGGCCCTTCTGCCTCTTAGGAATCAACCGTAGATACCGATGATTGTATCCTGAGGCTACAAATGAATCATGAGCAGAACAGTCTTTATTTTCATGGAGATAAACTTGAAAGTACCAGCTCAAAAAGGGCCTAGAGATTTCGCGCCATACGTCTTGTCTAATATAGGCTGTAGTCACCTGCGAGGATAATTCGGAGCAGTAAAATATACTGCCTACTAGGCGCGGAATAAAAGTCCGTACAAGCCAGTAAACAAAATCTTCAAAGTAGATCTGAATACTGCTGCAAAATGCTGCGCCCCACTTGATATCGCTGGCATTAACACCTGATATCACATACGCGAATGGCATTCTTGAGTTCAAGTTTAGCGCTAAAAGCTCGGAGATTCTTTTAAAAAGCCTAGATTTGTTACGCTTCGATCCAAAAAGCCCTAATGGAACTATTTTGTCTACCAAAAGTATAATCAGCCGCGTAACTGCCTTCAGTTCAGATTTGAGTTCCTCGTTGCTATCCGCGGTCGAAACAGACTTTCGGGGACATACAGTATCTATAATCCTTTTAAACTTAACCAGCGAGTAATTCCGTATCATTTTTGCAAGGAAGCCCCTCAGAACGTCCATATCTTTCGGTAACTTCCCGAATATCTCCACAGACAGCTCCTCAACATCGTCCGGAAGAAGCCCACGCCATTTTATAATACCGAGGTTCCTATACATAAACCCGGTGTTCTCTATGTCATCCCTAACAGCCAAATCATCCTGCTGCAGAAGCTTCTCGCGTCTGAGCCACCAGATTGGCGGTTTATGCGGTTCATTTAGTGCATTCCCTGTAACTTGATGGAAATAGCAACCGTCATAACGGAAGATGGAACAATTCACTAGTAGATGGGTAAAATTTGCAGTACCTATAGCCTCATGTAGCATTCGCCAAAGACCAGTGCGCAAGGTGGAAGAAGAAGTATTAGTGTACAAGCAATGCAGCGTGCTGCTTAGATCGGGTTCATTGGCCAGCCGATATCCATACGTCAGCACGTTATTAAAAAGTTTGCGGTCCAGCAGGTATATGATAGACTGGTTTATCGCCTCTTCATGTGTGCAACTAGTATTTGGTAGCGCCAGCTTCTCTGCGTTTTCAACGACATAGTGTTCCTGAACTAAGCTGCGTAATCCGTTCAAGGAGCGCAATTCCCACTTAATGGCACTGCCCCCACCACCAATAGCGAATGGTAACCTATTATCGATAAACGATTCCAAACATTGCATACGTCTTCGCTTGTCGGATATGAGGATGATGAATTAAGATCATCTCTAAGGTTAAGTGACGAAAAAATGTAACTGCGAAGATCATCTCATCTCGATGGGGCAACATTTACTGCGAGCGAAAAATGGTCAAGAAACATCAAAACCCGTTGAAGATTGACTTTAAGACTTGCATCGTGGAAGACGTTCTTCTTCAAGTCAGAGATTCGAAGCATGTTGATACACCTGATCTGGCGAAGGTATGGACGGTGGAAATAGTCCCGAGAGACTCACCACATTTAATGAAATTTCTGAAAGAAGGCTTACCAGATGAGGACCCCGTTACTTATCTGCATTGTAAGCGAGTTCGTAAGACTGAAGATGGGGAGCGGTTATGCGTAATTGTTTGTTCTATCGAGTTGATAGAAGAGGAGAATGAGGTCGCTCAACTGCTCACTAAAGCTGGCATTAGCTATTCCAACCTCACACTGCATAAGCTCCCTAGGATAGGGCCATCGACACGAGAACTCTCTCTTGAGTGGGGTAAGAAGTTTTGGCCGCTAGTCTGGCGAGGGAACCCAAACGACCAGATTCTGAACGACTATATCTTCGATATGGGTCGAATTAAGTCTATCTTGAAGCAAATCAGCGACACTGCTAACGGTCTTGGGGACAAGTCAGACAACGCGCCTGTTGTAAGTGCGTTTGTGAATCCCCTGGCACCCGAGCAGCCGATCATTGCCCTAGACCAGCGGAGCGGAAACCCTCTCAACCACAGTATTATGAATGGAATTAAAAAAGTGGCGCGTGATGAGTTGCAGCGCCGCGAGGCTGTTGAACGAGGTGCATCGACGGCAAGGCCTGATACATACCTCTGTCTAGATTTTGACGTCTATACAACACATGAACCGTGCTCAATGTGCGCAATGGCCCTAATACACTCGAGGATTAAAAGATGTATCTTTATCAGGCCAATGCCAGCCACCGGGGCTCTTCGACCCGAGAGTGGCGATGGGTACTGTATGCACAGTAATAAAAACCTTAATTCCAAGTACGAGGTCTTCCAATGGATCGGCGATGACTACGCAGTAGCCGACCTTTCTGGTAACACATGCTGTTAAATAGTCTCTGCTAGAACATGTAGACACAGGATTGATATACATGAATATAGTACAAGGCAGGTAGTAGCTTACGTAGTGGATGCTCACAATATTATGGAGCGGATATATCCGTGCACGAGGCTAGAGCTGACACAGAAGGTCGCCACAGGACTCATACGTCAGATCACCACGTTTCCATAGCTTCTTCCGCTTGAATGGATCAAGACTGCTATGCAACTTCACGAGCTTAGACCTCTCAGACGTAATCTCAGTGCATAAAGATAATAGTCTGTCTATGATATAATATAACCAGTAAAGATTAGTCCTTGGGTGGTGTAAGTGCCAATTTTTGGAATTCAATGAATAACGCATCCACTGTAAGACATAATTGTAATCTCTACGGCCTTGGAAAAACAACGGATGATCCAGCCTGGTAAACCAGCAGTTGGAATCCTTGCTAGCTCTGGCTAGACGGTAGTCGCAGATGGTGACGTTGCTTTGCTTATCTACCAAAATGTGGTCCATCGTCAAATAGCGATGCTCGAATTGAAACTTCTTCTCCCCAACGTGTAAAGCACGACAACATTGCGTAAGTATATCATGCACCTGTTTAAAAGTAAGGCTCTTTAGTTTTGAAAGCGGCTGGCCATGATTTTTCATATGAAGTACGACATACTGAGTCTCATCCTCTGCTTTCTTATAAATTCCTGAATCCAATAATTCCACAAATCCAGGAGTACCAGAAACCAAGGTGAGCAACTGTAATTCTTTTAAAGACATATCCTTCCCCGAAATGGACTCTTCCCTCGACGCGATAGGCAATACCTTGTAAATAGTGTCATCAGCGGTATCCAGGTAAACATTATTATCGGAAATCTTCTTCAACCCTGCAGGCAAAGAAGCATAATCTTTCACAGCTTTTCCATCACAAAGGTCTAGCAACTGTGTCAGAACAGCCTCGTCGTACTCATTGCTTTCCGTAATAATAGGATTCCCAAATGGCGAGCTACCTGTATTAATAGACATCAACGAAGTCGAATGCTTCAATTTGATTCGAATTTTGTCGCGCGAAGCCTGATCGGGAATCGGTAGCGAAATTTGAGGCGTCTCCTCTGAGTTGGACCCACCCCTAAATTTCTTCAGGGACGTGTGGGATGTCTTTGTCTGTAGTGAACTCTGCGAAGACATCGGTTTCAGAGAGGTCTGCGATAGTCTGTGTTTTAACGTGCTGCCAGACCCCCTATACAGCTCTTGTGCAGATACTGAAAGAACACCGCCGGAAAATAGCGTCTTGCGCAGGTCGGCAAAGGACGATTTGGAACGTGCGCTGGTGCACGACGATACAGACGAGGGTGGAGTTTGGTTCCATCGAACTGGCTCCTCAACAGGCTTCTTCCAGAATTTCCACCTTGAGTGCGTGGACGACATGCTGGTCTGTGAACAGATACTTACGTTATCCATGGATGGAGAATAGCCTGGGCCCCGCGGTTGTCTATTGTTAAAGTTAGACGACATCGGCTGCAGCGGCGTACGATATGTGGACGTGCTGCTGATGGAAGCTTGCCTGCTTCGAGTGCTCATCGCGTCGTTAGGACTTGCGTGCACGATAGTCGAGGGCGTATTGTAGGCCCGACTGCTTGCCGCAGTGTTGGTGTGTCCGCCGATGGTGCGTATGCTGCTGCTGCCGTTGTCGTTCAGCGAGATCTTGTTCAGCAGCGACCGGATCGACGCCCCTGTAGACGACCGTTTGAGGCTCATCGCCGACGGTTTGCCCGCGGACTGCACGCTCGAATTGGAGCTCACAGACATCCGCTTCGCGTTCTTCCCGTAGGACTCCGTATTGAAAGAAAGCGTTGACCAGCGCTTCTTGCTCGAGCTGTTGTTCGAGATGAACGACCATTTCTTCTTCTCCTCTCCCCTAGTGCGCTGCTCCTGGGGGGCCGCCTCCGGCCGGCTCACCACCACCGCTTGCTGCAGCGCCTCCGCAGCTGGCTCCGCGGACCCGCCGCGTGCTCCCGCAGCGTCTAGGCCCTCCACTTCGTCCTCCACCACAGAGTCCACCGAAGAATTGTAGTCATCCTCGTGGTCCGACACCTCCAGCGCAATAAACTTGGACGCCATGGACCCCACGTTGTACTCCTCGAACGACATGTCGCCCTCTGGCGCTCCGCCCGCTGCTCCCTTCGCATTCTCGACCTGCGTCTGTGTACCTGCCATTGCTCTTGCCGATTCAGTGGCCTTGCGCTGGTCAAATCAAACCTGTCCTGTTTTGCTCAAAAAAATCCGTGCTGCACAGGGTGGTCCGATACCCAGATCTCCAAATCTCGCCTTGCTGCAACCACAAACTGCGCGCTGCTCTCTAACGCTCACCGTCGTCCGGCTGATATATACCGTCAATTGCTACCTGCGGTCGCGTGCTGCGGTACTGGCCGATTAGACGTTGAATCCGTTCCAACCGCACAAAACGAATCGAAATACGCTGCAAGCACTTTCAACAAGTGAGAAGAACGGCACCACACCACCGCTTGATTCAGTCCTGTATATGACCGCCACCGGAAGAAAAGGGCAAAGCCCCGACTGCGTGTTCCGGAAGTAAACACAGACGCGAAAACGCGCGCGTACCCGCCACCGCGCCACTGCTGCCCAGAAGAGAAAATACTGCTAAAACGCGCTGGCGTGGTCTCATGGCCGTTGGCGCCGGGAAGGCACCAGGGCGCTAGAGCGCCGGTATGGCGGCGCTCCGTGCTCGTGCCACGCGTGCGTTGGAGCAGCCCGAAGGCGCGTTTGGTGTGCTTGTTTATATACCTGGCGCGGCTGCTAAGGTTATGAGCCGTACGGGCCGTATATAAGCGCCGGCGGCAGAGGCTGGACGGCCAGGATGGAGTAAACTACGTAGATCAGAGCACGAGGCCCACGGAGGGCTTCTTGGCGAGCCTCTTCTTGACGCCTGCGCCGAGCTCCCTGTCGAACTCGCTAGCCTCTTGCAAGGTGCGGCCGAGGGTGTCGGGCTGCTTTAGTTTGTAGATGCGGACCATCCAGTTCTCGGAGGTGAAGGCCTCCTCGAAGTAGTCGAGCGAGCCGATGTCGGCGGCGGAGATGGTCTGGCCGCGGACACGGTCGACGGCCTGGGAGCCGCCGAAGAGGTCGGGGAAGCGGTGGTAGGAGAGCTTGTAGATGAGCGAATTCTTCATGGTGGGCGAGGCAGCAGCGTCCATGCGGTACTCGCCGCTGGCGCTGAAGTAGTTGCGCTCGCGGATCTCGTCGGGCCAGATGCCCTCCGAGATGCGGACCATCCACAGGAACTTGTTGAGGTCGTCGCCGCTGAAGCCGAGCACGCCGCCGAAAATGACGAGCACGTAGTCGACGTCGTGGGCGCGGAGGATCTCGTAGGCCTTGTCCTGGGGCGAGGCCATGGCCTTGCCGACGGTGGCGATGTGGGTGTTGTTCCAGGTGTTGTTGTCGACGAGAGTGGTGCGGTCGGCCATGCCGCCGATCTGGTAGCCGTAGTCCCACCAGGCGGCGACCTTAGCGTCGCGGTGTGTGTTCATACGAAGCCAGTAGTAGGCCTCACGGTAGTCGTCGATGAGTGCGGGGGAGCCGTCGGCGTTGTGCGAGGGCAGCACGACCGAGGGCGAGGAGTAGGCGGTCGAGGTGACCCACGTACAGTGGTAGACAAACAAGAAGAGGTAGAAGAGGAACGTGCCGGACACGACGAGCTTAGTGAACGTGTTCAGGACCGTCTCCCTGCGCGACGGCTGAGACGCCCCGTCCTTGGCCTCGTGCACGGCGCTGCGCTTCCGCACCAGGTCGGAGAAGTCGAGGTACTCGTCGAAGAGCTTGGAAAGCGCGTACGCCGCGGTCACACAGATGATCGGGGTCAGGGTCAGCATCAGGCGCACCATCACGCCCGCGAAGTACGAGCACAGGACGGAGTACACGATCACGAAGACATGTTCGTCCTTCAGATCCAAAAATAGAAGAAAGACACCGGCGGGGAAGAGCCAGATGAGGAACTGATTGTCAAAAAAGAATGCAGGCCACGCTGTAGGTTGGTGTTCCGACACGGAGGCAATGATCGGAATGTGGATCTTCGCGTAGTTTGTGTCCCAAAGCGAATAAAAACGACCGGTCCAAGGAGCAATGTACCCCAGCATGGTCAGTGCGCAGAGGCCCGAAATTCCAAGCCCCCCAACGACGGCCGCCGAAATTAGCAGTGCGATCTTGAACTTCTCGGTGGAGACGTGCGACTTCATGTAGCTGCCAAGAGCAACTAATTGGATAAGGCCGAAGACGCCGAACGCAGCCATGTGGTCGTTGGAGCGGATCGGCAAAAACCCAACAAACGGTATCTGCATGGACGCCACAGTCCCGATCGCATACCACGTAGTGTAGGCCGTGTATAGCTTACTCTTGTAGCGGCCCATCAGAATCAAAATAAACACGTGCAGTGGGATCAGGTTCGTGATGAAGACGTAACCGCCCCAAGCAGACACCATGTAGAAGTAGAAGAGCGCGGCCATTGTTGAGTGCAGGATCGAGCCTGTCTTCATCGCCTTGATCCAGAACATGAACGTCACCATCAGCAGCGTGATGGCAATCGCCTCGTTGTCGTAGGAGCCCGCCACAGACCGCGAGATGTACCCGGGCACTATCGCCATGAACGCCGCGGCCAGCATCCCCGCCTTCTCGTCCTTTATTTCCTTCGTGAACTCGTACGTCGCCAGCGCCGTCAACCCAGCAAATGCGGGCGCAAACAGCACACAGATGTTCCGAATATCCACCGGCAGCCCCAGCTTCCGCAGCCCGTGCCAGATCAGCGCAGACGTTGTCATCAATCCCGGGTACAGCGTCCCACCCGTCACGCGTCCCAGAGGGTACCACGTACGGTCATCAAACCAGTTCAAAAACTCGTAGAACGAGTGGCTCACTAGGTACTGTGTTGCGCGGAAGTTAAACCAGGGGTCGAACTCGTGGATGATGGACTCGAACCGGATTACGGAAAACAGTCGTGACGAGATTGCCGCTCCGAATAGACAGATAATGATCACCGTTTTGAGAAGCGCCCTCAGGCCACCCAGCATTGCTGTTACCTTCATGCTTGCCATGGCTCAGTGCCTCGCAGCATCAAATGCTAGCTCAACTACGACTAGCGCTGCCACTTGAACTGGCCAAACCGGATGGATCTCGAAGCTACGTGGTCCCGTACTTCACGATGTTGTCACGTGGTTGTCACGTGGTTCTATTTAATTTCTGCTCACGTGGTTTTCACGTGATCGGGTCCGACACGTGAACAAAAAGAAATCACAAAGGCAGAACTAAGAAAGAATTTTAACGGACCAGAAACTTGACAACTCCCCCCTCTTATAAGCGAACATACAGGAGCATTGGTGCGAAGCGTAGGGGAGTATCGAGAGCGACGCGTTGTCGACAGCAGTTACGGTGCTTGGTCATATAATGGGCAGCGTTCATAGCCAGAATAGCGACATGGAAGCCGAGGTTAAAAGGGCAGGAATAGGAGCTCGCAGAAACAACTCCGACACGTCGGTGCTTTCGACGAAATCTACCATCACTTTTGAGAAGCGGAAAGTGCCGCCGCGGGGCCGGACACACAGCGTACAGAGTGTTTTCAGCAGCATGTCGCTGAAGTCGATGCTGCAGAACGTGCACGGTACGGCGGGCCACAATATCGGGCCAGAACAGGAGGCGGAAAACAAGGGCGAGCCCGGCGGCAGCGGACACAGCCAGATAGGCAGCGGCGGGAGCACGGCAGCGCCGGGAAGCAGCGCAGGGCCTCAGGTCCTGACGAGCATGGTGTCTACTGCGCAGCAAATTCAGTCTCCCGCGATAGCGTCGTCCAACTTGCTTAGGCGGCGGACGATGAAGAACAGCAAGGCGCCCTCTAAGGACATTATAGACGAGCATGCTGAAGATGAAATCAAGATTGGGGAGCGCTTACCGTTCACGGATGAGCGGCAGGTCCACCCTGACCATGGTTCGCAGGTAGCGCAGGAGAGCAACCAGTCTAACAGCTCAGCTACTACTGTTTCGTCGGCTGCGCCGGAGGATTCTTCTACGACGCCCCAAAAGCTGGGCGAGACGCCGATAAGCGGGCACTCTTCAATCAACAGACACCAAATAGAGGGGCCAAAGATGGGACAACCACAGCAAGACCACGAGTCGCTGGCGCAGCACCAGTCTGATTCGTCGCCACAGGAAGCCAGCGAGGATGAGTTTACCGAACAGAAGCAGCTTACCAGAGATGCACTTCGAAAGCTGTCAATGTTGCAGGCCAACAAGGCATCAGTATCTGCTGGCAGCACACTCAACGATAACCAACGTAACGTTGGTGCTAATGAAAATTTGAACGAGCCCCACGAGCAGTTGACGCATTTACATTTTGGAGGCAAGCATGTCATTCTAGAGACTTCCAGGAAGAACCACATACCCTTCAGCAGTTCGCAGATCATGAATAATGCTCATAGGTCTTCTGTCTCAGACTTTTTGATCCAGCCTGAGGCCTTGAAAGTGCCGGGAGCATCCCAAGCGCAGTATAATATTAGTAAGAATAGCGAAGCCGCATATACCCGTGAAAATGGCGCGAGCACGGAACAGCATAGGTATTATACGAAAAAACCTATACGGCAAATAAACGAACCAAAGAAGCCAATGTATACGCCGGCAGTGCTACGTGATATATCCGAAACAAATCTCACTTGGAACCAGTTGAAAGCCCATTCTCCATCTCCTAGTGCTGCATCCGTTCCACAGAATAATGGCCTGTATGTCGTCAAAAGCGGCCATTCCAATAGTGCATCTAGCATCCATTCGACAGGTTCCTCTTTTTTATCCGATTACCGCAGGAAGTTCGACCTGTGGCTGGGCTACGGCAAAGGTCCAAACCAGCCCGCGCAGCGGATCAACCTCGTTCCTCCTACGCGAAAACATTGGGTGTCGGATAATAAGAGGCAGGCCTGTAGATATTGCCATAAACTATTCACGTTTTGGGAGCGGAAGCATCATTGTAGACATTGTGGTGACATATTTTGCCAGCAACATGTACGTCATTGGTTGTACTTGAATCCTAAAGCAAAGTTTATAATCGGTGGTGGTGGCCTGGGTATGCTATCAAAAATCTGCGATAACTGTTTAGAAGAATATGAGCGCCTAGTGAAGGATGGTCCTAACGGCGTTAATACGAGCACCGGGTCGCCATCTAACATTGATTCCCCTGGTAACCTGACTCCAAGGAAGAACTACCAGAAACAAAATTCGTCGAGCACGAAGGTCTCCGCTGCTAAAATCAACGGCGTTACCGAAGGAGATGAGGCTCAACCGGGTACCTCCGGAAGACAGCGATTAGACAGCTTTGTCGGAAGCATTCCTGCAGACTGGTCTTGGAGTAGCTTTTAAATCGACTATTGTGTTAACTTCCTTACTACCTGGTGGTGCATCCTCTCCCGGTTGGGGAACTCTGTACAACACCGTCCCTGAAGTTGATCTTCGGAGATGGGTCCTTATTTATATTTCGCTTGCCTGCTCGATGGTGCGGGACGCTACAGGCTGTGATATTGTGATACAGGTTGTAGGCGATTCAGGTTAAGCAATTGTCAACTCATGCCGGTCGAAAATCCTGGACTCAAAATTGTATATATATATGTTTGTGCTTGCGAGTGTCGTAATTATTTTCACGATCTACATTTATGTAACTTTGAAAATCTGCCTTATCGGTTAAAGTCTCCAAGATTGATTGATATACCAATTTAAAGTTCTGCGTATGTGCCCTACAAATGGGGGGTTTACTTAGAAATATGTGCGGAAACAGACGCTGATATCTGCGGGACTAATCCCTTGGCGAGGCCAACCATTTTTGACCGCATTAGTCATAAAATACCAAAATGTAGATATGAGATAGAGTAAGAACAAACGCAATAAGAATGTTCGCAAGATAGTTATCATTCTTCTTTCCTGTTCTGGCGGACAGCATCTATTATCTTGCCACCGATGTTCCCCTGTTTTACGCCAAAGTCATAATTAAATGTAGAAGACATTGTGCTGACACTGGAGGCAGACTCTGACCTGTGGACGCTAGAAAAGAGAGGGATGTTCGAGAGGGAGTTATCACTGTTGACCATAGATACCGCGTCACTTTCGTCATCGGCCACAGTGAGTTCGTCAGCAGAGTCTGTGGCTTGGATTGGGCTCGGTACCATGGCAGCGGCTTCCTTCTTCTTGCGTAGTAGTCTACGTCTTCTCAACTCCTGGGTCTTTCTATCCTCTTCGTCCTCCAAAGACACCGAAGTCGCATAGTACTTACGCTTTAGCAATTCGGCATCGAAGTCTGGGAAGAGCTGTGGACCCAATGTGTTCACTAATTCTGTGATACGTTCTGCCAAGACGCGGCGTTCATCCTGCAATGACTGCAGTCCCTTGGGCGTGGTGATTGATAAGTACAATGGCCGCAGTGACTTAAAGATATCCATGCCAATGTCTCCAGCGAGTAATGCGGAATATGTCAAAATGCACGAACAGATGTATGCAACCACAAAGCTGACGAAGAAACGGTCCTTTGTGTAGGAGTCACGCAAATACCAGACAATGAGCAAAGACCAAAAAATGTATAATGCTGGCGCTACTCCAATGCTAATCAGTATCTTCCAGGTCGCCACCACGTCCTTGGCTTTAATCTTGACAGTGGAGGCAGAGAGTGCCTCTTGCGCTTTCTTTTTAGAGATATGTTTCGCCAAGATAAAGACCGGGGAAAACATGACGGCCCCCGGCAGCGCGAGCATGGCAATGAAGAAGAGACGCAGAGAGCGAGAGATTAGCAACACGAGGTTGCGCGATAAGTTTAACCTCGCAGTTTCCACCTGGTGATCCGGAATGTTGTACTGACGCAAGTGGTCGTTGTACACCATGACATCCTCCTTCAGCTGCTTAATGCGGGGGTCATCCTTGAATGCCTCATAGCCCTTCAACAGACGCCTATTCATCTCTACTACAAGTGGCAGTGGAAGCTTCGAGGAAAGATGCCCTGCATACAACCTTCTGGTAGCTTGTATTACCATCAATGTCTCGTAGTCTGAGCAGGTCAATGTGACCGCCTTCAGGCCCTCAGTAATGGTGTCCAATAATTCCTTGACGGCCTCTTTGTTCGTGGCGGGATCGCCATACTTTGCGACCAGCTCTGGGGGTATCTCAATTGGCGTGCCAAACTCGATGACAGCCCGGGACCTGAACTTGTGCGGATGGAAGTAGTTCAACCCGCAGGGCACGATCTTCACGTTCGCGTCGGGGTGGATGTGCATGCAGCCGAGCGCCATGATAGCGACCCCAGCCTTGAGGGGCAGCAAGTCCGTCCGATCGTGCGAGCCACCCTCTGGGAAGATACCAATGCACTGGTTGTGCGCCAGGTGCTCAAACACGCGGTGGTAGACCTGTGACTGGTCTACCTTCGCCGCGTACTTGAACGACGTGCCGTGCTCCAACAGGTTCCTGATCTCAGGCTTCTGCATCTTGAACTCCTTCCGTAGCGTCAGCTCCGTGTCCGACTGGATCGACTCGATGTCGACGTTCCCCAGGGACTTCGGAAGCCCGATCAACCCCTTCTCCTGGAACATCGTGAAGCGCGTGCCCTCGCCCAACAGCCGCCTTGGGTCGTTCGGGTCCACGCGGATCCGGCCCGGCGCGTGCTGCAGGTTGTCCTGCGCCCGCACCACGCCGATGGACATCGCACACCGCGCAAACGTCCCGACCGCACGCCGCTTCAACGACTTCGCAGCCACCAGGAACGACACCCGCCGCCCCACCGTCTGCTTCACCTGTCCCATGAGCACCACAGGGTCCACAAACTGGTTCGCGTGCGGAGCCGCAACGAAGATGATCGGACCATGCCGCGGTACCCGGTACCCGTTGCGTGTCCTGACCTCCCGGAAAAACCCATCAAACACCTTCATGAAGATCCACAAGAATATGTCATACAGCAGCTTGCGCCACCACGCCGGCTCCTGGTACTCGTAGCCAACATGTTCCTCTGACCCGTAGATGCTGGGCGACGCAGTGCTGCCTGTCGCAGCAGAGTTCACGCCTACCTCTGTGCGCTCCCCCTGAGTCTGCTTCGACGCCAGTGGTGTGTCCATTATAGCCACTCTTGATGCACTAGAGCACTGTGAACACTCTAAAGACCCTACTGATAATTACTCCCTTCGGGATAGAAGCTTTTTGGTTTTCGCCCAGCTTATATGGCACCGTTTTTTCAACAGAATCGATAATATTCCATTGATTCCTATGAAAGTTTTGCCTTTGTTCCCCCGCAGCAGAAGCAGCAACAGTAGCAGTTCAGCAATCGAGGCCGCTCGTAGCCCGTAGATTAGCGGTCTTGGCTAGAGGCAGCCACAAGGGGGGCGCATGGGGTGCTTGGTCATTGGAACATGAAACCTTTCACTCGGCCACACCTCTTCTGGTACGAGGCCATGAACTTGTCGGGGACCTCGGGCTTAAAGCCCTGGAACTGTAGTAGGCTGCAGCGCAGCGGGCGGTCTGCCATTTGCAGCAGCAAACAGTTGGAATCCGGGTCGTAGCGGAAGGCGCCGGGGGGGCCAAAAGCGGGGCCATCGTAGGGATGCAGGGCATGGAACAGCACGCGGCGAAGGTCGGGCGCAGGCTGTCTGCGGGGCTGGGCAGGAACAAAGGCGTAGAGCGGGCCCAGGGCAGCCAGCTTCGCCAGGGCGCGCTCGGCGGAGTCGGCCGAGCAGTCGATGCGGCGCGCGGAGGGCGGAAGCTTGGGCGCGTGGCTGGGAGCGTAGGGCGGGGCGAGCGGGGGGCCGGCGTAGCGGTGATCGGCCACGACGCGCGCGAGCAGGTCGGCGCCGCGGAGGCCCAGCTGGTCGACCAGCGCGCGGACCGCGGGCGGGACACCGGGATCGAAGGCGCTGGACGCGCCGCGCGCAAGCAGGGCGGCAATCGAGAGCTCCGGGGTCTGCGCGACGATAGCGCCCTCGTCGAAGCGCGTGGGGTGCAGAGTCTGCACGGACACCCCCGTTGTGGCGTCGCCGTTAAGCAGCGTGTGCTGGATCGGCGCCGCGCCGCGGTAGCGCGGTAGCAGCGACGGATGCACGTTCAGCGAGTGCGGAACTGCGCGGACTAGTTCCGCCGGTATTAGTTGCCCGTAGGATACTGCCACGAGCAGGTCCGTGCGCGGCGCACGCGCGCACAGCGCGAGCAGGTCGTCGCGCGTATCGCAGCGCAGCGGCGGCGGCAACGCGAGTTCCCGGGCGGCTGCGACGACGGGCAGCTCGCGTGTGGCCTGGAGGTAGCGCCCACAGCGCTTGGCTGGCCTGGTGACGAGCTGGATGTCCCCGACAATGCGGGCGGGCTGGAGGGCGGCCAACGCGCGCAGCGAGTGCGCGCTGAACTGGTCCGAGCCGAAGAAGAGCACGTTCAGCGGCGCCGACGGTGCCGCAGATGTCGTTAGATGGCGCAGGAGCATTGCTGTCTCGAGCAGCACGCGGTGCATATAGAAAGCGTGGCGTTTTTCGGCGTGCCGATGGCGCACGCCCCAGACCTTCAAGTGCCACTGAGATGCTGCCGATACAGTCTGAGGCCGAGCGGCATGCGCGGCGGCGCGCGAAGTTCTCGGATGCGGCACGCACGGCCATTCTGGGCAATGTGCTGGCGGATCGGGCGCTGCTGAGTCGCTCGGGCAACGCCACAGCCGCGCTCGAGGCGCTGCGCACGGACGCCGGGGCTCGTGAGCGCCTGCTGGACGAGATCCGCGCGCTGTACGCGCATGAGCCAACAGCCGAGCTGGTGGGACACGGGCTGCGCAAGCTGCGCGAGGTGCTGGTCAGCGCGCGCGCCGGCGCCGGCGATGCGCGCAGCCGCGAGCTAGCGCAGGAGGCTTTCGAGCTCTCGGTGCAGTACTACGTGGGTACCGAGGACTGGCCCCGCTCGGCGGCGTGCCTGGAGCACCTGGCGGCTGCCGGCTGCGCTGCGCGCGCCCCGCAGCACGCGGCATGTCTCGCACTGTACCGCGCCCACATGGAGGGCGATCCGGCCGGCGCATTGGACCTTGTCTGCACTCACCAGCACACGGACGTGCGCCTTTTTGCCGCCTGCCGCGAGGTCATCGCGCTGTCGGGACAGCCCGTGCTGTGGTACTCGGCCGTCGCGCAGCTTGCGGAACCCGTGCGCGCGTTCCTGCTGCGGCTGCCCAGCACCCAGCGCCTGCAAGATGACACACTGGCCGTCCTGAGCTGCGCGTACAACCAGCTGCCGCTGGAGTTCGTCGAGCGGACGTGCTTCTGCGAGCTCGGTTGTCAGCTGCGGGAGAAGTTATCCCACCGTTGGACCATCGCTACGGGTCCCGCGGGGCAAGAGACCGTCTACTTCAAAAGGCGCCGCCTGCCGGGAGCAGACGCGACCCGGGGAGAGTCGCCGGAGGGCCCGAAGAAGTGCTAAGGCGGTCCTGGCACTCAATACGTGAATCGTGACGAGACTCATTTTCTACGTAGGTCAGTTTTGGCAGTATTAACTCCTTCTTCCGTCCACTCATCAGGTCCCTCTTCCACATTACAAGGAGGGGATACGAGACTGGCGAGGTATATAGAGACCTAGTTAGGGACTGGCGCGTTGTAAAGCGATGGAATCTAAGATCGATGGAATCCTACGCGAAAATTTGACGTTGGAAGAGCTGCAGGAGTGGCTGACCAGCAGCGAGGGCAATAAATTGGCCATTGACGATCACATAAAGTCCGTGCAAGGCCGCGTGCTGCCGCTCCGGCTTCTGTTCAATGAGTTCCTTCGGACTATATCGCATATTGAGCAGCTCAGCGACAAGACCCCGCAGGAGAAGTTCCAGCTGATACGAAGCAAGCTGCAGGAGCTGTACGGCAAGCTCCACGCGTTGGTGCACGACTTCCAGAAGCTACAGCCGCTGTTCGACACGATGGTTCCGTTCTCAGAGACCAGCGAGCGCAAGTTCTACCCCAAGGAGACGCTGAGCACCGCGATCGAGCCCGTGCGGCCGCTCGCGTCGCCTTCGTACCGGCGCCCCAGCAACCGCTCCAGCGCAGACACCCCCAGCAGCAACGCGCCCACGCCGTCTGCTGCTGTGGCCTCGGGCGCCGCGCTCGTCGCGCCGCAAGTCAAACACCAGCGCCGGCCGCGTACCAACACCGCGAAGCGGCAGCCGTCCGTCAGCGCCAGCGTGGTGCCCAGCGCCAACAGCTCCGGCCCGGCCACCCTGCCAGGCGCCACGCCGCTCATGCTGTCCGGCATGTCCCCGCTCAACATGGTGGCCAGCCCGCTCAACGGAATTTCGCCCAGCCGCAAGCCCGCGCAGCCACATCACCAGACCACGCCCTCAGCCGCACTGGGCATGCAGCCCATGCAGCAGAAGCAGATGTCGATCCAGGCAAAGGCAACACCCAGTAAATCAGGCGCCATCAGCTCTGCGAATCTGACGCCTCAGAGCATACTCAACATGTCTGCTTTCGAAAATAGCGCCAGTGGGGTACCGAATCCCGGCGCACCTATGAACCAGAACAACGCGATAATGGGCTTCCCTACAGATATCGACAATATCGATCTCAATGCGCTAGAGCTGGGCTCATTAAACATGGATTTGCTGGGATAGTGTGTACATACGTATCGCACGCGAACTACCAGCGTGGCCTGCATAGATATCCTGCGAGGTCATGTGACCATGACTCACAGCTTGGGATTTTCGCCTACAACACATATATATAAAGGCTTAATATCAGCAAGCGCGTTTCAACGCCAACTAAGAGGCTCTCAGTTGATTCCAGCGTGCGAACGGCGGGTTAGGATGTCTATTTTGTTACGCAAAGCTTTTACTGATGCCAGGGACGAGGGCCGCAGCGCCCTTGTGACTTTTATGACTGCGGGATACCCGAGCGTTGAAGCCACGGTGCCGATTCTGAAAGGGTTTCAGGACGGGGGTGTTGACGTGATCGAGCTTGGGCTACCGTTCTCGGATCCTTTGGCGGACGGCCCGACTATCCAGACGTCGAATACGACGGCGCTTTCTGCGGGCGTCACGATGAAACGGGTGCTGGAGCTATTACGGGAGGCGCGTGATCAGGGCGTGACTGTTCCGATCATCCTGATGGGCTACTATAACCCGATCTTGAGCTATGGGGAGGAGGCGTTTATTCGGGATGCGGCGGCCGCGGGTGCCAACGGGTTTATCATTGTGGACCTGCCGCCGCAGGACGCGTTGAAGCTGCGCGGTTTCGTGCAGCAGAATGGGCTGAGCTTGGTGCCGCTTGTGGCGCCTGCCACAACGGACGAGCGCCTGCAGGTGCTGACGCAAGTGGCGGACTCGTTTATCTACGTTGTGTCGCGCATGGGCACAACGGGCGCGAGCACATCTGTGCCCACGGACCTGAATGCTCTGCTGCAGAGGGTGCGGAAATATTCGGGCGACACGCCGCTAGCGGTGGGCTTCGGTGTTGCGACGCGAGAGCAGTTCTGTACCATCGGATCAGCAGCAGATGGCGTGGTCATTGGCTCCAAGGTGGTCTCCTTGGTGGGCGACGCGCCAGAGGGTGAGCACTACAACACGGTCAAAACCTACTGCGAGTACATCCTAGGCGGCAAGAAGCATTCTTTACTCTCCCCAGAGGAGTTTGCAGCTGTGCACAAGAAGAATATTACGGAGCCTGCCAGCAGTAAGGAAATCGGTGACATATTTGCAGAGACACGGAAATTCGCGCCCATGTTTGGCGAGTTCGGGGGGCAATATATTCCCGAGGCATTGCATGCATGTGTGCGGGAGTTGGAGCGGGCATTTGAGGCAGCAGTAGAGGACCCCACCTTCTGGGAAGAATTCAGAAGCCTTTACACCTACATTGGGAGACCATCATCCTTTCATAAGGCTGAACGCTTGAGCAAGTATTGCGGAGGCCCCCAGATCTGGCTGAAGCGCGAGGACTTGAACCACACCGGGTCGCACAAAATAAATAATTCTCTAGCTCAGGTGCTTTTGGCGAAGCGCTTAGGCAAGTCCAAGATTATCGCGGAAACCGGGGCTGGTCAACACGGTGTTGCGACTGCTACTGCGTGTGCTAAATTTGGTTTGGAATGTACCGTGTTCATGGGTGCAGAGGATGTGCGTCGGCAGGCATTGAACGTTTTCAGGATGCGGCTACTGGGTGCTACGGTTATCCCAGTCACTAATGGTACTAAGACCCTCCGCGATGCTACCACTGAGGCGTTCAGATACTGGGTGAGCCATTTAGATTCTACGCATTATGTGGTCGGCTCTGCAATCGGACCGCATCCATACCCGACGCTTGTCAGGACATTCCAGAGTGTCATAGGAAAGGAAACCAAGGAGCAGTTTGCAGCGCTAAATGACGGCAGGCTCCCAGACGCGGTAGTTGCATGTGTCGGTGGAGGTTCAAACTCCACCGGTATGTTTTCCGCATTCGAGCACGATACCTCTGTAAAGCTGCTTGGTGTGGAAGCCGGTGGAGACGGCCTCGACACAGAGTATCACTCTGCTACTTTGACCGCCGGAAGACCTGGTGTCTTCCATGGTGTCAAGACTTACGTCCTTCAAGACTCAGATGGCCAAATCCACGATACACATTCCGTCTCAGCGGGGCTGGACTATCCGGGTGTCGGCCCTGAGCTGGCTGCTTGGAAAGCTTCCGGGCGTGTGGAGTTCATTGCTGCCACAGATGCTCAGGCTCTCGAGGGATTTAAGCTGCTGTCGCAACTGGAGGGTGTTATCCCGGCCCTAGAATCGTCTCATGCTGTGTACGGCGCTGTACAGCTGGCCAAGACCATGAAGCCGGATCAACATATTGTTATCAACATTTCAGGCAGAGGTGACAAGGACGTCCAAACAGTCGCAGAAGTTCTACCGAAGCTTGGCCCCCAGATTGGTTGGGATCTAAGGTTCGAGCCAGACACTGCAGCTTGAGATACACACCTAGACTTTTCGTATTTATATTCAATACCTTGATATAGTGTATATCAATTTTGTCGGCGATGAGGGAACATAGCTTTTAAAGTAAATTTTTATTGCCCCGAGGGACCGGGCGGGCCTGAGCAGCACACACATCCAGTTCTACCCATACAGCCTTTATAGCATGTCAAATGACGAATGTCTTCTCCCTCGCAGAGAAGATATCGGCATTCAGCTAGGCGTCGGTATTTCAGCTCCGAGTCTATATCTTTCTTCGGATTCTCGAACAGCTAAGGAGCACAAAACCCAATGGATCGAAGCTTATAGTGGGCCGGAAGACGGCAACTCGCGGAGGTTAAATGTCATACATAGCACCGGTAGGCTATTGGCAGATGCACAGGGGCCTATCTCGGGCCGGAATGTCGATACGGAAGATCTCCTTAGTGATGATGAGCTCGCTGAGGATATGCCCGACATAGCCGAAATCACGGACGAGCGTAGTCTTCTCCTGAACAATGCTTTTAATAGCGCCTCATCCTGGCAGAATATCTTCCCTGTGCTGCCAACACCTTTCAGCGTGTTTGCTAAAGCAAATGCCCCATCTGCATCGATGTTTAAAGTTCGCGCCGATGCACCCATCACGAACAAAGCATTTGTACCGAAGGTGCTGCTCTCCAACCTCCAAAAGACGAGTTTTCCTGCTGCAGTTGGTACAGATGAGGAAGGCAGGTCTACTGCTGGGCCGGTAGCCAAGATGTCGGATTTTGGTTTCAAAGTCGTTGATCCAACTAGGCTACAGCTCTGTACTGCAGGCCGAATACAAACAACTTCTGATCTGAGACAAGAAAGGGAGGGACGAAATATACTAGCATTTGTTTCAGGTGAGACAAACTCAACCTTGAACATATCACTATTGGTCGCATCTGAAGACGCACAGTCAAATGATGCATACATGCAAGCTAAAAGTTACGAAATACACAGCAACGTGAATAAGTTAGACTTGCTATCTCCCATTAAGAATATTAAAATACCCAGGCTCTCCGCAACTTTGAATAGGGATCCCAATACTATTGCCATTATAACGGAAACTACGCTCGTCATGATCAATATTTTGGCGATAGATGCTTCCAAGGGAACTATTAAAACCCAGCAACTTGAGCCTCTGGCTTTCACGCAACTGGAACAATTCCCGGTTGTAGATGTTGCTTTCAACCCTTGGAATCTAGATCAATTTGCAGTGATTGATACGAAGGGTAACTGGTGCGTGGGCGACATTACTAGAAGTAAAAAGAAGTCTAGGCGCCTACGCCTATTAAGAAAATTCAGCGGGACAATTTTTGATCCAGAGGAGCATTCAAATTGGAACATGATAGAATGGTCTAATACTCACACAAGGCTGCTTGTAATGAATAGATCAACCTTCATGGAAATCGACTTTGTAGATGGGTGGCAGCAGGAAATCATCCAGGCGAAGACGTGGTCTAACTTGCGTGATTTTAAACGCATATCCGATGATTCTAGTGTACTACTGACATGCAAAGAGATTATATTCCTAGACCACAAGCAACATGGGACGAAGAGAGCTCTTTCTTGGAAACATAACTGGGATAGCAAGGATTCATCTCTAAAGCTCGCTATACAATTTTCTGGGAGTCATATGAGACAGTCTTTGCATGCCTTCCTATTTTCGACCATGACTCCCGCAGTTCTTATGGTGTCCTTCTCCCGTTCAGATACTACCTTTCAGATTTCCAGTAATCCGAGATTACTTGTTTTTCCAATCAATACACCAGGCATAACGGATATTAGTTTCCCTTATGTTGATGATACGACATTAGACGACGCAGCACGCATACAATTTCCAGTCATTCTCCGCGCCTCCAAGGGCGGGAGGATTTGGAGCTACCAGTTAGCGGACACAGATTATCCCACCTCCCAATCTGGTCCACTAATTTTTGAAGATTCTATGAGTATCTCTTGTGGCGCTTTGACCGATGTAGCAGCTGCAGAAAATCTCGGCGACGTATCGAGATTTGTGCGCCGACTGCATGACTTAATACCACAACGGTCCTCCGATCACGATGCAGCCGATGATTACAACAAATTTCAAGAATATGGCTACAAATTATCAGAACTAATGAATGCACGCATAGAGAACTGGAGGGCCGGAGTGGAACCCAATATGAAACAGGAAGGACGGCTTTCCGAGCTGACGTCTGGGCCAGGTAATCTTGGCAACATTGAGGAATTCAGTTCATTGCTACGGCAATTTATTCAGTACTACCAGGAACACGAGATAACCTTCAATAATTTTGAAATGCTATCTAAGTTGCTCATTCATGAACCTTCGAAGTCTGTCGATCTGTTTTTCAATAAGCTATTACAATGCTGGGAACCGATATCCGAAAGAGCTTTCCCTCTCACTATGGATATCGTTAGTGAGGTTGCATTGCAGGGTTTGGCGTTCCGCAGCGTAACTAAAATCGAGGAATTCGAAACCCATACTTATGCTAGCCTTTCGCAGAATTGTAAGGATATACTTGACCTGTGGGATTGCGAAGACCCTAGCTCCTTCGAGTCACAGAACTCGACAGCCACGCCGAAAACGAACCTAGCATCTATTCAATCCTCTATGCCGTTCAACTTACCACCAAGCATAAGGCAATCCCAGAATCCGCCTTCCCTTCAAAGCAGCCTACCGGAGACAACAGCTCCTGCATTTTCATTAAGCTCACAAGCATCTCAGTCGCAGAGTACGCAGCGACAGACAAACAAAAGGAAGAAACGGCGCATTGGCGGTTTTGGCTAAATAATAACGCATTGATTACATTTTATAGATAATTTACACTAGCAACGACCGGTTTAAAAGGTTTCTCTACGAATTTGGGAGCTGCATCGGCACTTTAAATGTGGAATGTGAAACTCGTTTCATCAAAAGTACTTCGCAGAGTGGAACACTCATTAGAGTTCAATTTTGGAATATGCTGGACGCACAGTGCAATATTGTTCTACTTTAGTTGTATTCATCAACTTTATTTTACTCTATAGACTCCTCCTGTACCTGTAGCTCATTGCACCTGCTAAATATCAACTGTCATGAAAAACGGGGATCATACTTCATCTATCGCTTTACCCTGCAACTTCATTTAGACCTGATAAAAGCGTAGTGGATGATAGCTTGATCTTATTAAGACTATGTTTGCAATTCGTTGGGTTGCTGCTATTTGTGCCGTTGTATTACAGGCCCTCGCAGCAGCTGAGCACCATGAGTCGTTAAGAGAATATGATAACTTCACGAACAAGTCACTCCTCTGGGCACCATATCGAGCTAATTGCTACTTCGGCGTGAGGCCACGCTATATCAATAGCGAACCATTTCTTATGGGTTTAATGTGGATGAATACAAGGACAGTTGAAGCAATTGGGAAATTGCGGCATTTTGTTGACATGCAGGACAACATGGCCAAGTATGGTTGGGAGTTGTACGATCCAAGAATAGGCGGAAAACAAGTAATACTGGATACCGAAAATAACTTGAACTTAACTATATATTTTGTCAAGAGTCGGGATGGAGCAAATTGGGGATTCCGTGTGCGAGGTGAAGCGTTAGATAAATCGTCGCCATTGGACAGCGCTTCTATGATCTATTATATGAACCAGAATGGAGATTCCAAAGCGAACTATCTGACCGCAGATCAAGTAACTAGTGCCGATGAGCTGAAGCTCACTGGGTTTAGTGGCGAACTAGGAGACTACGAGGTCCGTATATCTACCGTAAAAGGGAAGTCATATAAAAAGGCAAAGGCATTATCGCCTGAAACAGATCCTTCAGGCATTACACATGTATCTATGGTTGTACCTGATAACCGAGTATGGAGTGCGAATGATATTTTCCAAACGTTACTTGTTGATTCTATCCAGAGCTACATGGCAGAAAGCGCGGGAGACATAGAACCTTCGCAAATACCTAGCGCTATGACGCTCAGAAATATCCACAACTTTGGGCCTAGTAAGTTCCACTTTGTGCAAAAGACTTTTGATATATCCGAGTCCCCCTTCGAGATCGACTTCCTCTACAACAAGAAAGGCTCGCATAATCCAATAAACTCCGTGGATGAACTGCTTAAACCGGCTTTAGATACTATCAACAATAAATTTGATAGTCGCTTTGAGATTAAGGATACTAGAGTTCGACAGTTTGCAATCGAAACCCTATCAAACTTGATAGGCGGTCTCAGTTACTTCCACGGGAAACAACTGGTCGATAGGAAGACAGTTTTTGATGAGGAGCTTTTCTCTAATATTGAGCTAAATCATCCAGAGGAAGAAGGACCTCATGATCTCTTTACCTTTGTTCCAAGTAGGGCATTTTACCCTAGGGGATTTTACTGGGACGAGGGCTTCCATTTGCTACAAGTAATGGAATATGATTTTGACCTCGCATTGGAGGTATTAAGGAGTTGGCTTGGCTTGATTGAAGATGATAGCGGCTGGATCGCTCGAGAAATCATTTTAGGCGAGGAAGCTAGGAGTAAGGTGCCTAAAGAATTCCAGACACAAAATCCACATATCGCCAATCCTCCTACTTTGGCCCTAGCTTTCAGTGAAATGTTGAATGAAGTTCTTGGCTCTGGACTTTCCCCTCTCGGCTCAGATGCTGAAACACTAGGTTCAATAACCGGTAGCGACGGTGAGAAGCTCAAGAAAGATCATGAACTGCTAGTTGCTTACTCCGAAAGACTGTACGAGAAACTGCTAGCTCAGTTCAACTGGTTTAGGTCCACACAAAGGGGGTTGACAGAGGAATATTTGGACCTAACAGATGTAGAAGAGGATGTTATTCATGTGGATGATGGATATCGCTGGGTAGGACGTACATTCACCCACTGCCTGCCAAGTGGGCTGGACGATTACCCAAGAGCGCAACCGCCAGACATGGCTGAACTGCACGTGGATGCACTATCGTGGGTTGGAATCATGAGTAGATCAATGAAGCAAATCGCTCACATACTAGGAAGATATGACGATGCGGAAACTTTTCACAAGATCGAGCAGAACGTTTCGGATAACCTGAATAATTTACACTGGAGCGAAGAGCAGCAAAGCTACTGCGATCTCTCCATTGATGATGAACTAGATATCCGTAAGTTTGTATGTCATGAAGGCTACGTGACGCTCATGCCTTTTGCGCTAAAGTTGATATCGCCGGAGGATGAACACCGTATCAGACGCATGGTGGAAGTTTTATCAGATCCAGAAAGACTACTAAGTGATTTTGGGATACGCTCACTATCAAAAATGGATGAATATTACGAAACAGGTGAAGTCTATTGGCGTGGACCAATCTGGGTCAATATTAACTATCTATGCATCGATGCCTTGCGCTATTACTTCGGGGAGGAATCTGATGCGGAAAAATACGACTCTAAATTAGTTAAGCAGGCCAAACTATTATATCACACGTTGAGGAACAACCTATTGAACAACATAATCGACGTTTGGGAAAAGGATGGGTATTGTTACGAACAATATAACCATAACGATGGACATGGTCAAAGGGTCCAGCACTTTACAGGCTGGACAGCCTTAGCTGTGAATCTCGCGGGGAAGTTCCCCGAACACATTTAGGCGTAGATAAGAGAGCAACGCAAAAAGAACGCGTCGGCATATACGCTTTCTTTGTATAATCTCACTCGTACCTAATTCACATGTCAAGGCATGACGCTCCGTGGTACCACATCACGGAGAGAGTACTAATCGTAAGACGGAATTATCCCTCGGCATGTTAAGGTCAAACTAGCGCCGTCCACATTAATTGGGTAAAGGCAGGATCATAACATTAAAATTCGACCAGCGTAGTGGGGAAAAATTCATCAATGAGATCCTTGTAATACTCCTTAAGTTCCTCGACATCGTATTTTTTGTTAGTCTTGGAGTAAAGGTCATATTTGTTGAAGTCTTGGACCGCCTCAAGCAGCTCGTAATCACTTTCATTCATCAGATACCGGTACGCACCCTCGCGATGCCACGGGTAGAAGGAGTGGTACCTTATCATCGCAAGTGCCTTATCGTTCAAAAGCGATTGCCCTTTGGCAATATAGTACATGTACTCATCGTGTCCCCATGAGAGCATCACTGAGGCAAGACCACAATTTTCATGGTAGATACCCAACTTCTGGGAATAGATGGGGTGGTCTCTATCAGCGTTACCCTCGAAAAACTCATGGAATATAATCTCTTCGGCGAACTGGCAGCCCACGGGGAACGTATCTCCAACCACGTCCCACTGTCCCTCACTATCAAAAAAGTACAAAATCTTGCCCAGATCGTGTATCAGCCCCACCAGCTGCATCCAGCGCGGACGGCCTTCCGCTCGGATTGCCTCCGCTGTCTGCAGGGCATGATCGATCTGTGATAGCTCTGTATCAGGGTCGGACTCGTCGATCAGCTTCGACAGCTTGCAAAGCGCTTCCCAGATGCTCATCTTTGCTCGTACCTTGGTTTTATAGTTGATCCGAGCCTGTAGGTTGAACGCTACGGTCTGCTTCTCATGCTGCTCTTTGTAGAAGTCCTTGACCCGCTGCCTGGCCTGATGGTACTGCCGGTAGTCATCTGCGCTGATCGGTTTCTCTACCTCTGGCATGGGCAGCTTCCTCCGCTTCGAGGTAGGCCCACCATCTGCCTCATCTGCCTCATCCCCGGCCTCCGCGGCTACTGCATTCTCTGTAGGCACATCTTCCACCGTCCCAGCTCCTCCCGAGCCATGCGTGCTATTCTTCAATCGCGTTTTGAAGGCGTTGACAGACTGTACATCCTCGTCTATTTGCTCCAATATATGCCCCTGGTCGGTGTGGATATGTCCGTTTCCCCCGACGGCCACGCCGGCAGCCTTAGAGTTGAGCATGGCGGGCTGTACGCCTGGCTACCAGCGGATAATCCGGTCTTCTGCACGTTGGAATTTTTTAGGCTCCGATCCATGCCGGCCTCCAGCTGCTGCCTTCGCCGGCAAGTATATATACCATATCTATGTTACATAGTAGCTACACTACTGCTCCGAGCGCGCTAGCGCTCCTTCAATGCCTTGTTCCGTTTTTCTCTGCGGCGCATCCGTTCGACCTTCTTTGCATGCATTCTGGCTGCTAGTCTCTCGTAACGCTCCTTCTCTTCCTTCTTCTCGCGGCGTTCCCGTAGCGCCTTGATCCGCTGCTGCCGCTCCTCCTCCTTTTCATCCTTGAGCGCTTTCATGCGCTCCTTGAACTGCTGGTCAAGGAGCCTCTGTTCCCGCTTGAGCTCCCATGATGTCAGCTTCTTGTTCTTGATCACTTTACTTGTGGCACGGAATGCATCTTTTTCCGCCTTCCAAATCCTCCCGCTAACATTGGTACCCTTCTCCAGATTCTTAACCGTCATATCGCTACCGAAGACCGCTCGCTATCACAGTAAATCTAGCACGGGTTGTTCGAGCTATACGGATTATCATTCTGTAGCTCATCACCTCTGGAAATTTTTCACTTTCCTTTTTTTTCTATAGCGCCCTAGGAAAGATTTTAATTCTGTAAGCTCAACGCAGGGTGATGATGTCTATCTGGCGAAACTAAAGCGTTACCGGGGCCGTCAGATCTGGTCAAGATGATACTGAAGTGTGAGCTATTGGACGCGCACGCTCGCTTGGGGCTGAGGCTTCCCTTGGTGACGAAAAGATTTGCGTCAGTACCGACTGCGATGAGGACGAGGCGACGCACGCGTAGGACCTCGAGGGAGCCAGCTCTACGGGAAAAGCGGGAGGGTGGCTATAATCATGCAAAAGACAACTCCGACGCTGAGCTGAAGTTCAAGCTGCGACAGATGAACGAATTTGCTAAGAATTTGAAGATGCAGATGCAATTGGCCGACAGCCTTCGGCGAAAAGAGGAGGCGGCGCGAGCGGAGGGCATAACGAGCGACGCTGCGGAGGCGGCTATCGAGGACGACAGTAGCACCGTAGCGGCTGCGCTTTTCGAGGGCGCTGCGCCGCGCGAGGCGCAGCCGGCCCCTCTCAATCTCTCTCAGTTGATCATGTCATCGCAGAAAGCAGAGCCTCTGCTAGCTCCGGAGCTTGCGGAGAGGATAGCAGACGGGAAGCTGGTATTTTCTGCGCTTGTGAACAAACGCGCACAGAACTGGGATGTCATTGTGACGGCGCTGTATAACTCTGAGGAGAAGCTTCGTGGGCTGGGCACTGATACTGTGAAGAAAGAGTTGCTGCTACGTGTGTCCGGCCTATCTCTCGAGGGAATAGCCAAGTTAGACAAACTACTGATAGATAGGTTTGGCGAGGGCCCTGAATTTGACGCAGAAATGTACGCAGTGTTGTTCAAGAGCCTGGGCGAACACACACAGCAGGCGAAGGCGGTTGCGGACAGGATGAAGAAGTTACTTCAGAGATACGATGCCTGCGAAGATCCGGACAAAAAGCCTCTAACGCAGGAGGTGCTGAACTGCTGCTTGAAGGTTGGCACGGCTGCGAAATCTTTTGATGACATGAACTACTTCCTCGCTAAATTTGTGCAGGATTACCGCATCCTTCCGAACAAGGTCAACTATGACCAGGTACTCACCTTTTATTTAAAGAACCGGACGCCGGCGCAAGCCTGGGAGACCTTCGGTGCGATGAAGTACATGTCTTTATCGCATAGGCCCGATGTGACGACATACAATCTCATGTTGCAAATTTGCGACCAGGAGCGGAACTACTCAAAGGCTCTTGACCTGTACCACGAGATCCAGGACTTAAAAATGGAGCCAGATGTGAGGACATTGAGCATGTTGGCGAAGGCCATGGCAAGCGCTTCGACAGATCCGATTGTTAGTGAGGGCAAGGCCGACTCTTTGCGTTTGACTGGATGGAAATTTATCCACGAAATAGAGAACAATCCGAAATATGCGACCGCTAAGGATGACCCAGTTTGCGCACATGGTGTTCTTACTACGATGATGGCCCTGGCGTCATACGATGGCGATGTGGGATTAGCTCGTGCCCTTTTCTACAGGCATGCTATGCAATCATACAAGAAGCTTACTGAACGCGCCAATGTTGGTGCATTTTCGCACCCTGCTGCTGCCAGGACCGCATGGACTCAAGCGATTGATCCAGTCTTGTTCAACTATTTGCTGATGGCATATTCCAGGTACCAGCCAAATAAGTTGCCCATATTACTTGGTTATGAGCAAGGGGCGAAGTTTAGACGCAGGCTTCTTTTCAACGTCGACTATATGGGGCGGTCCGAGAGTGACAATGATATGCATGCTAATATTCCACTTTTGCCTGTCATGGAACTGTCATCTACTGCGGAAGTGCTCAATGAATCGCGGGCACTATGGCAGTTTTTCCTCTCGAAACAGAGCATGGGATCCCCACGACCAAAACCATCAGCCCGTATCGTTTCCATGCTGGAAGAATACCGTCGGAAACACGAAACGTTTGAAGGGTTCACCAAGGACGTCAAGAGCCAACTTAAGCGGTGGCAATGGCACGCAATGAACCGGAGATTGATGACACCAATTACACTGGTTTCATACTTATCGATTCCATTGCGCTTGGGTGCATCAGAGGAGTTTTCATTGAGATATCAACAGACAATCTATACTGAAAATGAATTGAACTTGAGTTTAAAGAATTTTTATGATCCTATACCTGCGTCTGTCTCCTCCGAGATGACAGCGCTGGGCGATAGTTCGGATATGAAGATAGAAAAGTATGCGAGAGAGATAGATGAAGGTATCATGCAAATCTACAGTTTTGCATGCAAACAACGTGCCTTTAACGATGTGTTTGAACTGGCCATGAAGGCAGCGACTAGGTTCAAGGATGGTTCATTGGCAACCCAGGTGTGGAAGGAAAGAGGGGATTTCCGTAAAAGTGAAAGTTACAAATCGATGAGCCTAAAGGAACGAATTGCTGGCGATACTTCATTTGCATGTGCGACTGTAAAGTTTTTTGTCGCGGAAAAGAGGCTTTCTGAAGCTATGGCTGTGGTCATGTCTTCCCAGAAGTATATCGACTGGAAATATTATATGGTCAAAGACCTTCATAATGCACTTGTCTCGATTGAAGACGAGATATCCGTCAGAAAATTGCTAAGCGTCGTTAACAAACAAAATCGGCTGAAGGCACTAAGCACAGAATCGCCTAGCTTGACATACTAGGCACTGACACGACTTCGACATTTTGAAAGGCATTCTGCCGCTTTGTAGGAAGGTTCATCCGTGAAAAAGGAAAACTGCAACTTGTATATAAAGTCTATATAAACTGCTAATGGTGACAACGAACGATACACATATCCGCATTTCATTCAGCGTCCGGTAGGGCCTCCGTTTCCCAGCATGATTCTTCACTATCTGAGGAAATGTAAGCGGGTACATCGCTGTCCTCAAACACTTCGGACCCAGGCGTAGCTACAGGGTACTTCTCTGTCAACTGTTGAGTCAAAGACTCCACTTCAGTCTTCAGCTGTCGTACTTCCTTTTCAAACCGTTTGCCATAGTAGTCGATGTAGTAGCTAGCTCCATTTCTACTGGCAATTAGAAAGATCATCCCCAAAAACATACCTGCAGCGTACTTGTACTTGAACCACAGCACACAAAGTATCATGGACGAGAGCTGGTAGAGGTATTGGAAAAGCGTGTAAAGCACCATCGGCCAAGGGGCGGGCAGCTTGAGGACCCACAGGTCCTTGAAATTGTGCGTGGTCAGGTATTCAAAACTGGTCATCCTCTCGCCTGCCTTTATCTTTTCTTGCTTCCGGAGCGTGATAAAGTAGTGATATAGCGACTGCCATATCAGGTAGTAGACAGAAGTGTAGAACACATTGGTCGTGAGAATCCAGGACGGCGACATGGCCTGCGAGGCAGCGGGAAAGCGCCGCACCTTGTAGCTCTCGTCCACTAGGTGGCGTATCGCATACATAGTCAGCGGTGGACTGATGTGTATGAAACAAGATGTGATCTTGTCGAGGGAGTGGATGACTAGCGAGTTGCGCCATGTGATGACTGCAAAAGATAACGTCCCAAAGGAAAAAGCAAAGCAGGTCTGGTACAGGTGTACCGACTGCGGCAACACCCATATGTAGATCAGGCACAGCCCGTTCACAAAGTAGCAGAGGTCCGCCAGAAAGTAGTGGTTGTTGGTCTTGTAATACGTGTAAAACCGCCCGAACATCAACACCGTCAGCGTCAGCGTGTAGTACACGTGGAAGTACTCCGGGAGCTTCCCGAGCATGAACCCAATTGCAAAGATGTTGCCCAGCGTGAACGTGTAGAATGCCTTGTCGAGCGCAGAGCTGTTGTGGAAGAAGATCGACTGCAGCGGCTTGTCCATCGCCAGGATCTTCTGCAGCGTCTTGCGCTTAAACGCCTCCAGCTGAGGCGTCAGGTCTCCCCGCGATCTCTTAAACCGGTGTCGGAAGTGCAGCCGCGAGTCCCGCCCCGGAGCCTTCTTCTTCTCGTTCGATGGACGTCTGTACGCATGAACCTGCGACGCTATTGGATCCAGCAGTTCCACGAAGTTGCTCAGCGCGCCGGACCACGACCCCATGGCCCCACGCTGCATGTCAGTACCGGCTACCAGCATTACCAAACGCTCCGACTCTACGCCAGTGGCGCAAAGGATGCACTCTTCTCCTTGCTCATGCTCGAGATTAACGAAACCAAGGGGTCCGCTATGGTGTATGGGTGCTTACCAAACAACAATATCGAGATTAAAACAGTACATGTAACTATACAGTTCAACTAGATGCCAGTCGCTTAGGCCAAGGTGGTCAAGATGTCAGAGTCACCGGCGTCCAAAACGGTCACAACACCGACTCTGAACAACTTACCGACAGCAGTACCCAACTCGTTGTTGCCGCCCTGGAAGTAGTACACCTTGGTCTTGGACAACATGGCGTAGTACTCCAACTCGGACTTTCTCAAGACTGGAGTGTTGGCGGCGATGATGATCAACTTAGCCTTGCCCTGTCTCAAAGCCTTGATGGTGGACTTGTAACCCAAGGTGTACTTACCGGACTTGATAACAAGGGCAAGCTTTTGGTTGATGTTCTCTTGGTTCTTAACTGGGGCCTGCAACGGTGTTAGTAGCTTGTCGGGAGGGCGCGCGGAAGCCACGCATGGTTATGCGATACTGACCATCTCTGTGTACTCGTTGGTTGTGCAAACACTCCGGTCGTGATGTCTGCGTGTGTGATCTTGTAATGCGCAGACATGGCACTGAAGAAAATGGACGATGGCATGCGTTGCGCCGGGCTGCGTGCGAGTAGCTTCGCCGGGTACCATCGTGTGACTGTTGTTGTGCGATCATTTCTGTGTAACACCCATACAACCCGTGATAAAGTTGACAATTTTCGCCGTCCGCCTGCGGCGCCAGGCGGAGGCGCTCGCGGGCTAGGCGGAGCGGGCGGCGGGGCCAGGCTGCGCGCGGGGGGCGCGCAGGCGGGCTCTGCGTAGCGCGCAGTGGGACGACCAGGCAGAGGCGGACGGGCACGACGCCCGCCGCTTCGGACGGACCGCGCCGTTCTGCAAACTAATGTCGACCACACCAGTAAAAAGAATGGGCGCTATTAGCTTAGTGCAGTTCAAAGAAGCCAACCCAGTAACTAAAAGGTATGCTCAAGAGACGACACACAGGCCGTGAGACTTTGATTGCGCGGGGCACGGAACGCCAGGCCGGGCTTGGAGGAGGTTCTGCGGGACAGATGCTGAGCTAGACGCTTGGATGCACGCTAGGACGGCGTGGGCGCACGGCGTGGAGGCGCAGAGCACTTGAGCGCAATCGAGGTCTGCGGCGGAGCGAGGACAAGTACTAACACAGACGCAGTAAGCAATGAAGGTCGAAATTGACTCCTTTTCTGGTGCTAAGATCTACCCAGGCAGAGGTACCTTGTTTGTCAGAGGCGACTCCAAGGTCTTCAGATTCCACTCTTCCAAGTCTGCTTCTTTGTTCCACCAAAGAAAGAACCCAAGAAGAATCGCCTGGACCGTCTTGTACAGAAGACACCACAAGAAGGGTATCACCGAGGAGGTTGCCAAGAAGAGATCCAGAAAGACCGTGAAGGCTCAAAGAGCGGTTGTCGGTGCTTCTTTGGAGTTGATCAAGGAGAGAAGATCCTTGAAGCCAGAGATCAGAAAGGCCAAGAGAGACGAGAAGGCCAAGGCTGACAAGGAGAAGAAGAAGGCTGACAAGGCTGCCAGAAAGGCTGACAAGGCCAAGTCTGCTTCCACTCAGGCTGCCAAGATCTCCAAGCAGCAAGCCAAGGGTGCCTTCCAGAAGGTCGCTGCTACTTCTCGTTAAGAAGTAGGTCGGGATAGGGTATAATTAACTATAAATATCTTTTATTACCATGCAACAATTGTTTCCTTCTGTATACTTTCCTAATACAATGATTAGCAGAATACCTGGCGCTGGGATGCAGCTTAGGGCGGGCTCCTGAGCTGCGCTTCCGATGGATTAGTTGATCGGTCTTCACTTTGTGATTGCCGAAACTGGAAATTACATGTATCTTCAAACAGGCTTCGAGACGTTTAACCGCCTGCGACAGACAGAAAACAGCGATCGGCATCCAGCCGGGGTCCCATATCTTGGTGTCCGTGCAGCGTACCTGGAAATATGAGCATCTAATATGATCTTGAAACTTGTCTCAACTTCAAGCTCGTAGGCCGCGCCTCGTGAAGTATATAAGATGCACTATGGTGAACTCTGAGTAGACATATACTGCAGCTGGCAAGTAATTCTGAATAAAGACTTCTATTACCGTCAACTATGAATGTTCTCCTGTTTGTACTCTTCCTGGGCGCCTCGGCGCAGGCGCTCTCATCGCGTGCGCCACGGCACACATTGGAAACCACGGCCTTTACTACGAAGACAAGCACCACTATGTTGGATGGTCAAATGATAGTGGCAGTGACGCCCATGTACAGATCCATTATATATGTGGAGAACTGCTCTGGGACTGAACGTTCCACGCCCCCATCGAGGTTTACTACATTGGCACCCAAGGTTTCATCTCATGCCGAAACACCTTGTCTAGAGGTCTGTAGTGCCAGTTCTAAGGTTTCCAACATTAGTTTGCAGATTCCTACTGTCTCCTCACATGTCCCGGTAACCATTTCGCACGTCCCGATCGCCTCCTCACACGTCCCGGCCACCAGCTCGCATGTTGCTACTATTTCTTCATACAGCCCCGAAACTATCTCGCACGTCGCTACAGCCTCTTCACAGCTTGGAACCGTACCCTCCAACGTTTTCACGACTTCGTCATATTCCCTCCACACCTCTTCGCGTATCCTCAGCACTTTCTCACACGTCCACTGTACCTCCTCGCACATCCACACTGCAGCCTCACATGCACTCAGCACATCCCCACACACTACCAGTCTATCTTCTGTTGCCCCAGCTACATCTTCGCGCGTTTCCTCCTCTTCATTGCAGGACTTGCAGGACACAACTACTACCTTGCTAGTCCATTGTACCTCCTCACACGTTGCTAGCTCGGCTTCGCCTGCGTTGAGTAAGTCTGATCCCCCTACAATTTCAACCATCACGGTGTGGTAATGCGCCTAGGAATAGCCACATATTTTCCGCTCAGATATTTATGAGTGTTAGTGAGACTGTCGCTTGATATGTTAGTACAGCGAAGCGTAAATCCCACGCTCGCACGTCCAAATACTTGAATGTCTGTTTATACCTCTAAATGTATGGTACGTGCAGGGATACTCCTCTGACCTCTATAAATCATCATATCCAAAGGCGCGTGGGGCACCGAATGAACGTAGGCGTACCTATCCCATCTTGTATATGCACTGACTCGACCGGGCGTCTCTTATCTAATTTATGACTATAAGTATTCTAAAAGCTGTTTATTTGTACCCCGAGTGTAAAAAAAATGCACCATTCACCTCGAAGTCTCTTCCGAAGTTCCTCAACCATAACCACTAGACAATTCAAGGTCATCGCCAATATGCTCAGGAATGGGACCAGACTTTGTGGCAGGTTAATGCCGCCTTCATACTTCCCACGCGTGGGACGTACGAACTTATTTTGCAACTTCCGCAGAGGCTTCGCTAGCGGCGAGGCAACCGCGCCCAAGAAAAAGGGACTCAAGGCATTGATGCAGACCTACGGATGGTCGGCGTTGGCAGTCTATATGGCTATATCTGCTGTAGACCTGCCATTATGCTACTTTGGCGTGCACTCTCTAGGCGAAAAGACTATCAAGGTATACATGAACCGGCTAAAGAACATCTTTGATTGCGGAAAGGAGGAGCACCTTCTAATATCCGAAATTGAAATCCTACAGGAAGAAAGACAGAGGATAAAGGAACATGCATCAGGAGAAAGCATATGGCGACAGCTAATGAACAGCAACTTCTTGACCGAATTTTTGATCGCGTACGGAATTCACAAGTCGCTTGTGTTCGTTCGGGTCCCGCTTACTGCTGCGGCTACACCTGCAATAGTAAAAATTCTACAGCATTGGGGGTTCAATATTGGTAAATTGAAGAAGGTGGCCACGAAGGTGGACAAGTAGGCTGCGCAGTCAGTCCTCACCAACTGCTGTTTTCGATCGGCGACGATTATAGGACTACTACGTATCTAACCTATAGAGTATCATGTAAATATATTGTAATTGTCTCTTCTATGCCATGAATTCAAAGTCATGGACGCATTTAGAGATGTGGGCGTACCGTTCGGCCTTATCGTGGCTTAATAGGGGTTCGAATAGAGCTCCAAAAAAGAACCACGCATTATCGTAATCTGAAAAAATAATTCGACAATGTTGCCATTGCCTGTTGTGAAGCCCCTCCCGGGACTCGAACCCGGATCACATCCACCGGAAAAATGTATGCTAACCATTACACTAAAGGGGCAGTTACCACTGAAAGTGATATTGATACTGCGCACCACAACACAACTGTTCAATCACGTGAATCGTTCATGGAGGATCTGGGACCGCGCGAATCAACTGGCGCAGTTTTCTCTGCCACATCTACACAATTTACCATTCAGATGCTGTATATAGAACACTGCTGGTTATAGACTAGTAACCTGTGGCAGTAACCTGTGGCAGCACCAGCAGGGACGCCCACCGGAGACGCCCACCAGCGGAGGCTAGCGGATCGGCGTAAGAGGTTCGAATCCGAGCTCTTCCTGTAAAAGAAAAATGTGTTAGTATACTTTCCTCTGCAGAGCCATTATCATACATACAAGATACTCGGCTTTAGCTGCTTCTCCCGTAATATTTTGCGTACTCAGCAACAGCGCTACAGCCTCCTGCATAAACTTTTTTCTTTTCTTGATGGCTTTCTCCAGCACCTTGTTCTGGTTAACCAAATTAGTAGTCACCTCTGCATTCTGCGGGTTCCAACCCTGCTCCAGCGTTTGTAGTTTAGTTTGAACTTCCTCAATTTCCACTTTTCTTTGGTTAATCTGCTCAATAAGTTCGGTATTTGTAGGGTCTTTAGTCAGCTGATTTAACTGAGTTTGCCATTCGTTAATATCTGAATTTAAGGCGTTGCACTCTTCCCTCAGTTGCTCAATAGCCTCAATAGTAATGTCCTCTTGATTGACATTAGGTGGAAGTTGGAGTTCCTGTTCTTTACAGCAGTAGATGGCAGCCTTACCAAATAACTTACAGATAATACGGTCCTGCGATGCCAGCGATTCCAGTGCTTTTGTAGCGTTCGTTTTCGTCACTCTATTGTGTAGGTTCTGTACGATATCATTCACACCAAATGGTCGATATTGCTCAATAAGGTAGCGCTCAATCAGGTCCTCCGCTGTTGTGATGAGGCCAACGTTAGTTTTGGTTCAATATACCCAATAGACACGAAACATACCCTCTCTCCCCTTCAGTTGCGATGTCTTGTCTAGCTTCTTTGGAGGCATACTACTTCAGCACTGCTTGAATGTTTGGTCAAGCTAAGTCTTGTTTGCCACCAGAGGTTAGTTCATGTCTCCAATGTCGGCGGCTATTTTCAGTAGGACGTGATAAAATCACGGCAAAAATATGCGCAAGCCCGGAATCGAACCGGGGGCCCATCGATGGCAACGATGGATTTTACCACTAAACCACTTGCGCTTCAGATGAGGTCTGGAGATGATCGCACGCTACATTATCTATGGAAAGATAAGATTGAGGTACAGGCGCACTTGGGAGCAGTAAGAAACGGGGGGCATCTAAGATCTATATAACGAACACACTGATATGGTTCCAGGTATGATAATATATAGTATTAACTATTAAAAGTTACAGCATTTCATTATAGCATTAATTATAGCATTTAATTATCTGAATTACGTACTAAGATCGAAAAGACAGAAAGGTGGTAAAGGCTTACCGCAGGGTATCATAAAAAAGCTTTCTGTACGTGGGATTCTATAGCGACACGATCACGAGGAAGGCAGTTAACAAAGCAGTAATAGTTTGCACGTTTAGGTAGAAGAGAGGAGCTCTAAATCCGAAAGAGCTAGACGCAGAACCAACACTTGGTATATATGTCGCAATGGACACATTGATCAGACTGGCAGACTGGCTTGTATGGTTGAAGTATGGTGGATATAACGGGGTGGTTTCAGATGCACTAGAAGTGGTAAAGCTAGTCACCGCTGTACTGTTAAAGTAGATTGGTCCTGTGTTGTGGGTCTGAGTAGTGTAGCCAGTCGTAGTCACACTTGAACTTGGACCGACTATAGGCGTTCCACGTCCTTGAGGCCATTGTGTACTGGGGACATACGTACTAGGAGCCCCTGGAATGGTGCTGTCTGAACTGCGCTTCGTTGTCAGGTCATGCGAGGCAAGTGACGAGCCAGCGTGGGACGCTTCCGTACGCGGTGTATCAGAAGAGACAGAACATACAGTTCCTTGCGATTCGGTAGGAACAGGCAATACGGTCGCTGAAGTTGCGGGTGTAGCTTGGAATTGGTAACTACCAGTGGGCTGCTGATATCCTTCTCCACTGCAGACAGCAATATCAACTGTGGTGCCAACGGTGACCAAACTGGTCGTAACAGCCGTGATCGTGCTATATTGAGTGGATAAGCTGACAGTGTCGTATTCAACCAAATCACGGAGCGAAACATACTGAGTTGTCTTATGTTCAACGTGGACCAATGTTGCAATGGAGGTTGTCAAGTAATCTACGCACTGTTTCTCGCATCCCACCAGGATGATCTCGGTAGCTGGGTATAGTGGCCTGGTAATAACTACAGGATCAACCGAGGTGATAGCGGTGTTCACTACCGTTTCCTGTGCGGGTACGACGGTGGTATACTCGGCAAGCTCCGTTTTAGTGCTGGTTGCAGTGGTAACAATCCAACATGGCTCATAAATTACCACCGTGACAGGGTCTGTGGAGTTCCAGTAGCGACCAGAAGGAGGCAATGTTGTTGTACTCAAAGGCCGCTTTGTGATTGTCGTCAAATATTCCTGCTCGAGAACGGAGGTAGCTGTCAAAACCTTCGTGTAGCTAGGATGGGCCTCTTCAGTAACCAAAGATTTAACAATTGAGCCGCCAAGTGTCTCTGTAGTATACTGTATGGCTCCCAGAACTACCGTTGAAGAAAGCGGTTGCGCAGTTGTCTTCTTGATGTACACGTCGTGTGTGTAGTATTCCGTACGTTCGATAGTGGAGGTTATGGTCTGAGTAACGTAGTCCTTAATGGTACGTGTCGAGAGGACAGCACTTGTTGCGATTGGTACGACTTCCAACTTTTCCACTGTGAGAGTAGACAGAACTGGGCGTGTAGTCGAACAAGGATACGCACTCACAGAGACCGAAGGGGCCGCTGTAGGTTGCGCAGTGGGCCTTGGGCCCCAAGGTCCGAACCAGGTACTAACCGGGTACACCACAGAACTCACAGATGTGACAGAAATAACCTGAGGTTGTCCACCAGAAACAGTCGTGTAGACATCCACAAAGCTGGTCAGCTGCGTGGTATAGATCACGGATGTGCGAACCAATCCCTCTAGTGTGGTACGGCTGAACGTAGATGTAGACGCAGCCGCCGAGGTCTCCACAGAAGGACCCGCTCCACTGGTTGCCGGTGGTGGCTGTGGAACAGCTGAAGAGGGCGGCAGCACAGCTGGGGCGCTGGTGCTCGTCGTCTCGGGCACCGGTGGCTCTGAAGCAGGCTTTGTAGTGCTCAGCTCTTGCGAGACACTGCTAAGGGTAGACGTAGTGGACGTGCTAGAGGTCGTGGAAATAGCCGCCGAGGTGCCTGGTTCAGAGGTCGTGGAACTAGCCGCGGAGGTACCTGCACTAGAAGTCGTGGAGGAAATCTCAGCGACAGACGTACTGGAAATGGTAGCCGTCGCAGTGCTCGTCGACGACGACGAAGACAGCGTGCTCGTAGTGCTTGCCGGTTCCGCAGTTGTCGGTGCGCTCGGCTGCACCGCAGTGTCGGTTACAAGAGTGCCCTGCAGCTCCGAGGCTGTCGTGATGATGGAGCCCCCGAAGTCAGAGTTTGTCTGTTGATGTCAGTATTCAGCTTCCGATCCGATTTTCGCATGTACTTACTTTCGAAATGAACGGCGGCGCGTCGTCGTCGCTTGCCGCCGAAGTCACCAGCACCACCGGCCTCGTGCTAGGCGGAGACACTTCCACGCTCGAAAGCGCAGCTGTGCTAGGCGCCTGGCTCGAGGTGATCGGCACCGCCGCAGGCGTACCGGAATCTGTCGTCTCTGCCGCAGCTGTGGGGACAAAGGCGGAACCGCTGACCGACAGCGTCACCAGCGCGTCCCCTGAAGTCGTCACAACCACCACTGTTCCCTGCAGGCTGGCTTCCGTCGAGATGATTGAGCCGCCGAAGTCCGAATTCGTCTTCGGAATGAACGCCGGAGGCTCGTCATCGCCAGCCTCGCTTTGGGCAACCACCTGCCCCACCTTTACAGTCAGATAACACAGAACCGGGATCCACCGCATGCTCTCTCGCCCCCCTGAGCCACTCCGTTGGCCCGCTGGACCACCTCTTATATACACCCCTACGCCACTGTGCGCCACCCGGATGTCCCGATATCCGTCAGCCCTCCCAACAGCGTCGCTTTTGTGTCACACCAATAGATCCGCGACGGACAGCGTCGCCCGCAGCCTCCAGCAATAAGCCACAGCACGCCCACCCACTCTATTAGCGGCTACCCTAGCCAACCATGTCAACCGGAAACACGGTGGGCATTACCCATGTCGAGCACCCCATGTACAGCAGCAACCGCGACTCCGCCGCTGCTGGCGCGCTCTGGCGCTACACGGTCCGCTTCCTGCTGCGCAAGTACAAGAACTCCGTGTGCCGCGTGCAGCTCATTGTCACGTCCTTCAACTTCAGTGATCTCCGTCTGGCGTGGCTGCTCTACCCTCTGCAGGTATGACTCCTCTCCGCGTACCCTCCCCGGCCGCTACTAACTCCTTCAGGGCCTCAACGTGTTTTTCGCGCGGCGCCGCTACCTCGCCATAGCCGCCGAGAACTACGCGTGGTACGGTCTCTACTTCGCGCTGGCCGCGCTGCTCTACTTCGTGTTCGTGTGGCCGGCCGTGTTCTTCCTGTGCAGCCTACTGTTCGGCCCCGGCGTCGTGCTGTTCGGCCTGGTCCACGCGGCGCTGCACGTCAACCTCTGGACCATGCAATGGCTGCGCGGGAGCTGCCGCTCCACGCGCCGCCGCCTGGCGGTTCGCATGAGCCGCGTAGAGGACTTCCCTCCGCTGATGTATCCGGTGTCCAGTGATCAATATGTGGACACACTGCACCCATCTAACGTTCGCCACGTGGGCTTTTGGGTCAATGACCTGCCGTGGATGGCCGCTAAGAGCCTACTATTGGCGGTCTGGGCCCTGTTCAAGTGCCTGCTGTCCCTGGTCCCCATCGTGGGCCTGTTCGCAGTAGCCGCCCTGGAGGCCCCTACCACCGGCTGGCAATACTGCGACGCGCTACGCCCGGGCATCGGCTTCTACGAGGACTACGCGCGGTACCTTCTACTGGGTCTGGGGTGTACCGCGCTGGACATGATCCCGGTTCTTTCCGGCCTGACCTTCACCACCAATACGATTGCCTGCGGGATCATGATGAAGGACGAGTATTAGGTAATATACATAGATCCGTACCGCACGGAAGGAGTTTTTCCGACTCCGATCGCTGCGACATGCGGGCATCGTCGAGCACGATCCGGAAAAATTTTCGGGTTAACTAGAAAAAAAGCAACTTCGGAACTAGCGATGCAATGGCTTCCCCAGGGAAGAAAGTGCCATCCGGTGAATGGTGCAGAAGGACAGCAGGAGATCTGTAACACGAGGGTGGTGTGCACGAAGCGCGAGAACGCGACAGGATGCACAAACCTACAGACAAGAAGCGCAGCACGCCGTATAGCGGGCCCGATGCGCCAAGGCCGTATGTGTGCCCGATATGCGCGAGGGCCTTCCACAGGCTGGAGCACCAGACCAGACATATCCGAACACACACCGGCGAGAAGCCGCATGCGTGCGACTTCGCGGGGTGCGGCAAGCGGTTCAGCAGGCAGGACGAGCTGACACGGCACCGGCGGATCCACGAGAGCGACAGGCCGAAAGGCAAGCGGGGACGGCGGAAAGCGCACAGCGACGAGGGCGGCGCGCGGGCGCCGGTGTTTGTGGTGGGCGAGGAGGAGGCGCGAGCAGAGTCGGCGAGCGGCAGCACGAGCCCGGTGTGGGACGTGCCGGGGCCGGTGGAGCTGCCGCCGCTGGGGCAGTCCAAGTCGACGTCGTCGATACAGCAGCTGCGGGTGGCTGCGAAGAGCCCGCCGCCGCGGGTGAAGCTCAACGCGCTGTCGTCGCTGCAGCGCATGACGCCGCTGAAGACGCAGCCGCGGGCGCCCGCGGGCGGCCCGCAGGTGACATTTTATCTGGACGGCCCGCAGTCAGGGGCATTGCCGTCGGCGCCCGTCGCGGCCGCACAGCCTGCGCCGGAGCAAGTCGCAGCGCCCTTGCTGCCGCTTGCCCGCCCGCAGTCGCTGATGCAGCTCTCGCAGCTGCTGCCGCAGGGCTCCTTCACCAACGTCGCGAAGCACTTCGACGGCCCCGCCTCTAACCCGATCTCGCGCTCGTCGTCGAACACCAGCATTTCGGCGCTCACGCTCGGCGACTACGACGAGTACTCGCGCGTCCGCAAGAAATCGCGCACGGGCACCCCGTCCCGCCGCAACAGCTCCTCCACGCTGCCAGACCTCCGTCCGCACCTGCACGGCTCCGCCGCCGACTTTTCATCCGAGCTGCAGCGTAGGCTGCGGCTCCATGTCGACGCCACACATGCGGCAGACCACGCGCCCGACCAGTACTGCAAATATGTGGACAGCGCTGGTCCCCTTGCCACACCCCACAAGTCCCTCAAAAACAGTCCTCTTCAGAGTCCGCCCTCCGGCGCCCACCAGTACGACTCCGTTGTGCTGCCGCCATTGAGGAGCCTGCCGTTGCCGTTTCTGGATTATACCCACCCCGGACATCCTGCTCCGAGTGCCCGCTAGCCTTTCTGTGCACGTTTGCGGCCATTGGGCCGCTCAGCCCTAGTTACACCTGGAAACTTGCATGTGCCCTTTTGGCGGGCGTATCGTATGATGTCCGCTTTGTGGTGCCGTGGCTGACGCTCTCCATGCCCATCGACGCATACCCAACGTCTGTTTCCCGTGCGTACGCGCCCATTAAAGGAATCCAAAAAAACTTCCATTGGCAATGCGCCGCGTTGGCGTCGTCTCCATAGGAATTAGGTGGAAAAAGATGGACAGAAATAGAACGCAATAGTATCCTATGCTGAGCACAGAGACGTAAATGTGTCGTTTTTGATCGATCCCGGAAGAATTTTTTCCAATGTGGTTTTTGTCTGGTGGCACTGAGGGCAAGAATTTTTTTTGTATATGGGCATGCGGGATAGGCTTTGCATGCCACGCAGGCGATGCGTAGGTGAAATATTTGGTTTTAGATATAAGCCAGAGGGTGCGGCGAGCAGAGTTTATAGCATAGACGCAGTTTGGGGCTGGAAAGGAAATACAGGATAGATACAAGGGAAGATGTCAGCTTTCAACGACTATTGCATCATTTGCGAAGAACTAATACAAAGTGCGGCCTCGGGCCAGGACAAACTATACTGCTCGGAAGCGTGCCGGAGTCGAGATGCCAGGGTCTATATAGAAGCACGGGAACCCAGCGGGACAGGGGCGCTGCTCTGCACGCCCACGCTTAGCGGGGAAGAGCAGCCACGCGCGGAGCTGGAAGAAGACGACTGCGATGAGGAGGACCACGAGAGCTACTTCTCGGACGTGGAGATGGAGAAATACACGACCAACCTTTCGAGCCTCTCGACAGAGCACGCGGGTCCAACCAAGCCGGTTCCCTGGGAATGGACGCCGCGCACCTTTGGACAGGGTGCCGCAAAACCGGCCTACGATGTCCAGCTCACGGACCATACGGCGGAGGACAACTACCAGCTTTGGCTCAGCTGCAAGATGCGGGGATAGGTGCGTTGGAACGACGCTTTCTGTATTACTATAACGATGGGATAATTTTTCAGGTGTGGCGCGATTGTATGCGTGTTTGTCTGGCTTTTCGTTTGTCGACAGCACCCCACAATTATATGCGAGATGACGTTGCAAGGACGACGAATTACCACAGAACACATGTGTGTAACTGAATAATAACCATATATCTAATGAATTAGTTGACGCCCAACCGATAAGAAATTGGTAACATAATGGAAGGTACCAGAACTGTAATGTACTTCAACTACGAGGGAGGGGTTGCGTTGGAAATGGGTCATGAAACCGGATTTAGTCTACCTGGGTTTCGTAGAGCGGCCAAGAAATGAGATTTTTTCATCACTGCCCGCAGTATAGACCATACGTCCAGGATGTTGCCCCCAACGAGATTGGCATCATCCTTTCTGCCTGACCTGCTCCTTGAGAAAATCTCGGCACGCAAACCGGCCATGATTTACCTCCATTTGTATGACATTCTTGCGAGAATGTCGCCACTAAGTTCGGCTTGGTCACCGATGACCTGGGCAGATGAGGGCTCCTCAAGCGCCAGTGGCGGTGGGGAACTAAAAAAAAATCCTTGCTGTATTTAAAACAACTTAGAATCCACGAATAGAGGCTATGTACCTAAGCAGCACTCTAAGTGCCACCGTTACCTTAACGTATCTACCTGATGTTTGTCAAGCGGGTGGTGTTCAGGTGGATGCGGATGTCCATGTCATCTGCATCTTCCTCAATGCGTTTTATCCGAGACTGCTGCGAATCTATCTCCTGACCGGCTGCGATGGCAAGCCTTTTGAGTCTGCCGCTGACTTGACCGATCTTGTCTAGGTTGCGGTCTATTTCGAATTCCATCTCATCATCTTCTTCATCATTCTCGAACTGATATTTTTTGGCACGCTGCAATGCTTGCTCTCTTTGGTAGCGTTCACGAACGGACCTTTCATCGTTTAAAGCATTCTCAATCCGGTTAGTAGAGCTCAACAGCTGCGTAGTGGTCTGCTCCTGTTCCATTTTATCCTGTATGCGTTGGTTTTTAATGCGCTCCTCAGCTTCCCTTACCTTACGCTTACTTGTGAAAGGGTTGCCTACATGAACCGCCAAAATATTACGATTCAAGCGCTTTAGCTCTGCGACCTTATCCTCAGCCACCCTGTTCTGGACTTTCATTAGGTTCAAGTTGCGCTCGACATTGTTGAGTTTCTCGCTCTGGTGGCCTAGCATACCCAACGAATTCGTCCCCGCCAACTCAGCATCCTGCGCCATTTTGAGCGTATTCCTTGTCGATGCAACAGAGCTCTGCTTGGTAAAGCGGATCTGCTGCTTGATTTCGTCAACTTCGTCGTCCTCCTCCTGCTGTTGCTTCATCTCCTGTTCGCGCTGGAGCTCTTCAAATGTTTGAAACCCTCTGCGGGGGGCTTGGCTCTGGCCTTGGAATCCCTCGTTACCCTCATGGATAGAGTTATTTAAATCATCTTCTTCGTTGCTTGGTTCAATGACGGCGTTCAAATCATCGGCATCAACAGAGGGTTCCCGCCTCTCGACGGCTGCCTGTGGCCTTGGTGGCGCGGGAGCAGGCGTAGACATTGGACCGCTCGCGACCCCCCCTTCACTTTTGCCATATGGATCCTGAGCCATCGAGGCATATGGATTAGCAGCCTTCCCAGCAGCTGGCGCGTACATGGTGGCATTCATGTTCTGTTGGTACGGATTCCGGCCCGTGCCCGCACCGGCGGAGGAACCACCATATGGATTACCTGGTGCCCCTTGGGAAACTGCCGGACTATTGTACGAGGCGCTCGAGGCATAACGTGGAGCAGCCTGGCGTGCGGGTGCTCGACGAGAGTACGGCTGCGCAGTTGCGTATGGGTCCGTCGCAGCCGCAGTTCCGTTTGTGTAGGGGTTGTAGTTGTCGTTCACAGCATATGGGTCACGCTGCTGTGGCTGACCAGCTCGGGCAGTGTTCTTGATTTCGCTGGTATCGGTTGCCGCCCTATTGAGCGACTCTAGCTCATCTCTGTCTGCGCCCGGTCCATGCTTAGTATACTGTTCGTACCCAGCTGGCGCATACACACGGTCTTGTGAATTATCAGCTGCAAACTTGCCATATGCCGCAAACTTCTCCTTTCTGAAGGAGTTTGGGTTTTTGGTAGCGATCCCCTCTTCCGTCAGTAATTCCCTGTTCCTTTCAGGTGTGTCTTCCTCAGGTGGTCTGATTCCAAAGAACTTCTTGAAGCCCATGCTGCGGTATTTGTTTCCCGGTCACTTAGAATTATGCAGACTATAGATGCTAACAAAATACCAGCGATATTCAGAGTTCGGATAGGCTTTTGTTCACTTTCTCAACAGTGATGTGGTCAATCTACGACAGGTATTAGATGGCTTTGCCAACTTTCCCTAAAGCTGACGTCTGCAATGATCGAGCGACAGAACGGTCACATGACCACAAATAGTCGTCGGGCCTAGACATATTCCAGCAGTTATCCGTTAGATGGGTCTATATACTCCTTGATAGTACTCTACATACCACGGAAGACATTTTTGCTTGCTCTTCTTCTTCCTTCCATGCGAGGACGGCTTCTACCGTTCTTTGCGTCACTGTGGGTGTCAGCGTCGTCCGCGAATTCGACACGCTTCTTCTTCTCCTTCTTCTTTGGAACGAAGGTCAACTCAGCTTCACCACGATTGTTACGGCGCAATATGGTATCCGAGGAATTGCCAGCTTCCTGCTGCCGCATCTGCTGGAGCTGTGCATCAAACGTGGTTTCCCGGGCAGCGCTGGAATGCTCTTCTGCGGTGCCCACGCTGAGCTGGTTGAGAAACTTGGCCTCTTCTTGCTTCTGCTTGCGCCTACGCTGTAGGGTGGCAACCTGCTTAGCCACCTTCTTACGTGTAGCATCATCAGGTTCTTCTCCGGAGTCCGAGTCTTCGCTATCGGAGCTCTCCTCGGAGTCCGAATCGTGGCCATCGCGCATTGCGATACGCTCCTCGTCAGATTCTTCGGCTGCGGTGAGCGCTCTGATACGCTTGGCAGCACCTGCATCTGTTTCTCTAGCAGACTTGACAGGGTTCAGTTGCTTGTAATCATAGTCATCTTCGTCGACCAAGAAGTCCTCATCTTCGAACATTTCCTTGAAACGCTCATCCTCCAGGATCTTCTCTGCGGCCTGGCCACCACGCTTCTCTGCCAGCTTATCAACAAGACCCTTGTTGACCTTAACCTTGGCCTTTGTGATGGCGCCTGACGTTCTGATCCGAGACTCACGCTCTTTCTCGATTCTCCGTCTGATTTCACGCTCGCGCTCGTCTCTGTATGTGTTTGGATTGGCAATTAGACAAACCTTATCGTACAGCTCCGTATTAATGAAATAACCATGCATATATGCCCGTAACACTTTCGAGCCAATAAGATGCGTCAGATTCAATTTTCTGACATCCTCCTTTGTAATGAATCTGTAATTAGAGTAGACGGTGTCGCTAGGCTTCTCCTCAAGTTCTTCGGTGATCGAATCCAAGAAAGAGCACCATTTTGGTGCTGGCCCTAGCGCAGGGATATAATATGTATGCATAGGGATCCCTTCATTGGCTGTGAAAAAGAGACCGGTACCCGGAACGTGCTCTATATCATTGATATCAACATTTGGTTCCATGGATGTGTAAGGTGCGCCGGTATTTCTGTCCCATATTTTCGCAATACGTTTATCGCACGTCAATATCTTGTTAGCGTCATTGTCTGATCCAACGTTGTCCAGCCAAATAATGTTTTTGATTTCGAAGCCATAGCCCTGGTCTTTGACCGTCAAAGGATCTGACATACGGAGATCATACAGATAGGTGTAGCCACTGGAAGTACCGCATGCAAAGTTGAGTCCATCGCCTCTGAAACTGCTAGTAGTCACCTGAAATGGAGTAGAATCAAGCTGGTTCTCCAAGTGCAGGGAAGTGACGCGGGTACGCGCACGAGGATCCCAAAATTCGACCACGTTGCTTTCCATACTGACGGATAACAGTCCATTTGTATCAGATATGCTCACGTGGTTCACTCCCTCACCCTCAAGCCTAAATGGGTTCAGAAAGCGCCCCTGCTCGAGGTTCAGCCGGTAAAGCTCATCGCCGGAGGCGCCGACGTACAGGTCACAGTTGGCCTTGTTGTAGCATAAGCTCCGTCCGAACTTCGGAATCCGCGTCGTGTAGTGAAGCCCACCCTTGTTCTGAAATTGTATGCTCCGATCGTTCTGCAGGTGCACACTCTTGGTCCAGTCATCTGACAGGATCACGAAGTCCACGTTTTCGGCATCCGTATGCCTCTCGAACTTCATCGACAGGTTTGCAAAGTCATATACATGGATCTGCGGCTTATAAGTGCCAGTAGCCATCGCATACTGCCCATCGGGTGAAACTTTGATCTTGTTGGACGCTTCGCTGAACTCGAAATCTTGTATTAACTCAACTCTATTTTGCCATTCCAGGTCGTTCTTCAGAGACCGCTTGCGCTTCTTCGCTATCCAGTCCGGCAGAGATCTGGATACATTGGTGCCGGAAACTTGATATACAGAGATATCACTGGCAGATGTAGACTTTAACACCATGGGGTATATATATGTCAGGAGTTATGCACTACGGATATCTCATTCTGTCTATGCGATGAGCCCGATGCGTCTACCAGCAGCAGCGAAAATTTTGGTAAACGGTCCTCGTTTCTTTTATGCCAAAGTCATCATTAACGAAATATACTTTTAACATCCTCCATAAGCTATATGCTGTTTCAGTATGTATGGAGATGGTGAAGTTTAAGAGCTAGTACGGTACAGAGATTGTATCTTAAATGCTCATGCAGTAATAATACACGTTTCCAAGTCAACAGGTGTAAACTGGCATCGGGATAGCTGTTCTAAATGTGCTTCATTGAATGGTCTAAATATCGCGATAGCTAAGGGCGCATCTTAGTGTCTCAAGTGTTACATAGTGGTTTATATCTGCATCTTTTCAAACTCATCGACGTGTATGCTTTGCGACCTGCTATTGTTAACTGCCCTGTTGTGGCCACCCAAAATGTAGTTTTTACCACTGTTTACCAACTTGCCCGCGCCCGTGGATGTCATGAAAGAGGGGGATTGCTGCTGCTGCTGCCCGTAGGAGGAAGGACCTGTGGGAGTCCCAGTGGGAGGTTGCCATGTTCTCTGGTGTTGGGGAGTACCTGTTGCGTTCGAGGCTGTAGAGGAGCCGGTAGAGTTGCTTGTCGGCATAGAGGGGTAGCTACTATGCCTTGTCGGAGTTGGTCTGACAATCGTCTGCTGAGGCATATAGAACGAAGTCGAGGATGCGTAGGTTTCTGCGATTGGAGTGGGGAGCTGCGTCATGGCGGAATTTCCAGATCCAAAAAGCATGGGAGAGGGGAAAGATGCATACAGCGTGGACGGAGGCTGTGGAGGCAGGGCAACAGAGTTTGAAGGCGAATGCCGTGACGGAGTTGCCATGTTCATATTCTGCGGGATAAAAGAGGTGGCATTGGTATTGAATTTTGGTTTGTTCAATGTTGGGGTTTGCAAAGGGGTAGTGTCCACCATTAGGGTATCTGGGGGAGAACTGTGCATCGGTATGGACAGAGTAACGGCTGTGGACGACGATGCCGCGCTGTAAGTAGGCGGTTTATATTCCGGGATCAGCCGAAGAAGATCGCCATAGGTTTTGGAAACAACAGAGACTTCCGGCTGTTTTCTTTTGAACACCTGTGTGAAGAATAGTCCGTAAGTTTTGCTACCATCATTCCATAAACTGATATAGTCATTTAATGCTTGTGTTGTTAACTCATTTTGTAAGCATAGTTGCAGTATGTGATCACTATCACCATGGAAGAATAAATGATTTAGCAATAGAATGGATTTCTTTTGAATAGAGAGATCTTCGATGGAAACCATAGAGAGGAATTTTATCAAATGATACAATGCGGAACTGCCATGATTGTCGATCAACTGTTCCAAACACTTTAAAACATGGATAAAAAGTAACCTGCCATTAATATGGGGCAATTTTGGAGATACCAACTTTGGTGAGTCCGCTGGAGATTCCAGCAGTTGGTCCGAGAGCAACAAAGCTGTAACAAGAGGGATATAATAGAGTTCCATAAATTGTAAGCTAGTGTCATTTTCAATACCTTGAAAGGCTTCGTTCTCGTTACAATTTTCGACGTTGTTACTGCCGTAGTCCATAAAATGTAGCGAGCCCAGCTGCGACTCATGATAGAAAACTAGTAATGAACGGTTAATAGAGAGTAACAGTATAAGGGAGTCCAACAAATTTGTGATTATTTGCGAATAGTTTGTGATTATATTTGAGGGCAGATAGGTAGATGCGTAATCGAAGGCAAATAGCGACTTTGAAATCGGTGGTAACTGCGGTAGTAAACGATGAAAACTTGACGGAATAACGTGCTTGTCATAACGTTTGAACCAATTCGGGTCATTTTGTTGGTTCACACCTGCCTCAGTTACATTGCCAACGTTTATCAAAAAGCGCGCCACAACAAATAATAGCATGTTAATCAAAGCGGGTAAACTTTGTGTTGTACCGAGTTCTCCTAATTGTAAATGCAAATTTGTAATGTCGTCCGTCGAGTTGTCGCGTACAATCACATAAAATTGGGATAATGCGATTTTGAGGAGATTCATCAAATGCGGTTCTTGGAAAAAGTTCATCTCTGAATGGTCTAGTACCTCCATCAAAACTTGGAATTTAAACTTCGGATCGCTATGCAATAGTGTAAAGCTGTCGTTGCCGACACACTTAGTTAGAAAACCTAGTGCAAACTCCTTGAAGCTGGGCTGATTGATTTGAGAGTCCGAAAACCTTAGAAACCGGTTGGAAGTCATATATATGAAATAATTCCAGGAACTCATGTTTAGGGCGGCCAAATGGTGCCATTGGTCCACATCTTGGCATTTGAGCGCAATGATGAAATCCTGCACAGATTCGTCATGTATGCGGAGAAGAAACCTCTCTTGGACTATCCACTCCTGCAAACTGGTCGTAGTACCTACTTTCAGGTAGCTAGCCCAGAGTGGCAACCAGTGGTCTACCAGGACCCGCTCCAGTTGCAGATTCAAGTACGATAGAGACTTGTGGTCTAGAGTGTGGAAGTTCTCGAGGTACGAAATCACAGAATAAAATCCGAGCTTCTCTGTAGTGCGCGGGCTACCCGCCGCCGAACGGGCCAGCGCTTCGCGTAGGTAGTCGTCTTTGTTCCAAACTTGCACGAACTTCACCACCAGTGGCTGCAACGCGTTAATCACCGAGCAGTACGCAAACAGACACGCAAACAGATCCAGCGGCGCGAGATCCGGCCGGTCACGCAGCGCGGCAAGCACCGGACTGAGAATGTCGCGACGTTTTGCCGCCTCCACTACTGTCAGATCGAACCGATTGTTGACCGATTTCAGCACGTCCAGTAGGTTGAATGCGATATTGATCGTTGCCGCGTGATCCGCATCCGAGCCCGACAGCTTCTCGATTGCAAGAACGATTGAATCCACCACCGACTTGCGCAAGCACTCGTCTTCACCACTGTTGTTCGTCATTGGCGGCTGCTGCTGTTGTTCTTGCCTCCGCAAATTGTTTGGCCACTATGGCGAGTCAAAAAGGAGAAATCCAATCGGGTAGCTTGAAATCGCACGCACTATGGTCCTGCGGCGTAAACAATTATCGCAAACGCTTACTTCCACGTTGTGCAAACCTGTTTCGCCCAGACACCTGCAATCCACACGTTCGTAGTCTCAGACACAGATATTCTGCGGGCCGCTCTCTGATTCTTATGTGATGAGAGAGAAGAGGTTGTACGGGATCGTATTTCCTAATCCCATTTACCTCTTCAGCCTAATAAGCAAGGGTTATTTACGCGTTACGTGAAAATTTGCCACCTTCACGTGATTCAAAGGTTTCACGTGATATCCACGTGACCGATTCCGTAGGACGGGATATTATGACGGCTGATTACGTAGCATGAAGTTTTCCGTGATCGTAATTGTTCAAAGGAATAACTTATTACTATGTGTGATACTCGGGTTATCCTGCGGGCTACGGCAGTAAATACTGCTTGTTCTAACTCTTAGTTTATTGCCATCTACATATCTCAATCAGGATTTTTATCGTCCTTTACTACTCTTCAACCAGCCGCAGGAGTAACACGATCGCTTCTCGTAGTCGCTAATTCATGAGCCCGCACTAGGGCCATCCTCATCTTTGGCATTGGTTTCTCCAGAGGTCGTTGGTAGATAGTTCTACAGTATTACCCATTATTATATCCTCAGGGCGATTATATAAGGCTTCACTATCGTCGATATCGCTTACATGAGCGTCGTCTTTTTCTACGACACGGAATGTCGTATCATTGTAATCACGATATCCACTGACGTCCGATAATGGCTCGTTTCGCAGCGTTATCTCAGCACAAGATAGCGGGCCGCTGATACAACGGCAAACGAGGACCATATTAAAACGAGGGGACCACGTACGCCGAACAGCGCAGGTCTTTGCTCGAGCGATAGGTCGATGTCTATAGGCTACTTAGTTATCCGATCACGTGACTCATGTATTCACGGTGAAAAATTTTGCTTGTGAAGAGCAGTTTATAACGAAACGGGCGACTACAGCAACACCAAAGATCGTCCGTCACCGCCCCAGCAACCGCCTCACTTGCGCAATGGGCTTCAGATTCCCCGTAAAAACCAAGCTTCCTCCGGGCTTTATTAATGCGCGAGTGCTAAAAGATAGCTTCAAGAGGCAGCAGGCAGCAGAACATGAAGTAACGGTTAAGGCGTTGAAATACATTGCCAGAAACACGGCCCTACCTACAAGAGCGCGCATGGAGGCTCAACTGCAGCTGACGGTGATGCCAAACTACACACGCATGACGCAGGTCAGAAATAGGTGTATTGCGACCGGGCATGCCAGATCTGTTATCACCGATTTCCGGCTTTGCAGGACTCAGTTCAGAGAGAAAGCCAAAAACGGAGAGCTTCCTGGGGTGAAGAAGGGTGTATGGTGAACATCGCGTTCCACCTGCCGTTGCACACAGAAGCATGTCCTTTTCCGGCGCGTCGAACGAGTATTGCAGCTTTTAGTCCCATGAGAGCGCTGTAGTATAACGGCTACACAATCTATTAAGATATATAATGAAGCGAGGAGGGAACAAGATTGTGTAGAGTACATCTGTTGTGTAAAGGAATGAAAATAAACGACATTTTTGGGGATTACAAACGTAGGGATAGCTGGAGTTTCTTTATCGATAGGGCAGGCATGCTGTCGGGCAGAGACCTGCAGAAAACAGGCCGGCCAAAGCGTCCATAGTTCACAGTGCTGCAGATCGTTTTCGCTCCAGTAATATGCAGCTTGCGCGATGAAGCTTGACTGCAGCGGGTTACAGGGCCCCAGAGTAGCCTCGCCTAGCGCCAACAGCGCCCACCCATCACCAGTAAACAAAAAACATAAAGGAAGAAGTATTCAATTAACTATGTTAGTAGCTTCTCGTAGGCTACCTCCCTACAAGACGACACACTTTCTCTTCTTCTTCTTGTCAGACTTCGTCTTCGACTTGCCCTGTTTGCCCATCAAGGAAGCCCGCGTGGCCGCCTCAAACACCTCGCGCACACCGAAACCGGTCTTCGCAGAACACTCGATGTACTCTACCGCGCCGATTTGGTCCGCCACCTCCTGGGCCTGCGCCTGGGAGACGGGTTGCTGGCCCTGCTGTCTCAACTGCTCGATCACCTGCGGGTCGTTGCGCAAGTCCGCCTTGCACCCAACCAAGATAATCGGGACACCCTGGCAGAAATAGAGCACCTCACTGATCCACTTTTCCATCACGTTCTCCAACGAGTCCGGTAAGTCAATCGAGTAGCAGATCAACACCACGTTCGAGTCCGGGTACGACAACGGCCGTAGCCTGTCGTAGTCCTCCTGTCCAGCCGTATCCCAGAGCGCAAGCTCCACCCGTCTACCGTCTACCTCCACGTCCGCAACGTAGTTATCAAACACCGTAGGAACATACACCTGTGGGAACTTTCCCTTTGCAAACACAATCAAAAGACACGTCTTCCCACATGCACCATCGCCGACGATCACTAATTTTCTCCTGATACTGGGGTTATGCATTTGCTGAGACATCTCGATCTTATTATTATATTGCAGCGCAACGAGCTAGTAGTCCTCACTTGCTAACCTCCAGAGCTGGTTGTACTTTTAAACTATTTTGAGTGACTTGTTCAATGTTGAAAACCACCAAAAAACACAAATTTGAAAACCACAGTAAAACCCGCGATCCATTCCACAACAAACCCTCATAAACCGTCCCACGGCACCGACAGCTGGCTGAAACTGCGCGTCGCCTTTCATGGCATGGCCTGAACAGTGGCGCGGCGCAGCTAGCATCCTGCATGCCCATGCACGGCCTATTGTGCCCGAACGCCGCAGGTTGGCATGACGATTCCTTGTTGTCACGTGATATGTGTCGTAGAAAAGGCTCGTCATGGTCACGTGACCGAAGCCAATCCGAATAAGCGTCTCCGAGATGGCAGCATTCCCGGCTTGTTACAATTCATATAAATGAGCGTTTGGAGTTCGGATCTCCTTTGCCATCTGGCACAGTAGTAAGAGGCGGTCTCAGCCGTGACCTCCTTGTTTAACGTCTATTCCTGGGTGTCCCTTGTCCTGCCCTCTGCTCGGCGCCTGAGAACATCGGGTCGGCGAGACGAAGCGCGCACGAGAAACCAGCGCGGCCAGCATTATCGCATTGGACGCAATTCAGAGCTTCACCAGTGACACCAGTGGTATACGAAACTCGTGCTTGCGCTGCAGAACGAGCGGTTTGAACTAAGCAGGAAGTTGCGGCCGCGCCATATTAAGCGCTTGCTCATCTAAGACTACAATGCAGGATATCTCTGGTCACACCTTGAACCACATAAACAAAGAAATCAAAAAGGAGTATACGTCCCTCTGCAACCGGCTACGCAGCATCATTTGTGACAATAGGTTTCTGGTCGAAGAGATACTGGGATGTTTCACTGGTCTTCCGGTGGTTCCCAATGAGCGCTGCGGCCTCTGGTACTGCAGCCCCGAAATGTACGAGACAACATGCTACTTCAAGTCCACCGACGGGCACGTGAATGGCTGGGACTTCAGCACTCGACGTCTCAATTTCCACCTGTTGCCGTTGCTTGCAGAGAGAAACGGAGCCATTATCGTCGACAGCACGCGGCGCGGCAAGAAAATCCCAGATGCGCTAAGTAAGACGATCCCGATCTGGTGTGCAGTGCTTAACACCCTCATCCTAGAGCATAAGCAGTGCAGCGGTGAAGTTTTGTTTTGTCCTCCAGGCACGGTATCCCAGCTGGAGTATGGTCGCATTCAGGCCAAATTGCCAGAGCTGGTCCAAAAACTGAAGCGCGTGGACGCCATCAGCGGCGCCGAGCTCTGTTCTCTTCTCAATGGCAAGTTACTGAGGCCGTTTTGGGTGTACCCAGGTGCCGCCATGCTGGGGGCCACACGCGATCTCTTCACTGGGGAATCGCTACAGGAACCTTGGCGACCTCCACCCGACGTTATCCCGCTGATCCTCTGCACCGCTAGTCGGCAGTGCCAGGATGGCGTGGATAAAAGCCAGGGCTACACTTACGTTCAAGGCGCCGCTGACGACCACGAACTCTGGGCTAATGGTCTGACACCGTCATTATTTTGGGCAAACGCCCAGCTCCTTGCAGACGAATCTTTACCCGAGCAAACGTTAGAGGAACACGCTCAGCGGATTGTTGAGCTGCACAAAATGCAATCTGGAGAAGTTGCAGGACATGAACTTCCCTGCCGCGAAACAGATGTGGTTACCGAACACCTACGGCTTGGCACTGTAACCCCCTGCAAGATCTCGGACAGGCAAGCTGAGTACCTTGAGCAGCAATACTCTTTAACTATACTATGCGGCGCATCCATTGAGCTGTCTGTAACTACTCCGCGTCCCCGTATTCGCATTTACCCGTTGGAAAGTGGATGCAAGAAGAGCTCCAGAGCACTACGTCCTGCTCTGATCGAAATTATTCCGCTAATTAATAGCGCACTGCAGGACACACGCCCTGTGCTGATTTGCTGCAGCTCAGCCGGTGACATATCCGTCGGAATCGTCCTGGCTGTCCTGTGCAAGAATTATGATTTGGAATGGCGTCTCCAGGACCAGATAGACATAAACAAGACCATAATAAAAAAGCACCTGATAAAGCTGACCTCGAAGATAGACGGACGAATTATCAACCCTTCAAGAGCCACTCTGAACAGTGTTAACGCCTTCCTGATGTGACGATGTCACCTCAACCGAAAAGGCATCTGTATCAACTATCATGTTTAACGAATATCACCTGAAAATTTTTGATGTTCCATGCCCTTATAGCTAGCTATACTTCTACGATCGTTGTTGAAAACAAGTAGGTTTACCCTATAAGCAGGACTCCAGGATGGTTTTCTACAAGATTACCTTAGCCAGGTCTACTATAGGTCTGCCCAAGAAGATGAAGGGTGTGGTACAGAGTTTGGGGCTAGGCAAGAGGGGCACTACTGTCTACAGAAAGGTCTCGCCGGGAAGCGCAGGGTCCATTGCAAAGATCAAGGAACTGGTAAAGGTTGAAGTTACTGAGCACGCGCTTACAAAAGAAGAGCAGAGAATCCTCCGCAAGTCAAATCCGGGATTCACGGTAGAAAAGCGCGTATGACGGGCTCGGTGCTCTCGTGGCTCCTCCCGCGGCGCCACATCCTGTAGGTAGAATGAAGAAATAGCATGTAAATTAATACTATAAAAGCGAGAATGAATGAACAAAATTGGGTTTTCATTATAGACTGTAATATAATATCAAGGAGCTAATACACTCCGCTAGTTATGTCCCTAGGTAAAATGTTTCTGCTGTGGAAATCATAATGTTCGTTGTTGTCGTCCTCCTCGTCTAGCGCCAAAGAAAACGAGTCCATCATGCGCAAGAAATCGCTTTTATTTATGGCCTTCCCATCAAAACTTAGGTCGATGCTGTCGTTGGCATTGGCCGGTACAAGGAGGTAGTCGACCCGATCCTGGAAGACGGTAGAGTAATTCGACGAGGCTAGAGACCGCCGCTTGGCGATCGGCTTCTCCACCTGGTAGCGTTCTATAACGTCGCCTAGCTGGTCCAACGACGTGACGGTGTATCCGTTCATAGAACCCAACCGGATCGGCTGCAGGCGGTGGTACGCGCTGCGTCTCTGTGCAATGAGCTTGACCAACAGTTGGGTATTACTTTTCGAAGAGGCATGTGCCGCATTAAGCAACGGCTCCGCGATCTTGTAGTACGTTTCCGGCGCCTTCTTTTTCGACAGGTTAATGACAGGGTTCTTCGGGGCCTTGATCCCTTCGGGGCGCACCGGCCCTGCCATGTACCGCAGCTTCAAGGCTCTGTTATCATGCATGGGCGCCGTGATGCTCTCCGCGGTGGGTATTTCTATAACTTGTGTACGTCCGTGGTTGCCATGATGGCTGTTCTGCTTGTGCTGGACTGGCTGTCCTCCAGACTTGGGGTTCACCATTACGTAGGAATTAGCCACAATGACTGGAGACCTGGAGTATTTCCCCTTCGTCTTGTATTCCGTTGACTTCTGTTGCCCGTTACTGTTGTTTCGGTTGCCTAGTGACACTCTGCCATTAGAATGGAAAGGTTGCATGTAATATTGACCCGAATACTGTGCATCCTGTACCGGATAGCTGTTGTAATTGTTACGGAAGCTCATTCTCGTTAACGCAGTGCCCTGGACCAAATTCGCAGCTTAATGAAAGTCCGAGATAAATACCTCTACTAGAGTAGCCTATAAGGTGCGGGGAACAGATCTTCAAGTAACACAATTATGATGATAGTTTGCTGTTAGGAATCCAACGTATTAGTTTCCCAATGTTTACCTTTCCACAATAGGAAATGACATTAATTGAGGAACACAAGATTAGCGGCGCATCGCCGCAAGAACAATATTGACAGCTCGAGGTAGACGCACTTATCGCCCAAAATCCAGTGTCGCCCGTTTGGACTTGTGGATTTTGTGACTTTTGTGTTTCTGTGCAGCGCTGAGTACCGTCTCGCGGCGTCGTTATCTCCAGCGCCAACAGGTACGCTGAGGAAACCCTCGTATGACGCATCTTTCCTGCATCGCCATTTCATGTGGCTGACGCAAATGTAGCTGTTTGCGGATATTTTGTGTTCTCCATAGCAAACGTCAGATACAGGCATGCGGCGCCAAGACTAGTATCTCTACATGTCAGGAAAGTATGAATTAGCAATTATTTATGTACAGGTTAGGGTGTCATCTCAAAACGTAGAGTACCATCTAGGCTATCGATCTTGGTTATAACACAATTGGACACGGTAGATCCAACAGAGGGGTTTGCCGCGCCAGAGGGGATCTTGAGTTTACCGGAGGAGTAGAAGATGCCCGGGATCTTACAGTGCGCGAAGCCGTTGAGCGGCAGAGAAGTGACCACGACGTCCCAGCGCTTGCTGGGTTCAGAAAGCAGTTGCTCTTCGAGGTAGCGCAGGGTCCAGAAGACTGAGGAGTGTTTGCTGGCATCCTTCAGCGCCACGTCTCTCGAGAGTATATGCCAATTTAGCGCGTCCACCTGCTCCTGAGAGAAACACGACGGCAGCGATCGCAGGTGCCTGTGCAACTGCATGTGATTGATCATATCCGGGAGTCTGCGCAGAGGGGATGTAACAGTCAGGTACTGGTCGGTCCCCACCATGGCGTGCCTGCAGGGGATCGAGCTGTAGTAGCTGTTGGTCAAAAACGCTGAGGCCTTGACCAAATCCGAGCCGGAGACGTACCCCTTCCGCCGCATGGCGCGCCGCAGAGAGGCATAAAGATTGCTGGCCTCAAATTTCAGCTGCAGCTCTGTATATCCGCGGTAAACGCCAGGGATATTGTTCTCGCGGAAGTAACGACCAGCCAGTGAGTTGGCCATGATCATAAGTTCTGAAACCAGGGTATTGGACTTGCTCACCTCCGAGTCGACAAGTTCAACGTTCAACAGCTCGCCATCCTCGTTTGGCTTGAGGCTGACTAGGCCGGTCTGGACGTCGCCAAACATAATTGCCTGATTGCAAACCTTGCGTTCCTGCTGTAACGACTCCGCAACCTTATAGAGCAACCTCAGATCTGAAGCTTCTGGGTCGTCACGTTTGGAGTCCAACAGCTCATCGACATAGTCATACGTGACCCGTTTTGATGTACGAGTAGTGCCCAGTGCGATCTCGAGCGTTGCTTGATCCACTGCGTGGAGCTTCTTCGAAAGGTCAACGTTCACCGAAATGGTGAGAGTTTTGGTAGGTTTATTCCATTCCCCAAGGTCAGAAGCTCGCGTATAGCTTTTCGGCATCATTGGAAAGACCAAATCTGGCAGGTAGGTCGTGAATGCCCGTCGAAACGCAATGTCCATTACAGGGTCGGTAGGGACGTCGCCGGTTGTAGAAGACTTCTTAAACATCGAAGACGGATCGGCGACATGGACACGCACACGATAGAGCGACCCCTCGATATGCTCTATCGACACGCCGTCATCAATCTCATGGGCATCTGGGGAGTCAATGCAGTAGCAAACAGAGGAAAATTCTTTCCGCAATCCGGGTTCCTCATGGCTGAGAGGCGGAGTTACCAAATCATACACTTTCTGCTCCAGCGCAGTGCGCTGGTTCGAAGATGGTAGTTCGACCTGGTGGTTCCAATGCAAAGGGTTGTGGGGTGTCTCGGGGCAAAGCTGGCCCAACAGCTGGAACGCAAGTGCGCGGGTCACCTCTTTCTCCTTGTACACGTCCAGACGTCTGAATAGCCGCGTAATCAGGTAGATAAGCGCAGCATTGTTCTTGCAGTTGCCTGCGCTGTAGTCTCGCAGCAACTGCAGGAGTGGCTTGTAGTCACTGCACGCCTCCTTGTACTTGGCCTGGTTAACAAGCCGCGCGAACTCGTCGAGCGCAGCATATTCATCACGCTTTAGGTCGCGGAGCAGGTAATCGTAGAAAAGCGTCTGGTCCCTTAATGGCAGCACTGTCACCGACAACGGGGAGAACAGTGCTCTGTGGTAAGATATGTCGCCCCACATCTGGTCGCTCTGCTGCTGGAGGATGGCCCAGTATGTGGCGAGGTACAAGGCGATGTCCACCTGCTTAGGGCTGCTCATCCGCAGCGTGACATCTGCAACCGAGCAGTAGCTGCCGTGTCCTATGTTCAGCTCGCCCAACAGTTTGGCAACCTTCTGGGAAGCCTCGCCGGGGTTGGTCGGCAGCTCCAGCCGCGCCACCATCTCGACAAGCTTGAACAGCGGCAGCTGCCATGGCCCAAGATGAGATTGCAGATGACGGTGCAGGAGCTCCAGTTTGGCCACCACCTCCGGCAGCTGCTCTACAGCTTGCTGGTTGATCTCAGTCACCCCCAATGTAGCAAATACTCGGCGCACCGCCACCGGCAGCAGATACGTCCTGGATATGTTGTTCTTGACCGTGCCCACCGGCGCAAACCCGTGCTCTGCCTCCCGATGAAGCAGGTACCGCAGTGGCCGCTCGTGCAGCCCCGGCACCCGCAGCCGGACGCCGCTCTTGGTCGCGTAGCATACCGCGCCGTCCGCGCCCGCAAACGCGTACCGCCCATCCGCCTCGTCCGTCGGCTGCTCCACGCACACCACCAGCTTCCCCGGTGCCGCAGACAGCACACACAGGTCCCCTATGCGCAGCGTCGTCCCCACCAGGTCCCCAGGCCGCATGTGGAACCGCCCCCGCTCGCTGTCCCACAGCCCGGCCGCCAGCCAGTCCTCCCGCCGCGGCCGCACCTCAAACCACGGTTGTCCCAGCAGCTCCGGCGCGTTCGCTGCTAACCACGCCCGCGATGGCGCGGCGTACCGCGCCGTCGCCCGCTCTCGCTGCTCCCGCCACACCTGCCGCACCGACTTCACCTCCTCCTCCGGCACCAGATCTTTATCCGGCGAAAAGAATACTCGCACGGGCCCGTCTCTGCTGCTCGCATCGCGCCCGCCGCGCGCCACCTGTCGCCGCAGGACAGCACTGCTGTGGATCAGCCTCTTCATTCCTGCTGTGCGTGCCCACCTCATCGCCTAGCCTGCATCATGCACGCCATTGTATGCTCGAGCAGAGCTAAAAACGTCCGTGCATCACCACATACGTCCAGTCACCCAGTACGGACCAATCAGCGATCTGCCTTTGCAATGGAGCCGTGTCGGTCACGTCAGCCTCTCGGCAGCCAGCCATAGATGGCCCTAGGGCGATATGCTCCCGCGGCCTTGGCCCTCGCATTTGTCTTTTGTGCTGCAGGATCGCTGACGCCTTATGGCAGACGAGCCAGTAGCCGAAGAGAACGTCGGGCTCAGTTTCAAAAAGCTGGCAATGATGACATTTGGCGCTCAGATTCGCAACAGGCCCACAGGAAAGCTTACATAGTTGTAGGTTTTGCAGTGAAGATTTTGGCATACAGAGCATATATATACGTAAGTAGGCGGCCGAGAGGACAGTAGCGGCGTCCTAAGCATAGCAGAATTTTCTGTCGGAGCACACAGCAGTCGTACAGCAAGAGTCAAGGTAGGATGCTAGCAGCTTTGTACGGGAAGCGGGCGGTTTCCGGGGGACGCCGGGCCGTGCAGGTGGGTCTGCGCGCATACGCAGCGCAGTCCGAGGCGCGCGTGGCGGAGGCGGAAAGGCCACAAGCGGGGACGTCGTCGTTCAAGACGGCCAAGGTGATCGAGCACCGCATGGACGACAAGCCCAACGTGGTGATCCTGGGGTCGGGCTGGGGTGCGATTTCGTTCCTGAAGCACATCGACGCGCGGAAGTACAACGTGACGGTGGTGTCGCCCCGGAACTACTTTCTGTTCACGCCGTTGCTGCCCTCGACGCCTGTGGGCACGGTGGACGAGAAGTCGATCATCGAGCCGGTGGTGAACTTTGCGCTGAAGAAGAAGGGCAATGTGTCGTACTACGAGGCGGAGGCGACGTCGATCAACCCCGACCGCAACACGGTCACGATCAAGTCGGTGTCGACTGTTGCGCAGCTGTCGCACCCCGACAACCACCTTGGGTTGACGCAGCAGGACTCCGCGGAGTTGAAGTACGACTACCTGGTCTCTGCAGTGGGCGCTGAGCCCAACACCTTTGGCATTCCGGGCGTGGAGGAGCACGGTAACTTCTTGAAGGAGATACCGCACTCATTTGAGATCAGAAAGCGCTTCCTCTCGAACGTCGAGAAGGCGAACCTGTTGCCCAAGGGCGATCCCGAGAGAAAGCGTCTTTTGACCATTGTGGTCGTGGGCGGCGGTCCTACCGGTGTCGAGACTGCAGGTGAGTTCCAGGACTATGTGGACCAGGACCTGAAGAGATTCATGCCCTCCATCGCCGAGGAGGTGCAAATCCACCTTGTGGAGGCCTTGCCAAACGTTCTAAACATGTTCGAGAAGAAGTTGACCTCTTACGCTCAGGACGTGCTGCAGAAGACCAACATCAAGTTGATGTTGAGAACTGCAGTGGGCAAGGTGGAGAAAAACCACCTGATTGCAAAGACCAAGAAGGAAGACGGCACTGTTGTCGAGGAGACCATTCCTTACGGCACGCTGATCTGGGCTACTGGTAACAAGGCCAGACCTATCGTCTGCGACCTATTCAAGAAGATTCCAGAGCAGAACAACAGCACCAGGGGCTTGGCCGTCGACAACTTCATGTTGGTGAAGGGAACCAACAACGTGTTCGCAGTTGGTGACAATGCCTTTGCTGGCTTGGCCCCAACGGCGCAGGTCGCACACCAGGAAGCGGAGTACTTGGCTAAGGTATTCGACAAGATGGCCAAGATCCCAGACTTCCATGAGCAGCTAAACCAGAGAAAGGAGAAGGTCGATCTCCTATTCGAGGAGAACGGCTTCAAACCATTCAAATATGTGCACCTAGGTGCGCTAGCCTACTTGGGTGCAGAGCGCGCTATTGCCGACATCACTTACGGTAAGAAGTCCTTCTACACCGGTGGTGGTTTGATCACTTTCTATATCTGGAGGGTCACCTACTTGAGTATGCTTCTCTCTGCTAGATCCAGATTCAAGGTCATTGCTGACTGGTTGAAGTTGACTTTCTTCAAGAGAGACTGCTTCAAGGAGATGTAACCATTGCCTGCATAATGATCTACTATATCAGGCATAAAATTATTTAAACATTCTTGTCATTATATATTCTCCCATATCGACGTAAACAGGATCCGGCGGCAGCGCCGGAATAGAGCCTGTTTGTAATCGCCTGTGGCCTCGCAGCAAGCTTTTTGCGAGCAGCAGTGGTCATTGAAAATACTGTTTGGCTTTCTTGATGTTTTCCAGGACTAGGTCCTTCGGATCATCGCTCTTCGTCAGGACGATAAAGCACATCATGTTGGGAGAAATCTCGCTAACATAAATGGTATCATTCAGTACCAGTGTCTTGAAAGAGCTTTTCAGCTTCATGCTGCTCTGCTTGAAGTTCTTCATCACATTACTGATCTTCTCAAACCGCTTTGGATCCAGGGACTCGCCCATCGACGTGTTGCTCGAGCACACCACCAAAAAGGTGGCCTTTTCAAAAAGAATGATCTCGCGAGCATCCATCACATTTTTCAGCTTCTTCAGGTTCGACTGGTACACATTCATGTTGGGTATTAACGAGCACACGATTTTGGACCACGCCTTGTAGAGGCTTTCGTCCCAGATGCTGGTCGGAAACCCCACCAGGTCTGGAAACCCGTAAACGGCAGATGTCTCCTGCAGTTTGCTCATCATGATCTCGAACAGCTCGTGTCTCTTGTCCAGCTGCACGAGGTCCATCTTGTGCAGCAGCACGAATATCTTGGCATCCGGACTGTAGCGCTTCAGATGCTTCAGAGCGCGCGTGAATATCTCAATATCGCGGATCACCTCCTGCGACTCAACGTCAAAGACGTGTATCAGCACCTGCACCATCTGAAAGATGTGGTCCTTCTGCTGCGTGAAGTAGTTCTCCATAAATACGTCCTGCCCGCCGCAGTCCCACAGATTCAGCGTCATATTCCCCAAGAACCGTAAATGCGAATGCTCCACATCAATCGTCGCCCCAAGCCTCCGCGTATCAAACGCAGAGTAGTTGGAGAAGATGATCGACCTCATAGATGATTTGCCGGCCCCAGAACGCCCCATCAGGAGCAGTTTTTTGCGGTTATTGGACGACATCTCCGCCGTCTATCGTTTAAACGCTCTTATCTGACTGAACGCCTCTCCTATAGCTATCAATACACGCACGCTACCTCGCTCGCTTCCGCCAACGTTACAGCGCCCTCGTTATCGGCTCTGCTGTGTGGCTTGTGAGGATCACCTCTGTCACTTTTCCTTCCTCGAGCTCCTCCTGGACTTTTTCTCCGCAGACTCACATCGCCAGCACCATAAGGCAAACGGACCTCATCCGCATACCGGCCCCAATGCTTGCCAGCAAAGCCCGTCTGACATCCCAGCGACGTATGCTTCACCTGTGCCTGACCGGCCTTGGTAACCCAGAGCCACAGTACCGCAATACTCGGCATAACGCAGGCCTCATCTTGCTGGACCTGCTGAAGGCGCACTACGCCCCTGACACACCATGGGTACCCTGCACGGTTCCCCGGGTGGCGGCATCCTATTGCCACATTGCACGGCGCGATCTGTTGCTGCTGCGGTCGGACGGCGCATTCATGAACCGCAGTGGCCAGAACGTCGTGCCCCTCTGGCAGCGCATCGGCAGCGCAACGCACGTGGTGGTACACGACGACTTGATGCTACCACTGGGCAAAGTGCAGCTTAGGGCGCCGGGGCGAAGTCCGCGCGGCCACAATGGGCTCAAAAGCATCATTGCGGCTGGCGCGCGCGGGACCTACTATAGCCTCGCCGTGGGCATCGGCCGCCCAGAGACAAGAGAACCGGCGGCGATCGCAGACTACGTGCTGACACGTTTCGCGCGGCCCGAGCTGGAACAGCTAGAGCACGACGCCCTGCCGGCGGCCGTGGGGCATCTCGATGGCCTGCTTCGGCGGCGAGCTGAGGTTCCACGTGACGCCTAATTTTCAGTGTCACGTGATCGAATTGGACTCGTTTAGCGCGCTATACGATTTCCGGTTGAAAGGTTTGGGAAGCTGAACGCCATGAGCTGGGGCTTTGAAGAAACTAGGTGTGGACGGTGAACGGTGAACTGTAACCTGTACGAGTAAGCGCTACATTCACTAGCTTACAGGTACTTGACATAATTGGTAATTACTTAAGCTGATCGTGACCATGGGGAAGGCTCTTCAATTATTTACGCACCCGTTGGAGCTGAAGGCAGCTCTGAAGCTCAAGTTTCTGAGGGAACCGCTTTATCCTCTCAACGGCACGCAGAGCTCCGCAGAGCTCAAGCGGTGCTATGAGCTGCTACTGCGCACTTCACGGTCCTTTGCAGCGGTGATAATGGAGCTGCATCCTGAACTACGCAACGCGGTGATGCTGTTCTACCTAATCCTGCGTGCGCTGGATACGGTAGAGGACGATATGACAATCAGTCCGAAGGTGAAGGTGCCGCTGCTACGGGAATTTGACCAGAAACTCAAGCTGGATACATGGAGCTTCGACGGCAACGCAGAGACGGAGAAGGACCGTGATGTGCTGGTGGAGTTCAGCACGATTCTGGCCGAGTTCCACAAGCTGAAGCCCGAGTACCAGCAGGTGATCACGGATATCACGCGCAAGATGGGGAACGGCATGGCAGATTACATTCTGGACGAAAAGTTTAATCTGAGCGGGCTAGAGACTGTCCAGGACTACGACCTCTACTGCCACTATGTTGCCGGGCTGGTTGGCGACGGGTTAACCCACTTGATTGTCCTGGCAAAATTCGGCAGCCCAGACTTATATTACGACTCCCCAGACCTCTATGAGAGCATGGGACTTTTCCTACAGAAGACAAACATCATCAGAGACTACGCGGAGGACTTAGCCGATGGACGCTCGTTCTGGCCCAAGGAAATCTGGTCGCAGTACGCAGATGACCTGGCCAGTTTTTCGAAGCCTGAAAATGCGACCGCTGGCGTGTACTGTATCAACCATCTCGTCCTCAACGCGTTAGGCCACGTTCAGCATGTTCTCACCTACCTTGCTTCCGTAAGGGAGCAGTCGTCCTTCCAGTTTTGCGCCATACCCCAAGTGATGGCCATTGCAACCTTAGCGCTGGTGTTTGGCAATGAGCGCGTGCTCAAGACTAACGTGAAAATCAGAAAGGGCACAACCTGCTATCTAATCCTCAAGTCCCGCACGTTCCAGGGATGCGTGGAGATCTTTGAACACTACTTGCGCGACATTCGGAAGCGCCTGACCGTCGCGGACCCTAACTACCTGAAGCTAAACATTGAAATTGCAAAGCTCGACAAGTTCATTGAAGAGATGTACCAGGATAAATTGCCAATCGGTGTACAACCACAAGAGACGGAGATCTACAAAAAGGTTAGAGAAAGATCTGCACACGACCTCGAGGTTCTGCCACGGGAACAGGAGGAAGAGTTCAAGTTTAACGTGATACTATCTATACTGTTCTCTGTCCTGGGGGCGCTGTACTGGTATGCCAAGTGAGTCAGTCCTCTCCCCTTCTACTTTGGTGCTTACCCTGACCGTTCTGTTACGAATATATGTAAATTACCATCATATTTGTTCCTTAGTATACACTTTTTAAGTTTAAAATTCAGCTCTTTCGTGTTTTAGGCTGCTCAACGGCTACGATCCCATGCTACGGCTTGGGAATCCATCTTTCTTACTTGGTCCAGGTTTACCGCATTTGTATATGTTAAGTTGTCAATGTTCTCGGTGACTATAGAGTTCAAGAAATGAAGGGCGATGGAGTAACCCTTCTAAACCTGCAAGAACAGAGATTGATTAAACAACCATGAGCATAGAAGCTGACAAGCCGGACTTCTTAAAGAGCATTCTCGAGTCCACAGCGGACAAGGAAGATGATAAAAGGCACTTGAGATATAATGTCCATGAGGGCATCGTGTTCTGCGTGGAGCTTTCGCGCAATATGTATAAGCCCAGCCCAGAACTCGAGGGGAAGAAGCAGCTACTAGAGATCCTCGAGGCGCTTTTGGAATTGATGGAACAGCTTGTGGCGGTCATGCCCGACACTGGCGTTGGCTGTTACTTCTTTCAATGCAAGCACCGTGAAGCCAAAAAGGGTATCTACGAGTTCTTCCCCCTCAGAGACGTGAACGTTGCCCATATGAAAAAGGTTTTCCTACTGCTGGAGAGTATTCGCACCGGCAAGCGTAGTCTGGAAGAGGAATTGCCATACGACGAACGGCAACCGACCTCTTTGGACGTTGTATTCACTAGCATCCAGGACCAGTTTTTACAAGAGGTCCCGGAACAACGTCTGTACAACAATAAGAAGATCTTCCTTTTCACTGATAATGACTCGCCTCGTGAGAAAGAGAGTTTAGGAGCCCGCACACGCCTGCGGAAAGTTGTCGATGATCTGAACGACTATTATATCAACTTTTCAACCTTTTTCATCGGCAGTGAGCAGCGGCCCTTTGATGAGTCTTTCTACTCCGACATTCTGAAACTGGGGGCACAAGTTGCTGGCGACGGACATAGCAAACCACTCTATGATGGCCCCAGCACGCAGCCCATATCAGCGTCCTATATACGTTCCAGGGTTCTGCGCAAGAAGGAGGTGCGGCGCCTGCGCTACAGCTGCCCGCTTTTCCTCAATGAGGAGCAGGGCCTCGTGGTGTCGGTCAAAGGATATGCCGCAACGACATACGAGCGCCCAGGTGCACGCTACCGCATGGTATACCAGCACGAAGATGTCCAGCGCGAGGCATTTTCTCATCGCAGGTACCTCGACCCAGATACCGGCGAGGAAGCCACAGAAGACCTCTGCAAGGTCTACCAAATCGGCGATGACTGTCTGGACTTGCCGGACGATCTCGAAAACCTTATAACCAACTTTGCTGCCCCGACCTCGGACTCGTTTCTGCGCCTTTTGGGCTTCAGAGCCGCCGTTGCCGTGTTGCCTTATTACAACAATATCCACCACGTGACATTTCTGATTCCGGACGATTCCGTCTACGCCGGCTCAGCCGCGGTGCTCGCATCACTGCATCGCACACTCCGTGCTTCCCAACGTGCAGCCGTGCTGTACGGGAAGCTCCGCACCACCTCGCTCCCCGCGCTGTATGCCCTGGCGCCTGCTGCCGCCCCCATGCCCGAGGCGGCGTTTATCATGTCGCGCCTGCCATTCCAGGAGGAAGTGCGGAAGTTTCCTGCCGTGTCGCCGCCACAGGCCTCGCTCGCCTCCCCGGACTACGCTGTGCTCCAGAAAATTACGTCCCGCATCATCGACCTACTCGTACTCAGCAGCCCCTACGCCCCCTCAGACTTCAAGAACCCAGTCATCGCTACTCATTTCCGGCTTCTTTCCGACCATCTCTTCGAGACCGCGCAGGATCCGCGTACTGACGACACTATCGCACGCCTTCTGCGCCTGCGGCACCGCATTCTCGATGACCCGGAATCCCGACTGGCGAAGTACCTTAAGCACTGGAACGCCTTCTACGCCCGCCATCACCAGCAGCTCGCGTCTCCATCTCCGCCCCAGTACAACAAGCGCAGGAGACCCTGATCCCTTCTTTGTTGGCTTCCTTCCGTTCTCCTCCGTTGCAGTCAGGGTCCATCTCTGCTACCACGTTTCCGCTTGCGGCATCTAAGCCGCTGACCTTGCTGACACATCGGACATTTTTTTCCTGCACGTGGGAATGCAATTTAGGCCCCGCGCACAAAAACGTTCGAGACCACGTTTCTAAGCAATAATCAAAGCTCGCTACCTTAATATGGTTGCAGGCTACGCCGTTTTCACTGCAAAGCCGGGTGCTCGAGAGGCGGCTTAGGGCGGGAGGCCGGATAGATTAATCGTACCATGCAACAAGGCACCGCGGCGTTGATATCAGGCCCACATGCTCCCAATTAATGGGCAGGCCATGCTAATAGCACAGTAAGATCGAGGTATATATAGGGTGTATAGCGAGCGTTGCTGAGCGGCAAGTAGGAGAAGACCAAGCATCAAGACACATGAGTATCGAGAACAGCGAGGACCATCCGAAGGTCTACATCAAGACGCCAGGCGGTAACGCCGCGTTCCACAACTTCATCAACGACTTCGGGCACATCGAGGACCCGCTCGAGCGGAGGCGGCTGGCGCTCAAGAAGATCGATGAGGGCTCCTTCAGCTGGTACCACGTGCGCGCCATTTTGGTCGCGGGTGTGGGGTTCATGACCGACTCGTACGACATCTTCGCCATCAACCTGGGTATTGCGATGATGTCCTATGTCTTCTGGCACGGCGACATGCCGTCGGCGACCAACTCGCTGCTCAAGGTGTCCACCTCGGTGGGAACTGTGATCGGGCAGGTGGGTTTCGGTACGCTGGCGGACGTGGTGGGTCGTAAGAGTATTTACGGTACAGAGCTGATCATCATGATTCTCGCGACGGTGCTGCAGTGCATGATTGGAAAGTCCCCCGGTGTGGATTTTGTCGCGGTGCTCACCTTCTACCGTATCATCATGGGTATCGGTATCGGCGGTGACTACCCGCTCTCGTCCATCATTACCTCTGAGTTTTCGACCACCAAGTGGAGAGGCGCCATCATGGGAGCGGTCTTCGCGAACCAGGCGTGGGGCCAGATCACCGGCGGTCTTCTGGCGCTGGTCCTAGTGGCCGCGTACCGGACAGACTTGGAGGCCGCGTCGTCCGGCATGGAGTGTGGTTTCGAGTGTCAGCGCGCGTGCGACCAAATGTGGAGAGTCCTGATCGGGTTCGGCTGCGTGCCCGGCTTGATCGCGTTGTACTTCCGGTTGACTATCCCAGAGTCCCCCCGCTACACCCTAGATGTGCAGGCCGCGGACTACGCCAGGCTCAACAGCGAGGCTAGCCGCTCGGATCAGGAGGAGAACCTGGAGAAAATGGTGTCGCCTGTCGAGCAGGTCCACATCGCCCCTCCAAAGGCGTCCTTCCGCGACTTCTGCAGCCACTTCTCCAAGTGGAGGCACTTCAAGATCCTGCTCGGTACCGCCGGCTCCTGGTTCATGCTGGACGTGGCGTTCTACGGCATGAACCTGAACACCACCGTTATCCTCGAGACCATCGGCTACGCCAACCACTCCAACGTGTACGAGAAGCTGTACAACGGCGCCGTCGGCAACCTCATCCTGATCTGCGCCGGTTCGCTCCCCGGCTACTGGTGCTCCGTCGCCACCATGGACATCATCGGCAGAAAGCCCATCCAGATCGGCGGCTTCGCCATCCTGACCGTGCTTTTCTGCGTGATCGGCTTCGCGTACGACCGCCTCGGCGAGAAGGGCCTGCTCGGCCTCTACGTCGTGTGCCAGTTCTTCATCCAGTTCGGCCCCAACGTCACCACCTTCATTGTGCCCGGCGAGTGTTTCCCCACCCGCTACCGCTCCACCGCCCACGGTGTCTCCGCCGCCAGCGGCAAGCTCGGCGCCATCATCGCCCAGACCTGTTTCGGCACCCTCGTCGACCACAACTGTCACCGTGACGGCAAGGGGAAGAACTGTTGGCTACCAAATGTCATGAAGATCTTCGCGCTCTTCATGTTCTGCGGCCTCGTGCTCTCCTTCCTCATCCCAGAGACCAAGAGAAAGACGCTCGAGCAGATCAACGAGCAGTACCACGGTGAGGCCGACCCCGGCAAGTTTGCCTCTCACGCTACGACTGACGCTAACCGCGTTGAGTCTGTCTGAGGCTGCCTGCAGGTCACCCGCCTCCTACTGCTGCGGCTCCGAGCCCGGCGTTAATACTGTATACCGTGTATATTAAACTAATAGAGCATCATGCATTGCTTGCCTAGCAGCACGTGGTCGTTCCTTGCCGCGCGCGTCAGCGGCTAACACCGCAGCACGTGACGCCTCCGACGCGCAGCCGTCGCACCGGCGCCTCGAGGTCGCTGCTCCGTCCGGAGGCCGGCGCGCGCCGTTCCGGCACCGCGGCTAGACCCAGCGGTATGTCTGGGGCGGGCAAGCGCAAGCGGGAGAGGCAGCCGCAGGGGTCACGTGACTGTTACCCGGCTGCAGCCACAAAAACATACGGACGTGTTTGGGAAAAACGTAAACAGCGCAGACAAATCATTGCCAAAAGGGATCTCTTGTTATTACACTCTTGCTTCTCTCCACACCTTGTACGTTGTAACAAGCCATAGGAGCAGGTTAAACACAAATCTTCATCAAGGTAGAACACAGGAACGATGAGAGAAGTCATTAGTGTCAACGGTATGTTGGGCGGCGAGTTCCGCGAGAGCAGCGGCGGAGGAGGTCGCTCCGGGGCCGTCTGTGTGTTGTGCGGGCAGATCTGTTGAGCAAGACGCGAAGCGAGCGGTCGAGCGCGCGACGGTGGCAAAAGAGCAGACACACAGAGGGCGGCGGTGCGCGCGCAAGAGGGATACTAACTCGCAGCAGTTGGGCAAGCAGGATGCCAGATCGGGAACGCGTGCTGGGAGTTGTACTCGCTCGAGCACGGGATCAGGCCGGACGGGTACTTGCAGGAAGGCCTCGTCAAGCCCAAGGGGGGCGAGGAGGGCTTCTCGACGTTCTTCAACGAGACGGGGTCGGGCAAGTTCGTGCCGCGCGCGGTGTACGTGGACTTGGAGCCGAACGTGATCGACGAGGTGCGCACGGGCGCGTACCGCGAATTGTTCCACCCAGAGCAGTTGATCAGCGGGAAGGAGGACGCGGCGAACAACTACGCGCGTGGACACTACACGGTGGGGCGGGAGCTCTTGGACGACATCCTAGACCGCATCCGCAAGATCTCGGACCAGTGTGACGGCCTCCAGGGCTTCCTTTTCACGCACTCGCTCGGCGGTGGTACGGGTTCCGGGTTGGGCTCGCTGCTCTTGGAGCAGCTTTCTATCGACTACGGCAAGAAATCGAAGTTGGAGTTTGCCGTGTACCCCGCGCCACAGGTGTCCACCTCGGTGGTGGAGCCATACAACACCGTGTTGACCACCCACACCACATTGGAGCATGCAGACTGTACGTTCATGGTCGACAACGAGGCCATCTACGACATGTGCAAGAAGAACTTGGACATCTCCAGACCTAGCTTCGCCAACTTGAACAACTTGATCGCTCAGGTCGTTTCCTCGGTGACCGCGTCCTTGCGTTTCGACGGTTCCTTGAACGTGGACTTGAACGAGTTCCAGACTAACTTGGTGCCATACCCAAGAATCCACTTTCCATTGGTCTCCTACGCGCCCATCCTGTCGAAGAGCAAGGCGCATCACGAGTCCAACTCCGTCGGCGAGATCACCAACGCCTGTTTCGAGCCAGGCAACCAGATGGTCAAGTGTGACCCACGCGTGGGCAAGTACATGGCTACGTGCTTGTTGTACAGAGGTGACGTCGTGACGCGTGATGTGCAGACCGCCGTCGCGCAGGTCAAGAACAAGAAGACCGTGCAGCTTGTCGACTGGTGCCCTACCGGCTTCAAGATCGGTATCTGCTACGAGCCTCCAACCGCCACGCCCAACTCCCAACTCTCCTCCGTCTCCCGTGCCGTCTGCATGTTGTCCAACACCACCGCCATCGCCGACGCGTGGAAGAGAATCGACCGCAAGTTCGACTTGATGTACGCCAAGCGTGCCTTCGTCCACTGGTACGTCGGTGAGGGTATGGAGGAAGGCGAGTTCACCGAGGCCCGTGAGGACCTTGCCGCGTTGGAGAGAGACTACATCGAGGTCGGCGCAGACTCCTACGCAGACGAGGAGGAGTTCTAAGCCAGCCACACGAATAATTGCGCACGCAAGTATACCAACATCGCACTCATCACAAAAGCCGGGGTCCAAGACCCGAATAATCACCAGAAAAGAAACATAACTACAGCGCCGTCCATTGCATGCCTCGCACGGAAAACAACAGCTTGGCCTGGCGGAAGCAGGTGGCTCCTGGATACCGCGCCTTCGGTGTTTTTTTTTCCTGTTATTTTTTGGTATTCTCTGGACCAGTACGCCGTTAGCACACCTTCGCCAGCCTCTATACTACTATCCTATTTTGTTTTCTATGCGAAACAAGCCCACATACCTTAATAAATAAGTGATGTCTACTGTATACCCCATATTAAGAAATAAAAAGATCATTAGCCTATTGCGCGCGCCCGTCTGCCACCGTTGCGTCCACCAACCTCACATGATCTTGCCGATACCCCGGACGGTATTGGTAAACTACCGTCATTTCTTTTTTCAAGCTGACATCTACTGATGATGATCGCCGTCTTCACGAAAAAAAATGCTCGCTTATCACCACGACGTATTCCAATCGATATCACAGGTCAAGCGCTCTGTATTAAGTTGTGCTAGCCAGATCAGGTTGTATTGCGACGGGGATGTCTGTGCTTGCAGGTGTGGAGGCTAGCGCGATAGCTAGAAATTATGTGTTCAAGAATTGGGCAGGGATCTATTCGGCGAGGCCGCAGCTGTACTTCCAGCCTAGTTCGGAGGATGAGGTGGTCGCGATTGTGCGGGCTGCGCGGGAGCAGGGGCGGACTATTGTGACGGTGGGATCTGGTCACTCGCCGAGCGACATGTGTGCGACAAACGAGTGGATGGTGAACCTCGACCGGCTGAATGGGGTACTGGAGCTACGGGAGGACGAGCAGGGGCGGTATGCGGACGTGACGGTTGCGGCGGGGATCCGGGTGTACGAGCTGCACGAGTACTTGAGCGCGCGGGGGTATGCGCTGCAGAATCTGGGGTCGATTTCCGAGCAGAGCGTGGGGGGGATCATCTCGACGGGCACACACGGTTCGTCGCCATACCACGGCCTAGTGTCTTCTCAGTACGTGAATCTGACGCTGGTGAACGGGCGCGGCGAAGTCTTGTTCCTGGACTCGGAAAATCAGCCGGAGGTATTCCGCGCGGCGATGCTGTCGCTAGGCAAGCTGGGGATCATTGTGCGTGCCACGATCCGCGTTGTGCCTGCGTTCAACATCCATTCCACGCAGGAGGTGATTAATTTCGATACACTGCTTGATAACTGGGAAACGATCTGGACGTCCAGCGAATTTATCCGCTGTTGGTGGTACCCGTATGTGCGTAAGTGCGTTCTATGGCGTGGTGTCAAGACCTCGGAGCCTGCGGAGAAAAGCCGCAGCTCGTGGTGGGGCACTACTCTAGGCCGCCTGGTGTATGAATCTCTTTTGTGGATTACCGTTAATGTCTATCCTTCTCTAACGCCATTTGTCGAGCGGTTTGTCTTCCGTCAGCAATACGGCAAGGTTGAGACATTTGGTAACGGCGACGAGGCGGTCCAAACCTCGATCGATGGACTGAATATGGACTGTCTTTTTTCGCAGTTCGTTGACGAATGGGCTTGTCCACTAAACAATGGGCCTGAAGTGTTGCGTTCACTAGATCATTCTATCGCACAGGCAGCTCAGAACAAAGAGTTCTTTGTTCACGTACCAATCGAAGTCCGCTGTTCCAATACTACTCTCCCGCGCGAATACGAATGCCCAGAAGACCGTACTATGACGACTCCTGGTCCGGTCTATGGAAACCTGCTTCGTCCATACCTGGACAACACGCCGTCCCACTTGCGCTATGCGCCTCTCTCGGACGTTACTAACTCCCAGTTGACCCTCTACATTAACGCCACCATATACAGACCGTTTGGAACCAATACTCCGATTCATAAATGGTTTACTCTCTTCGAAGATACTCTCGGTGCAGCTGGCGGTAAGCCGCATTGGGCCAAGAATTTCTTGGGCTCTACTGCGACCGCCGCGGGTCCCGTCAAGAGTTCTGACGAATATCAAGACTACGAAATGAGAGGAATGGCCACAAAGATAAAAGAATGGTATGGCGAGAACTTGAAGCAATTCCAAAAGGTTAGAAGAGATCAGGACCCGCATAATGTCTTCATAGCTAACAAGGATTGGGCTGTTCGGAACGGCATTGTCGACATCGATGAACTGGATTCTTAAAACCGTGATATACCCTGCAAACGAGCCTCTGACAAAGTTCCTTCAAGCACCGTGCTGCGCTACACATAATTGAGCTCTGGTGCACTCCATATTAGATCATTACTGGGCCGCATATGGACGCATAAAGGACCTGTACAGTAACTATGTTTTTGTAATTACTTAACTATGAAAAAGTACAAAATTTTTCGGTAACTGCATGATGACCGTTAGACGATACTTCACCAGTTGCAAAGAGTACGTGCTTATAGAACTAGGAAAGAGCATAATCAACGGTCTTATCCTTCTTGCAAGATAACTACGAAGGGCTTTTGATATTTCAGCATGACGGAACGCAGAGGTATGGAGATTTTGGACGATCCCATGCATGGGATCTTCATCCCCAGCGGCATCTTCATCCTGGGCGTTCTAGTTGTCGCCTGGTCGGCGGAGAACCCATGGTACCTTTTGGCCATCCTAGCATTGGGGTTATTCGTAGGAACACGTCTGCTACTGGCGTACAGAACTAGGAAGTCAATCCTTCCGAATGAATGGACACCGTTGGAATTGGAAGAGCGGATTGTTCTAAGCAAAAATGCTGCAATCTACAGATTCAAGCTTCACTCAAGCGTGGAAACTCTTGACATACCTACTGGCTTCCATTTAGCTGCGAAGGTGATGCTGGATGGTACTGAAGAAATACGTTACTACACACCCATCTCCAACAAGTTTGCGGAGGGCCATTTCGATATCATTGTGAAGTCTTATGTCGACGGGAAGGTATCCAAGTGGTTTGCTGGACTACAGCCAGGCCAAACTGTGGAATTCAAAGGTCCTGTAGGACGCTTCAGCTATGCGACAAACGCGTACAAGAGAATCGGTATGGTCACGGGTGGATCTGCAATTACACCGATGTTAAGCGTCCTTAACAAGATCGTTACAACCCCCGAAGACACCACGAAGGTGAGCTTAATCTACGCTAACGAGACGGAAAACGACATACTGTTGAAAGATGAGTTGGACGATCTCGCCAGCAAGTACCCAAACTTTGAAGTACATTACGTTGTACGCAAACCTTCGGCCAGCTGGACGGGTGAAGTCGGCTATGTGACTAAGCAGCATCTCGAAAAATACCTTCCACCATGCCATCCATCCCACAGATTACTCATCTGTGGACCACCTAAAATGAAACAGACGGTATTGGAGTACGCTGAACAGTTAGGCTGGCCCAAAGGCACCATGAAGTCTAAGCCAGAAGACCAAGTCTTCGTTTTTTGACTTTTTTAAAGAGTTCAAGTTAATAACTTTCTATATATTTAACATTCAGAGACCGTAGTATCATTCTATCTGTCACGCAGAGATAAAAGCATGGCAAATTCTAAATCTTCATCAATTTGAGCAGTAGCGTTTTGAGACTCCACATTCCCCACAGGTGAAGCTACTATTCCTGGGATGTCAGAGCTAGCACCGGTATCAGAGGAAGCGAAATCATACATAGGTATTTGATCTATGCCAGTAGCCCATCCAACACGCCCAAGGCCAAATTCTGATCGTCCATCACTAGAAATTGCATTTTCCGCTAAATTCGAAGATAGTATGCCTTGTGAGGCCTCGTACGCAAGCCTTGATTCCTCAAGTGCCCTTCTAAAGTCTTCTTCATATGAGACATCGGTGGCAGGTGGAGGTGCGTGGGCCACCTCTGATTCCATCATAGCAATTTGAAGTTGAATTTCTTCATCGTCAACATCTCCTAGAAATCTTTGTCTGAGTTGGGCATCTCTTTCCAATTGTTCAGTTCGCAGTCGTTCTGCGTCATGAAATAACTCTAAGTGTGACTGCACAGATTCATTCCACCTATTCTTCCTAACGTTAGAGTCTGGCTTTTTCTTCTTCTTCTGGTCTAATGAGACATACTGATGATAGTGTATGACATCAGGACTGCCCGTTATCAAATGACCATCCGCGAGGTTCATAAAGAGAGGGTATTGTTCAGTACCACGTGTTACTCGGAGCTCTGTGCCAGTTGCGGCGTCGTATAAGCCAACCATACCCGAGAAAGCGCATGCTAAAATCAAATGGCTCACACTGCATTTGTAAATAGTCTCATGGAAGGAGAGCTTAAGTTGTGGCTTGAGCTCCGGGGTCTGTGAACGTATATTAAATACCATGACTGAATCATCAGCGCAGCGAACTGAAATGTAACATCCGTCACCGCCAGCTATAGCTGGACCCTCTGACTCCCTCCGAGCAGTAATTTCGTCTATGGATACTTCCAGTATCTCTGCATCTGACTCGAATTTACGCGAGAATCCTATATCCTGATCAGGGTTAATCGAAATAACATGAAGCTGATGACTACTTCCCAATACCAATAACCTCGCCCCAAAATCTACCTGAATAAAACTGGGTCTGGCCTGGTTGCTGACACTCACATATTTCGCTAGCTGTAAGGAATGCACTTGCTTCATATCGGTGATAACGTAAACACACGCAGCGTCTACCGCAACCGTCATCGTAGAACTAATAAAAAGGTTGAGTATCGCTTGGTTTGAAACTCGTACTCTCGAACGAAGCTTAGCATCGCACCACCATATAATTTCGCCATCATCTGAGCCACTTACGCACCAATCATGGGAAGAGCCTTCGTACGCTATAGTTGCTATCGCCGTTACACGACTATTATGGCTCGAGTCGAATTCTATGACCGGCGAGAGATACGATTTATTAGTCAAGAGTTTACCAAAAACTTTACCATCAAAACGTCCAAATACCACTGCGTTTATGTTGAAGTGCATCACATAACACCCCTGCGGCGTCGCACATTGTATGTATACCAGTCTATCTTTACGCCTCTTGGCATTTAACTGTAGGAAGGTCACCAGCCCTTCGTTGTAGCAAGCACATCTTGGGAAGTCGAATACCACTTGGCTAATGCCTCTCGCTGAAATGTCGTCTACCCTGCGCCCGTGAATAATTGGAAACTTAGTGGTGACTGCTCTACTGTGCCTCCATCTAGACAGCTGCCTGTTACGCTCCCCATACTCTATGCTGTACTTCGACGAACGTGAGCAAGAAGGAAAGTACTTCGTATGCATCCTGGCCAAAAACATGTTTTTCCAAAGCTCCTCATCATTGATTATACGATGGAATCGTGCTGATGTCTGTTCCAGAGCCTTAAAATCCTGGACATCGAGGTAACTGAATATGCTAACTAACACCTCTGGGGGTAGCGCTTGCAAGCATGGCCTCTCTGCCTCCATTGTCTGTCTACGTACGTTGAATTCGCCTAGGACCTCTCTCGTAATCTTCAAAATAGCTGCTGCTCCACTGCCTCGCCGCTGAACTTCACGGCCTAATTCAACTCCTGGAAGTGTTAGTTTGTATGCAGGTCGGATCGCAGTTCAGGGTCGCTGCGGTCCTTGCATTAGGCATCTTTTGAGGGTCCAATTACTAATTAATAGAACTTTATATTCTATTTAAAAAAATAATTGCAAAAATGGTTCCTAGCGGGATCGAACCGCTGATCCCCGCGTTATTAGCACGGTGCCTTAACCAACTGGGCCAAGGAACCAGTTAAGAATACTTGAGGTAGGAATGATTCAAATCCAATTAGTAGTGATGGTCACTATCAGGTTCAACCTCGGTCCACGTAACTGCCGTCGCGCTGGCACCGGACCTAACAACTGGAGCTTCAGTACATTGTCTAGATCTGTCACACAATGGGCCCAGTTCGCTCGTTTAGTTTTCGGCTGACGCTAAGACTAATCTGATAATAACCAGCAAACATAGAGAATACAGCACCTAAACTTAATACATAATGGAAATGTAGTGCAACGTAATAAGTATCATGGAATAGTACATCTAATGATAGGTTAGCTAATACTAACTGCAGCAGTTAAACCACCAATAGTAAATAAGAATGAGAAAGAGAAAGCATATAATATTGGAGTTAGTAATCTTACTGAACCACCATAAATAGTTAGTAAACAACTAAATACTTTAATACTAGTAGGAATTCAAATAATTTACTCCCGAGATCTGCTGGCTGGCATCACCCTTCTGGCAGCTGCCGCCGATTCCCGCGCACTGTCCCGTTGCCGCTCGCTGCCGACCGCTCCCGCAAGTTCCCGCGCACTGTCAGTTGGCCGCTTGCTGCCGACCGCTCCCGCAAGTTCCCGCGCACTGTCCCATTGCCGCTCGCTGCCGACAGCTCCCGCAAGTTCCCGCGCACTGTCCCGTTGGCGCTCGCTGCCGACTGCTCCCGCGCATTCTGGCCCACTCCCGCCCACTGTCGCTCATGTGGGTCCGCTAGCCATCGTTAACGGCCGCTTGTCATCATCCGCGCTTAACGGTGTTTCTCCCGTCTTTCCGGCTTGCTCCGCACATAGATAGACGTCCCTCTAATCTCTGCCGAAGTCCATATGTACACTGTACAGGCACCACAATCGTTGTTGCAGGTAGATACTGAGAGGGCTAATATTCTCCCTGTATCTGATTTATGCACGAGCTTGCTCACTCTAACCGCCGCTAAAATCTCTCAGAAACCCACGTAACCAGCTTTACCAGAGAATCCTCGCAGCAAATGCGTGTCGGAAAATACGTCCCTGACTTACGCACTTCGGAAAAGGCCTGGCCTCATGTGAAATGTCCACGCGGGACACCAGTTCTCAGCACGAGTCAGCCAGTTACCCGCTCTAGTACATGCTAATACTCGTTGGGGATGACCTCACGTAGCTAATGCAAGTGTGATCTGATCCGAACTGTTGTCCGGTCTGAGCTCAGGGATAAAAAATATACTCCGGCGGGAACGATCTCGTGCATAGAATAAAGCTAAGCTGGGCATGGTCCAAGAGGAGGAAAATAACCATTTGATCACTGCTGGTAGCAATCTGCAGGATGTCGATGCCGCCAGTGATCATCCTAAGTCGAGCCAGAGGCAGATCTACTATATGCTAATTGCATATTATATATATGGCGCTTTCCATATATGCTGCATAGCAAAGGCAAGTACAGTAATCGGAAGGGACGGGCTACTCTACAAGCGATGGATCGTTCATTATTTTTGTGATAGTGCTAGCGACACTCACTTGGCAACAATGCTTGTAGTATTAGTCTCTTTGCGGTGCGAATTGGCAAGCTATATCCGGATATTTTTGTTTTCGAGTTTGTTCGTGTTCTTTGTAAATGAACACTATCTCCGGCCGATTCTCGGACGTTGGTTACTTACACTCTTCCCATGGGTAGATTCATGGTCTCTGGAAAATATTGAATTCTTTTACTCTCTCCATGGCAGTATTATACATTCCGCTGGCTCATGTGCCATAATAAAGATGATTCTTTCTTCCCAATTTTACAGAGTAAAGGCAGCTTCTTATCAAGCAAACAAGTATGGGGCTATGCTCCAACGAGATCACGGAGAGAATGATCCGAAAACTCACGCGAATTGGAAGCTGTATATCTGGCCTGTCTTTGCGCTACTTGCCTACACAAGTTACATGCTGTTTGAGATTTGTTGTCTAACCAGAGTATACATTTTGTGTGAGCCAGACGGTTCAATAGATTCATCCGCGCTACGCTATATACTAGGTCCACTCAATATTCATCCTATGCAAATGCAACGAGCTACATCGCAGCGGAATCTTTTTTTCACTCTCCTATTGGGAGGCATGGCAGTTCAGACTACCCTGTCAGGGAAGGGAATACGCAGGGGTATACTCTTTAATTTTTTCCTATTTCTGGCGCTATTAGCTCCTCAGCTTACCTTGCATTCCTTTTGGTTTGTGCAGGGTTTGGGTGATTGGCTATCATCATTTGTTTTCCGTTCAGTCAAGTTGTGGTCTATAGACCGTATTCTGATCGTTAACTTTGCCTCTATAATATACCTGCCTGTTGTGATGATTTTGATACGCCCATTCTATATTGCTGCTCGCGATCGCGAGGTGTTTGCAAAGTGTGGCACGGAGTTACCGGTGGAACCATAAGTGAAAGCATAAATGGTCCGTCACAAGCTCATTTGCCGCTGAGATCGCCCCTGAAGTAATGGTACTGCTAGTGTAGTTATCGCTCTTCCGGACTACAACACCAAGTTCTTTTGAATACATATCTCCAGTTCTTTTGAATACATGTCTACATCACATCTGTATTAGTTACGCCAACGGTGATCAATTGGTGCTGCCGCGCCCAATCTGGATCTTGCGCACGGCCGGGCTCTCGCGGGCTTCAAGCTTGGGCACACGAAGTGTGAGGATGCCATTCTCGTAGGATGCAGTTATGTGCTCTGCGTCCACGCCAGGCTTGTCCGGCAAGCCGATCACGCGTCTGAAGCTACCAGTAGCACGCTCCCGCACACGCCAGCCGTTCTTGTTCTTCTCGGTCTCCTTTGTGGGCACCTCTCCTGAAACCACGAGCTCGCCATGGTCACTATGGAATTCGATGTTGATCTTGTCCTGGTCTAAGATGCCTGGCACGCTGATGTGGACTTCATAGTCCTTCTCCTGCTCCAAGATATCGACAGGAGGTACCACACCGACAACGGTGAGCCAGTCAGAGGTGTCCTTCTTGTCACTCTTAGCCTGTATAGCGGATGATGAGCTAGGTGCCCGGCCGAGTAGCCTGTTGTAGTTGGCGACCTCGTTGTTGATGGCGTCAAAAAAGTCATAAAATGGCGAGTAGAAAGACATTTTGCTCTTTTCTGCTATCTTTACTCTCTCTCTTGTCTGTGATCTACGGTTATTTACCTTACGACAAGTATTAGTTATTAACTCTGCGCATTTATATGCTACGACATCCCCCTGACGCGTAGAACAATGGCGCTGACACCGGTGCTGGAACATTACAGATTTTTCTGGCACGAGAGTGGTCACGTGAATAGAGTATACCAGGCAAATAAAGCTATTCCAGCGACATCGGAGGAGCAGTATGCCGTTTGATGCCTGCGTTCACCATTAACTGAGACGGGATTGTGTATAGCCTGCCTCTTCATTGTTTAAGCCATTACAATGGTGGTTTCCTGAGCCGCTTTACAGCAGAAGTGGGAAATGGTGAAAAGCACGACGACTCACCATGGTCTTCCGATATGTGGTCATAAGTATTTATTCATGTATAGATTTTGCCATAATAAGTAGCTCGTGTATGTTTTACCTCTGTGGCATAATAGCCGAATAAGCAGTAATCCCCAATAAAGCAAACTAAATGGCCTTTTAGTAACACCATCTCACACAAGTGGCATACGGGTGTGCATCCAGAAGGCAGGCGCTCATACATTCATTGGACTAGCCCCGGACGCTATTTACTAAAATTCCAATAAAGGCTGCAACTTGATAGAACTTCAGTTTTTTGTTGACTGCTACTTTTATACAATTTGGAGGACGAGCCGGCTGTTCTACAAGAGTTCACCTCTCTTCGGCTTATCTTTTCTCCTATAATAATCCCTCTCTAACCCACTGAGTTTCCTGGTATGGCTTGGAAGGTGGCATCTGTATCTTCTCGCGTGCTGTATGCGACCTTAAAGGTACGTTAAATTCCATTTGTGTTCATCGCATACGGATATAGAAAGGAGCTATGTATTCACAGATTAGTGCAGATGCGTGGGCTAGTATGGTCCCTTTACCGCATAGGTATGACTGGGCTCAGTCAATGGTAAACTACAATGATATTATTGAGTATTTGGCTTATACATACGATTATTTTATTTTACCATGAATTTGATTGTTTGGTTACTTATTAGGGCACATGTCCATGTACGGCGGTACAAGACTCTTGCCTTACTCTCACACCTTACCCTCACAAAATGACCATGTTCTACTGATCCTACTTCCAGCCATGCCCCTTCCTCGTAAAGCTCTGGCATAAAGTTAGTAATTACATTGCAACTATTATACCAGAGGTAGGAGTTTTTATGGGACAAAGCGGCCAATTCTATGCTACAAAAGTGAGTAGGGCGAGGCCCCGCGTACTTCGCCAACAAACTTTGTTGGGAATGGTTTGGAGCTCCTAATGAAGTCAAGCTTGCCTAATTATTACTGTTAATACCAATGCCTTTAGCACATTCTTTGCATTACGCCGTGCGCATAAGCAAAGGTGTCTATACTACAGTGCTCAGCTAACAAGCCTAGGCAAGACCTGCACGCTGCTAATCGTGTTGTTCTGCCGTAGTGGTCACTAGTCTTCACATTTGCCCTTTGTGCTATTCTCCCCTTTGCGCATTTGCTGCATAAAGATGACACTACTGAAGCGCCCTTATGGGTCAGTTACGCAATAGGATGTAAGATTGTAGTGCAAACGCTTGAGATATTTTCCTAGCGCCTCGTATTTGCTTGGTCCTCTCCGACAGTGTGGTGCATGCTTTCTTCGACCTGAAAGATCACTTTCAGCTCCAGAAGCGCCAATGGGCTGTATATCTAGAATAACTGTGCTAGGATTGACAGGCTACTCGACATACTGTGTATATAGATTATTTACTTTCCGTATTGGCATTCACTGGGACTTCCCTTGTCCAATTTGAATCTTGCGCACAGCATGGCTTTCGCGTGGCTCAAGTTTGGGCACACGGAGTGCGAGCACACCATGCTCGTACTCTGCAGTGATCCGTTCCGCGTCTACGCCAGGCTTGTCCGGCAAGCTAATGACGCGTCTGAAACTGCCTGTGGCGCGCTCCCGCACGCGCCACCCGTTCTTGTTCTCCTCGGTCTCTTTCGTTGGTACCTCGCCGGAAATAACTAGTTCACCACGGTCACTGTGAAACTCAATGTTGATTTTTTCCTGGTCTACCACGCCCGGCACGCTCAAGTGCACCTCGTATTCTTTCTCCTTCTCCAAGACATCAACGGGTGGAATGATACTCACAGCGTTGAGCCAGTCGGAGGTGCTCTTCTTGTTGCTCTTGGACTGCAAAGCGGAAGAACTAGGTGCCCGTCCGAGCAGCCGGTTGTAGTTGGCGACCTCATTGTTGATGGCATCAAAGAAATCGAAAAATGGCGAGTGGGAAGACATCTTGTGCTTCAGTGGTATCTTACTATTTCTATCTTGTGATTACTGGTTGAGTAACAGTGTCTATCACTACACCTTGTAATAGTCCCCGCCTATTTATATTCTACGGATAACCTCCCTGGCGCGTAGAACAATAGCGCTGACGCTGACACTAGAACGTTATAGATTTTTCTGGCGCTTTAGCATGTGAGCACGTGACTATACGGCGCTCTCACTGCCGCCCAGAGGTACAACTCCGCGCCTATGGACCACCCACAATGCTACGCCATCAAGCTTTGCCGCTGAGGTGCTAGCTTGAAAGAGTATCTTTTGGTCTATTCGCTGTCGAAAGTAGTAGTGGCTAAGGAATTTGGCAATTATTATTGTTCATGTTCCACGGTGATCGCCCAAAACTGTGACGTTTGATACGGTGCACTGCAGGCCGTCGTACTCCCTTGTTGCAGCACACGTTGCGGCGGATCCCGTATACACGTGCGTCTATTCCGAGCGGAAAAGGTAGAGAACGTTGTGGCAACACGGACCGCTTTATTCACGAACGAAATCCAAGTTGCGCGATATTCAGAGTACCGCCCCCCTACCCTTAGTGAACAGGTTAGTCCACAAGGCAATTTTAGAGAGCCGTGTAGCCGCAGAGAAGCGCATAAGACGCAAACAGCATGTCCAGTATTATTGAGGCGTCAGCCGCGCTCAGGAAGAGAAAGCACCTGAAGAGGGGCATTCAGTTCACCCTTATGGTGGTTGGGCAATCTGGTTCGGGAAGATCGACGTTCATCAACACGTTGTGCGGGCAGGAGGTGGTGGAGACCTCTACCACTGTGCTGCTACCCGAGGACGACGCAGCACAGATCGACGTGCAGCTGCGCGAGGAAACAGTGGAGCTGGAAGACGACGAGGGCGTCAAGATCCAGTTGACAATCATTGACACGCCGGGGTTCGGGGACTCGTTGGACAACTCTCCATCCTTCAACATGATATCGGACTACATAAGGCACCAGTACGACGAAATCCTCTTGGAGGAGAGCCGTGTGCGGCGTAACCCGCGGTTCAAGGATGGGCGCGTGCACTGCTGCCTCTACCTTATTAACCCAACGGGCCACGGACTCAAGGAGATCGATGTTGAGTTCATGCGGCAACTCGGCCCGCTTGTGAACGTGATTCCGGTGATTAGCAAGTCGGACTCGTTGACGCCGGACGAGTTGAAGCTCAACAAGAAGCTAATCATGGAGGACATTGACTACTACAACCTTCCGATCTATAGCTTTCCGTTTGATCAGGACGTGGTGAGCGACGAAGACTACGAGACGAACACGTACTTGCGCTCGCTCCTTCCTTTCTCGATTATTGGCTCGAACGAGACCTTCGAGACTCCTGACGGTCGGATCATACATGGGAGGCGGTATCCATGGGGCACTGTCGACGTCGAGGACCCGGTGGTGTCGGACTTCTGTGTTCTGCGTAATGCACTTTTGATCTCGCACTTGAATGACTTGAAGGACTACACCCACGAGCTGCTCTATGAGCGCTACAGAACAGAGGCTTTGTCGGGCGATGTGCTGACCGCCAGCAGTGGCCCGTCTAAGCTGATGAACAACGGCTCTACAGATTATGCGGGCTCGCCAGCGCTGCCCGCAACGGCTTCGGATTCCGCGCACGTGAGTGGGCACGAGACGGAGTCGCGCAACAGCACCAAACAGTCCTCCAACCAAGATACATATCTGGCTCGTGAAGAACAGCTCAGACTGGAGGAGCAGAGATTGAGGGCGTTTGAGGAGCGTGTCCAGCAAGAATTGCTATCGAAGAGGCAAGAGCTATTGCGTAGGGAGCAAGAATTGAGAGAGATCGAGGAACGTCTAGAAAAGGAAGCCAAGACTACTAGAATCGATTGAAGATAGAAATCATAGGCGTGGTCTTTTATGAAAACAAGAATGGCTGAAAACAGGTTAGCACCGCAAGCTAGTAATTAACATGACATATTGCGCAAAGATACCGTCATATATTCAAGTACACAATATTTTACCGTACCGTAAGTCCTTTGTAGTTATGCTAAGTAGGCAAAAGATAGTAACCACACGCAAGCAGTGCGGGGCACCGTGTCTCGAAGAGAGCCCTAAAAGGAGACACGTTGATTATTTAATCAAGGCCTTTCCTCGAGGAAAAAAAATTGCAGTATAAAAGTGGCAGGCAGTAGCGCTGCTGCTGCGGACGCTCGTTCCAGCTGCTGCATGGAGCACCACAGCTAGCCGCTGTGGCCGCGCGGGAAGTCTAGGCCATCCAGGAGGAAACTATTCGGCCCGTGTATGCTCCACGTATTAACTATTTCTTGTTCGGGCGCATCGAGATGACGAGGAACCAGATAGGGACAACAGAGTACTCAGTGACGAGGAAAGTCTTACAATGCCCAGTTTTTAGTAGAGCTTGGGCGCCTAACTGATCGATGCAGCCCGAATGGAGAAAGTGGTTCGAATGTAGTTGTTAAATACCGCTTCCACTATATATGCTTGGTAGCACCTGTACCCAAGTGCATGGTTATCTATTCTTTCCACGACTTCATGCCTTCGTGGGAGGCGTAGTAAAAATTCTTGTCGCCTGCGGACGGGTCCTGGGACGCAGGCGCGTTGAATGAAAACTGTGGTAGGACAAGGATGTCGCCGACCAACTTCGGCCGGGTTATCTTGTGGAACTCCTTCCACGTAATTTTCTGGAGAATGCCACTTTGGACGTAGTCATTAAAATAAGTGAACACAACATCGGTCCAGGCCCCCGAGCCGGTCCATGACATAATATTCTTGTCATCTCTCAAATTTGAATTAAGCTCGCCGTTCGCTTTACGCTTCAAGGTCTCTTCCGTGATCTTCGCCACGACCTCGCGGATGACCGGATGGCCTGGCTTGGCCTGTATTACCCACGTAGCAAACTGTAACCGCCGGATGTAGTTGCTGCGCCAGTCGCGTGTTTTCGCGTCATTCTCGATCCCGATTATCATCCCGATCTTGGTCGGTGGCACGTTCTCCGGAATCCAGTTCGGCACCGGTTGGTGCGGGTTCGTGTCGATGTCGGCGTAGACCCCGCCGCGCGCCAAAAGGATCAAATACTTGAAGAAGTCCGCCCGCAGGATCTTGGACGGAAGCACGTTGTACGCCTCGATCACCTCCGGAATCGACGCATACAAGTAGTGCACCAGCGCCTTCGCCGTGTCGTCGTTCACAATCTCATGCACGAAGCCCGGGTTCTTCTTGCCCCACGCCTGCTCGTAGTCGCGCAACCGGCTGTCCATCCGGCTGTCCGCCCCCGAGTACATCCACGTCTGCCACACGTACGCCGGAAACTTCTTCGTCGTCCCGTACTCGTGCACCGCCGCGAGCCGCTCGCGGAGTGTGCTGTGGCTCGCCGGCCGCTTGAGCTCCTGTAGCTTCTTCTCGAGCGCCTTGCGCTCCCGGTCCAACCGCCGTATCTGATCCTCCTGCTTCCGCACCACCTCCTCCATGAACCGCTCAAAGTGCCCCATCATCTCATCCTCCTTCGTGCGCGACAGATCCAACGTCGACCGCAATTCCGTCGGAAGGCTCTGGAGCACTGTCTGCAAGTCTTTCGAGTTCGATAAGCTCACGAATCGCAGCAAGAAGAGCCCCGCAATCAGTAGGGGAATTGCGAAAAAGACATAGCGCTTCCAGTGGTTCGCCTTGATCCTCCTCGCCATCATAACTTCGCGCGTCCGCTCGCCCTCTGGTTAACAGTACACTGCACGCCTACTGGGAAACCACACCTATAAAAAGCCACTTCGGAAACTGTTAAATATCACTTTCTACGACTGTACAAACAGGCTCTCATCGAGCAGCTTGAACTCGCCCACCATCGATCGCAGCAGGCGGTAGCAGGCCTCCACGCGCGCCGGCATCTCCGGCGCCGCGCCCGCGGCCGCCGCCGCCGCGTAGCGCTCCATCTCGGCCAACTCCTCGCCCGCCACGGGGCAGTTCACGCTGATCGCCACGTCTGTCGCGACCTGCGGCAGCCGCAGCAGCCCGAAGCACAGCACCAGCGTCTCCGCGCGCGCCGCCTGGCCCCACTTCAGCACCGGCTCCACCACCACGCACGTGGTCTGCGTGCCCGCGCGCTCGCACCGCACCACCTGCCACGCGCCGCTGCTGTTGCGCAGCGCGATGTCCTCCAGGTGTGTGCGCAGCGCGGCCGCGTCGTCCTCGTCTGCGCGCTCCAGCAGGTCCACGATCACGCTTTCGTTGGTGCCCAGCCCGTCTGCGCCGGGCGCGTCCCTGTTGTTGACAAACACCTCCTGCGTGTCCGGCACCTCGCGCACTTCGGACGCATCGAGGAAGCCCTGTGGTATGACGGTGCTGATCTTGCCCCCGTAGAGTAGCTGTTCCACAAACATTGCCGCCGGTGGGCGTCTGTAGCGTGCGTCGGGCTGTTGAGCTGAATAATTTGGGCGGGTGGGCGTGTTACCCGGCCGGCAAGGTGGCAAATTTGGCGAGATTTCCGGCTCTGGCGCTGTCTTGTACACATCCCCTACTCAAGGCCACAAGCCATAGGCAGTGAGCGATAGTTCTAGAGCGATTGTAACCTGCAGCTATGTCCAAGAGTGATGATATCGACGAGGGTTTGTACTCGCGGCAGCTATATGTGTTGGGCAAGGAGGCGATGTTGAAGATGCAGCTCTCCAACGTTCTTGTTGTGGGAGCGACGGGGTTGGGCGTGGAGATCGCCAAGAACGTGGTGCTTGCGGGCGTGCGGTCGCTTACGCTCTACGACCCCGGGCTGGTGGAGGTGCAGGATCTAGCGACGCAGTTCTTCCTCCGAGAGGGCGATGTGGGGCAGCGGCGCGACCACGTGACCGCGCCGCGGCTTGCGGAATTGAACTCGTACGTGCCCGTGCGGGTGGCGGAGAGCGTGGAGGAGGCGCAGCTCGGCGAGTTCCAGGTGATAGTTGCGACTAACACGGTGTCGCTTGCGGAGCGGCTGCGGCTCAACCGGTACGCGCACGCCCACGGGATCCGGTTCATTGCCGCGGAGACGCGGGGGTTGTTCGGGCAGATCTTCGTGGACCTTGGGGACGAGTTCACGGTGATCGACAGCACGGGCGAGGAGCCCAAGTCTGGGATTGTGTCGGACATTGAGGCGGACGGCACGGTGACGATGCTTGACGACAGCCGGCACAACTTGGAGGACGGCGACTACGTGCGCTTCACGGAGGTAGAGGGCCTTGAGGGCCTCAACGACGGCACGCCGTACAAGGTGGAGGTGTTGGGGCCGTTTGCGTTCCGTATCGGCTCGGTGGAGAAGTTCGGCGTGTACAAGAAGGGCGGTATCTTCACGCAGGTGAAGATGCCCACGAAGCTTTCGTTCAAGAGCTATGAAGAGGCCTTGAACGACCCCGAGTACCTCGTTTCTGACTTCAGCAAGTTTGACAGGCCGGCTCAGTTGCATTTGGGCTTCCAGGCGCTCCATCTATTTGTCGAAAAGAACAACGGACAATACCCAAGGCCTTCGAACGAGGAGGACGCGAACCACTTGGTCAAGCTTGCTCGCGATATGGCCCACCAGCAGCCTCAGATCCTCGGCGAGAGCAAGTTGGACGAGGCGTTGCTCCGCGAGCTCTCATACCAGGCGAGGGGTGACATTGCCGGGGTGGTGGCCTTTTTCGGTGGGCTTGCAGCACAGGAGGTACTAAAGGCATGTTCCGGGAAGTTTACGCCTCTAAAGCAGTTTATGTACTTTGATTCTCTAGAGTCGTTGCCGGATCCCGCCAAGTATCCTAGAACTGAAGCCACTACAGCTCCAATACAGTCGCGGTACGACAACCAAATTGCAGTCTTTGGGCTTGATTTCCAGCGCGCGCTTGCCAACTTGAAGATATTTTTGGTTGGTTCGGGCGCGATTGGGTGTGAAATGTTGAAAAACTGGGCCCTTATGGGAGTTGGCTCCGGGCCGGATGGGAAGATTACGGTCACTGATAATGATTCCATTGAAAAATCTAATTTGAACCGTCAGTTCTTGTTCCGTCCAAAGGATGTCGGTAGAAACAAATCGGAGGTGGCAGCAGCAGCCACAGTCGACATGAACCCCGACTTGGCGGGCCACATTGACGCCAAGTGCGATAAAGTTGGCCCTGAAACAGAGCATATTTTTGACAGCGATTTCTGGAATTCGTTAGACATCGTCACGAACGCCTTAGATAACGTCGATGCGCGTACATACGTCGACCGCCGTTGCGTGTTCTACCGCAAACCATTGCTAGAATCGGGAACGTTGGGGACAAAGGGCAATACACAGGTCGTTATTCCAAACCTCACGGAATCATATTCTTCATCTAGAGATCCACCTGAGAAGTCCATTCCGTTGTGTACCTTGCGCTCTTTCCCAAATAAGATAGACCACACAATTGCCTGGGCCAAGTCTCTGTTCCATGGTTACTTTACAGAAACCCCAGAGAACGTGAACACTTACTTGACTCAACCCAACTTTGTGGAGCAGACTTTGAAGCAGTCTAGTGATATTAAAGGGATTTTGGAACCAATTGCTGCCTCTCTAAACGACCGCCCATACAACTATGAGGATTGTATCAAGTGGGCTAGGTTGGAATTTGAAAAGAAGTACAACGATGATATTCAACAACTACTATACAACTTTCCAAAGGATGCCAAGACTTCTACAGGGGCACCATTCTGGTCGGGTCCAAAACGCGCTCCTGAGCCGTTAATATTTGACATTAACAATCCCTCTCACTTCCAATTCGTTGTAGCCGGGGCTAGCCTACGCGCATACTGCTACGGCTTAAAAGGTGACGATGGAAATTTTGATGTTGAATACTACAAAAAAGTTTTGTCGAGCGTGGAGGTGCCGGAATTTACCCCAAGATCTGACGTCAAAATCCAAGCTAATGACGATGAGCCTGATCCAAACGCTAATGCGAAGTTCGAAGATGACGTTGTGGACCAGTTGTCCGCTTCTTTGCCAGATCCTTCAACCCTAGCAGGATTCAGTATGGTTCCAGCCGAATTTGAAAAAGATGATGACACAAACCATCACATTGAGTTTATTACAGCAGCATCTAATTGCAGAGCTATGAACTATAGCATTGAACCCGCTGACCACCAAAAAACCAAGTTTATTGCGGGACGTATCATTCCCGCTATTGCAACAACTACCGGTTTGGTAACTGGCTTAGTGAATCTAGAGTTGTACAAGGTGGTAGACCACAAGATGGATATAGAGAAATACAAAAATGGTTTCGTCAACTTGGCCCTACCATTTTTCGGCTTTTCTGAACCAATCGCTTCTCCTCAAGGCAAATACAATGACCAAACCTACGACAAAATATGGGACAGATTTGATATCCAGGGAGATATCAAGTTGAAAGATTTGATAGATTACTTCAAAAACCAAAAGGGTCTAGAAGTCACAATGTTATCATACGGTGTCTCCTTGTTGTACGCGTCCTTTTTCCCTCCTAAAAAGTTAAAGGATAGGCTAAATCTACCTATTACTGAAGTCGTTAAATCCGTTACCAAGTCTGAGATACCTGCTCATGTTAAGACGATGATTCTCGAAATATGTGTAGATGACCAAGAAGGCGAAGATGTGGAGGTACCTTATGTCACCATCCACTTATAAACGAATAAGAATATGTAATATTTACCAGTATGTTCATAACGATACTAAAGATGTGTGCTTATCCTTTAAAAGTCTGTTAATCACGCCGCCGTGGTTGTAACCATCCTATGCAGTTCACCACGAGCTCTAAATAAATCGTCGAAGGACCCGTCTTCCACTACAGCCCCATTCTTCAACACTAGTATTCTATCACACATCTGCATCATCTGTCTGCTGTGGGTTATGACAATCACCGTAATGTCGTGCAACGAATTCCTTACGATATTGGCGATTGCATTTGCGTTCGCGGCATCCAGAGCCGATGTGCACTCATCTAAAATCAATAACGATGGTTTCCGTAGTAAAGCCCTGACTATGGACAGCCTCTGCAGCTGACCTCCAGAGACAGTATCTGTGTCAATACGCGCATCTAAACCTTCAGGCAAGCTGCGGACGAAATTGATAATGCGGACTTCAGTCAATACCTCGTATATTTCATTGTCCGTGACCGTCCCTTCTAGTCCATATACAAGGTTTTCTCTTATAGTCCCGTTAAAAAACCTTGGTTTTTGTTCTACAACTGCAATACCTCTCCTTAGAGCTGCGAGATCCCAGTTGCAAATGTCGGTTCCGTCAACAAAAAGAGAACGGGGTTTCACAGGGTATAGTCCACACAGTAGATAGAAAAGCGTGGACTTTCCGGAACCAGACTCACCCACAAGGCCTACTTTTACACCTGGCATAATTCGCAGGTTCAGATTCTTGTAGACTTGAACACTAGTCGCAGCAGGGTATGCAAAACTTAGCGCCCGGGCTACCACTAATGGTTCTCTTGAGAAGCGTTTTGCTGGAGTTTCCCGCAAGTTTTCCGAGTAGCTTTCAGTTTCTGGTAGGGGTGCCTCCAGCATACCGAATACAAAGGTTCCTGCCCTCTGACCACGGGATGAAGCAGGTAGCACAGCTAGGAGGCCAACACTGCTCATAATTGTGAACAGTATTAACGTAAAAGTCTGAAACAACTGGTCAGATTTATATTCCAGGGTCACAACCAACCTGATACCGTAGTAAAAAAGAATTGCCTGCAGCAATATCACTAAGCTGGATGTAATAGCAAGTCCTGAACCACAGATAATCGCTCTTCTACGCATTTGTGTCTTCAGGTACTTTTCTAACGTCCCATAACGGCCCTGGAAATATGGTTCTAATTGCAAACATTTGATCGTTTTGACACCCCTAACAATCTCTGATAGCAAGTTCTCGAGCTGTGAAACGGCAGTTTTGTATTGAAGTTCGGCCTTCTGCACAAATCTTCCATATATAGCCATAACACCTGCGAACAATGGAAGCAGTGACAAACATACTAGAGTGAGCTTCCATCCAACCGCTAGTGCCCAGATAATGCCAATACTAGAAAGGACAATGAGAGTCGTCAAGGAGCTCAAGAATATGGAAGTAACATTTCTTAAATCTCTTAGATCGTTCATTGCAAGTGTGGTTATCTCGGACGACTTATTCTGTGATATCCAGTGAAGATCCTGCTTTAGCACTAATTGCATCACCTTTCCCCGTAATAGTCTGATGCATTGCTCACTTACAAGGCCCAGCAGGAATAACTGTAGAAAAGTAAGCGCAGAATCAGATATAGCAATTCCAATAACAATCAATGACCATCTTAACAAATAAGAGGGCTTTACTGGACTAAATGGATTGTAAATCAACCCATCCAATAACTTTGAAAATGCATAGGAGAAGGCTGGGTTGGCAATACCACATAGTACTGCCGATATTATACCGGCAGTCAGAGGCAACGTCTTCACGCGAGCAAACATTTTAAGCATGAGTGTTCGAATCGAAAGCAACACAGGCGGGGTTTCTGTCTGCTCCTCTTGCACCTCCAAGTCGAAATCTTTTAGTTCGATTGATGCCGACTGTGCTACACGTCTCCTACGAGCTCTGCGAGGGGAAGAGTAAAGTGTATTATCCTGAGGTATACCATCTTTGAACAAAGCACTTAACCTTGCAGAAAAGATCCTAGATCCTATTTCATCAAATCCGGCATCAGCTGCGGACGTAGAAGAAGCAACGTCATCCTCGTGCTCCGACTTCTCAACGCAGAAGGTTTTCTCGTCACCATCCTTCACTTTCTCCGAGTTTTGAAGTCTATTCAATGCGCGGAACCTACTATCGGGATTAGCCATTAGATTTGATTTATATCCTTGCTCGACCACTCTGCCGTGTTCCATCATGTAAAGATAGTCGTCATCCAAAACGTGTGATAGTTCGTGAGTCAAAATTATCGTTGTCTTGTCAGCTCTCCAACTACGGATAACCTCCATCAACAAATCGCGGTGTATTATATCCAATGCGGATATAGCCTCATCGAGAATCAGCACGGGTGCATCTCTTAATATTGCCCTGGCCAACGCTATCCGCTGTTGTTGGCCACCACTCAGACTAATGCCGCCGCTACCGACTTTGGTATGCAGCCCTTCTGGAAGATCGAAAATCAGTTTCTCGAGCAGTGCCATCTGGCATGCCCTTTTTACAGCGCTGCCTGTTTTATTCACTGGCTTCGCGGAAAGAGTGATATTTTCAAACAAAGTTCCATTAAATAAGGTGCAGGACTGTTCGACTAGAGTAATATTCTGCAGCAGCCATGATCTATCTATTCCGCGCAAGTTAGTTGCGTTGACCGTTACGATACCTTCGTAATCGCTGTAAAACTTCAGGAGCAGATTGCTCAGCGTTGACTTTCCCGACCCGGACTTCCCCACAATGAACGTTATCTGGTTCGATCTAAACGTGAGGGAGACTCCATCTAAGGCCTTCGAATCTGGCCTTGCTGGGTAATTGAAGGAAACTTGGTCAAATACTATTTCGGAAGGAAGATCCTCCAATGCAATTATATGACCTACCTCATAGGGAAACGCATATTGGTTCGGGCGGCCCTCCGGCTCAGTTTTTATAGTTTGCGCAACCCGCCGGCAGGCGACTACCCCCTTCTGCAATAACACTATCTTCGATAGCATTGAGTTAATTGACCCACAAATGACAATACAGGCATAGAAGACCGTGATCACTGCCTTCGTCTCGACTTCATTCCGTTGAATTAAGATAGAACCGTACCAAAAAGCCTGAACAAACATCATTAGAGAAATGAACCGCATAATTGCCTGATTTATAGAGGAACATATCAAAGTCCTGATAAAATACCTCTTGGATAAACCGACTGCAGTATTGAACTTCTGCAGCTCTAGATCCTGTGTCCCAAAAAGCTTCACCATGGTGGCCGAATTCAAAGCCCACGAAAGAGTAGAGGACGCGTTAGACGTTTGCTCATTCTCCAGCGTCGCATACTTCTGCACATATTTAGAGAAAATAAGCGTAAAAATAGCCAGCACAGGCGCACCTGCAAGTGTCACAACCGTCAGTTTGGCGCAAAACTTGAACGCAGTGACAGCGAGAATCAAAATCGTAATGATGCTCTGGAAGAGCACACCGGACGACTCAGCACAGCTCACCCGCGCCTCTTCGACACATCTGTTCGTGATCGTGAACAGACCGTTGATGTCATCGATCTTGTCGTACCACTGCATCGGCTTCTCCAAGTAGGAAAATAGCAGACTACGCCGCATACGAAGCACCTGCCGCTCCCCCAGCAACATCCACGAAGTAATCGCCACCCATTGCACTGGAAGCTGCCCAAACCCCACCAATATAAGAGCAACCGTGCGGAGGTCCAGCTCGTGGATAAACTCCGCCGTCGTACTATACTCCTGCTGCTGCAAGAGTTGCACCACTTCGAACACGCGACCCGTCAGCACGGCCACCGCCGCCGGCACTGCCGCCCAAGCAATAGTCGTTATTATCAGCGTTATTAGCAGCCCATAGTCCTTGGATAAGCTTACATAGCTGTAGAGGCCATCTCTCACACGCTCCTTCTTTTTCATCACAAGAGATCCTGTCACGTCGGCGTCACTGTCCGCAAATATGCAAAAATACGTACTAGTCCTGTTCTGAACTGGAGTCTAAATACCGGTCTGACCGCATCTACGGTACTCGGATCTGCAGTAACATCCTTTTATACTGCCTGTTGACACCAATATCTTCGAGCAAGATTTTTCGTTGCATAACATGCTAGATATCTATGCGATTATGTAAATTTCCATATCAGGCATATTGGAACAGGAGAATTACAACCAACAATCGCCTGGCTGCCATTGAAACGAGGTCACAGGGTCGATCAAATTTATGCTGCGGTCAAGGGTGCAGCCCGCCGATATACCGTGCATCTCCGTAACTATCGCGGGGCAACTGTGTAGCGACAACGATACGGAGTCTCTCATCACGTGAGTGGCAATGATTACCAAGCACATGGACAATTTTTCGGGAGAACATCGTACCCTTGACATGGAAACTACGGGCTTAAAAGGTAAAAAAACGTCGTAATCACCAGCACTTCTTAGCAACGACACTAACGGTAAGTTAATCACGATGGGTATCAAGGACCTCAAGCTCAATGACATGCTTTTAGAAGCCGTCGCAGATATCAATGGCGATGATCGGGACTTCAGAATGGCGGTGTTCTTCATTGTGTTCAACCCGCTGTTCTGGAATATCGTGGCGCAGGTAGAGTACAAGACACATTTCTTGACACGGCTAGCGGGTGGCGCCCGCCGCGGCTGCTACATGCTGGCGTTTGTGATCTTTTCGCTCGGGCTGGTGCGGGACTACTACTTCAGTCGCGCGCTTAAAAACCAGGTTACCACGGCGTGGCTCGACCAAGAGCTCGTGCGCTACGCGGGCGCAGGGCTGTTCGTGTTCGGGCAGGTGCTAGTGCTGTCGTCGATGTGGCGGCTGGGCGTGACGGGGACGTACCTGGGCGACTACTTCGGGATTTTGATGGAAGACCGTGTGACGTCGTTCCCTTTCAACGTCTCCGACAACCCCATGTACCAGGGCTCCACGTTGACGTTCCTCGGGACCTCGCTGTACTACGGGAAGGCGGCCGGTGTGTTTGCCGCGCTGCTGGTGAACCTGATGTACACCATGGCCCTCAAGCTGGAAGAGCCATTCACGGCTATGATCTACGCCAAGCGTGACGAGGAGCGCGCCCAGAAGGCTAAATAGACGCCGGAAGGCTAGCTAGGCTCTGGTGGCTCGCACCAGGCAGTACATACTCGAAAATATCAGATTTCACGTGCTCATCGCTAGCGCCGATGACGGCGATGCACAGTGCGTCGCGGCGAACTGGCGCCAGCAGCAAAAATGCCTCCAGTGGGATTTGAACCCACGGTCTCCGCATTACGAGTGCGATGCCTTACCACTTGGCCATAGAGGCGTTGGAATTAGAAAGACCGAATACGGATGCCTCCAGTGGGATTTGAACCCACGATCTCCGCATTACGAGTGCGATGCCTTACCACTTGGCCATAGAGGCTTGATCTTTCTTGGTTAGCAGCTGCTTACGTGTGAACATAATCAATACCGCATGCCCAAGCGTGCATCGTACATGACGATCAACGGCGGAGATCTCGAAACGGCCACCCCCCGCAGGTCTCACGTGCCCGCTCTGGCCCAAGGCGGCCACATGCTCGGCATCGAGCTACTATCCAGCGGTCTTAGATCTTGGCTTATGCCTCTGTGGCATCGAAGTGTTGTCAGCCGTTCCACTGTGGTATAAAGTTTCGTTTTTCAGCGCTGGAAGTCGCATCTGGGTACGAACACCACATCTGCGTCAGCGCCGCACAAGAAGGAGGCGAGACACACGGTGCAGATTTCTGAGCCGCTCGTGCTGGTACACGGTCGAGCCCGCGCCAATCCGACCTCCTTGGAGCTCCGCCACGTGATAATGAGCGCACGGCATGCCTGTCCTATACCATGATGCAATTTTAATTACGTAATTCCGTGGCACGGGTTTTGATCGATTGCGATCACTGCCCTATCGCAGCCAGCAGGGTCGGGCAATTGCTCCCCAGAAATACGTGCTGAAGGTCTAGCTTACCATACAGGTTGACGGCCGCATGGATATGTAGGTTTTATCGCTGCTAAAGAACTGACCTTTGGATTTACACAAACGGCATATATGTACATAGGAAGGACTTTGTAGTTAGGCTGAAATGCCGTGCCATCCTTAGGGAGAAAGGTCCGGAACTAGCATACCAGAACGCACCGCGGTGTTGTGGTTGTATATCTATTTTCTCTCTCACATACACTTTGAGGCAGTACGCTAGCTGCCGACCACTGAGGCCACTGGCGGTACGACAAAGACGTCAATGAAAACTAGACTCTCTGCGCTACCTGGTACACCCAGGAGGAGGCAAAAGATGTTACTAGCTGGGTTAGTTGTTTTGCTAGTTTATATGGTGCTACCATGGCACCGGAAGGAGAACGATGGCGTTGCCGCCTACGACACAGGCCGGGCTATAGAGGATGAGCGGGCTATAGCGGAGGAGCTCTCGCGGGCATTTGCACGCGTGGGATCGTCCAGAAAGACTGGGGCCAAGGCAGAGTGCCCGAACTACGGCGAGTACGCCAAACTACCGCACTACAAGGAGGGCGCCCCACAGACGCCGCTCAATCTTCCATACCAACGGCCGCCGGAGCAGTGCCGCACGTTTACGTCGCCCGCAGTGGAGACGTTTATCAAGGAGTTTGTGGCACTCTTGAAGGACCCGGACCTAGCCATTCTCTTTGAGAACACGTTCCCCAATACATTGGATACTACCATCTTGTGGCATGGGTCCAGGGAGGAAACCCGGTCGCCACAGCCGCCCAGCAACAGGCGGCTCTTCAGACAGAGAAAGAAACAGCCGGAGACTTTCATTGTGACTGGAGACATACATGCCGAGTGGCTCCGGGACTCGGCCTGGCAGCTCTCTGTGTACCAGCGATTTATCAAGAGCGATCCCGCGTTGCGGGAGCTCATCAGGGGCGCGATCAACACGCAGGCGGGCTTCGTGAAAGGCAACCCTTACTGCAACGCTTTTCACCCCCCGCCATATAGCGGTGTCGAGCGTGGCCGCAGCTCCATTGACGACGTGCTTCCGCAACCAAACTGGGAGCAGGTCTTCGAGTGCAAGTATGAGATCGACTCGCTAGCCTCGTTCCTAACGCTTTCGCGCCAGTACTACGAGAACGCGCCCGAGGACAGCAGGTTCGACTTCATCACTGAAGACTGGCTAGCGGCCGTGAGAGAGATCATGAAGCTTGTCAAGGCCCAGTCGAAGTCGACGTTCACGGAGACCGGCCACGTCCAACCGGTGACCTACAAGTTTCAGCGCAACACCAAGATAGCTTCCGAGACTTTGCCGTTGGCCGGCACAGGGAACCCCGTCAACCGTAATACGGGCCTCGTGCGGTCCGCGTTCAGGCCTAGCGACGATGCCACGATCTTCCAGTTCTTCGTACCGGGCAACGCCTACATGGCCGTGGAGTTGGAACGCCTCACCGCTATCCTCCAGGGCTACTTGGGCGACGACAGCCCGACCGCTCCGTCGCGCAAGATGCGCAGCCCATTTTCCACCGACATCCTGGCGTTGATAGAAGAGGCGCGCCAGTTCGCCGAGCGCATCAGAGCCGGTATCATGGAACACGCAGTTTTCGACCACCCGCAGTTCGGCGAGGTATTCGCCTACGAGGTCGACGGCTATGGCAGCCACTTGTTCATGGACGACGCCAACATCCCCTCGCTTCTCTCGCTTCCAGACCTCGGCTTTGTTTCTAAAGATGACCCGGTATACCGCAACACCCGCAAGATGATCCTTTCCCCCGAGGGCAACCCGTACTACCTAAACGGCGAGCACTTCCAGGGCATCGGCGGCCCCCATATCGGCCTTCACAACTCCTGGCCCATGAGCTTGCTTGTCCGCATCCGCACGTCCGACTACGACGACGAGATTTTGCATTGTCTAGACATGGTGATGAAGAACACCGGCAATCTTGGCCTAATCCACGAGTCCGTCAGAGCCTTCCACCCCGATGGTCTTGAGTACACCCGCTCATGGTTCGCCTGGGCCAACTCGGAATTCGCAAAGACCGTACTAGACCTTGCAGAGCGCAAGCCCCACCTCATATTCAAGGAGGATAACCTTGCTATGAAATTCAGTTTGGACGTATTTCTCGCGAAAACCGCATCGGTAGCACATTGAGAGTTATAGTGTAATGGTAGCCATCCGTACTCTAATACTGAGTACTTCCTAGAATCGTTATATACGTGATATATAAAGAAATATCAACTTGATTGCATTGCAGTATCGTAATCTGAAGGCCGACCGAGAGAGTCCCTATAGCTTTAAAGCGAGGGGTGGCACGTAGTACGTCCGGGCTGTCGAACAAACATGTCATTGGGTGCTTGCGCAGCGGGCGCGGATCTTACACTGGATTCCAGACTGAAGTTATGGGTTCTGCTGCCCATTTCTGTGGTGATGATTCTGGTGGGTATTGTCCGGCGATACCTTATGATACTGCTGACGTCGAAGGTGAAGAGCGTACCGCGGGCTACGATTACGGAAAACCAGTATATCAGTAAGGCCATTGCCATGCTGACGAACGGGAGCGGCCTGCACGAGGACGCATTCCGGATGCGGCAGGAATACCTGGCGGGCGTGCTGTCCGAGGGCAAGTACCTCGCGCTCAAGGGCCAGGCCTCAGAGCCACAGAACATGCTTTCAGACCCGAATATGTCGGAGGCGCTGATGAGCATGGCCAAGGGCAACTTGGCGGGGTACATTCCACAGACGGTGATCATGTGGTGGGTGAACTACTTCTTCGCGGGGTTCGTGCTGATGAAGCTGCCATTTCCGCTGACAATGCGGTTCAAGGAAATGCTGCAGAGTGGCGTGATGACGGCCGACCTGGATGCGCGGTGGGTCAGCAGCATATCGTGGTATTTCATCTCGATGTTTGGCCTCGACCCAGTCTACAACCTGCTGTTCGGGGACGAGGCGTCCTCGCAGAGCGCCATGCAGCAGCAGATGTTTGTGGGCGGCAGTGTGCCTGGGGGCCCGACTCCCGAGGCTCTCATGAAGAACTACGCTAATGATTTGACCATTGCCCAGTATGAATCATGTTTTGACGGGATTGAAGACAGAGTTCTCCGGATGTATACACAGTAGGCAGGATTGCGTTTGCATCTACCGCCATGGAGGGATACAGTGGGCTACTGCACCGGTGGCCTGGAATATCGCACTGTGTAGTTGTGCTCTGTTGAAGCAATCAGTACGTATTTTTCTTACGACGATAATTTCTTGCATTAAAAAACTCGCGATGAGCGTTGGCTTACAAACGCACTGCACTGAAGCTGCGCTGCTGGTGACTAGAGCGGTATCAAGACATAGTTAGCAGAATCTACAGTTATGAAGACTATCCTCTGTATCGGTATGGCCGGTTCAGGCAAAACTACCTTCATGCAGAGGCTTAATTCGCATCTCCATGCGTCGAAAGAACCACCATATGTGATCAACTTGGATCCGGCCGTCCTGAAGGTGCCATATGGCGCAAACATTGATATTAGAGACTCCATAAAGTACAAGAAGGTGATGAGCAATTACAACCTGGGCCCCAACGGGGCAATCGTCACTAGTTTGAACCTTTTCAGCACGAAAATCGACCAGGTGATTAATCTGGTGGAGAAGAAGCAGGACAAGTACCAACATTGCATAGTGGACACGCCTGGCCAGATAGAATGTTTTGTGTGGAGTGCTTCGGGCTCCATCATCACGGAGTCGTTTGCCTCCACGTTCCCCACGGTTATTGCGTACATCGTGGACACACCCAGAAACACATCGCCGACGACTTTTATGAGTAACATGCTGTACGCATGCTCCATCCTGTATAAGACGAAGCTGCCCATGGTTGTTGTGTTCAATAAGACGGACGTGAAAGACGCCTCGTTCGCTAAGGAGTGGATGACGGATTTTGAGGCGTTCCAGGAGGCCCTTCGCGCAGACCAGGAACTGAACGGCGAAACTGGGCTCGGCTCTGGTTATATGGGCTCGCTGATCAACTCCATGTCGCTGGTGCTTGAAGAGTTCTACTCACAGCTGGATATGGTGGGCGTCTCCAGTTTTACAGGCGAAGGTGTGTCAGACTTCTTGCGTGCGGTCGACAGGAAAGCGGAAGAGTATGAAACGTACTACAAGGCTGAATACCAAAGACTGCAGGCTGAAAAGGCCCAGAAAGAGGAAACCAGGAAGGAGAAGTCCTTGGAGAAGCTAATGAAAGATCTGGGCGTGCAAGATGCCGCCAAGAAGCCCGCAGATGGCGATGACGGCGTAGATGTGCTGAGCGACATCGAAGAAGGGGAGCACGACGGAATAGTGCCCCGGGACGAGGACGAGGAGGTGGAGCGCCAGTATACATTTGCAGCTGATCAAAGGATCTCGGGAGAGGTCAACGAAAGCACCTCCCCAGACCTCCAGAAAAAGTACGAGGATGCGATGTCGCGAACTGCCCGGTCTGCTAGCAGCAAGACCGCGGAGAACATTGCCCGCTACATCAGGCAGTAGCGCCTCTCTCCACTGACAATCAGCTACGGAAAATCTGGACATATGCAGGCGCCAACGCCAAGGTATTTAAATATATAGGCCCTCATCATATCCATCTGGAATTTGTTTCGACCCGTAAACACCTTTCCACGATATCGGAGTGAGGAATGTCTCTAGGCGGGGGAAGAATGGCACAAAAGTCGGCAGCTCCTTGCACAGCAGCAGCGCGTCCTCGTTGTTGTCCCCCTCGTGAATGAAAATGCTTACATATGACAGTTCCGCGAAGCCCGGCGATCTCGCCAGCGGCGAGTGCAGCAGATGGTAGCTGAACTTGTAGATGAACTGCTCCGTCGAGATTCCCCGCTGGAAGCTCCCCTTCTTGAAGCTGAACAGCGTGCTGTTCACCGACAGGTCGTTCTGCTCGTCCAGCTGCAGCCCCTCGGCGAACTCCTTGGCAACGTCGCTGATGGACGTCACATTGCATGTGGCAACCGAGAATCGCGACTCCATCGTCTCCGTGTGCACGGGCACCTCCGTCTCAAACTCCCCCACGGAGTCCAGCACCAGCACGCGCTCTGGCGCCAGCTCCTCCAGCAGTGGCAGCAGCACCTCCTTGCAGAACTCGTTCTCGTATCCCTGGATCACCGGCGACCGCTGCTGCACAACGTAGAGCCGCCGCTTCTCGCAGTAGAAGAGCTCCAGCGGGGTCGTCACGCGCTTCTCTGGCGTATCGCGGTACAGCAGGCTCTTCTGGCCTTCCACATAGTCCAGAGGGCCCACGAATGGATGTAGCCACTGCCACTCCAGCTCTCGCTCGAAGCGGAACTCTCCAGGCATCGAATGCAGTAGCACATCTGCACACAGCTGCGGCACGTTACCCGCAGACACCAGCGGTAGCACTATCGTGGCCATGCTTTCCCTGTTTCTCGTGTGGCCGCCAGGTGTTACAAGAGCGTTCCGTGCCCGTTAAATGGGACATCACCAAGTACTGAGGATGCCGCTGGCTACCCTTATACAAGAAGGACTACGGATTGAGAAGCGCGCGCCGCCGTGGCACTCTACAGCGGGTACTCGGCCCCAATGGCAGCCGTGGCACCCGCAGAACCACATATCTCCTGATAGTGGCTCGACTGCTGCTCGTAGCGACAGCTGATCGAGCGAGCGAAATTGCTTTTCATTTTTTTTTCACCAAACGCACCTCGATGACCTACTTCATCCATATAAAGCACCAAGGTTAGTGCCGTTGTAGAGGTGATACAGGTCCTGCACGCGATCAAGAGCCCCGAGAGTACTACTGGCGCCATGTCAACCGAGTTCGAGAAGAAAATGGAGGAGCACATCGACTCTTGCTCGCTGGAGCAGCTCCGGGACATCTTGGTGAACAAGAACGGCGATGCCAAGCTGACCAACCGGTTCCGCGCGCTGTTCAACCTCAAGTGCGTTGCCGAGGAGTTTGAGCAGCGGCCAGAGGAGGCGCAGCGCGCCGTGGAGTACATCTGCGAGAGCTTCGTGGACAGCAGCGAGCTGCTGAAGCACGAGGTCGCGTACGTGCTGGGCCAAACGGGCAACCTGGCGTGCGCACAGAAGCTGCGCGAGGTGATGCTGGACCACGCACAGCAGTGCATGGTGCGCCACGAGGCGTCGGAGGCGCTGGGCGCGCTGGGCGACGCCGAGTCGCTGGCAGCGCTCGAGCAGTCGCGGCGCGAGGACCCGTCCGAGGAGGTGCGGCAGACGTCGGAGCTGGCCATCGAGCGCATCCGCTGGCAGGCGTCGGGCGCCGCGGCGTCCGAGAAGCTGCAGCAGTCGCTGTACTCGTCCGTGGACCCTGCGCCACCGCTGTCGCTCGAGAAAGACTACGACGTGCCGCAGCTACAGGCGCTGCTGAACGACCAGGGCGCGCCGCTCTTCGAGCGCTACCGCGCCATGTTCCGCCTGCGTGACATCGGCACCGACGAGGCCTGCTTCGCGCTGGCCTCCGGCTTCGACGACCCATCCGCGCTGTTCAAGCACGAGATCGCCTACGTCTTCGGCCAGATCGGCAACCCCTGCGTCGTGCCACACCTGCAGGAGGTGCTCAAGCGCGAGCACGAGGCGCCAATGGTCCGCCATGAGGCTGCCGAGGCCCTGGGCTCCATCGCCACCGACGACGTCCTGCCCGTGCTCAAGCGCCACCTCCAGGACAAGGACGAGGTCGTGCGCGAGTCCGCGGCCATCGCCCTCGATATGTACGACTACGAGAACAGCAACGAGCTGGAGTATGCCCCGGCGTAGGCGCCTGCGCCGCTTGCCTGTGCTTTGTATCATATTTAACGTCCACAATCCGCCTGCCCCGCAGCCCCGCTACACCGATGCCAAACCTCGTCTTCGTCACCGGCAACAACAACAAGCTCCGCGAGGTCCGCCAGCTGCTCGGCGCCGCGGCCCTGCCCTTCCCGCTCGTCAACGAGCCCCTGGACCTCGACGAGGTCCAGGGCGCCTCGCTCGACGACATCGCCCTGCACAAGTGCCGCGCCGCCTCCGCCCTCCTCCCCCCCGGCACCCCCGTCTTCGTCGAGGACACCGCCCTGTGCTTCGACGCCTTCGGCGGCCTGCCCGGCGCCTACATCAAGTGGTACGTCAAGGCCATGTCCCTGCCGGACATCGTCGCCATGCTCGACGCCTTTCCGTCGAAGGCCGCCCGCGCAGTGACCACAGTCGCCTACCGCGACACCGCCGGCGCCTTCCACACCTTCTCCGGCGCCACCACGGGCCGCATCGTGTCGCCGCGCGGGCCCCAGGATTTCGGCTGGGACGCCATCTTCGAGCCCTCCGGCGAAGACAAGACCTACGCAGAGATGGACAAAGACAAGAAAAACGCCATCTCCCACAGGGGCAAGGCCTTTGCCGCCTTCCGCGAACACCTATGTAGCCCACAGTAGCGGCTGCCGCCGCCAGGGACCGCCTAGCTATGTACGTACTAAACGACGGTGAAAATTTTTTGGTTCTGCGCAGTGGAAAGCTCAACATGGCATCACTGGTGGACCGTTAGGATCTTGAAAAAGCTATTACACACATTTCACAAAGAGTAGTACCAAGACGCCCAGCGCGACACGGAGTGCAGCCGTTTCTAGAAGGATTGCGCACCAGAGATTAGCGGGAGGCGTGGACTACAAGAACACGCAAAGAAGATGTCGCAGCAGCTTCAGCAGGCGGTGGAGATAGCGTACTCATCCACGGCCGACGCGGCGCTCAAGAAACAGGCGCTGGAATATGTGCAGAACGTCAAGGCAGGGGCCGGAGCCGCAGAGGTGTTTGTGGGGTACCTGGGAGACGCAGGGACGAGTGATGTGGGGCGGTTTGTGGCGCTGCAGGCGCTGAGCGAGCTGGCCGGAGAGAGTGGGCCCGAGCGCCTGGCGTTTCTCAAGGACAGCGCGATGCGCGTGCTGCGAGGAGAGGTCGGGGGGGTGTGGGGGGCGCCGGAGTACGTGCGGAACAAGACGGCGGAGTGGGTGTCGCGGCTGTTCTACGCGATGTACGGGGAGGTGAACGGGAACATGTGGAGCAGCTTTTTCGAGGACGTGGCGCAGGTGACAGGGGTGGCGGGCCTGCGGGGGTCTGCGGCGGCAGAGTACGATGCCGCGGGGCTGGATGCGTTTCTGCGCGTGTGCGCGGCGATCAACTCCGAGATCGGGGACCAGACGTTTGTGCGCTCGAAGGACGCGCAGGTGAAGAACAACAGCCTGAAGGATGCGATGCGGGTACAGGATGTCGCGACGTTGACCAGCATATGGCGGCATGCGCTAGAGGCGATTCGGCAGGACGTGCAAAGGCAGGACGTGGCCGTTTTGGTATTACAGTGCATTGGCTCCTTTATTTCATGGATAGATATTAATTTGATCGTTAATTCCGAGTACATATCCACCATATATGCATACCTTAACTATCCGAAGACGAGGATAGCATGTGCGCAGTGCTTGTGTGAGATACTTTCCAAGAAGATGAAGCCGGGGGATAAACTGCAGCTTTTGGGGATGCTCAGCCTGACGGACAAGGTGCTCGAGCTGGGCGATGTCGAGGTGGAGGTGCATGAGCAGTTGGCGAAACTAACAAGCTCGGTCGGGCTTGAGCTCTCTGTGATTTTGGAGCAGTGCCACGACGACGCCTCGTCTGCCGGCTCGTGTTCCATCGCGAATTCCGCCGACCACCAAATAATCCACCAGGTCGCGCCGATGGTGCTGAAGTTCATGAACCATGAGTACGACTCCGTGACACAACAGACTTTTCCGTTTATCTCGCACTATTTGACTTTTTTGAAACGGCTTTTCGCATTGGGCGGCAAGCCGGGCAGTGCTGTCGCGCTCAACTCCAAGAAACTGCCACTGGACGAGGACCATCGGCAGTTCCTAACAAACCTGATAATTGTATGCATGAACAAAATGAAATTCGACGAAACGTGCAGTCATGACGACGAGGACGAAGTCGAAGAGTTCGTCGAGACAGTGCGTTCGAAGTTGAAGGTCTTCCAGGACAACATCGCTGTTATAAACCCATCAATATACATGGAAAACATTTCGAAACATATCAAATCCTTACTCCTGGGAAACAGCTGGAGAGATTTGGAGCTAGCCATTTACCAGATGCACAACTTCGCAGAGTCGATCAGGAATAACCTCTTTGGACTCAATAAATCTGCGATCTCGCAGTCCCAGCCTGCACAGCTGATGACAAACTTCATGCAAGACATATTGAATAACTCTTCTATATTCCAGTCCTCTAACCCACTAATCCAGATCTCCTTCTTTGAATTGATAGTGAGGCATTACAACTTCATCAGCCATACAGGTAAGAATGACATCAGCATACTCAGCATATTTTGCACGCCGTTCAGTATGTTTAACGATAGCGAAAAAGTCAGACTAAGGTCGTGGTACCTTTTCTCACGGTTAATTAAGGTAACCAAACCCAACCTAGACGACGAGTCGCTGTCGCAGCTACTGTCAAAACTGGTCCCACTACTTGCTGTCAAGTCATTGCCACGCGTGGCCAATGATTCCGAGATTGACACGACCTTTGACAACCAGCTTTATATCTTTGAGGGTGTCGGCATACTGATCGGCGCAAAAGCTAAAGAGGACTACAGTATTTTGGACGGTGTCCTGAGCCCCCTATTTGCAGATCTAGAAACATGCATATCTGCTCCCGTGAAGTCCCCTGAGATCGTCGTCCAAGCTCATCACATCTTGATGGCGATCGGGACGGTCGCGCGCGGAGTTCACGCGGGACTGGTCCCGGAAAACCAGCTCAACAACCCGCAGGTGAATGCCGCACTAGTTCACAAGTCGCTCATCGAGAAGTTCTCGAATATCGCGGAGGTTATCCTGGTGACCTTTTCCTATTTCAACAAGTACGAAACAATCAGAGATGCCACCCGCTTCTCGTTTGCCCGTCTTACACCCATTTTGAAAAACGATATCATACCATTTTCCAGCAGGTTGATCTCAATCTTCCTGGAATCTGACCTGAAAACTATAGAAATGAACGACTTCTTGGGGTTCCTGGGCCAAATGGTTCATACCTTCCATGCGGACGACAACTGTTACCAGTTGTTCAACAATCTGTTCACGCCCGTCATCAAGAAGGTCTTCGACCTAGTCGCCCAGGTGGAACAGGAAGGCACCCTTGCTTCCGCGGCTAACGCTGCCCCCGCCGTCAGTAAGGTTGCAAACGGCAAAAATGTGGTGGTCACCGACTCTTTCAGAGACAAGGTCCAGTTGAAGAAGGCCTACTACAGCTTTCTGCAGTCGTTTGTGTCCAATAACGTGACGTCTTTGCTACTGACTACCGCCAACAGGAACATCCTTCCCCTTATCCTGTCCGATCTGCTGTCGTACACCCCGGAGGAGATCCACGAGACCTCGTCCATGAAGCTCTCGCTCAACGTCCTGATCAACTTCGTCAAGTTCTTCGGCACCGGCCGCTGCGCCGACTTCAAGGATCGCAATGCGAACACATTCGAGCCGCTGGAGGGCCTGAGTGAGTTCTTCATCACCAAGGTGGTCCCGCTCGTCTTCGAGATCCCCTTCAAGCCCGAGTACGGCTTCAACATCGACGACGGCAGCTGTCTCGTGCTCGCCGCCGACCTCTCGCGCCTGCTCAAGGCCCTCTACGAAGTCAACGGCGACCCCGCCAACAACGCCTGTCTCAAGTATCTCACCGAGGCCTACTTCCCGCAGGTGCAGTTCCCGCAAGAGCTCTCCATGGAGTTCATCCAAGCCCTGGCCACCTCCGACGAAAAGGCCTTCGAAAAGTACTTCGTGAGCTTCATAAAGCGCATGCGCTCATGATCCTGCGCCGTGCCGATTCGGCCCTCCGTCGCCGAGTTTCTGCTCATCGATGGCCATGCATTGTCCCTGTCGCAGCCTCGGCGGGCCCACGTCCCTGCAACAACTTGTGAATACAGTCAGCGTGCGCAATTCACCGTCCGCAGACGATATGACCAGATACCGGCAGTATAAGATGTAATTATATATTCAGTAAGGCATAATGTAACTAACTACCTTGGCTGTTGCTGAATTAGACATCACATGACATCTATATCGCTGTTTTGTAGGAAGCAAAATAAAGGTGGCAAATTTTCTCTGATCTCATCTTGACTCTCAATAAAGCCGCAGGTTAGGCTATATAAAATCGATCAAGGTATTGGTTTTGCTGATCTATTAGTGGTTGGCGACAATCCTGAGGCGTTCAAGAGGCCTTTAATTCAGAGTGGGTTTGCTTCGAATCTGTAGCAAGTCGCTAGCACGATAAAACAGACGTTGGTTCGAGGACAAATGTCAACGGAGGTAGATGTACGCGGAGACAGTAGGGGGGCGGATGTCCTTGACGAAGAGGTGGAAAATGCGGCGGAGCAGGGCGTGGCGGTGGAAGAAGGGCAGAAAGACGAGCTGGAGAAGTTCATCCAGAATATCAAGCTGAAACAGACGGGAGCGAAGGCCGCGGAGTCACCTGCGGGCAAAATCCCGGCGGTTGGTGGCGCACTGGGCAGCGCGGGGCCGCTGGCAGCGGCGCCGGCGGTCTTCACGGTGGACTACAAGCCTCAGTCGACGTGCAAGCAGCACGTGTACTCTGTCAACGAGCTGCTGCAGCTGCAGAACAAGGGCGCGTCCGCGGCGGGCAACATTCTCGCCTCGTTACCCAAGAAAAGCTTCTGGAGGCTTACTGGACGCGGGCACCACGAGGGGCGCAATAGCCATGGAGGCAACAACAAAGAAGGGGCACCACATGATAAAAAAAGCTCCAGACATCGGAACTCCCGGAATGGTGGTAGGAGGAACAACCAACACAACAACGTTAGAAACAACACTCACGATTTGTCGAAGGAAGTTAGCCGCGATGAGCTGCTGGCAATGGAGGAGGAGTTACAGCCCACGGGGAACTCGATGGCCGACTTTGAGAAGTGGCGTGCGCAAGTGAAGGTACTGGAACGTAAAAAGAAGGGTCTTATGCCGATTGAGAACAAAGCTGAGGATAAGTCAAAGCCATCTAGTTCACTTTCTGACTTTTTCAATTTCAAGAGAGAAGGCGTGCCGGCGGCTCCATTGGAGGAGCTCGAACCTTCGGAATCCAGGTTTGCGACACCGAAGGGGTCCTCATCCAGGTTCTCTTCTTTCTTCAGCAACGCGTCAATGTCATCCAATAGTGGCGCGCAGGATGCCAATAAACCTCCGGCTCCGGTGGCTCCAGCACCGGAAGCCACTCAACAGACGGGGGGGTTTAGGCTAATGTCACTGTTTAATAAAGAGGAGAAGTCTCCTGGTTCTCCCGCTCAGTCCCCCGCTACTCCCGCCGCAACAGCTCCAACAATCCAGGAAGCAGGTACGCCGCAGCAGCCATTCGTTATCCATTCAAACAAGATTACCGAACAGTCCAATCAATTTCTACAGAGTCTCATGACTAAAGGCAAGTCGACCACCATTCGCCAAGAGCCTAGTGGTCAAACAGGATCTCCACACTCAAATCCTCAACAGCAATTTTTAGAGAAACTGTCTACTTCTGGGAAGCAGCAGGCCAATGCTCCCCCGGGATTATCAAAAAACACAAACTCTCCACCTACAGTCACTGCGGTGCCTCCACCAGGCTTCCCAATGCATTTTGCGCACCCTCATATGATCCCACCCATTAATAACCAATTAGCGATGCCACCACCTACTTTCCAGAATTTTGCGATTGCCCCACCTCCAGGTGTCTTCCCAAATGCTGGCATGAATGCCGACCAAGCTCAAGCATCACTCTCGCAGTTACAACAGCCACCTCCCCAGCAGCCGCAACAGCAGCCGTCATCTCATTCCCACTCGCACGCATCTCAACAACCTCAACCGTCTCAAACGTCACAGCAAATTCCTCAACAGACGCAGCAGCAGGCACAGCATAGGAATGTAAGCCCTAGTAAGAGGCCGCAGCAAGGCGTACTCCCACAGTTTATCAATGGCCCAGGCAATATGATGCCCATGCAGCCGATACAAGGAGGTCAGAATCAGTTCTCAAGACAGCCTCCTGCAGGATTTGCTCCATATGGTCAAAAGATAATACCACAACCTCATGGAGGGTTTCCTCCATATGGACAGGCTATGATGCCACAGCCACCGGCTAATTTCATACCTTACGGACAAAAAATGTCTCAAGCACCTATGCCAGGTTTCAACCCCTACGGCCAACCAATTGCACCACAACTGCCTCAGCAGAAGAAGTGATTATTCTCTTCCCTTTGCCATATAACTGTAAGAAGATGACATCTTGTTTATTATCAAATTAAGTCCATTTATATACAATCTTAAACCATTTCTACTATGAAAAGAAAATCAAGTTGCATTGAACGGTTAGCCTTAGACTTGTGTGATCTTCATCGCCAAATTCAGGAGTTGTAAGTGTTCGTCCGTACCATTTGAAAGCCTGGAATCTGTCTGGAATAGTAGTAAGAAAATCTTGGTCTTCTTTTCAGCGTCTAGCTCATTATTCTCGGCATAGTAATCATGGAGCTGTGATATGATGGAGGAACCACACCAGCCGCTCTTCACTACCTTGTTCACAAACTTTGTAATCTCCGTTAAATCTTTCGAGTCTATCTTATCGACCAGCTCTTTAATGATGTCATCTGGCACAACGCCTGCTAGTTCTTCAACCTGTGCAATTGTTATATTCTCTGCCGCCATGTAAGAGGTCATTTTGGCTGCAGTTTGGAGCAATGTGATTGCCTTTCTCAGGTCACCTTCTGCTATATGGAGCACCTTCTCGAGGGCGCCTGCCTCGTATTTTAAGGCTTCTTGCTGGGCAATCTGCTCGAGTCTAGCCAATGCGTTCGCGTTATCCAGTGGCTTGAACCGGAACTTGGAGCATCTAGATGCCAGGGGATCGATAATACGAGTCACGTAATTGCAAATCAGACAGAATCGCGTGACGCTCGAATATGTTTCCATCGTGCGCCGCAGCGCGCTCTGCGCATCCGCAGTCATAGAGTCTGCCTCATCCAGGATAATGATCTTGTAGGGAGGACATGGGTACTGCTCGAGATCTTCCTTCGTCGGATTGGTCACAGTCAGACGTGCAAAATTCTTCACCTTCTCGCGGACGATGGATATGCCCCGTTCATCGGACGCGTTCAGTTCTAGGACTCTACTTTTCATTAGATTAGGTCCGAAGAGCTCCTTTGTCAGCGCCAGGATCGTTGACGTCTTTCCAGTACCGGGTGGCCCATAGAAAAGCATATGCGGTAAGTTGGCGGACTCCAGAGTCCTCTTTAACACCGTAATAGCGTGTGCTTGTGACGCGACATCGTCTAGCTTTCTTGGCCTGTATTTCTCAACCCACGGCTTGTTCTCTTCCGCATCCTCCCTGGTACTACTAACCTTCTGCCTCTTGAATAACGGTTCAGCAGTCATGACCAATATGTGCTAGAAGGCTATGAACGCTCCAACTCGAATGTGGATAAAATAGTGGATGTTGTGAAAGTACGATTTCAACAATTTTTCTCGAAGAGTTAAATTTTACCTTAGTGAACTACCAAGTAGGAAGAGCGATGAGCTGTGAAGATGACTGGCTCGATGCTTCTGACGATGAAGAGAAGCATAATGACTCGGGCTACAGGTCTTTAGAGCTTCAAAAACTAGAACGCACACACCGTAACCGTGGATACCGTGATGGGATCAGTTCTGCCAAGGAGGACAACTTACAGGAAGGATTCGACATGAAGTTCCCTGAGGGTTCGCGCCTTGGTTTCCAGGTTGGAGAATTAATTGGCAAATTACAAGCACTTCATTCATTATTTGGTGGACAGGATTCGGAGCTACGATCTGATTTCAAAGAAGCATTAGCACAGCTACAGATATCGCGAGTGCTGACTCATGCAAACTTCAACGAGCAGATGGATGCCACAGAGGCATTGTCCAGTCTTCTAGCAAAGTGGGACGGTGTAGTGGCCAAATATACAAGCCGCTATATACAAAGCACGTAAGCTGTATAGTGAGATACGAGATCACCAGAAGGAGCACCAGCCAATGTAATGCTGGCACAAGTTCTCTACAGAGGTGGCTTGCTGAATTAGCTTGTCAACCTGCTCCGGCACATCCAGATCGCGGAAGCCGCGGAAGTCGTTACCTGTCAGTTTGTCTGTAATGCGCTTGAGAACGAGTGTAGCTCTGGCATTTCTGATTTCAGCACGCTGTTGGACTTCCATGCGAGCAGCCTCCTCGGCAGTAATAACGCCGTTTCGCAGGAGTTCGCTGGGGTTCGTTAGAGGTAGCTGTATACCAGTCTGCTCAGTTATGGCCTGCGTAGGAAGGTCGAATCCCCAGTTGATCAGTGGGTCGTGCGCGAAGGCTTCGAGAATAGCCATAAGTGATTCTTTGTTGTCTCGCAGGACTTTCATGACATTTTCGCAGGTGATACGGAAGCTCCCTTCGATACCACTGACTTCCATAGCATATGTAAGCATTCTGGTCAATCTGAATGGGACCTTCTCTGGATATTTCTCCCTGAGAATCGCAGCTTCGAAACAGTCACCGAAATCTATATGGACTACCTTGCCTGTTATGCGGTCTAACATCAGGTTACTTGGATGCCGGTCTCCGAGCCCCAAAATATATCCTACCATGGACATTACGGCTAGGGAACGGGTATAGGTAGTCCTTCTCTCCAACCATGATTCCGAAGACCTACTCTTTAGCCAAAGAACCTTATATAGGTCTTGTCCCTTTGTATTATCCAATGCATACGTAAACACCTCCACTTTCTGTAGTAGTGTCAAATTGTCATAGTCAGGTGCCATCTGCAGCATGATTCTGTGTTCTAGGTTTAGTTGAATTTTCCTCGATTCGCGGTATCCTCTAATGAGGACATGGAAGGTGTCACTATTTGGAACCCAGCCCAGTAAACCAGATTTTGGAGACAATGGGATGGCGGGGTACTTTTGGATGTCCAAATGCCTCCGGAAACATTCAGAATCATTTTGAAGTAAGGTGTTTACCAGACCAAACAATTGCATTACGAGACTATCCTGTCTTATATCTTCATGACCTTTTAATGCATACTGGTAATCCTTACCATCACTACCCTTTATGGACAGACGACGTGGGCGTTGTTTCGAGGAAATGACCGAGAACACAGGTTCGAAGTACGAGATACGAACAACGGACTTTCCTGTACTATAAGTACCCGGCACAGCTAGTTCCAGGTCATTCGCTGCCAGCAGCTTTGGCGATACATGCTGTAGGTCCAAAGTTTGAAGCTGGGGGAGTTGTCTGCTAATGCGACGGAAAACGTTGTAATATATGTCCCATGCTTGATCCAAATTACTGATGTCCTGCGTCCTCTTATAATTCATAACCCATTCATACGCATCATTGAGGTCCCTACCAAATGAGTTCTGGAAGGATATCTCTCGTAAAGTTTCAGGCCCCCTCTTCAACATTTCATGTAGCGGTTCTAACGTAGCAAACATCTTTTCCGTATTATGCTCACCGAAAAACTGCCTGCTGGCATCCTCCAGACCTTCGTACCATAACTCATGCCAGAGCACGGCAATACGAATAAGCTCATTACTAACCAATTCTGCCTGCTCAACCAGATTAGAACTATGCATGCGCATCTTTTCCATAATAGATAAAGCCGCTCTCTGTCTAGATACGGACTCTGATTTTATAGCCACTGTCAGAGGGAAGACGAGAGCCTGTGGATGAGCCTTACCGAGGTCAGATAAGAGAGATAACAATGATCTACTCACAGTTTGGTTTGGCTGGTGAATTCGAGAAATTAACTGCGGTATCACTTCTAGCCAGTTGTCAATTTTAATCAAATTAAAGCCCTCATGCATGGCCTGGGCGGCTTCTGGGATTCCTCCAAAGGTAAACCACAATGTCAGCAAACGTAAAGTATCTTGTAGGGAATTAGATTCAGATAGAGATATAGAGTGGAAAAACCCCTTAATGGCAGGAACAACGTGCCTCTGTACAAGATCGGGATGACATTCTGAACCGCTGCAATTTACAGCATCAACATCAATGCTACTATGCTGGGCAGCACCTTCAGTTTGACCGACAGATTCCGTTTCATTCGTTAATGCCCGATGTTCATCACGGACGCTATCAGTCATCAATGATATAACTTCAAAGTTTGCCAGTGCCCAATTATGCCAAGCCTTATACCAAGTATTATCAAAGTGAGTAGCCAATAGATAGGAGCCAAGAATGGCATCTGGGGTATCAGTTCTCCATTTAGGTTGCAACATAACTCTCCATTCTCCCTGCTTCAAGAAGCACCGCGCTAGTAACTTGGTGTACTCTTCGATATGGCATGCGGGCACAACACTGTTGTGAGGAACATTTTGCGCAATCATATTACTTGGATCCAGTCCCAAATCGTGTGCCATTCTTGATGTGAAGCTAATCAGATGGCGTAAGGCATCCTTCCGGGAACCAGTAGCCCACATATACTTCAATTGAGCATAAACAACGGGGGGCGGAGCTCTCGCAGTGTTAGGGTGCTCGGGATCACCTCCTTCCTCCAACAAAGAATTTAGAGCTTTTTGAGCCAGCCCCATCCTTCCAGATTTACGACATAGATTCGCAAATTTGATCCACACCTGCATATCCTGCTTTGGTTTCACTACTAGAGACCTAACTCTAAGTATTCGCTGCCACACATCGACGTTCTTTTGACAACCTAGAAGCCTGTGGTTCCAGGTCTTTCTCATTATAGCACGTTTCTCAGAATTTTGCGGTAATTTCTTATATTGAATGATCTCTTCCAATTCCGCTATCATTTGTGAACGAACAACAACGCTATATGCCCTATTATAACTCTCATTGACGAGCGCAGACATCTCTGTCACCAGTAAGTCTCGTGCTAGGAAGATGTGCTCTGATGCTTTCTCAAAATCGTTGCTATGAAGACAAAGTATTGCATCAAAAAACTCCTTATCAGGTGATTGAGGCTTCATCACATTAATATACTTTTCAATAGAATCCCAATGCCCCAGTCCCCATTCAGCTGCAGCTGCAAGTGGGGCAATTATACGCTTTATGTCCAACTTTGCATTGGCCCATTTTTCAGCCCCTAGCTGAGACAGTTGCTCCCATTCGCCGAGAGCATGTAAAGATCTCATTTTACCCATGGTTACTTCTATGGTATCCTCACCCGCAGCTTCCCGCTGATTATACGCGTTAAGGGCGTCATCCCATCTCTGTAATTTTTCATACCACGTCTCCTTCAATTGCAGGTCATGGTGCTGTTGTGCATGCTTCAGAATCCCAATTGCGGCATCTGTCTGATGGAGTTGATTGTTGATACTTATCAAGGATTCAATGGTGGACGTGCTCGGTTCTTGAATGAATTCTAACTCTTTATAATGTAATGCTTTTGCATATGCATGGCACCTCTGAGCATATTCACCCAGCGTAGGAATTGAAATCGGCAGCGATTTGTCGTCATGCTCCAGAAATTCCACGAGGTTCAAAAGGGTCTGGTGTATCTCGGGAGGATTATTGGGCGATGAAAGTGCAGAACACAGGGACTTGACAAGATCCTCCTGGTACTGCGTGTAAAGTTCAGTCCAACAGCTTGCAAAAGACGCGTTGAAAAGTTCTCGTGCTAAAGGGTAGTAGATACCAGCTAAGCCAGAGCAAGCACGAAGAGCATGGGACGGCGATTCCTTCAACAACTGTATAGATAATCTGCGCATCCATTCTTGCCAGTCTTCTTTTGTCCTTTGCTGGCTGCAATCCCATGCACCTTTAAGGACGGCTTGGTTTACAGGAAGCTTCCTTGATGGAACTTCTGTATCTGAAACTTCCCGACTTGGAACTTCAAAATCCTTGTCTACAACCACTTTCGTGGGTAGTGGTTCGTTGTTCATTAGTTTACCAACTAGCTGATCATATATGCTGTGCTGAATATGTGCTTTAACAAGGGTCTTGTTAATAATCGGAATGAAAACAGTGAAATCAGTATTCAACTGTAGGAGTAGCAAACTCAGAGTATTCATCACTGCTCTAATAATTTGTTGGTCGGATACATTTAGTACCCGAATCATGGTTTGCACAATTCTTGAGGACATTTCAGAGAGATTCACACTCTTAGCAAGTCTTCCTATGGTAACAATTGCTGCCCTGTTTAGATTTCCACTGCCATATTCACACATTCTAACAATTGAGGGGATAACAAGATGAACATAATCATCCAAGTTTGGGCCGAATACCACTAACGATTTGAGAATGCGTATGGAAATTATTTTTTTATTTGAATTGTCCTTCTCCAGGACATCCAGGAAGAGTGTCAAAGTAGTAGGCAAATATGGCTTAAACTCTCCTTCCAAAGACTTAGAAATGGATTCAATGACGGAGATAATTGTAATTTGAAGTTTAATAAATGGGAAGAACTCCTTGATGACTTCGAATATTTCGTCAACATATGGCCTGATATGTTGTTTAACAATTGATACCATAACACCTAACTGCTGAAAATAAAATTCAAGTATTGATGGAGGACAATTACGCATCACATTAATCATTCCCGGAATAATTTGCTTCAGGAAGGATACACAGCGGAGCCCCAAAGTTTGGAAAATGTGCATGACCGCTTGTATGACAGCAGTGTGGTGAGAAGATAGAGAAGGATCCTTCAGAATTTTCATTAGCGTATTGATCACAACGGTTGGATAGTATTCTTCGTTCGAGGGTGACATACCTTGCATTAATAAAGCGACATCTATCGATGGCGCATTTTGTTCGACTGATATAGGGGTACTGGATGTCCTCTCAACTTCTCTGTGCTTATAAGGGTCTAGAGCACCCAGAATCCCAATTAGTCTAACTGTTTCCCTCCTTATGCTTTGTGAACTTTCCGCTTTTAAAATATTCACCAGCACACCAAGTAATTGCGGGTAGTCAAGTAGCGGATCAATAACGTACCCTGATGATGCAGATAGTTGTCCCAAAGTTTTCAGAGCTGCACTACGCTTAAAAGAATTGGACTGGTCCTGAAAGGTATTTATAATCAGCGGCATTAGTTTATCCAAGTATTCTTTCATACTTTCACCGCCGACAACAGACAATTCGCCAACAGCTTGTAGTGCAGTTGACGCCACTGCGGAGGAGCTATCCCGGCATTTTGGCAAGAGAACATCCAAAATAGACTCAATATAAGGTCTTGTAACATCTTTACTCGAACTGATCAGTGTACAGAACATCGACGCGCTTTCTTCTTTTTTACGTGTCATGCTTGAGTGCTTCAGCTCTGTAAGTAACTGAATAAGGGTCTTCCGCAAGGAGGGGACAATATACGCAGGGTTAACCGATGCAAGCCGGCCAACAATTTTCATAGCTTGCATCTGTATCATAAAAACTTCATCATTGAGGGCCATGAACAATAAACGAGCATTATCTGGTTGGGATAATTGTGGATCGAAGCTACTGTCCAAATGCTTTAGAATTTCATGCCTGATTTCTGCCACTGGATCTGTTATCGCAACAGTCAACAGTTTACTCAAAACTTCAGCGACTGCATTTAACGCATGTAGGGATGTTTGTTGGCAAACGTTTTCCTTTACAAATAAATCACAGGAAGTTAGGGCAGCTAGTTTCCTTACCTGCGGATTTTCATGTTCAATGTAGGAGATAACAACGAGCCTAACAAATTCAGCTAGTGAATATTTGTGATTGATAGTCCCTAACATCCGCAAAGCTTGAGTGAGAATAAGCGCATCCTGATTGCCATCGTTGATATCACCTGTTTTCCGCAACCACGACTGATCTCGGTATGCCCTAGCCTTCTCGTTAGAAAAATGTTTGATGGGTGTTGGTGAACCAGGCGGCCGAAACTTATCCCCAGACAGATTATAGCATATCAGATCCAATAGCTTTTCATTTACCAGTGGCTCGAGCGCGGGTAGTTCCTGGTTTAAAGTTTCAAGAGTATCCTGCATGTAATCGCTAAGCGGACAGGCCAGCATCAGGTCTAATAAATCGCTATGCAAGTATTTTGAGAGAATAGGGCCAACGGCACATGCTAGTTTAGCAATACAGTAGAACAATTCGCTCTCAAAATGTTTGCGGGTCTTATGCTTGGTGAGAAATCCATCCCTTATATTGTCTAAAATTGAGTCCAAGTACGGTGCTATGTTAGAACGGACTTGGAACGCAATATCACCAATCGATACAAGGATGGCTGCTCTGTCCGGACTGTTAGCAATCCCCGAATGTACGTTCTTTAACAGCGTCAGATAGTGTACCATAGTATCATCAAGATAGTCCTCCGTAAATAAATCAGAATCGAAGGATGCAAGCAGAGGTAAGATTGCGTATATTTCTTTTCGTATCACAGGTGATTTATGATCTTTATATCTCATAGTGGTCTCGTAGATTTCATTGAACTTTTCATATAGATATGGTCCCTTCAGTGACATCAGCTCGCGATAGACCAACAGCGTCCCATGCACCGCTTCTAGCGTTCCAAGATTAAGCCCGTAGGCGCAACTCTTAAACAGCCGCTGCACCCATCTGTTCGTCAGGACGGAATCACGGTCATTGATGATAGACAAACAGTGGCGTAGAGTAATTGCTGCATCGGTTCGTATTACCAACTTGGTATCCCGCAATGCACGCCATATATTGTCGAGGACAGAATTCAAGTATGGATACAACAGATATGGCGAGTTGTCGGCAATAGCCGTGATTATCAGCAGCGACGCGTGCTTCCTGTATTCCTGCTTCGAGTTGGAGGATGAGTTTTCTGGGGAAGTGGTGAGCCACTCGATGCACGTCTTTACTTCGAACTCTACAAAGTCAGACGTCAGTGTCCCCCCCGGCATGGCCAGCTTCCCAAGCGCAGCGGCAGCAGCGCGCATAACCTCGATGTCATTCGACGGTATCAGCACGCGCAGATAGTTTGCCAGACGCGATGTCTGGTTGGGTAATTCGTCAGTGTGTGCATAAAAGTCTATAAGCGTGTTCACCGCTAGCACGCCTCCCAATTTCTCGTTCGAGTCCGACCCGTGGATCAGCTCAAAGATCTTGTTGTTCAGCTCGTTGCTGAACCGCTGGAAGTGCTCCGTCGACACCTCCCTTGCCAGCGAAATGAGACTGTTCTTCAGCTCGAAAGACGCCGCTTTCCGCTCTTGGTTATGGCTGCTCTTTAGCCTGTTGAAGATTGCAGTAAATCCCGAAAAGCTCGTTTCCGAGTCCGAGTCCACCACCCCGGGTGTCGCGGCCGCCTTCACAAGCGCGCCTGGCCCGCCGTTTCCCACGGCCGCCGAAGACGCTCCTGCTGTGCCCGCAGCAGACGCAGAGTCAACAAACAAATCATCTGACGAAGTCGTAATCGAAACAAGTCTTTTCTTGGCCTTATCTCCCTTCCGCTTTAGCATCGTCATGTGCTATACCCTTCTGATGGTCGGTGCGCCTGTCAATACCTGCGCGATACCTTGTGCGGTGAGCTGGCATAGTGTAAATAGTGCGTATTACCATTGACAGACGCTTGTTTCACAGCCAGCCCATATATGGCCGGGTAATGCCCACTTAACACAGGCAGCACTTGCCGTCCGCCCAGCTGGCAGATAGGCGCAGTGCCAAAACCACACTCGCACGTGCTGGCCGTGGACCTACAGTGCTATGGCCGTATACAGGCTTCTTGCGGGCGAGTCAAGTGCTCCCGTTATTCTCTGTCGCCTTTTTAAGGTTTACAGGAGAGCTAAGCGAGTGGGGACAGAGGGAGCGATTGGATCAAGCAGATGACCACCAATTGCCCCCCGCAGAGTGGCTGCTACGAGCGTCCTGGTTGCATATGTCTCGGTGCTGGGCTTCGTCAGGGAAACGTGGTTGGTGATGGTGATCACCTGCAACGAAAGGCGCATTAGACCCCTTTTCCGCTGTCAAGCACTCTTGAGCTAGTAAGTGACAAGCCAACCGAAGCCAAAGGCTCACATAAGTCTACGAGAAGCATTTGAGACCAGGAATACAGCATGTCGTATCTCAATAATCCTGCTGTTGTCATGGACAATGGCACTGGATTGACCAAGTTGGGGTTTGCAGGGAACGACTCGCCTTCATGGGTGTTCCCAACGGCAATTGCAACTGCGCAGCCTTCCAAGACGACCAAGAGCAGCAGCACGGGTGGGATGGGCCAAAGTGGGAGTGGCATGGGCGCGGGCGGGTCTGCATACTTCGGGAATACAACGTCTGCGACGTCGTTCACGGGATTCACGTCATCTTCTTTGATGTCGAACAACTTGGCTGGGAAGCGCGGGACGGAAGACCTTGACTTTTATATCGGCAACGAGGCGCTGGCTGCGGCGCAGGGACCCTCGTACTCGTTGAGCTATCCCATCAGACACGGGCAGGTGGAGGACTGGAACCACATGGAGCGGTTCTGGGAGAACTCGATCTTCAAGTACCTGCGGACAGAGCCCGAGGACCACTTCTTCCTGCTGACGGAGCCTCCGTTGAACCCGCCAGAGAACAGGGAGCAGGTGGCCGAGATTTTCTTTGAGTCGTTCAACTGTGCGGGCCTATACATCGCGGTGCAAGCCGTGCTGGCGCTAGCCGCATCGTGGACTTCGTCGAAGGTAACAGACCGGTCTCTAACGGGTACGGTGATTGACTCCGGTGATGGTGTTACACATGTGATTCCGGTCGCAGAGGGCTACGTGATTGGCTCTGCCATCAAGCACATCCCGATTGCCGGGCGGGATATCACCCTTTTCATCCAATCGCTACTGCGTGAGCGGGGCGAGGTGGACACTTCGCTGCGGACGGCTGAGCGTATAAAGCAAGAGTACTGTTACGTGTGTCCTGACATCGTGAAGGAGTTCAACAAATTCGACAGGGATTCCTCGAAGTTTGCGCAATTCATCGTGGAAAACAAGGAGAAGACGCAGAAGAAGGTGGTTGACGTGGGGTACGAAAGGTTCTTGGCGCCCGAGATCTTCTTTAACCCAGAGATTGCATCCTCAGACTTCCTCACACCATTGCCTACCGTGGTAGATCAGACCATTCAAGCTTGCCCGATTGATGTCCGGAAGGGCCTCTACAACAATATCGTTCTTTCTGGTGGCTCCACGATGTTCAAAGACTTTGGTCGTCGGCTACAAAGAGATCTGAGGTCCATCGTCAACAACCGGATTGCACAGAGCGAGTTGTTAAGCGGCACGAAGTCTACGGGTGTGGAGGTCCAGGTGATCTCGCACAGAAGGCAGCGGAACGCTGTGTGGTTCGGTGGCTCTCTGTTGGCTCAGACTGCTGAATTCAAGAGCTACTGTCATACGAAGAAGGATTATGAGGAATATGGCCCACAAATTGTCAGGAACTTCAGCTTATTTAACATGGTCTGATGTATATACGTTATAGCACACTTCTTACAACAACTACTCTCTATCCTCCTTTAAACACGCGTGGTATGTGATCTAAGTAGGAATTGTCATTTTATTAGACACCTCTTGTCTATATATGCTGGGTATATCTTACTGTACAGGAAGGCGTGCGGGCTACCCGAGTCAGTACTCGTCCTTACCACTGATGATGACGTTATCGATCTTCAAGATCATCCGACACAATTCCGTTGCCAGCAAGATTTGCTGTTTCTTGCCAATCAATGGGTCAACTACGAACAACTCCTTCATGTCATTAGAGCCCTTGCCTAAGCAGTCTACACCAATGGTGGAGAGGTTCTCCTTGACCTGTTTGCTCTTCACGGTAGTCAAGGTCTCAATTGGGTCTAGACCAGAGTTTTCGGCTAGGATCATCGGAATGGAATCCAGGGCCTGGGCAAACGCACGGAACGCATACTGGTCAATGCCGCGCTGCTTGTCGGCCTCGCTTGCCACGGCAAGAGACATGGTGACTTCAGCAGCACCACCGCCGTAAACGACGCGGGAATCCCGGATCATGTTACGCACGACACAGAGGGAATCGTGGAGGGCACGCTTCGCCTCGTCGACGATCATCTTGTTCGAACCGCGGAGGAAACAAGTGACGGTTTTACTGTTGGAACACTCCTCGATCACTAGCATCCTCTCCTTGGTGGTGCCAAACTCTAGCTCGCGGATTGAGCCACACGTTCCCAGCTTCTCCGGAGTGAGCGACTGGAAGCGCGGCACAATTCTGCCGTTGGTGGCAATTGCGATCAGCTCAAGCTCCTGACCGCCCACCCATCTGACAGCTGGAAGCTCGTTTTGCAGCAGCAGATGGTTGGCCTCGTCATCGAAACCCCACTGACAGATGACGACGTCCGCACCAGACTGCTTCACGTAGTCAATCATCTCCTTGAATTTCTCCTGCTCGTACTCCTGCAGCTTCTGGTACTCCTTCACCGTCGTTATATCCAGCTTGTGCTTTGTCTTCGGCTTTGGAGGCTCAAATGGGCAGGTCAGAATGGCCAGCTTGACGCCGTCCTTCCCCTCCTTGGGCTTCACCTCCTTCGGCATCTGCGGGTGCGAAAAGTCCTTGTCAAGCACCACACCGCGGATCAGCGCAGAGTCCCCGAGCGAACCGCCGACCCGGCCCTCCAGCTTGATCAGATCGAAGTCCACGTCCTTGCGGCCCTCGTCCACCACCGCCATCACCGCGTCCACCGCCATCTGCGCAAAGGTGTCGTGCACCTTCGACACGATCTTCGACCCCAGCGACGTCTTGGCAGCCTTAAACAGGTACTCCTGGAACACCGCCGGGTCCGCGGACATGTCGTCCGCCTGCTGCTCCAGGTGCGCGACCGCCTTCTTGGCCGCCTCGTTGAACCCGTTCGCCACGCGGATCGGGTGGATGCCCTTTTCGATCAGCTCCAGCGCCTGGTCGAGCAGCGCGCCAGCCAGCACCACCACCCCCGTGGTCCCATCCCCGATCTCGTCATCCTGCGACTTCGACAGCTGCACGAGCAGCTTCGCGATCTCGTTGTCCAGCTCCATCTGCGACAGAATCGTCGCGCCGTCGTTCGTAATCGTGATCTCCCCGTCCGGCGAGATCAGGATCTTGTCCAGGCCCCGCGGCCCCAGCGACGTCTTGATGATCGACGCCACCGACCGAGCCGCCAGGATGTGCGACTTCTTCGCCTCCAGCCCGTGCTGCCGCTTCTTGTTGCCCTGATCCTTCACAATGATAAACGGCCGTCCCATTTCATCCTGAGCCACAATCGCGTTGGACAGGTCTGGCATCGCCATGGTCTGCTGTGGTTGCGCCATTGCTCCCACTGCTTGCACTCTACCTCTGTGGTAGTGGGCGTTGCCACCGATAAACAAACCTGAGCATTTGGCCTTGCAATTTTTGCGCGCCGGGTAACGGCATTACACGCTATAATACAGCTATATACACGGGCTGCGCCCTCAGTTGTTGGTGCGGAAGCGGTACCCACACGACGTGCACGTGTAGAACACCGTCGCACCCTCGTCCGCAGACCGCAGCTGCAGCGTGTGGTAGTGCATCTCGTCGTGGCCACACTGGGGACACTTCTCCCGGATCGTGGCGCCGTCCTCCAGCTCGCCCTTGCGCAGCGACGTTTTCACGACGCTGCGCTTGGCCCGCAGCGCAGACGGGAAGGCATCGTCCGCCGTGGCGGTCACCACCTTCAGATTGGAGAACGTGGCTTTGGCGTACTGCGCGTCGCACAGCGCGCACGCCACGTGGTCGCCGGCCACAGACGACGGGTTGTCCAGAAGGTTGCCGCAGTAGACGCAGAAGATCAACGAACCGACCACCGACATCTCGCTGGGGTCCGTAGCAGAGAAGCCGCGGGTGCGCGGCGGGCGCGCAGAAAAATTTGCGCGGCGGTCACGTGACCGGTCACGTGCGCCAGCCGTAACGCTCGTGCGCGGCACGCCGGCGCTCGCGGATGGCGGACGCACGCGCCTCCAGCGCGCTGCCGTGCACGGCAGCGTGCGCGGCGAGGGCCGCGAGCTGGCCGCGAGCGCGCGGCGGCGGCACTGCGGGGGCGGGGGGCTCCCGGGCGCCCGGCAACGGCCCGGGTAGCAGTGGCGTTGTGGCGGGCGCGGGTGCGGGCGCGGGCCGTGCCGCGAGCATTGCGCAATAGGCGCGCCTGTCGTGGCCTTGCTCGAACACTTGGCCCATTAGTAGTCCGTGGGGCGGTGGCGGCGAGGTTTTCCAGCTACACAAAAGTTGCTCGGGCGTACGTCAGTGGTCCGTAAAGCCACTGTCAGGATCGCGTGAGATAAAGACGCCGGGTGCGCCGCACACTATCAGGGAAGTTGGAGGGAATGCGGGCTAAGGCGCGCGTCTTCCAGGCACGATCAGAGTTGTCCAGCGAACCCTGACAATTTTCGAGACATCACAGCCGCAAACGGTCTAGCTCCACAGTTTCTTTTTCGGCGAAGATCATCTGCGTCCAGCATTAGTTTCAGTCGCCAAACAGAGTAGGAATGACCTTTATTTATAGCTAGGTATCCGCGGCAGCTTGTTGTCGGTTCTGCGTTGAATGATGAAGAAGGGTTCTATATAGCAGGGTTCAGTGAAGGCTCGCAGGCGCAGGGAGATATGATGACAATGAGAACGTTCTCACGGCAAAAGAAGATGGCGATCCTTGCGGCGCTGTTTTCAGCTGCTGCGGTCTTTGCATTGGTGCGCTCAGGGGGGTCGCCGCTCGCCGCTTCGAAGGGTATCCTACAGATTGAGGCGTCGCAGCAGTACTTGCAAGCGCTCTGGCAGGACTCGTGGGGACTGATCGCGGGCGACCGCGACAGGCGCGGCTCGCGCGCGCAGGTGGAGCAGCCGTGCAAGTTCTTGCCGGCTGCGGTGCAGCCACGGTTCCGACTGACACGCGAGCAGGTGCTCGGCGTGCTCGGGACGGGCGGGATGACGCTTGAGGGCATTGTTCAGTTCTACCGCCGTTGGCGCTTCGACACGACATTGCGCTACGTGCTCCCGTGCTCGCTCAAGCAGGGGTTGCTCGGCCGTGTGGCGGAGGTGCCGGCGCTACTCAGTGACGTGTTCGTGCGCGAAAAGCTGCTTGTGAAGACTTACGACTACGACCCACGCATGACGTCTGCGGTGTACTATGACGCTGTCGGCGCTGCCCTCGCCGCCGACCAGACGATTGACGGCCTCGCTTTGCCGTTCAGCTGGTATGACTGGGCGGATCTTTCCATTCTCGACGATTTCATCGACTTACCCGAAGACGAAAAACCCTCCGCCGCATGGGTGGTGAACCGCTACTTCCCCGTCGACGAGCTATTCAGGTACGAGTCTGCGTTTGGCCGCAAGCTCTTCGACACGGATCGCGCGAAGGGGTTGGTCGCTGAGTACTACCGCTCGAAGACCAAGTTTCCGCCCATGGAGTCTGATGTTGTACTCGACGTGGGTCTGTACTGTTTAAATTCGACGAATCCATTTTTACCCGGTTTTGAGTGCGCCGAGGTCTTTCCGCGGTCGAGGCCGGAGGTCTACCACTTACAAGCCCGCACAAGACTATACACGCGAGGCCCAATCCCTTATTCGCTTACATTTTTGAATCTGAATGGGCCTGCGATCACCGTACCGATCTCGAATACAGCAGCGTTCCAGAAAGATGGCACGCCGTACAACATTGTATACAGCGGGATGCTCGAGGCTTACTTGAAGCGTAACGTTAATTCTTTCCCCAAGATGCCCCGGCGTGACTACCACTTCGAAAATTTACCCAAATTCGAAAGTATGTGGAATGCATATTCGCAGCGCGCAGATAAGGGTTCTGGCTCCGAGCAGATCCGTAAGCCGCTCTTCCTCAATCTTACCGAAGCGGACTTCGAATTTGATGCGTTTACTAAGCTTCGCGAACTACAGGAAAATGGGGCAAATCTAACGGCGCACCAGAAGGGCTACATGTCAGCTCTCAACTATTCGCTCCATAACCACTTTGCGGACTGTGACAAGTTTTTCACCGAGGCAGGGGATTCCACGGACTATCAGCATCTGGGCCACCACTTCGACTCGCGCTTTTTCCGCGGAGCGATAGCGTATGGGGAAATCCGCGCGCGCCTAGATGCGCTTATCAGAGCGTGGCTTTCGTTTACAAACAGCAGCAACCTTGTTACGTGGGTGGCGCACGGGTCGATGTACGCTTGGATGTACGATGGGCTGGCGTTTCCCTGGGATGGCGACCACGACGTGCAGATGCCTATACGACACTTACACATGCTTGCCGAGCGGTTTAACCAGACGGTAGTGGTGGACGACCCGACGGTAGGAAACGGAAGATACTTTATTGACGTCACTTCATCGATTACGTCACGCATCCATGGGAATGGCAAGAACAACATTGATGCCAGGTTCATTGACGTGGACTCGGGCCTCTATGTGGACATTACGGGGCTCAGCGTCTCCAGTGACCCAGTTGACACGCGCTATGATTGGCTGGTTGAGAAGTTCTGGCAGGAGCGGGACAACGGGACTACGTTCTACAGGGACCCTAATCTTATTCCGGGGGTCACAGACCTGACGCCGAAGGAGCTGCTAGAAAAGGAGAAGGCAGAGAAAGGAACCGGGGTTACGGAGTCCAGGATCCGCCATCTGACTGGACTGCAGGATGAGCTTAATCGGGATCAGAACGACTTCGCGAAGATGTCTGTTGCCGAACGGTACAACCTCAACAAACATATCAAGGTCTACAATTGCAGGAACAAGCACTTCACCACACTCGAAGAACTATCCCCGCTAAGATTGACATATTTTCATGGCATGCCAGCCTACATCCCAAACCAATATCTCAAGATTTTAAGGGCTGAGTATCATGTCCCAGAATCCTTCAAGACCATGTCGTATCACGAATGTACATTTCTACCAGAGTTCCGCCTATGGATCATGGACAAGGAGATTGACAGGATCACGAACTCCGATTCGTCGTCTACAATTGCGGAACACAAGATTCCGCGAGACCACATCGAGGGGCTCACTACTAATGAAGTGAAACAGCTCCTCCAGAATATTGCCGTGTTGCCGGAGGCAGAGGACCTTTTTGTGTACCTATGGAACACTCGCCATATAACGCTCTTCCGCCAGAAGGAGATAGAACTCCAGTACGATAAGTCGCTATCGCCAAGGAAGAAGGCTGAACTACTTGATGCATTTGTTCGCGATCGCCGCTTCGACGGCATATACAAAGATATCTTCCAAGAACGAATGGAAACAAATTTCTGGAACAACTTGCTCTCTATGGCAGATGTTTCCTTCCCCCTAGTACTCGAAGAACTAAAACAGTTGCACCTTGACCTTGCCAAAGAGCTCTTCCGGATTAACTCAGAAATGGCCGTGAAGGAATTAGACTGGGAGGCCGAATTCGGAGAGGAGAAGCCGGGCAAATACGACTTCAACAAGTATGGTGAGCACTTCTTCTCGATGGGCGAGAGATCCTCAAATGCAATATTCGCGGCTGATCCCGTAGATAGGGGTCAGAGCATTAGCGCCCTATATCGTACCGACCTGGAGGACGAGTTCAAGGCCAAATACAAGGACAGAAAGAACGCGGCAGAGATGGAACGGAAGAGAAAGGAGGAAGAGGAACGTAAGAGGAAGGAAGAAGAAGAGCGCAAGAGGAAGGAAGAAGAAGAGCGCAAGAGGAAGGAAGAAGAAGAGCGCAAGAAGAAAGAGGAAGAAGAACGCAAGAGGAAGGAAGAGGAGGAACGCAAGAGGAAAGAGGAAGAGGAACGCAAGAGGGAGGAGGAAGATGAGCGCAGACAAAACGAGGACATGGAACACAAGAGACAACAGGACATGGGCTCCGGACAGAAGCAGGTAGAATTTACCCACCAGCATGAATAGAAATCGAATGACCGAATAGCACGTGGCACAGTTCCGAGTGGCTTCCGCCGTATCTTAGTTAAACCCGCCAACCCGCACATCCAGACTACAGGCTCCCAAAAAATGCAGTTTTACGATTCTCCCTGGTAACGGGACCTTGGAACTGGATGCCGTATATACGCAACATACACGTATTTGTAACATACATATTGCATATTTTTCTATCGGAATTGGCCACGTATTGGCTCTAATGCTGACTGGGAAGCGCTTGCGCGCATCGCCACAGCGCGCCAGAGACGGATAAGCCCCCCCTCTCCGCTCCGGTAAAGGCACTTTCCGCCGCCGTTCGGCGTAGATCGGCAGTAACCAATTACTAAAGCTTACCTTCTTGCCTTTCCCGTCGGTTCCGCTCCAGGCCGCCGCCTACGGCGCTGTACTGCGCCCTCTACGTAAGAGATTACATACGATGATTAAGTGTCGCAAGCAAAAGGTACTATTTCGCGTCTCGACCTGTTTTTGATTATCGAAGCTAGAAGTTCCAGGCAAGCTACAGCCCCGAATACCGCTGCTATTGCCTCGCGCATGCGGCACAGACGGCTTCGCGTAGCAGGGGTCCACAGTACGGCTAGACCAGCAAGGGCATCGGAGCAGATGCCTACCTGGGCAAGGTGGCGCTGTTGCGCTAACAGCTGGCTCGCCACCTGAGAGCCACAGTGCTGCTACAATTTTACCAGCAAAGCAACCGCACAGTTAGTTACCAAGGTGCGCAGGCGAAGATCCAGACGAGCCCGCGGCTATGTGCAACGTCGCCGAAGCAGCCGGTAGGCGCCAACATACCTGACCTCCCGTAGAGTAGCCGCTGACATTGCTGCAGCAGGATAGCAACGTCGGTAGTCAAGGGATCGAGATGCGTGACCTGTGCAAAGTGCCTAAAGAAATGCCGCACAAAGCAATGTCTGCGACCGCACCACCTCTGGAGCGCAGAATCTGGGGTATGCGACTTGGTAGCTAATTTGCATTGAGCTTCATCTGGCATCGACGGAGCCCGACCAAGTTAGCCATATGCTGACGCTGCATTGGAAGCGCAAGCTATCTTGTCTTCCAATGGGGTAAGCGTAGTTAAAGAGGTCACTGCGACAGTTGTTACGGCGATCTGTTTCCGCGAAAATCCTCACCTTACGTGATGTGATATACAGGGAACGCGGTACTTTTGGGTGTGTATGTATATACATAGCGACAGCTACGTGTGTAAAATTCTGGTGTGAAGGTCGGCCACACAGGGTGTATGACGCTTCAGAAACTCCGAGTATCTCTACGAATAGCTGTGGTGCAGCTAAACCCGCAAATAGGCCATGTGGAACAGACTGCTTCGCGGGCCTGGTTCATGCTCGAGAAATTGAAGGGCGATTGCCTGAATGGCAAGGTAAACCAGCCAGATATTGTGGTATTCCCGGAGTTTGCGCTCACTGGGTATAGCTTCCGCAATCGTGGCCACATCCTGCCGTATACGTCAAGGGCGGGAGAAGGGATATCGTATACACTGGCTAAGAAAGTGTCGGAACTCTTCGGCTGTGTCACGGTAATTGGGTATCCTGAGCGAGAGCATGCGGCCCCAGACACGCGATTGTTCAACTCTGCACTTGTAGTCGGTGGTGACGGGCAGGTTCTCTTCAATTACAGAAAGTCGTTTCTCTATACTACTGACGAGAACTGGGGGTGCTGCGAGAACCCAGAGGGGTTCCAGCAGTTTCATCTGGAGTTTAAGCAAAAGGGCATAGACGAGCATGGGCAATGCCATGATGTGAAGCTGGCTAGCAGCATTGGAATATGCATGGACATCTCGCCATACCGGTTCGAGGCTCCTTTTAATGACTACGAGTTTGCAACATTCAATATTGATAGGGCAACGGAGCTGATAATATGTCCCATGGCCTGGCTGCACTCGGTATCGGTCACAAATTACACAGAGGATATCCAGAAGCAAAAGCGGCATATAGACAGCTTGGTGGAGGAGCAGGAGCTTCCGGCCGGCGGCATGCAGGGTAATTATCAATTCGACCTGTACGGAACGAGCGCCCCCGTCGTTCGCATAGCTAGAGACGATCCTGAAATCGAAGAGGAGTACAGACATTTGGACCATCCAGATCAGACCAATGTGAATTATTGGATCCTAAGGTTCTTGCCTTTCCTCGCGCTGAACAAACGTGCTCAATGGTTCTACGATCGTCTCCTATTTCCAACGCTTCGGAAGTTCAAGCGCTTCCCGTGCTCATATATAGGCGCCTCAACGAATATGGCGTGGGAATTCGAGGGCCGCAACGCCATATTAGTTGTAGCCAATAGGTGCGGTATAGAGGACCGGTACACTATTTACAGTGGCAGTTCTGGGATATTCAAGTTCAACGGCCAATACGGCGACTTGGAACACCATCTGGACAGCCGGAACTTGAGCGTTGAGTTGCAGGGGAACTTAGGTAAGGGCAGAGAGGGTATTCTCATGCGATCTGTAGAGTTCGATGTAAATAGGGACTTGTGACTGCATGGTATCCTCCAGACGTGCATCGTTCTGCCCCTTCCGCTCTTGCTGTCGGACGAAGGATAAAAAAGATAAGATGGGTTATACATTATATGTTCTACTATAAGGACCTGTTAGGGGTGGTAACGAATGGGAGTGTAGTGATACAACAAGAAAAGGCACTGCATGATCTAAAGAGTATAGGTCTAACGGTCGTCAAATATCTAGTAACTCGGGCATACACAGATTTTAATCAAAACAGAGATGATCTGCCAGCAGTATGAAGACTGGTCTATGAAATGACCGGGATGTGGCGCACGAGGACTCAAGGCTCAATGCCAGCACTCTTCAACTTGTTCTTCAGCGTTTCAATCTCTTTGAAGGCGTTATTGAGCTCTTCTTCCAGCTTCTCGTTGGTGGAGGTCAGTTGTGATACTTGCTGTTCGCTCAGAAGTTTCTGCAGGGTCCACTTTTCGATGTTCGCGTTTTCAGTCTCCTTCAACTTTTGGATATACTCCGCAGCGCGTGAGAGTATCGCCGCTTTGCTGGATTCCTTCACGGGCAGTAGCTCGGCAACCTTATTGATGGCAGTGTTGATGTTCTCGCGGCGCCTTCTCTCCACCTCCTTGTGTGAGTCCTTGCGCTGCTGCTTCCACTCGGGGGTGCCTGCGCTGGGAGCGGGCTTCCGCCCCCTGCGGCCGGTCGGCTTGTCTCCACGAAGCTTACCGTCCTCGTCGTCATCATCGTCCCCGTCCAGGTCAACGTTTGGATCCTTCTTCAGGTCGTCCATGTCGTCGTCCTCATCGTCGTCGTCGTCGTCGTCATCCTCATCGTGCACGTGGTCTGCGTCACCCGGGTGACCACCGACACCACGGCCCATGCCGTGGCTCCCGACACCTACTTCGTCTTCGTCATCGTTCAAGTTCGTGAACCGCGCAGCTGCCGCGGCCGCCGCGGCGGCCGCGGCCGCGGCTGCCTCATCGCCAATACTTGACGCGCCTGGGTTACCCTTATTTACTTCATTATCCACCTCCACGTCCCGCAGCAATTCCGAGTCAATATTCCCTGTGTCATCCAAATGCGATCTTTTCACATTTCCTCTGTTTGCTCCATTTATTTCATGTTCCCCATGTAGTCTCTTCGTCATCTTGTAGTGGCTTTTCGCGCTATTTTGCTGTTATGGTGTGGGTCCAAGTGTAAGTGAGCTGACCAACGTGATTTCCACGTGTGTTGTTTATTGAAAATTTTTACACATGATCAGATTAAATACACCATCACCATCTCCGGGTAACCCGATATCACGTGAGGATATGACGTACGCACTGCATGACTACACGTGATACCACGATGACAATGGAGATTACGATCGCGTGTGCATACTACCGTAGCAAATATCAGGGAGTGTAGCAAGGAGTGTCGAGGTGGGTACAGCCTATCCGCCAGCGCAAGATTGCCTTGAACTAAAGTTCCGGCCACAGCACATGACTTCCTTGACTAAAGTTCCGGCTACAGCGACATTTGTAACGTACTCTCACACCTTATGCATGGCTTCACTCTTATGCTTGGCTTATCGTATCTCGAACTGCCCCCTGACAGTGATTAGCCATGGTACACCAGACTGTGTTAATCCTTCAGAGTAAGCTGCACCGTCGCGGAATGCATGGAGGAGGCCGAGTACTCCAGCGGCATTTTTGCACGGCGGCCAAGTCTACGTCCGTGAGTTCTCATTAAATGAGCCGGGGATGCATACCACACGAGAGCCTACCAGAATAAGTACTGCAACGCTTCTGCAGGTAGTCTACTAGATACTCAGGTACGCATGTGATCCATGAATCGTATCGCATCTAGTCACTGACGCTCACGTAATACAGCACGTGATACACTCGGTGCGCGGCTGAATCGGACTCCGGCGTGTGACTGCACACCACACGAGATACACCCATACATACACACCCATACACACAGTTCGATCTCGCCCCGTGGACTGCCCACGCTGGCGCCCCCGCCTGGAGCGGGCGCCTCTGGACGGACGCGGCGGGGCGTCTCTCTGTCCGCGGCCAGGGACCTCGCCGAATTCAGTAGGAGCTAGACAGCGTAGCCGGGGGGTGTCCCACGGCAAAAAGTGTTAACTTTTCAGAAGATATCAACGAGACGAACGTTCTTGATCGCATTTAGTCGTATAGCACCAAGTTAAGCAAACCAAAAATGGCTAAGTTCTTGAAGGCTGGTAAAGTTGGTACGTATAGATGTGGGAATTTGAGTTAGGAGAGGATCCATACCCGCGGGTGCGTCGGTAGGGGTGTGAGCGGACGCAGGAGCGTCCACAAGCCGGCATTTGCAGGGGGGGTCTGGCAGCGAGCAGTTACTAACATTTATCCAGCTGTTGTTGTCCGCGGTCGTTACGCCGGTAAGAAGGTGGTGATCATCAAGCCACATGACGACGGTACCAAGGCTCACCAATTCGGCCACGCTTTGGTTGCTGGTATTGAGAGATATCCTTTGGCCGTGACCAAGAAGCAGGGTGCTAAGAAGGTTGCTAAGAGAACCAAGATCAAGCCATTCATTAAGGTTATCAACTACAACCACTTGTTGCCAACCAGATACACCTTGGACGTTGAGTCCTTCAAGGCTGCCGTCTCCACCGAGACTTTCGAGGAGCCATCCCAGAGAGAGGACGCCAAGAAGGCTATCAAGAAGGCTTTCGAGGAGAGACACCAGGCTGGCAAGAACCAATGGTTCTTCACCAAGTTGAACTTCTGAAGGGATTTTGTTCCGGTAAGCATTATCATTATGTAATTTAAAAATCAAATCCTTGTATAACGCCTCTTCTCCTCTTTAATTTCTAAAAGGTCTCTAACGTTACGGCAATCGTGCTGTTGGCGGCATGGTGAGAGCCTTGAAAAAGCTCACCGGTGCGGGGAGCTGCTGTGCTACTTACCACTCTGCACAATACGAAAAGCACCATGTTCCGGCGGATGCTACACACTTGCGCGCCGCTGCGAGCGGTACGAAAGCCGCAGTTCAATGTCAAGGCGATGCTGGCGCGGCTGCCCGACTACGTGGAATCCGTGCAAGCGCGGGAGCCGATAGGCGGGGAGCAGCTCATTGCTAGGTTGCAAGAGCTGCCTGAGAGGCAAAAGGAGCTGGCACAGCTGGATGGACAAGTAAGAGTGGTACAGGGACGGCGCAAGGTGCTAGAAGCTGAGATGGCGTCTGGCGCGCGCAAGACTGCAGGCGCAGAGCTCAAGATGCTTAAACAGAAGTACCAGGACCTTGCCACACAGGGAAAGGCACTGCGTGAAGAGATCCGCGCGACCTGTGAGGAGCTCCCGAACCTGCTGGATCAGTCCACACCACACTGCGAACCAGAGATAGTCGAGTGGCTCAACCCGCTGTCGGAGTATCGTGCAGATGCTCGCTGTGAGCACCACGACATCATGGTGCGCAAGCAGCTGGTTGATTTCCAGTCTGCTGCAGAAGTTACGGGCAGCTCCTGGTACTATCTTATAAATGAAGGCGCCCTGCTAGAGCAGGCGCTGGTCAGCTACGCTACGCGCAAGGCGCGCCAGTGGGGGTTTTCCCTTTGTCTACCACCGTCCATGGCGCGCAGTGAGGTGATCGCTGCCTGCGGTTTCCGTCCCCGTGACCAAAACGACGAACAACAGATATACGCCATCGAGAATGCCAATCTTGGATTGACGGCAACCGCGGAAATTCCGCTTGCGGGATTGGGCCTCAATAGGACTCTGGACCTCTCGTCGCCCCGCGCCCTATGCGGCGTGAGCCGCAGTTACCGTGCCGAAGCAGGCGCACGTGGCAGAGACACCAAGGGCTTATACCGCGTGCATGAGTTCACCAAGGTCGAGCTATTTTACTGGGCTAGACCCGCTGACAGTACAGCGCTTCTGGAAAAACTGCGTGCTTTCCAGACTGAGTTGATTTCTGAACTGGGCCTGTCGGCAAAGGTCCTCAATATGCCTGCCAACGATTTGGGAGCGCCTGCTTTCAAGAAATACGACATAGAAGTATGGATGCCTGGGCGCGGCTCTTTCGGTGAGGTTTCTAGCGCCTCCAACTGCACCGATTTCCAAAGCAGGCGCCTTGCTACACGCTTCGTGAACGAAGCGGGCGAGCTAGACTATCCGCATACCCTGAATGGGACTGCAATGGCAGTTCCCAGGGTGATCGTCGCCATCGTAGAAAACTTCTACGACCCAGAGACTGACCGTATAAGTATTCCAGCTGTCCTACAGCCTTATATGGACGGTATAGAGCACATATAGTTAGTTTAATTGACACGACAGCACATCGATGACCTCTTCAAGAGCGTTTCACATATCATCCTAGGTACAACGTATATGGTGATTCAATTTGCCCTTACTACGACTACTGTGCAAGGGAGTCAAATGATAGCCAACTTATCACCAACCCCTCGACTGTAGCTACAGGCATTTCTCGTGATAAGTTGGGATGTTGCTATTGGCATTGAGTGATGCGCACATACCTGATAGGTCAATTGTACGTTACATCTGAGATGGAAGAATCGCATATACGAACGGCGTACTAACCAAGGCAACTAGGACCTGCCGTCGAAGTTCAAGAAACTTCTAAATGTGCCCAACAAGATCGGGCAGGTGGTGCTACTAGGAAACTGTACTCGCTCCTACCAATTTCTCAAGTTCGTGAATGAGGTATCGAACAATGTGGTAATTGTACGGGGTGAATTCGATAACGCAACCATCCGTACGGTGCAGAATGTGAAGGAGGAGATACCGATGAACACGATCATAAAGCAAGGGGACTTCAAGATTGGGTGCTGTAACGGGTATACGCTGGTGCCCAAAAGCGACCCTCTTTCGCTGCTGATTCTGGCGAGACAGCTGGACGTAGACATCATGCTCTGGGGCGGAACGCACAGCGTGGAGGCATACACACTCGAGGGTAAGTTCTTCATAAATCCTGGTTCATGTACTGGAGCATTTAGCACTGACTGGCCCTTGCAAGAAGATGCTCTGCAGGGTGACGGCAGCCCGTCGACCAAGTTCAACGGAAGTGCTACCGCCCCGCAAACCGCAGAGGGCGAGTCTGGCGACGAGAATGGTCTGCAGCAGGAACCAAGCGCAGCTAGTCGTACACCGCGCGAAGTAGATGGCAAGGCACTAGGATCTGCCAACAACCGACGTGACGTGGAGGAAGACGCTGCGGACGTGGAAGCAGATGACGATAATTCAGAAGACGATACCGAGATCGATGAGGTAGACATAAACGGCGGTTGCATACCGAGCTTCTGCCTGCTTGATATATCGGGCTCTACATGCACTCTTTACATCTACACATTTGTGGGAGGGGAGGTTAAGGTGGATAAGGTGGTATATAAAAAGGAATAGTTGTATGCCTTCCAGGTATCCTCGAGCAAAACTGTGAGTGCCATCGGCGACTCACGTCTGCGAACCCAACGCCTCCGCTATCTGCCTCACGTCCTGCGGCGTGGTACTGCAGCACCCGCCGATCATGCGGCACTCTTGTTTTAGGTACAGTTTCACGGCCTCGGCCCACGTTAAAGTGTCGGCATCCTCGCTAGGGCGCCAGGCAGAAAGCGATTCGTCAAATACATTAGCACCGTTAGGATATATAGCCTGGAACTTGATGGGACAGTCTTGCAGCTGCATATTCAGCTCCGCAAGCATCTTTGGCGATCTCGTAAGATCCACACAATTGATCCCAAAGCACAGCAGATTTGGAGGTAGATCGTCCATCCGCTCTCGGATGAGCTGGCCCACTACGGCGAGCGGCGTCCCATCCCGGAGCTCGTGCTCATTCTTGGGCGAAATGCTGATATAAAACGGCTTGCTCTTCAGCAACGCGTGGAACTCCGGCTGCAGCAGCGCCATCAGCTCTACCACGTTCGGCACTGTCTCGAACGCAATGGCATCGATACGCGGGTCCGCGGCAAACTTGCTCACCTGGGGCTCGAAGTAGTTGAAGAAATTGATCGTCTCGAACCCGTAGTCGCCGGTGTACTCCGCACCGTTGCACAGGAACGCAGCATACGGCCCCACAGACCCAATTATATAATCCCGTGCAGGGTCCACGCACTCCTTGTGCGTGAACTCCACCACCTGGTCAAGAAATCCCTCGTACTCTGCCCGGTTGCAGACGCTCCCGCTGTACTTGAGCATCGAATGGAAGCTCGCCTGGTACGTCAGCGTGGAGAGCCCGCGCGATCCTGCAGCCCGGAACTCGCGGTACAGGCCCTTAATCGTGTCTAGCGCGACGCGGTCGCCCCGAAGAAAGGGCGCTGTAGACCATAGCGGGCTCTTCACGTCCACACCGCGCCTCTCCAGTTCAACCCCCAAACCCCCGTCCATTATCAAAACATTATGTTCCAGATAGTCATCAATAGCACACTTGGCAGCCATCACTGCTGCGTATTATCGCGACTCGGTGTTGGTGCGACGCCTAAGAAGCATCTAGCCCTAACTGATGATGCTCATCACGCCATGCCCCACTCCTCCGTACATAACGATGTTTGCAAAGTATAAAATCAGCATTTTTCGCCGCTTCAGCAGTTTTATCTTCCAGAGCACTAAGGAAGTCTTTTCCTTACTTCTCATTTATGATGATCATGAGTGCATTTGGCTCGAGACCTCGTCCTTGGCGGGACGTTGTCGGTGTGGAAAAACACAAGCTACCTAATTTTTATCTGTCTGATCTATGAGATTGTTTCAACTTAGAACTGTAGTCTGGCTAAACCAGTATACTATCCACTCCCTCGTTGAGGATGTCCTCCAAGAGGTCGGATTCGAGGTCGTCCTCGCAGTCTGCCCTCTGGAAACGGCTGGGAAGCAGGTCTGCCAGCACAAGGTCCTTGCGCATGGAGTAGGCGTCTTCGCCGTCTTGGTAATAGCCCTGCTCGACCTTGAGCACGTCGAATGCAAGGGTGTCGCGGTAGAGATGAAGCGCTGCGCGGTTCGAGTGGCGCACATGCAACATGACGTACTCCGCCTGGTAGACCTCGCGCAGAGCGTACAGCGCCTGGCGCATCAGCTTCTCCGCCAGGCCCATGCGCCGGTAGGTGCGCATGACGCTCAGCGACGTGATATGTCCGTTTGGCTGCTCGTTCGGCACCGCGGGGTCGTCGTTGAGCTTCACCAGGACGTAGCCGACCAACTTTTCGCCGTTGGCGACGTAGGTTGGGTCGCGCTTCACGCCGTGGCGCGCGTGGCCCTCCCCAGCGACCTCCTCTAGCTCGTCAAACACGTCGTCCGTCGTGGTCGCGACGATGGACGCCTGCGGCCACGACAGCACGTGGTACATGTAGTACTTGAGCATGTAGTTTTCCGGCAGGTTGTGCAGATTCGCATTCTGCATGCAGATGATATCCTCGATCGTCGCCCTTCTGATGGTCACTGGCATTGTGGTTCGATGTTCAGCTCACCCTCGCTGTCGACTGGCACCAGTATTAAGCTCGCGGTCACCTGGTGAAGCTTTGAGCTGAGCTACTTTGGTTCGCCGGTTTTTTTCAGGACTCGGTACTTGCATGCTTGAGCCTGCCCTCCACAAGCGGCCCACCCTCAGCCCTATGGACGAGCTCATCAGCCCCAGTAACACGTCTGCTGCTCCACAGCAGCACGCCGGCTACGACTACACCGTGGGTCCGCAGCCGGCGCTACCCAACGCGACAAAACCTCCGCACTCGAGACTGTACGCAGAGTCGCTCGCGCCGAAGCACAAGCAGGTGTCGCTTTCAGCGTTCACGTTCCTGTTCCAGGAGATGGTTGTGCAGCAGCGGGACTCGTCCAAGACTGTCGCTGAGATCGAAGCCAAACTCAATGCACTGGGCTACGCGATCGGCATGCGTCTGGTCGAGCTGCTGCCCTTCCGTGACTCGGTGCCGGCGAAGGCCTCCGCTGCAGACGGCGCCGAGTCGCTTGCGCCAGCCATCCCGATGATGAAGAAGCGTCCACTCAAGATCCTGGATATCCTGCAGTACGTTCATGGCCCGCTGTGGCGCTACCTTTTTGGCGCGCCCAGCGACGACCTGGTCAAGAGTTCTGAGCGCGAGAACGAGTACATGATTGTGGACAACGAGCCGCAGTGGACACAGTTTATCCACGGTACCTCGATCCAGTGCGAGTCGTTCACTGGGGGCATCATTGAAGGCGTGCTGGACCACGCGGGATTCCCATGTCACGTGACAGTCCATACCGATCCAGAGGGCACGTATGATCAGCGCACTGTGTACCTGATCCAGTTCAAGAAACAGGTGGTGGAGAGGGAGTATCTAAGGTTCTAGGCTTATTGATCTATATATGCGATGATTCCATTTCGGAAGAGGAAGCACCGGCAGATGGACCCTGATAGCAGCACCCGGCCGCTCAAGCAGAAACCCACGAACGTGCGCGGCCCGCGCGACACGAAGGCGGGCAGTTGCGTGCCGGGTGCCCGTGCGGTACGGACGCGTGCAGATGTTGTGTTCTCCAACGAGAACGTCGCGATCCGCCTGGTGGAGGACATGTCGGAAGAGAGCGCACAGGCCGCGGCGCCGCTGCGGCGGCTAAATGAAAACACGGACGTCAGCGTGCTATCGCTGCAGCTGGATGAGTTTGACCAGCCACCCAATTCGACTTCCACGCCCCTGGGTAGCCCCGGGCGTAGAGAATCGCCCGGCGCGTATCGCGCGCCGGACGTGGATGCGTATCTGCGGTCGCAGGGCCTGCTGTCACCGGTGTGTGGAGGAGACTGGACGCCGGCCTGTGCTGACTCGCCGCTGCAGACGCCCGAGCACGTCGACGACAGCTGGTATTCGCCCGTAGACTCACCAGGACCGTCACATACGTTCCAGAGCAGCGGCGCTTTCGCCACCTACCAGGACTCCGACATAGGCACAGCGCGAGCCGGACAAGGCATGGATACCCACCAGCACAGGACGCGCCCTTACGATAAATAGCTCCATATGTCGTGCCGTCTGCGGCGCATAAGAGCAGCTGTATGCTGTCAGTGAGCCATTATGTCGCAGCTCCAGGCTCTGCCAAGTTTCATTGCTTGCGCCGCCACAAGATCAAGATCAGCGCCCTGCATCTGTGGCGGGGGCACGTGTTAGTGGTTACCTGTCTTTGGTAGACAGCTCGCGCGGGTGCATCCATGCGCTTTATCTACGGCTTGTCTAGCGCCCCGTGTTATTATATCGCTGCGCGAAAGGAAACTTGATTTGTAGTTAGTTATCTGCCTCATCATTCCTTTGAAAGACACTAAAACTCGGCTAAAAGCTGGGTCGCAGAACGGAGCTACAATACTGCAATGCTGTCGCTGACTACTAGTTTATTGAGGTATGTGAGTCATGCTTGGAGAGGCGCGATCTCGGAGTTGTATACTGACGAACCGTAAAGCACAGTGGTATCTCAGCTGGTGCCGCTTCAGCTCTCGCTTGAGGTGCAGCACTTGGGTTTAACTTCGCTGCAGCCGCTGTTTCTTAGGTATTGGTGTCTGCAAGCGCTGTTGAAACTGCCAATCTTGGGACCTATATGGTTTCCCTTTAAGAATATCATCTCACTGGGGTTCTGGGCCGTGCTAACCAGCGAGCTCTGTAGCCAATTCCAGCAGGCACTCCAGCAGAACGATATACGAAAGAAGAGGCTGCGGCGAGGGGCCAAGACAACAGGGCGATTTGGGCACGCCATGTTGGAACTGTTTCGGAGCCTGAAAGAGTCGCCAGAGCAAGATCTGTTTCTCTTTGGAAAATGGACGACATATGTGCTGGACCTCAGCAGTAGTTGGGAGTTCCCGTACGTCATTGACACTCTCTTCGGCAGTGTTGTGCATTATGTTATGGTGCTGCAGAAAGAAGACGCACAGAGCATTGCGAACTCGCTACGCAGATTCTTCCAAGAACGCAAAGGGGACGAGTACGACATGCTGGACGATGTATTGACGGACGTCAAAAGCGCAAGGAAGAAGTGAACGGCCAGCAAGACAGGCAGACGCAGCCGAGCTGGGCTGGAATAGCATGTTGGCCGACAAGGACGGCAGCGGAGCGCGTCAGTTATTAGAGCGGGCTCCGATAGCTGGTGAATCAACAGAGTAGTTGCTTGCTTTGCTCATGGCTTCCAATGATAACCCTCGACAAGTATGACTCAAAACGAGAATGTATATTCGTTTCAGCCCATATATAATATATGTGTATTTACAGGCTTACGTTCCTTCCTTATTTACAGCTTTGTCGTCACCTCCTCAGCGGCACATCTGTCGATCAGGCCGAACTGCTTCATGCGTCTTGCCTTCTCCAGCACCTTGGCGCGTTTGTTCTCGAACTTGCGTCTCATCATGCGTGGGACAAAAGCCTGCGCGGCTTCCTTGTAGGGTCCGAGTGCGCCACCAAACGCCTCACCCGGCTTGAACTTGTCGGAGCCCAGCCTGCTGCTGCCGTTCTGCATGTACTTCTCAGTCTCCTCTCTCAGGGAATCCTGCGCGGTGTCCTTGGTCTCCTCGGGCCAGATGAAAGGCTCCTGCATCTCAATGGTCATCTTCTTTATCTGCGGGTCACGGTACCGCGGCTTAAGTGGATGTGGTTTGCGGAACCGTCCATGTAGCAATTGTGTCGTGATGTTCAACGCCCGCAGGCCGTAGAGGTGGTACAGGTAGTCCCGCAAGTCCAACTTGTTGAATGACTTTGGCACAATGAACTTCGCCTGGTACGGCGTGTGCTTCGCGTTTGGCCGAAGAAGGATCACCCGTGCCTTGGGAAAGTACAACTTCCTGCTACCAATCCGGAAGTGGGCGCGACCCTCCTCAATAGCACTCTGTGTCAGATTGAGCACCTTATCCTGCAGCGTCATCCGGCGTTCAGCAGCGCGTGCGGCAGAGGTCGTCCCAGCCGACGCGGAATCCTTAGCGGCAGTGGCTAGTAGCCGCGCCGGGACCTTAAAGAACGAACTCCAACGCATTGTTTACCTTCAGCGCACACTCACTGAACTCCTCAAGAGGTGGCCATCGTCACTCTTGAACATCGATCCATGAAAATTTTAAATGTTACCCGGCTAAATTACTACCCGGCTCGTAGTACCGTTACCCGGATATATAAATAGTTACCCGGTATGATACGTGAATAGTGATAGTTGAAGCGCCAAATTTTTCAAGCGGATTTATCAGAAGCTATCAAACAAGTGGGTGAGAAATAACTAGGTTGGGTGGCAAATCGCAGCCATTAGCGGCATTCATCACCTGCAGACGAGCTCCTCATCGACCTGAAGTTGTAAAGCCAGTGGCGGATTGTCAGAATGCTAGAATATTACGATGATGACGCGTATGTTTATGACGATGATGATGAGGATGCACCAATAACTGCGGAAGACTCGTGGACTGTCATCTCTGCGTTTTTCCGGGAGAAGGGCCTGGTATCACAGCAGCTGGACTCGTTCAACCAGTTTATCAATTACACGATACAGGACCTCATCCTGGAGGACAGCACGCTGATTCTGGAGCAATTGGCGCAGCACACGACGGAGGCAGACAACATCAGCAGGAAGTATGAGATTTCGTTTGGGAAAATCTACCTGGCAAAGCCCTCGATGACAGAGTCTGATGGTGTGTCGCACGCGATGTACCCCCAGGAGGCGCGACTGCGGAATCTGACGTATGCATCCGGGTTGTTCGTGGAGATCAAGAAGCGCACGTACGAGGCGATCGACATACCCGGCAGGGACTTGAAGTACGAGATCATCCAGGAGGAAAGTGAGGACACTGAGGAGGGAAAGATCTTTATCGGTCGTGTTCCAATCATGCTGCGGTCGAAATACTGTCTACTGGACGACTTGTCTGAGTCGGATCTCTACCGGCTAAAGGAATGTCCGTTCGACATGGGAGGGTACTTCATAATAAACGGGTCTGAGAAGGTGCTGATTGCACAGGAACGGTCAGCAGGGAATATAGTCCAAGTCTTCAAGAAATCTGCGCCATCTCCGATATCTCACATAGCTGAAATCAGGTCTGCGCTTGAGAAGGGTTCGCGGTTCATCAGTACGTTACAGGTCAAGCTTTACGGTCGCGAGGGCAGTACGTCACGTACGATTAAAGCCACGCTTCCTTATATCAAGCAGGATATTCCGATTGTAATTATCTTCAGGGCGTTGGGTATTATCCCTGATGGGGAAATTTTAGAGCATATTTGCTACGACCAAAACGACTGGCAGATGCTGGAAATGCTGAAGCCTTGTGTGGAGGAAGGTTTTGTGATTCAGGATAGGGAAACTGCGCTGGATTTCATTGGTCGTCGTGGAACGGCCCTGGGTATCAAGAAGGAGAAGAGAATCCAGTATGCAAAGGATATTCTACAGAAGGAATTTTTGCCGCACATCACCCAGTTGGAAGGTTTTGAGAGCAGAAAGGCCTTCTTCCTTGGTTATATGATTAACCGCCTATTGCTATGTGCTTTGGATCGTAAAGACCAGGACGATCGTGACCATTTCGGTAAGAAGAGATTGGACTTGGCTGGCCCACTGTTAGCTCAACTTTTTAAGACTCTGTTCAGAAAGTTAACCAGGGATATTCTGCGTTTCATGCAGAGGTCTGTAGAAGAGGCAAAGGACTTTAACCTGAAATTAGCAGTAAAGGCAACAACGATTACGGCCGGGTTGAAGTATGCGCTAGCAACTGGTAACTGGGGTGAGCAAAAGAAGGCAATGTCATCTAGAGCTGGTGTTTCGCAAGTGCTGAATCGTTACACGTACTCTTCGACACTGTCACACTTGCGGAGAACAAATACACCTATTGGTCGTGACGGCAAACTGGCAAAACCCAGACAGTTGCATAATACCCACTGGGGTCTGGTTTGTCCTGCAGAAACTCCAGAAGGGCAGGCATGTGGTCTAGTGAAGAATCTGTCTCTAATGTCATGCATTTCTGTCGGGACAGATCCTGTTCCAATTATTACTTTCCTAAACGAATGGGGTATGGAACCACTAGAGGATTACGTTCCTCATCAATCGCCTGATGCTACTAGAGTGTTTGTTAATGGTGTCTGGCATGGGATCCATAGAAATCCCGCCAGGCTTGTTGACACGATACGGAAACTAAGAAGAAAGGGTGATATCACTGCAGAAGTTTCTATTGTCAGAGATATTCGTGAGAAGGAGCTCAAGATCTTCACTGATGCTGGAAGAGTTTACAGACCTCTGTTTGTGGTTGCTGACACACAGCATGCTGATGGACATAAGGATCTAAAAGTAAGGAAAGGTCATATACGGAAGCTGATGCTTACTGAATACCAGGACATCGAAGGTGGTTTTGAGGATGAGGACATTAACTACACATGGACGTCTTTGTTGAATGATGGTATTGTGGAATACATTGACGCAGAAGAAGAAGAAACTATCCTGATTGCTATGCAACAGGAAGATCTTGACCCTAGTATCCCTCAGACAGTAGACCCTAGTGATGAGCTTGATCCTGCCAGACGTATTAAAGCCATTCATCATTCTAATACCTTTACGCATTGTGAAATTCATCCTTCTATGATTTTGGGTGTCGCCGCCTCCGTTATTCCATTCCCTGACCATAACCAGTCTCCACGTAACACCTATCAGTCTGCTATGGGTAAACAGGCTATGGGAGTCTTCCTAACAAATTATAACGTGCGTATGGATACTATGGCTAACATTCTGTACTATCCACAGAAACCCCTAGGCACAACACGTGCGATGGAGTACCTGAAGTTCCGTGAACTGCCTGCGGGACAGAATGCCATCGTCGCAATCGCGTGTTATTCCGGTTACAATCAGGAAGACTCTATGATCATGAACCAGTCTTCGATTGATGCCGGGCTATTTAGATCCCTATTTTTCAGATCGTACATGGATCAAGAAAAAAGAATTGGTATGTCTATCACGGAATCCTTCGAAAAACCTCATCGTACCAATACTCTGCGGATGAAGCATGGTACGTACGAAAAACTAGACGATGACGGACTAATCGCGCCAGGTGTCAGAGTATCAGGTGACGATATAATTATTGGTAAAACTACCCCGATTCCGCCGGATGCTGAGGAACTGGGACAAAGAACTGCATTCCACTCTAAACGTGATGCTTCTACCCCGCTAAGATCAACAGAGAACGGTATTGTTGACCAGGTCTTGATTACGACCAACCAAGAGGGTTTGAAATTTGTAAAGGTCAGGGTGCGTACCACCAAGGTTCCACAAATCGGTGACAAATTTGCATCTCGTCACGGTCAGAAAGGTACCATCGGTATCACCTACCGCAGGGAAGACATGCCTTTCACATCGGAAGGTATCGTCCCGGACCTGATTATCAACCCGCACGCCATCCCCTCCCGTATGACAGTCGCCCATTTAATCGAGTGTTTATTGAGTAAAGTGGCAGCCCTATCTGGTAACGAAGGTGATGCTTCTCCATTTACGGATATCACAGTCGATGGGATTTCCAAGCTGCTTCGCGAACATGGTTACCAGTCCCGCGGATTTGAAGTTATGTACAACGGCCATACCGGCAAGAAGCTGATGGCGCAGATCTTCTTCGGTCCAACCTACTACCAGAGACTGAGACACATGGTCGACGACAAGATCCACGCAAGAGCAAGAGGCCCAATGCAAGTGCTGACAAGACAGCCAGTGGAGGGTAGGTCGAGAGACGGTGGTCTCAGATTCGGTGAAATGGAGCGTGACTGTATGATTGCCCACGGGGCTGCTGCCTTCCTGAAAGAAAGGCTTATGGAGGCTTCTGACGCTTTCAGAGTGCATATCTGCGGTATCTGTGGCCTGATGACCGTGGTTGCGAAGTTGAAGCATAACCAGTTTGAGTGTCGCGGATGCAAGAACAAGATCGACATCTACCAGGTCCACATCCCATACGCCGCCAAGCTGCTCTTCCAGGAGCTGATGGCCATGAATATCGCGCCACGTCTATATACCGATCGCTCGAGAGATTTTTAAGCTGCCCGTGCGCGCTCACTCGTTCACCATTAAACATAAGACCAGAAACTAGATGTTTATATAATTAGTTTATAAAGTTCTGTAATATAGAAATAAAACCACAGGTGCCTGTGCTCGCCACAGTATCTATTTACACGCCAGGTGCGCCGTCACGCCGACGGCCCCGCCTGCTTCTGGGCCTGCTCGTCCGCAAACGCCACAATGTTCTGTTTGTAGGGGTGCTCGCTGCCGTCAAACACCTTCAGTCTGGCCAACCGCACCTTGCGCAGCCTATTCTTGGGCAGCATCCCGCTCACCGCCTTGCGCAACAGCTCGCTGTGGCCCTTGTTCGTTGCCACGGTCTCCATCGTCGGAAGCTTCAAGTGCCCGGGCTTCCCGCTGTGCGACCAGTACGTCTTCTGCTCCCATTTCTTGCCCGTCACCTGCAAATCCTGCGCGTTGGTCACCACGACGTAGTCCCCACAGTCCATGCTGGGGTGGTATACCGGCTTGTGCTTTCCGATCAGCGTGATCGCAATGCTCGACGCCAGTCTGCCCAGCGTCCGCTGCTCCCGAGCCACGTCTACGTGGTGCCATAGCCTGGCAAACGCCAACCCACTCTGACCGATCTTCTGTGACATAACTGACCCTGCCTACGTTGCTGCTGCCGCCAAAACTCGCCCAAGTACTACTGATGTCTTGGTAGCTTACAAGAGGAAGGTGGTGCTCAAATTTTTCACCATACTAGCTCGCTGAGCGATGACATCCGCACACCTGCCAAGTGCTATCAGCTCGCCAGCTGCTGACAGTCGATGTCTTAGAGCATCATTTAACCGTCATGGCATGCGCCGTGAGCTGGTAGCCGAGCTGGTTCGCATCTTAGTAGGCATCAGCTGACTTTTTCGATGAGCGTAGCACTTGCAAGACAGAGCTGGCAGAACAGGCTGCGAGGCAGGTGAAGCAGGTAGGAGGCCCCAGCCGTAGCAGCATGACTGCAATACGCAGATCAATGTGTCAGTAGCCCAGCAGGGGTCTAGCTGGCGGCTGCGCTATGAGATGTCTGGATGGGTCTGGGCTTGGGATGGTGAAAAATCGGCGCCAGTGAAAAATTGCTGGCACCAGGATCTTGACGTTGCGCAGCAGAGGCAGTTCTCCGGCAGTTGTGTGTGAAGCAGACGCATATCTCGACGGCAATTCCCGTGCAGCCAGGGCTTTGACAGGGTTTTCTGCAGGATGTTCTTCTTCAAGGACCTATCGCTAAATATCACGCTGCATCCTTCGTACTTCGGTCCGCGCATGCGCGAGTACCTGAAGACCAAGCTGCTGCAGGAGGTGGAGGGGACGTGCACAGGTAAGTTTGGGTACATCCTGTGCGTGCTGGATTCGGAAAACATCGAAATCGAGAGGGGACGGATCCTGCCGACGGACGGGTCGGCAGAGTTCACGGTGAAGTACCGGGCGGTGGTGTGGAAGCCGTTCAAGGGCGAGGTGGTGGACGGGATTGTGTCCAGCTGCACGAACCTGGGCTTCGAGGTGGACGTGGGCCCGCTGAGCGTGTTTGTGTCGCCGTTCCTGATGCCCGAGGACCTGACGTTCAACAGCGGGTCGAACCCGCCATCGTACCAGTCGTCGGAGCAGATTATCACCAAAGGCTCGCGGGTCCGGCTGAAGATTGTTGGTGCGCGTAGTGAGGTTAACTCCATTTATGCGATCGGGAGCATCAAGGAGGACTATCTCGGCGTCATTTGATGACGGGAGAGCATGTAGGATAGCATTTGAGTGCGCAGCGGTTCTCACTAGTAGAATGTCTTTATTAATACCTGCATTATTAAATTAGAGAAGAGTAGTAGGTACTTAATTATACTGGTGTTATAAAGGTCCATGTCTCCGATTCACAGTTTCAATAAACGTCTCAATACTAAACGAACAAATTCCAATATGTGATTTCCGTTGGAAGCAATCAAAAAGCAGACAATTCGAGATGCCGGGGCATCCACTAGCGCCGTCCAGGACAGGCGTGTCCAGCACTAGTCTATTTTATATCACATATCGCTTCACCCGAATGGAACCCGTACTGAGCGCTGAGTCACACCTTGTTTATAACCCAGTAGCCACCTTGGCCATGCTCGATGTCACCTTCCACCCATTTCCCCTGGTAACTTCCGTTGTCCAATGCTTCTTTCACCACCCTGTTCTTTGCCAAGAAATAGTCGTTGCCGATGTTGACAACACAGTTGTGCCATGGTGTTGGAATGTGCAATAAGTCTTCAAATGTGGGTTCTTCGTCGGAATCCAATGTACGCACCGTCTTGCATGTTTCTGGAGAAATTACCTTTATGCCGAACTTGGGACCGCTGTTGGTGTGTGCGTGAATCGAGAAACGGAGGTGGTGAGGGAACACCAATTCCACCAAGTTGGAGTATGCGTCGTTACGCTTGATCATCTCGAAGGCGACCTTGCAAACAGTCTTCTTGAAATATTTACGTGAGGTATTTTGGAAGAATGGTAGCAAGCACAAATCCTCCACCATGAACCTAGAAAACCCTCTGTAGAGGTGGAGACGAGGGTGTCCGGGAATTTCAATCTGCTTTCTCAATCTGCCGTCGTCGGTGTCGCAACCTTTCATCAAAATCTTCCTGGACAATTCGGAATCTTCGCAAATCTTGGTTCCGCAGAAGTGATCCAAGTTGTCCTGTGGCACCCATGATAGGTCAAACTTCTTTGCCGCTGACCCGTTGAAGAAAACGTCCTTTAGCCCATAAAACCCAATGGCGTCTGAACCAGGTTTGGCAATGCCTTTGTATAGTTTGTGTAGCGTTGCAGTGTACCGATCAACAGCGTCATCGTCAACGCCAATACAGTCACTGAAGACGTGACCGTCGCTTACAATCCAGACCTTAATTCCGGGTGGGTAAAATGCGCAGACATCCTCAGTGAATCTTACCAACCTCCTTAAAGCAAACTCCTCTCCCTTGTCAGGAACAGCGCCATGGACCTTGTTTAAGTTCGATGACTTGCAGGGGAACGCGGGCAACACACATTGAATCCGTACGCTACGGTCGGTGAAATACCTGACCTTTTCTAAGAAATGTTCGTAGCCGCCGTTGTCCCACTCATCTTCCTGGATGGTATTTTTCATTTCCTTGGCAAAGAACTCGCAGAATAACTTGGCGTAGTCCTTCTCCCCTTCCTGCGCATCGACCATTTTTGGAACCGAATTGTTGTCTAAGCGCGATTGGTCTAGCATGTGCCAGATGAACCAATCGTTGAAATCATTCTCATGTTCGATGGAAGTGATAACCCCGCGAATTTGGTCTTCCCCCTCCTTTTCGTATTCTGAAACTTTAATAGCTATGTTACCAAAGCTAATATACCTCTCTGCGTCAGCGGCTGAGATCATGTATTCGGTCACGCCGTTTGCCTTCTGAAAGCCCTTAGTGTTCTTCAAAACTTCGACAAACTTATCCCAGTTAGCTGCGAAGGAGGATTCCTGCTTGTCCTGCAAGTCATACAAGGTATAGGTTTCTGGACTTCTGGAATATATCGCCAAAAACTTGCTATACGTCGATAAATCACCTTTGCCATGCGGAATGTTGATATCTTTATGGCCGTTATTGCCTATGACCACTGGTAAGGAGTCAGCCACAGCGTGGCCTTCGATCGGGTTGAGTTGTTGGTTGTGCATTTCCTCAGGGTATTCGGCGGTGATTAAACTTGTTGCAGATGTTCTAAATGATAAATTATGTATTCTAAATACGTCTTAAGCAGCTACTGTCGTTGTTTCATCCATTATATATTTGGTAACATAAACGGCGAAAACAAGAAAGTTTCGAATATACAATAAGACCATCAACGTCCCGCCATATAATCGCCTGATCACACATACTCCTTTATTTTTTGATGATGCCTAACGGCTAGCTGTTAACAGGTGCCGCTGTAATTATGTCCTTAGGATGTGCTTTTGCATCGGAACTTGTCCCTGGGAGCAGTCTGTGTGATGCATACAGTGCACCGCAGCAACTAACTTATTTGAGTACCTCTGAAGCCCTACGACGTTTAACAGAAGGTCATGCTTTCTGCTACAGATGACTATACTTCTACGATTTATGGCACCACCGCCGCACTTGCTTCCTGTAGAGTTCTTGCTGTCACCACAGAAATCCGCGCAGAGGGAATACTAGAACTGCAGAAGGCATTCCGTTTGCTGTATAAGAGGAATAACACGCAGAGGCCCTATCGACCATATAAGGCATTTCCCTTAACTGCAGCAAGCGATTGTAGGGCGTGAGGCTTACGTGCATTTATATGATGCTTGTTGTGTCATGGCTACCTCTTTATCTGTGAGTAAAAAAATAATGCTTCGACCATCTTCGGCGATTTGAAATATATTCACCGGAGCATCAGTGACAAAATACCCAAAAAAACGAAGAAGGACACTGTATGTAAGCCGCATCGTTTTTGCTTGTATATTCTTAGCAACCATTCAGCTGTGATGAATGGTGGAAACTTTTGAATTCCTGTTATGGAAGTCTGCGGAGCCGGATCGTCCTGTTCACAGCTGCCTAGAGAACAGCAAGTAGTGCAAGATAGCTGAAAAAGGAATGCGTATCTGTGCGCTACTCACACTATCAAGCGGCTAGCGGCTAGGTAAATACGGCAGTCTATTGATGAGCAAGCCGCCGTTCGGTCGCATAACCGCTGGGAAGAGGCGGTATACTCTCTTCTGCTACTGTCGTCTGATGGCGCTTGGCTACCTGCGGCACTATTAAGCATCAATGCTGCACATATCCTGAGTACTGATATGCTTGTTTAGTTTACAGATATATAAGTGTTAAGTCCTAACTCACAGTAAAACGTCGTCAGAGCGTCGTGTAGAATTAATAATCCTTAATATAGGATTATTGCAAGAGATTCGGGACTAAACGTAAAAAAGGTTATGGCAGTGAATGTTTTCTTAGTGCTAGTTGGGGCACTTGTTTTAAATTACGTTAGAACGATAGTGCTTCCACCATGGAGCTTCCCCCGGAATATTCCTACAATTCCATTTTATGTTACCTTTTTGACCACTCTATTCGGCATAGATCAGAAAGAATTATTTGAACTTTATATCAGAGAACCAATGGAAAAGTACGGAGCTGTAAAGATATACTTTGGTAACCGTTGGAATATTTTGGTGTCAAAGCCTGAATATTTGGCCCAAATGTTCAAAGATGAGGACACATTTGCAAAAAGTGGGAACCATCTCAAAATACCATATTCTATCCTGGCTTTGTATACAGGGGAAAACATCATCAGCGCACATGGAATGGCTTGGAAAAAGTTTCGCGGCGCGCTGACCCAAGGTTTGCAGTTCTTCGATCCAACACCTCTTTCCACTAATGCAGAAAAGTTCATCAGTTTCATAGAGCGCGACATGGACAAAAATAATGGCGATGTTCTCATGCCAGCGCTGATCCAAAGATTAGCTTTGGCAAATATCGCTCAAATTACACTGGGGTTCGATATTGGTACTTTGGATCTTGAACGCCCTTCGAAGCTACAGCAACAACTCGAGGAAGTGAAGAAACATATATTTCATCCGCTGTATATGAATTTCCCCTTTCTTGATAGGCTACCAATACCTTCTCGTGTAAGAGCTAGAGAACAAGTTGAAAAGTTCCGGGGTGATCTGCTACAGGAGGTCAGGAGAAACCTAATAATAAATTATAAGTACGAACAAACCTCGTATGCTGCTTCCGATCTGATTAGAGTGTATGAACATGGAGAGATCACTGAAAAACAGCTAACGGATAATATAGTCATCCTGATGGTCGCAGGTCATGAAAACCCCCAATTATTGCTCACAACTTGTTTGTACATGTTAGCGAAATACCCAGAGTGGCAAGCTAAATTACGTCAGCAGGCGGTAACGCTACAAGACGATTTGCTCAACGATTCCACCGCATTCAACCAGTTTTTATTCGAGACAGTACGTGTACTACCTCCGCTGGGACAAATTATCAATCGCAAGACAAGTCATAAGTGCAAATTAGGGCCAGAGATCGTGCTGCCAAAAGATACGTACGTGGGTTACCAGGTGTACGGCACCGGTACATCTACCCAAGTCTGGGGGCCTGACGCCGCCGAGTTTAAGCCAGAAAGATGGGGCTCGAATAATGCTACCGTATATGAGAACTGGAGACGCAGTAAAAATACTGGCGCTATGGGGGCATTCCATGGAGGCCGGCGGGCATGCTTGGGCGAAAAGATGGGCCTTATGGAGATCAGAGTAGCTCTCGGCCACATGCTGCGCAAGTTGGAGTGGAAGCTCAGCTCTGACTGGAAAGACAGAGTTACGCCGGCAGGCCCGCTATGTCCTTTCATGCTAAAGTTGCACTTCACCCGCATCCAGGAGCCGTTAGCAGCAGAGCTTACTGCATAGCCGTTACGTACCAACTAGTTAATTTTAACGATGGAAATCTACTCAATCGTCGAAGTACTCTCTGCAGCTGCAAGGGCATCGTAGACTTGCTGCCAGAAGAATTCGAAGTTGAGGTCAAACCCGACCATGACGCCCGATCCCTCAGTGTCCGTGGGAACCACGCCAACAAGTTTGCCCTCATCTTCGCACAACTCTGTCGTGACGTGAAGGTCCATCCGCGTGTAGACAAAGTTGATTGTCGCTGCAAGGCTGGGGTCGTAAAAGGCCAACAAGGGCAGTAGAGTCACAGGGTCGTGCACAGGAGGCCCGCGCTCGAAGCCTTGCACATTCTTGTAGCAAAGGCCGAAAAAGAGGAAGAGCTCGTAGAAGAGCCTCCGAATGTTGCAGCCATTGCCAAGGATCCGGTCCTGGATGTCTGCTGTCGCTATGGCCTTGTGCGTCAAGTCTAACGGAACTAAGATGCACCGGTGACGAACATCTTCGTCGCGCAAAATAAAATCGGCAGCATGCGGATCAATCCATATGTTGAACTCGGCCGACTTGCGTGGGTTGCAGTTGCCCTGGTTGATCCCTCCGCCCATAATAGAGATGAATTTGATGTGCTCCTTTAGGTGTGGCCTGTCCCGAAGTAGCGTTGCGGCGGCCGTGAGCGCCCCAGTGCATACCAACGAAATCCTACCGCTGTGCTCAAGGATGGCCCTCTCCATTGCATCCAAGTAGCTTTCTTTCTCCAACTCGATGCGCGGCACAGGCAATAGGCTCGATCCCTCCAATCCCGATGCCCCATGGATATCCGCCGCGTACACAGGCTCTCGAATCCAAGGTTTCTGGGCTCCCTGGTACACTTTAACATCACTGGCCTTGCCTAGAGCAGTCACCAATGCTAGAGCATTGTAAGATGTATGCTCTGGCGCCGCATTCCCGTACGATGCCGATATTCCTAGCAACTTGAACTTCGGGCTGAACGCCGCGAGTAAGATTGCGACTGCGTCATCGTGGCCAGGATCGCAGTCTAGCCACACTGGTATCTCTTCAAACTCTGAAACTGTCATTTTGTTATATACCCCTGCTATTAAGGGTGCCGGGTGCTTCAACGGTCGTGCAGTGAGTAGTCAGCGAGTGCGGGGTCATTGCAAAAAGGGCTCTTCTTTGGCCACGACTGTCGCAAAGAGTGGCCGACAGAGACGCTTTGAGTAGAACCGGGCGTTACATCAACGTCGCAGTTGAGCTATGTCAACGTCGGGTTGACCTCGATGGATGCCCCTATAAATCATATACAAGATCCCGCAATAGTAACGAAATGCTGGGCGACGGTGCGCCCTCATGTGCACTGGCCCAGCGACAGCGTGCCAACACACACTATCCTGCACAGTGGCACCAGGCAGCTGGTATATAATTAAGATGGGAAGACATCATTACCCTGCTCTATGGCGCGGCGGGTGTGCGTCACGATATCGGTGGATTCCCAGGGATATGCAAGCCAGCGATCTGGGACTTGCCTTGCCACAATGTAGCGATTGCTGTCCTCCAACAGTTCTGCAGGCAGGTCAGCACGCTTGGGCTTCTGCTTGTTATGCAGCACAAAAATGCCGAAACGAGTGCGCTGCTCTGGGTGCTTGTCCAGATCAGCATGCTGTTCCTTGGCCTGAGCGTCAGCGTCGCGCTGCAGCTCGTTCAGGGCATAATGTAAAGTGGTGCGGGTGTCGTCGACTTCGTCGACGATCAGCACGTTCTTGCCGACCAAGCTGACGTCGCACTGGTTGTAGTCTATCCATTGACAGCGTGTGACGGCGGTTCCGATATTGGCCTTGTCAGATTCGGCGTTGCTGGTCTGCTCATATAGGGACAGGATTATAGCGAATATCCTGGGAGTAGGTTTGCCGGGCTCCTTCAAGAAGGTTCGTAGGATCCTGGCAGGGATGAAACCGCCGCCTCCAATAGCAATGATTATATCAGGGCGAAACACTTTGACCCTCTCAGCCGCCTGTTGACATAGCTGGTGCACGTTGTTATATGAAATATACCATTTGTCATCGACATCCATTTTACTGCGAGTTTGCGGGGGGCTAGGGGCTCGTGTGATCGCCTATGAGTGTAGCAAGGGCTGCGAACGAGCTCAGGCCGCCGCGCTTTTGTACTATTGTCACCTTTATCTTATCGCAACAGTACGGGGGACGGGGCCGACCCTGCTCAAGCAATCTTCGTGCTGGCGCAGCTAGCCGCAGCAAGGGCGGCCTCGTGGGCAGAAACGGAAAATGTACAAATTACTATACAGGTCTATGATGCTCTGGTGCTGCCCGCAAGGGCCGGGGGCCACTGCGATGCCCTAATGGGTCTCCACATCGCTGTAGCCGTGCTCGTCTTCTACGTCATCGCTGCTTTCCAAGCCTGCCTCCACAAGCGATCCTTCTCCATCAGGAACAGCAGTGTCGTCGTCGTCGTCGTCGTCATCCTCGCTCTCGTCGTATTCGCCGTCCTCGATAAGTCCTGCATCGTCCAATTCCTCGTTGTACTCGACGTCACTCTCGTCCCCGTCCTCCCAGACGGTGGTAGCAGGCGTATAGTCCTCGAAGGAGGGAGAGCGTTTCACAGCGAGATCGTCGATGCAGCTATTCAGCATGGCTTCGAGCAGCTGCAGACGCGGTAGCTGTTCACTGCGTTTTTTGAGTGTCGAATGCAGCGAGGCCAGCTGTGCGATAAGGTTTGGTATTGTGATAAGATATCCCCCGTGCACGATCAGGCACCATTTGCACCACACGATCAGAAGACCCTGGCGGTTTGTCTGCCTTGCAATACGTTCGGCCAACCGCTCCAGGAGCGTTACCGAGAGCGCTGGTTTCAGCTTTGTCACGGTTGCCTGAATCAGCCGTTCGTCACGGGTATTCAGAACAGTTTCTAGAAGAGAATGATCGTTGGATTGCAGTGCCTGCGACAGAACAACCGTAAGCGTACCGACTGTTTGGTTCTTCTTGGAGGACTTACCGCCTTGCGGCTGCTTAGCGCCTAGCAGCCTATCCTGGAGGGTCTCTTCGTTCTCCGATCCGTCGAGATCTGCGTGCTGAAGCTCGTCGATGAGTTGCTGTATATGACGGAAGTTGTCGCCAGAGGTGACTGTAGCGTTGCCCTCTCTGTATGTCTTCGCAGCTGCGACATCGCTGCCAGACTTGGAGCGATGGCTTGCAGATGTAGCAGCTGGCCGGGCCTTAAAGATAGTTTGCGCAGGCGAGAGCGCCTCCCACTGCACGCGCTCGAAATGTGGCTCAGTGGCGTTTTCCAGCCATACAACCGTTGCTATGTCCCCATTGATGTAGCAGTCGAACAGCGACAATGGTTCGGAAGAACCCTCGCGCGCAACGCGCACCGTCTGCGACGGTTGCTTAGACAGATTCCCCCGCCGCTTGTTACCAGTAGTCACCAACGGGTCCGCAAAGACTTCGACACGGCCCTCCTCCGTGCTTACCGCAACAGCACGCGCCCCAGTATGTGACACATGTACTATGTTGGCCGTCGCAACTAGTACCGCCTTTGTGGCGCCCGTCTCTAGATTGTAAACGTTCAAAAACCGATCGTCAGCCGCGCCACTCACAAAGTGCTCGCCATCCAGCAGATGCAGCGTAGTAACCGCGGAAAGGTGCCCCGGAAACGTTAGAAGCTCCTTTTCCGAGCCCAGATCCACCAGAGTCACCGTATGCGACGCTAGCAGTACCCGTTGTTCATCGACCACGCAGAGCCGCCCGGCGTCTGCGCATGCCGCCAGCCGCAACTGCCGTACCAGCGTAAAGTCTTCCAGGCTAAACTCGTATAGCGCGCCTCCCGCCAGCACCAGCGCGCGATCGCCGCGCGTCTGCACGTCGCGGACGCCCGCCGCAGCGCCCGTCACCAGCTCCTGCACTATCCGGTTCGCCACCGCACTGTAAAGACCCACTGTGCCATCACTGCGCCCCACGGCCACCAGGCCGGCGTCCCCCACGCGCACCCATCCCAGGCTCGTGGTGGTCACGCCCGCCGCGCCGACCGGCGCCCACGCATCTGTGCGCGCGCCGCCCACACTCACCACCGCGACCCGCTCCTGTCCCAGCGCTGCCGTCACCGTTGCCAACTCTGTCCCATCCGGGCTAAACCGTGAGTACACTACCGCGCTGGCCATCCTTGCTGCTGCCGTCCTGCCGCTCGCCCTCTTGCGATGCCCACCAATATATACTGCAGAGAGTGAAAAATTTGAGATAACTTTTCACGGCGCGCACGTGACCACACGGTCACGTGCCACAGGATCACGTGACCAAAAACGGTCGCGTCGGCACCTCCGCGCGCCGCCCATCACGCACGCCTCACCGGCATTTCGCCCGCCACGCAGCCTGCCGCCGTATCGCTGCAGCCCCGCGCTTGCCGCTCGCGCTTCGCGCCTGGCCTGCGAAAACAAAAAGAAAAAATAATGCCAGGACGAAGGAAAACATATAAATACTCTCCAGCGCCACGCACCACGGGCACGGGACGAGCCACAGCGCTTGCTCACATGACCATATAGGCCACGCGCGAAGAAGCAGTCTCACGAGAATAACGAATGGGCGAGGCAGACGACATCACTTTGCCGAAGGGTATGTTTGTTGACAGGAGATTTTTTTCCCTTTCAGCCCGATGATGGGAGAAAAACGGCGGTTGCGTGCAGGACTAACACGGGCAGCTACGGTGCAGAAGATCATCTCGGAGGTGCTTGACTCGGAGCTGACATTCAGCAAGGAGGCGCGAGAGATCATAATCGATGCGGGAATTGAGTTCATCATGATTTTGTCGGGGATGGCGTCGGAGATGGCCGAAAGCGAGGCCAAGAAGACCATAGCGCCAGATCACGTGATCAAAGCGTTGCAGGAACTCGAGTTTGAAGAGTTCGTGCCGTACCTCGAGCAGATACTCGCACAGCATAAGGAGAACCAGAAGATCCGCGAGCGGCGGGACGCCAAGTTCAAGAAGTCGGGGCTGTCGGAGGAGGAGTTGCTTCGACAGCAGGAGGAGTTGTTCCGGCAGAGCCGGTCGCGGTTCCATCAGAACAGCGTTTCGGGAGGCGGTGCGGACGGGCCGGTGAAGCCGGAGGACGTGTAAGAGTAGACTGGACGTACATGTATAATTAACATTGTAATGAATAGCTTATGTGAAAGGGCGTATGTATGTACTAGCGCTTGTTGGTCTGTGCGACGAAGTCCATGATGACGCAGAAAGAGTCGCGGGTGTCGGAGTCCATGGCGGCCAGCAGCGTCTGGTACTTGGCGGGCTCGCGCTGTTGCAGCGAGGTGAAAAAGGCGTGAAATTCGTGGAAGCAGTTGACGTTGTCCAGACAGCTTTCTTTGAAGTCGTCTTCGAGTTCGTCGAAAAACTCGCCGGCGCCGGTGTCGTCTTCCGCGGCCAGCTCGCCCTTGGCAACGCAGTCGCGCTTGCGAATTGCCTCGGGCAGATATTCGGCTACGTGGACAAGTTTGGTGACTAGCGGCCCGACAAAGGCATTGAGGCAGCTGGGCAATTCTGGAAGGCCGAAGAGAGAGAGGAGGGCCATGAGCTGCAGTTTAGTTGTGTACACGCTGTAAAACTTGCAGTCCAGCCATTTCTTCAGCAGCGCCAATGTGATGCCCTGCTGCTCCACGAGTTGCACAGTCGCGAGCGGTTTCGCGTACAATCCGGAGAGGAAGAGGCGCACAATTGACGAGTCGTCTATTTCTAGTTCCTGGTTTTGTGCAACCTCGAAGGCCTTGGCAAAGAGCGGAATGTCTTTCATAGAGAGAGCGTAGGCAATAAGGATTGAGAAGGCACTCTCTATGTCGAAATCGTCTTCGGAATCCAATACCTGGTTAACAACTTGCAAAAACGGTTCCACAAAGGTCTGGTCCTGTGGAAACCCATGTGTGACGACAGATTCAAAGAAAACCTGGTAGGCTTCAAAATACTCCAATGCATAGGTCTGGAACGAATCCAATACATCATGAAATAGGTCCCAAATGACAGGAGTGAACGTATTGTACATGGCTTTTGCCGATAGTGCTAGTGAATCGATCAAGTCTACCATTTCTGTCAAAAATGATATCTGGGCGTTTACAATAATGAACTTCACCACTGGAGCGAACTTATCAACCAAGCATACCTTGTTCATGGACATCACCATCGTGGTCATTGTCTGCAACATGGCACTAGCTTGCGTTTCCTGGTCCTGGTCTTGCGTTGAATAGTGTCCACTAGTATTCTCGACAAGAGATTGACCCAAACGTAGAAATTGCTCAGCAATCGTCCCTGCCAGCTCGTTGGCAAACGGTGTCAGTTCATCAGAGAATCTTTCGACCAAAGCCTCCATAACCTCCGAGAGAATATCTATTTCAAACTCTTTAGATAATTTCAATAACTTTTCCATAATGCCAGGCACTTGCGGTGCAATATGCGTGTGAATCGAGGGATTCGAAACAACTAATGTCTTTAGCGCATCAGCGGCCTCGATTTGTACGGGCAAAGAATCACTATGCATTAGATTGAGATACGATAGCTCAAATATCTTAGACAATATCTCCATATTGGCAAACTCTTGCTGGTAAATAGCAATGGTCTCAAGGGCGCGGGCAACCAAAAATGGATATTTCTCATTGCCAAGTAGCGGTGTAATGAAGTGTTGGAAGATCGGTTCTAGTTCTTCACGGACTGGAGAATCGGTTTCCGCCAGAAAAGATGATAGGTTGGAAAACAAACGCAGGGCACCCTCCTCCTTATATGCAGATGCTAAGTCCCCGCTCGCGGCAAACTCTGTGAAGACCTCATGGATCAGAGGAAGTATTTTATTTACTTCTTCAAATCGCGAATGGCCAATAACAAAGATAAATTCGCTGGAAGCAACATCAGCAGTAGACCCTTCCTTATTCATGTCGAAATAACGGCGAGTATACTCTTCCGGATCGTCCTGTAATAGCTCAATGGATTGATCGGACGCAGAGAGACAAGGGAATATAACATGCTTGATAATAACACCTAGGTGGGGTTGGATCAATGGCCACAGTTCCTCAGTCTTTAAACACTTCTCCAGGAACTGAATTAGGTAATAGAGTGAGCCATCTCCGAGCCATAGAGATGCATTACCCCACAGCTCTATCACCTTGAAATATTCACTGATAATGGTGGGTACAATTTCCTGGAATACGTATTGCACAAAGTCAGCGGTGATGAACTTCGTCACACGCGTATACTTATGCACAAACTTGTTGAGGTTCCCAAACGCCCATTTGTTCACCTTGACGCGTTTGTCCAAAGAGCGATCGCTAGGATCCAGCTCCAGTACCTCTTTGGGTAGAGCACGCGAGCAGAGGAAGAGGTGCAACTGGATCCAAGAATTTAACTTCTCGACATTGGTGAAATATCGCGGGAAGTTGTTCAAACATGCGTACTTAAATGACTTTAAAATCAAGTACAGCAACTCGCTAGAATGGTAGTCCACATTGTTCACTAGCTGCGAGGCCACCTCCTCCATCTGCGGGAACACTTTCTCAATAAACCCATCAATGTACTCTCTGCTCTCAGACATCACGTAGCGGTGCTTGATTGCCACCTCGAACACGAGCAGCAGCCCCGGGTACACGTATTCAGCCTTACCGCTGCCCAGCAGTCCCAGAACAACATCCGCAAGCTGCCACCGCTCATCATGTGCCAAAATCCCACGAATAGACTCTGTTAGGTGCGGCCTGATATGGCTGTTATCGCTGTTCTCGATCAAAGCCTGCACCAGTTGCTCCTTGATCATCCCCTCCTCCTCCTCTGCAATCCGATCATCTTTCCTGGACCTCCATGACCGCTGGATCTTGTTTTTCAGATAGATAGAGCAACTGAGCCGAATATTCAGAGGGATCCCCTCATTCTTCGCCGCAGAAATTAGGAAACTAGTGAACCCACGTTCCCGTTGCATGACGAAAAGCTGTTGTTCAGCTTCCTTGATAACCCCGGCATCCGACGCCATCGTCCGCTCGAAAGCTTGCAAAACTTCCTGTTCGTTCAGCATGTTTCACTGTCCCACAATTCAGCCTCGAGTTCCTACAGGCAGGTCTGGCTGCCACTATGATTAGTTTCCATTAACCGTAAGCTCATCTCTGGGCTAGACTTATCGACATAAAATTTACGGGAATACCTCTGCACTATGCATCCGTAAACCACGAAATGAAACCACGTGATAAACGTTTATGGCTTCGACTTCTGCTGATAAGGCTAGAAGAGGTGACATTACGACTCCACAGGAGCGGATAGCCCCCGCCTACAGTGTCAAAGGCTGAGGAATATGAGATTGGCCGTGATTCGGTATATATGGTTGCTGGGCGCGCTGCTGGTGGCGCTGGAACCGGCATACGTGCACCCAGACGAGCACATGCAAAGCGTGGAAGTGATGATGCAAAGGCTATTTGGATTGAAGGGTACCATACCATGGGAATTTCAGCCTGAGTACGCTGCACGGAGCTTTGCTCCTCTGTGGTTGTTTATGGGACCTGCCTTGGTTGCCACGCGGCTGTGCGGGGCCGGGCCGCGAGTGATACTGGGCCTATTACGGATTCAAGGCTATTTCCTATACGTTTTGCTGACGCGCGTCGTGGTGGAGTTAGTCGGACGGACGAAGCTACGACGGTCGATGGCAGCATTTCTGCTGTCAACTACATATGTAGTGGGAGCATTACAGGCGCATACCTTTTCCAATAGTATCGAGACATTGATAGCCGTTGCGGCTGTTGGGCTGCTAGAGGTGGTGATAGCCGATGGGCGAGCGGGGTATAAGCACTACCGTCTCTCCGGAGTACTTGGCTTCTTAATGGCTTTGGGACTGTTCAATCGCGTGACGTTTGCAGGATATATGGCGTTACCATGCATTGTGGCCTTTTGGCAGTTTTATAGGCGCCAATGGCGGTCGCTAGCGGTGGTAATATTGTGCTTTCTGATAACATCTGCTACATGTGTGTGGACCGATACCCGCTTTTATGGCACTCGTGAATGGGTTGTCGCACCATTGAACAACTTGATGTACAATATGGACGTGAAGAACCTTGCTCAACATGGGCTCCATCCACGTTATACCCATATCTTGGTCAACTTGCCCATGCTGCTTGGACCAGGGTTGCTCTTTGCATTTGGCGGGATTCAAACACTATCTCTTCCGCTGCTATCATGTGTTTCAGGTGTTGCGACGTTGTCATTATTCAAGCACCAAGAGGCTCGCTTCCTGTTGCCAGTTGTTCCATTATTTCTGATGTCGGTGGACTTGACAAAGCTGCGAACTGTACCTCTGACGCTCACCCTAAAATTATGGCTGGCGTTTAATGCTGTAATGGCAGTTATCATGGGCGTAGGCCATCAGCGAGGTGTGATAACAGCGTTACATCATCTGCGTGAGGAGCCCATTGGAGTACAAATATGGTGGAAGACATATTCACCACCAACATGGGTATTAATGAATAAGGCGCTGACAGTCTCGACCACTAATTTTGTTGGAGAAGAGGAGCGGATTGACCAAGTACCCTTGGATATTACCCAGGACCATGTTATCGACCTCAAAGGTTGTGACATAGAGCTCCTGAACGACACACTCTCACATTTTGTTGCACAAGGTTCAAAAGTACATTTGATTGCGCCGCACTCCGTTGCCAGGCAAACAGCATTGTTGAGCGAGCATTATGGGTTTGATATCCGCCAGGAATTCCAAACCCAGGTACACTTGGATTTAGACCACTTAGACTGGAATCAACCCTCCAGCTTTGCCCCTGGACTATCAGTATATGCCGTTACGTGAAACCTAATCAACTCGATATTATTCTGATGTTGACTTATTATACAGTATTCTATGCACACCTTGGTATGCGTTCTATTTAGGTTTCGGTTACCTCATTTATAGAAATCGAACTTGTCTACGTCGCTACCCGTCTTTACCTGTGATGCGTAAGCCTCCTCCAAATCGCTCTGGAGGATGACATATCTGTTCTTCCTCACAGCTCTTAAGCCAGCTTCTTGCATGATAGCTGCGATCAACGCGCCCGATAGTGGATCATTTCTTATGATCAACGAGTCCAAGTCGACCTCTGGCGCTAAGGACATCTTGGCAGCAATCGTACCAAAAATGAGGCGACGCTCACGTCTGTCGCGCAGAGATGGGAACTCAATTTTCCTGTCAAGTCTACCAGGTCTCAGTAAAGCAGGATCTAGCGTGTCATGTCTGTTCGTTGCCATGATAACTTTCACATTAGTGCTCTGATCGAAGCCATCCATCTGTGTTAACAGCTCGATTAGGATACGCTGCACCTCTCTATCGGAGCCCGTCTGAGCGTCAAAACGTTTCGTCGCAATAGAATCAACCTCATCAATGAAAATTATCGAGGGGGCATTTTCCCTGGCCAGGCGGAACACATCACGCACCATCCTGGGCCCTTCACCAAGATATTTGTGAACAAACTCAGAGCCATTCACCCTGATGAAGGCTGCGTTAGTGCTATTTGCCACCGCCTTCACCAACATTGTCTTACCTGTACCAGGGGGGCCGTATAGCAGAACACCGCGCGGTGGGTCTATGCCAATTTGCTGATACAAGTCTGCCTGCACCAAGGGCAATTCTACAGCCTCCCGAATCTCCTGCTTCTGCATATCCAAGCCGCCGACATCCGCATATGTCACATCCGGCTTCTCGTTATTCCCCATGATAGAGATGCTGGAGTCTGAGTCTGGAGGTAGGATATCCACCAGAGCGTTAGAATGCCTATGAAGAGCCACCGACGTCGAGGGCTTCAACAGCTCCCGATCCAAAGTGGACAGGATTCGCACCACGTAGCTCATACCTGTGGTGCTCGAGACAATGCCTGTGCTTTCATCGATAGGTTCCAAAAACTGCCCAATAACCAGCGGAACAGACTGAATACGTTTGACCTCCTCTTGTGCTCTCAGCAACTCGCGCTTCAGGTGGCGCTGCTCGTCCTTGATATAGTCCTCCTGAAGCGTGAGAAGCTCATATTCCCTCTCGAGCTTCTTCAATTTTAAGTACACGTCCGCGTTAGAGCTGTTCAATGCCGCCGTGTTGCTGTTAAGGTGCGAAACCAGAGACCCATATGATAGGGCGACGGGCCTTTCGACCGCTACCTCACCGCTTTGACCAATACCGAGTTCTTCCATTGCGTGATTGACCCAAAGATCAGGATACGACAGATGCCCTGTGTTGTGAAGGTACTCTTTAGATACTAACTGTGATTCATTCTCCGTGGGATTTTGCCACCCGGCGCTTCTAGGGTTTACAAAAGTCATTCTATACGTGTTGATTATAAAATCTGCCCAATTCTAATGGGAGACCAGTAGCCCGAGCAGCATACCACAGGTGAAGATGGCAGTATTGTACAGGTCTATGTACAAGACAGGCCACTTAGAGTAGCCTTTCAATGCTGAGAGGCTGGGAATATCAATAAAGCGGAAGTACTCAGTGATCCAGGCGCGGAAGTTGCCAAATTCGGCGGCAATTGCTGCTCCCACGCTCGCCAAAGCCTGGCGCAGAGCTAAAGGCTGCTCGGGCGACGCTGCAACCGGGACCTCCTCTTGCTGCTCCGGCAGCGGTACTGGGGCTAGGCCATGCACCACTTCTGTGTCAATTTTTTCGGAAATGCGGTCTGATAGTCGATCGAGCACCAGATTATGCTGAAGTGAGTAGTCTTCGAGCGCCTTTTTGACCTTGTCTTCGAAGGAATTCGTCAGGCGGCGGCGCTTCCACGGCTCGAGTAGCAGCTGCACAACCAGGAAGAGCAGTATGTTCAGGCCCATCAGGATAAAAGTTCCCCACGTGGAGGTGCGCCGAATCTTGTCCGACCAGATCTGTTCCTCGTGGTAGCGGGTCAGGATCGCGCGATGCAAGTTGTTCGACAACTCCTCCTCTTTTGCCTCCATTGCCTTGAGGCTGGCATTGGCTTCTTCCTGGCGGCGCGCGTTGTCCGCGTCCTCCTTGTATAACCGCGTGAAGTTCTCCAGGTCTCCAGGCGACCACATATGCTTCCGCTGCAGGAGCTCGTTAACCTGGCGCTGCGATTGGTTCCGGACCGCAACCGCCTCGCTATGTGCCTCTCGAAGTTGCACGAGCTTCTTTTTGGTCTCCTGCAGCTGTGCCTCCATCATTTCTATGGACTTGCGCAGCTTTTCTATCGACGAGTACCCAGTAACGTCATTCAATGCCTTGGTTGCCGTGAAGATGGTCTCCTGCAGCGAATCCAGATAGAACTCCAACTTCCGAGACCACTGCCCGCGCGCACGCTCCCGCTCGGAGGGCAATCCGACGATCTTGCTCTTGTTCTCCAGATCGTCATTAAACGTCAGCATTGAGTTCTCTCCCTCCTTCTCCTGCTTTATAAGCTTCTTGTTCGCCTCTTGCAGAGAGGCTCTTGCCTTTTCCAGGTGATACCGCAACTGAATTGAGCAATGTTTGACCTGCGCAGAAGTTTCTTCCAGTTTGTCCCTGGTGGAGTTGCAATACGGTTCCAGCTTCTTTCTCAGCTGCTGGAGGATAGCATTGTCTGGTTTAGGCTGAGAATCCTTGGAATAATACCTGGCCGAGTGAAGCAGGCGGCAATAACGCATCGCTCTGCAGCTGGGCAACATACTCCTTGGAAGTGCTAATTGAGATATGGGCATCAGTAGCAAGCAGGAGAAGTTGTGGCCTCTAGCTCAGGTTCGGAAGAGCTCAATATTAAATCAGCAGCGAACGACAAAATATTACAGAAATTGCATCCCGTATTGCACGGGGACAGGCACTTTCGAGGAATGGTAAAACGGATGAACTGCAGTTATTCTACAGTAGCTTTGCCATGTCAGGTATATCTCTGAGCCTGAAGAGGAAGCCCAAGGTAAAGAAGAAGGAAGAGGAGAGGAAGCGCAAGAACGTATTCAACGAAGATGAGGTGGATCCCCAGAAACGAAGTAAGATATTGATAACAGAGGTAAGCGCGCATGAGGCGACAAAGCCCGAGAAGCGGGTAATTGTGCCAGCACGTCCCGGCAGAGTTTCGATAGTACCGTTAAAATCTGGGAGTGAGCAAGCACCGTCGTACGGGCTCACGAAGAGTACGGAGGGGAAAGATGCAGGCCCAGTGGAGACAGCGGCCATGGTAGGAGCGGGCGCGCTCCCCCTAGACCAGCTGCCAGATCTGACCAGGCTGGAGGAGTATAGCGAGGTGCCGGTAGAGGAATTTGGGGCTGCGCTACTACGGGGAATGGGATGGGACGGTGACGAAGAGGAGATTGAAGGTGAGCGCAAGGGCCAAAAGACGGTGCTTCCACACGAGCAGGTGGAGCGGGCAGAATACCTTGGGATCGGTGCCAGCAGCGACGTTGACCGGAGCCGGAAGGATGCACGAGCACAGATAGAGGAATTCATGCCGGTGGTAAAAGTCGACAGGGCGAAGGACAAGGCAGCGGACAGCCCCGCATAGCATAAGGCATAAAAATACATTAGATAACTGTGCATCTATTTATGTAACGACTTGTATCTACGCTACACATGCTTTATTGGCGTGGCAGAGCAAAGTTCTAATACGGGACACGTGGGGTGCCGGCTATCCTCGCGGAAAACCTACAGCTCCTACACCATTGCCCCCAGTCCAAATATCAGAAGTTGGGATGCGAATGTGGTCCCCCATAGTTTCACCCAGTCATTCTTCTTCTTATATTCGGTCTCCTCGATCATTTTCATCAGATCAGTATATAACTCTAGCGCCATTTTATCATATACGTCTGTCTCCTTGAACAAAAATGTATTCTGCAATTCATTCATATGTTTAGCAATGCGGCATCTAAGGATGATTTCATTGGTATTATCGGATGGATTTTCGTGGTATTTGATTATTTCTCGGTTCAATTGAACGCTGCTCTCGCCCTCGGGCCACTGGAATGTGCGCATAGGAATAACCGTGGTATCTGGATACGACTGCTGTCTCTCGATCGTTACCGTTGGCTTCCATATCTTACTGTTGTCGAGGTTGCGGAGCGATGAGAACAGACCCCTCCTGTTGTTCACAAACATAATGATTGGTTTAAGCTCATCGAACGAAATTAACTCCCTTCCGTTGGACAATGCTGGAGGTACGGTGTTCATGCTGGCAATGAGGTCTTTAAACGTGATGCGCAGGTCCATGACTACATATTTATTTTCGTCCTCCGCGGCCGCCGACTCCGGATAAATGTTGGGTAGCATTAGATCAGCGATCATCTCCACGCTGCCGCCCTCTATCCAATTGAAAGCGTTGCTTTTATCTAGCCCGAGATCTTTCACGGAAATTGGATTCAGACGAAGCCGACTGATACGCTTCCAGGGCTCCATGTCTTTTTCCATCTCGTGTAACGGAAGCTTGTGCTGGCGCTTATGGATACTGAATAAGGAATGGTTGAGTGCGCCCGACACAACGTCCGCGTTGAACAGGTCCAGCAGACTCCACCGGAAGCGCAATTGGCTCATGCGCATATTATAGACAGAGACGCGGAATTTCTGCCCTATCTCTTTATCCGTGAACGTCACAACGCTGTCGCAAACCTCAACCTCCCCCAGCTCGTAGTTGGGATTGGAAAAGAAGTCGATCAACTTGGCGTCCTTCCGCTCGGGCGCGCCCACCGATATCTCGCCCTTCATGCCGGACACATACACATCGTTGATCAGTCCGCGCCCCTGCAGCCATTTCCGCACCGAAAGCGTCAGGCTGAGTTTGCTGAACATCAGGTCGAACGTCAGCAACTCCGCGTCCTGCGCCCCCGGCGTCGTCCGCAACCGCACCTTCTGGAAGCTGATCTGCCCCTTTCGCCATTCCGGCACCATCGCATCCTGGAACTGCACGTCCACACCGTCCATGTACCTGTTCAGACTATTGCCCACAAACTTCCCCACCATCTCTTTCGCAAGCACCGTGTTCGCCAGGAACAGAAGCAGCGATACAAACGTCGTCGTTCCCAGAATCACCCACAGAACCTGCGATAGAATCAGCCATGACAGCAGCGTGGATATCTCCTCCCCGCTGAACGGCCGGTTGCCCCGTATCAGCAGCCACTTCGTGTTGATCTTGAACCGGTCATAGAACCCCGTGGCTTCGCTCAGCAGCTTCTGCTTCGTCATCCGCTGCTGGTTCTTCTGCAGCAGGATGTTCTGCACATGCAGGTACTCCGTCGAGTTCAGCATCTCCTGCTTCAACGGCGACCGGTTCCCCGCGTCGTTGCTCGCGTGCGCGCGCACGTACCATCCCGCCGCCCCTACTGGTATTCGTCTCTGAAGAAGCCCTCGCCCACATCGCCACACAGCACGCCGCAGCCCTGGCCTGAGTATGGGCAGCATTTCCTATATTCCAGCTCCTACCACTGCGCAACCTTTTCCAGCTTGACTCCTATAGTTTGCAGAAGCTTGTCGTAGAACTTTGATGTCTACCTTGTTGCCCAGAGCTCCCTGTCCTTCGCACCCGCTGCTTTCCTTCGCTACACTTGTAGATACCACCGATGCCCACCGCTGTACTCCTCCTGGACTCCTAGAGCTGCTTGCCTACGCTACTCGAAGGGATGGAGCACTCCTTTACCATACGATTACCAACGGTGAGATGGATCAATGGCTCTGGTGGTGTATGGGTTAGTTTCACGTTACTTTTTTGCTTTCCATGAAAATTTTCTGCGATGAGATGAGCAGTATAATGAGCATTGGTGTAGCAGACGAGGAGACATAATAGGTACTGCGAGGATATGGTTGCTCCAACGGCGCTCAAGAAGTCGGGCACGGATGGCCAGACTGCGCCTGAGCCAGCGGGATCGCGGATTGTTGGCACAGACAACACACTAGGCATCGATGACGACGATGACATCCTGATAGACCAGGAGGACAGCAGCGCAGCCCCAGCGGAACGGGCAGAGGATGCAGCGGAGCAGCAGGGCGTGGTGCTGGACGCAGAGGGCAAGCCACGGTTTGCGGCGGCCGCGAGCGTGGCGGAGACGCGTGTCAAGGCGGAAAGCCGCAAGGTGCCGGTGCCGCCGCACAGAATGACGCCTCTGCGCAACAACTGGACGAAGATATACCCGCCGCTGGTGGACCACCTGAAGCTGCAGGTGCGGATGAACCTCAAGACGAAGTCGGTGGAGCTGCGCACGCACCCACGGCACACCACGGACCCGGGCGCGCTGCAGAAGGGCGCGGACTTCATCAAGGCGTTCACGCTCGGGTTCGATCTGGACGACTCGATCTCGCTGCTGCGACTGGACGACCTGTACATCGAGACCTTTGAGATCAAGGACGTCAAGACGCTGCACGGCGACCATCTGTCGCGTGCGATCGGGCGGATTGCGGGCAAGGACGGGAAGACCAAGTTTGCGATTGAAAACGCTACCAGGACCCGGATCGTGCTGGCGGACTCCAAAATTCACATATTGGGCGGCTTCACCCACATCCGCATGGCAAGAGAGGCTGTTGTGTCGTTGATCCTGGGTTCGCCCCCTGGCAAGGTCTACGGCAATCTGCGCACTGTCGCGTCGAGGTTAAAGGAACGTTACTGAATATCATGACTCCGGGCACACAGCCCCGGTCGGCACCTATTATCCTATAGATTAAGTAGCACGCGCACTGTAAATTAGCATTTCTAGTAGTATACTCCGTGCCGAGGCTTCTTTTGGCGTCGACGGTGGGAACGCAATTTCTCGCTGGTCGGGTGTCTGGCGTGTTCACGCGAATACAGAAACTGGCCATCCCGAACGCGAGATCTTTGACACCAGTTAGCGAAACAAGGGTCGAATCGGAACCTAGGGATTGCAGTAGGTGGGGGATGGCTAAGAAGCCGGTAAGGTTGACGTCCTTGCTGACTGGATACAGACAGAAGGGAGAGGGCCGAGTGAGGGCCGGCTCCTCCGTCGCGACAGAAGGTGACTCCGTAATATTGGACACGACCACGGAGGAGATTGACGAGGAGAGTATGCTAGAGGTAGCTACACCGCGCCCGATTGCTACCCCGCCCCCATCTGATGCGAAGAAACGCAGCGTGGCGGACCTATTGATGGGTAATCGCCAGGGCACCAAGGAAGTGATCACGATAGAGGACCAGGACGCGCTAGCGCCTGCCACGTCCAGCGCCCAGGTTGGCGCTAGGCGAGCGCTCACCGGGTCGACGCTGAAGGGCATGCTAACAGGCTGCGAGAAACGACGGAAGGTCGAAGCTGCAGACCACACCGACAAAGAACAGCAGGCGCGGCTTAGGTTCGAGCAGGCGCACGAGAATCTGATGCGCTCGCTCACCAACACCAAGAAGACTAAGGCAAAGGATCTATTCAGCCACTTTCCAAAAAAGGATCCGATCAAGCTCACGGAGCCGAGCACCACGCTGTATGCTGACAGCAGGCCTCACCATCCACTGAAACGACACCACGAAGTTTCATCACTCTCTGAACTAGAGGTCCCGTGGCCCAAATACCAGCTCATCTCTGACGCCGAGGCTATTCCGGCGCGGAGCCTATCTTTGGGAATCGATAAGCTATCGTGTCCGTGCACGTTGCTACTGGACGAACAAGATTATGCGGAGCTGAATAGCGCGCGTCACAGCACGAACAACAGCGTTCAGTCTGTCTTGTATCCAGATGATTACGAAGCTCCACAAGCTATCTGGACAGAAAGATTCAAACCGAAACGGTTGGAGGACGTCGTCATCGCTACGAAAGTCAAGACTGCCGTCGCTAGCTGGATTTCTGATGCTTTCCAAAAACTACGACGGCCAACTTCTCGGTCGGTCTTACTGCAGCGCTCACTGGTGGTTCCCGAGGACATTAAAGAATTCATAATTGAAGATGGTGACGATACGGCTGAAGAAGGCAGAACAATGGAGGAGTTCGTTCCTTTTATGATACTTTATGGGGAAACGGGCAAATCCACTCTGCTTGATGTCATTATGAAAGAACTTGGAGGAGAAATATTTGAGGTCAATACAAGTGCAAACAGGGGCCGGAAGAATATATGGGAGAATATCAAGGAGTTTTCCACTACACACTTCGTCAAGAACACGGGGTCCAAAGGCCTGATAGTCTTCGATGATGTGGATGTATTATTTAATGAACGCGATCGGTTCTTCTGGTCAGCCGTAGAAAAGACTTTGCTTATCAGCAGGCGCCCCATTGTGTTGACCTGCCATGATTTCAGGAATATCCCGATGAATCTGGTTCAAATAGCGAAGGACCAAGAGTCCTTTTTCCATGTGAGGAAAGTTAAGACCGAATACATCACAAAATATTTGAAGTCATCGTTATCTTCAATTAATATAGGCGTGCCAGATGATGAACTGGATAAGATTGTAAGAGAATCGCATCGTGATATCCGCCAATGCATGCTGCAATTGCAATGGCTATGCACGAGACCTGCCAAAGACGTACATACCCCTGAAATCGTCGTCGAACAACCTACAACGCTGGAGGCCTACGCTGCCAACGCAGATATCCTTTCCCAAGCGGATGTACTTCGGACTGGTACGGTCAACAGGTCAGTATATCTGCAAGAACTAGACAAGACATTGGTATCACCGGAATCAATAGGTCTCTCTAGCAGCAATGACGAAGAACAGTTGAAGCACGACTACCTAGTTGACTATAAGACACATTTGGTCGACCAAACACGATCCCCGCTAATGCCATATGAACCGAACATTGCAAAATATCTGGAAGCACACTTATGGGATGACACGCGTGGCAGCATATTGGCAACGAATAAATTCTACTCAGAATTTATATATGCAGCAATCCGCTTCATCTCTTCTATAGTTAAGAATCGGGTCGCTGACGGTGGGAGCGGTTCTAGGGTCACCAGAAGCGCTAGAAAGTCCAGTTTTGTCACCGGAGACCATGACTACGGGGACGACGACGATGAATGCCAACAAGCGTATTTGAACTTTATTATTTTGCATACGAGGACCACCACATGTAGATATTTTATCCCGCTTTTCCATCTCTTCGCGAAGATGAGCCAAGAGATCAGGGATCACAATGTAAACCTCTTCCATCAATCGAAAGCAGCATTTGACCCCGAGGGCACCATGAGTGCTGAGGACTTAGTGACACAAATGCTAATCCACGGGATATTCAAAGGCCTCTACTTCAACGGTTCGCCACAGAAGATCCTAGACCTATGGGAATCGCAAAAGAAATAGCACATCCACCCTCTCGTTAGAGTACAGTAAGTAAAATCACATAATAACCAGGCGTGAGTAAAGCCTGCCGCCTTTGAAGTTTGATAACGCACGATGCTTGTTGTCCACTGCCTGTAGTACACGCCATGCCTCTTCGATATGTTTCGGCTTTAGCGGATTAACTAAGTTGTCCGGTCCGTCAAATAACCGCTTTTTGCGTTTCCGGGTGTCGATAGTCATGCCATCCAGCGCCGGCTGGAGAGTTTTATCCTTTTCGCTTTTGAGCATCTCTTCGCGCTTCTTGATCTTCAGAGCTGTCTCTGTAAGAGAACACACGATCTCAAAAGTGAGGAACCCTAGGATATCCACCACATCATCATGCGGTTTGCCGTCCACCAACTGTGAGATCCCAGACCAGTCCTTGAACCGCTTGCCTTTTCTGAAAGTGAAACTGGCCTGCCGGCAGTCGGACCAATGCACGTACTCCTCCTTTGTCATATCACGCGTCCGATCGTCTGCCATCTTGAGGCGCTTGAGAGTAGCCATATTAGCTTCCCGCTCATCTTCGTCGAGGTCGTCGTCTTCGTTGTGCTCCAACGGCTGCTCGTTGAACATGAACTGCAACTCCCACGGGAGCTTCATGGACGACTTCTTGACCTTCATCATCGCGCTGGCGTCTTTCTCTTTCTTCTCCTCTTCCTCAACAGGGCCTGCCGGCCCGCCGCCTGCCCCTGCGCCGCTAGCACCCGCCGCCTGCGCTTGTGCATCTTGATCCTTGGCGTTCTTCCGCAGGTCTTTCCAAGACAAATACGTCCGTAGGCGGTTCACCTTTGCTTTATCATGTCTGATCAAAAAAATCACATCCTCCGGCAGAATGCTCTTGCTATTACGAGCGAACGCAGTTTTGCTAGCCTGTAGGAGGATTTCAATCACTTGGCCCCTGACGATGTCCTCTATTAGCGATGTCGTCTCCACGGGAGGATCGTTATTCTCCCCGGAGACGAACATCATCTGTTGTATCTCAACCCTATATTTGTAACTATCCATGATGATCCTCCTGACACTCTATCCCAGTTCCTAGCTTCCAGTTCCAGCTTTGACTCTTTGGTCTTAGTGGTTGTGGCTGGCAATTTTTCCGTGACGGCAGCTGTCACATGAAATTGAAGACGTGATTCTAACAGCATCTCAATCTCGAAAAGTCGTACTAATCCGACAGAGATGCAAGCAGTCCTTGACTTATTCAATCAGGTTCCTCGGGCCACGTGGTCGCTAGCGTCATCTTTGAGGGATTCAGGCCCGAAAGAAGCTCAAGTGGTCGAGAACCCCGAAATTATACATTTCAATGCTGACGAGTTTGAAATACGGCATCGCATAGATATTCCGAGCGTCCTGCACCCGCAGGAGCGAAGTGCGCTATTGATTTTAAATCAAGAGCTACGACTGAGCCGCAAGTTTTTGCAAGCGCTATGGGATAGCAGCGGGATATGCGTCTGCGCAGATGGGGGAGCTAACCGTCTTCACGACTTCTTCGCTGACGAGCGGGAGCGCTCAGAGTACCTGCCCACATACATTGTCGGGGACTTGGACTCGCTGCGCGACGACGTGCGTGAGTTCTACGAGAGGCACGATGTTGTAGTCCTCGAGCAGTCGACGCAGTATGCCAGCGACTTGATGAAGAGCGTGCAGGTCAGCTCCCTGCACTTCAATCACGTGCCCTTCCGAGAGTGTGCGCGGAAAGGCCGTGTGGGGACGCTCAATGGGGTGGGCGAGATGATAGCTGCTCGGCAGGCCGCCGACTGGGCGCCCGAACCACTCCGTCTGCTGGTGTTGAACGCCATTGACGGTCGTTTCGACCAGACAGTACATTCAGTCGCGCAGATGTACACCCTACGTGCCCAGCACCCCTACCTGACGCTCTTCTACATCACTCCCACGGACCTGCTCTTTCTCGTCCCAGCGGGCGGTGCATGTGTCTCCTACACGCCGGACCTCAGAACAGCGATGTTTGGCTGCTGTGGTCTGTTACCACTCGCAGGGACATGCGTTTTGCGGCGTACGTGTGGTCTCAAGTGGGACGTCCGCGCCTGGGAGACAAGTATCGCCGCGGGTAAAGTGAGCTCGAGCAACTACCTTGTGGGGGACAGTGGATGCTATATTGATACCGACAGGGACATACTGATGAGCATCGAACTGCGATGGAGTGGGGTGGACAAATGGTATGCCGCCGCGCAGCTTCCGAACCATCCGAACCATCCTTCAGGTGCTGCGGGTGCCTAACTTTATAGATTTTCTACGAACTGTGCATTACACAGAGGCACGTGGTCCTGCTGAGCTGTCAGTATCTGAAGGCTACTCCAGCTTCCCGACCTTCCTTCTCGTACGTACCATGCCGAGGTAGGCGGCCGCGTTCGCGCCGTGATACTTCGGTCACGTGGTTTTGCATGAGATGGGGTAAATTACAGCAGTATCATGGACTGTCCTTCTGTCCCGTAGTACAATATGTCTGCCGGGATGTCGACGTGTCTCATCTTTTAATTAGTCGATCTGAATCGGCTTTTGACCGTTGAGCGGTGATGCGACTCAATCAATTCAGCAGGGAAGGCTAAAGATAGACACCGCAATACGCCGCCGTCAGGTCTAACGGCTTATCAGCAGTGCTAAAAGAATGTGATTGCAGTGATTGCCACTAATTCCACATATCAGCGCTTCAGGCGGCTCCGCTACGCCGTGCATGCTTCGCTTCGACGCTCGACACAGTTATATCTAGGCCAGTTGGTATACATAAATCAACAAGTTATCACAGCGCGAGTGGTTTAGTGGTAAAATCCAAGTTTCCCATACTTGGGCCCCGGGTTCGATTCCCGGCTCGCGCATTTTTTTCATCGAGCAGCGGGCTGCGTTTTCTAGATTGTACTGTCGTGCCGCATAGCCTTGGAGCGGCGCGACGGGAAGCACAAAGACGGTAATTCGAGTGGTCGGATGACATTAATCAACACCCAGGCCTAACTAATTAACTGCGCATCCAACTCTGCGCGTTACCTAATATATACAGATAGCATGTATGCTGCGTAGACCAGCCTGGTGAATTGTAGGATATAACTGGCACGGTTAAAGGTGCAAGTGCACAGGTAACTTTTATTGTCAGTGACTCTCGGTGGTAGTTGAGCATACTACGCAGCGAGATAATATAACCAAATATACGGCTGCCAGAAATAACAATAATTAAATAGCCGAATGCCTGAAGTACATCTCGTATTTCTTGTTCATGGCCTATGGGGCAACGTGACCCACATGGAGTACCTCTCCAGAGCAGTGTCCCAGCTCCAGGCGCGGTCTCCAGAGACGCTTGTGGTGTATGCAGCCAAAATGAATGAGGGCTACCGGACTTATGACGGCATTGACATATGCGGGTACAGAGTCGCTAGGGAGATCCAGGAACAAATTGCCGCGCTCAACTGTCCCGAGACAGGGACGGTGGTGACAAAGTTCTCGATAATCGGCTACTCGCTGGGCGGATTGATAAGTAGGTATGCCTTGGGCCTACTCTACAGCAGACAGTTCTTCAAAAAACAAGATATTCAGTTGATCAACTTTACTACGTTCTGTTCTCCGCACGTAGGGGTTCTTGCGCCTGGGAAGAACTTCGCCGTACGTGTGTTCAACTTTGTCTGCTCACTCATACTAGGGAACAGCGGCAGGCAGATGTTCTTAAAAGATCGCATAAAGGCGGCAAATGGAATGCCACTTATTGTTTTAATGAGCGTGAAGGATTCTATTTTCTATAAAGCGCTCGAACAATTTCAGCATCGGTCATTGTACGCCAATATCGTCAACGACAAACGTACGGCATGGTGGACCTCTGGTATTTCAATGAATGATCCCTTTTTTGATGTAACCGAGTCGAACGGGGTGGAAAGATTCCACTATATCCATTCGTATGAGCCAATTGTGATTGATACGTCACAACCAATCACGCTAACGAGCATCGGGGAGCCGTTAGACGATGAGGATCCGAATTCGCACGGTCCAGGCCAGACGGATCCTCAAGAGTACTATTTCATAAACTACTGGGCCGCAAAGTTGTATCGCTGGTTGATTGTCCTCATAAACCTTGTAGTCATCGCACCGCTATGGATATTTTGGTTCATCATCTCGAGCGTTGTGCAGACTATGAATTCAGCGTTTAGGGTTACAAGGTTTGTGCACCAGTACTCGCATCAACTCATACATGACTATTTTGACGTGAGCGCTTCGCTAACCCCGTGTAGCTCACGTTTAATGGCCAGTGCGGAGGAAAAGATATACTCAACCATCGCCTCCCCAGTAGAGTACGAGCATCACCTGGAGCAAAGTTTGACCGATCACACTGATACCTTGATAGAGAGCGTCTTCGATGCAATTGAACGGAAAAATACGTTGACGGCGACGGTCCAGGGCACCCCTGTGGGCCATCCCGGGAGTCTAACCATATACATACATGAATTGGAGACCAAGAACGTAGAAGACATAGCCACAGACACCGAAGAGCAGCGTGAATTGCTTCGCAACTGCCACCTTGATATAGATTGGAGGCAGAGAAGGATTATTAGCAACCTAAATGATCTCTCCTGGAAGAAGTTCCCAATATATATCCGCGACACGCCGAGTACACACGCCTGCGCCATTGTCCGGCACAAGGATCCTCATTTTAAAGAAGGCGAGTCTGTGGTAAAACACTGGTCCAACGAAATATTTGCATTCAATTGACCTCTTGGACGTACGCACTCTTGGTTCGCCTTCCACGGGTTCGCTTTATGTAAACTCCCTGGTAAATGCTTTTTCTAGTTGCTCCACCAGCTCCTCCTGGCTGCTCACAAATGGATTGCATTTGCACTTCACCACCAGGCGCCGTACGAGCTGAAAGCAGTTGTCAATGACTTCCTGCGGCACGTTGTCCGTTACACCGATGACGTACTTCCATCCAGTCTGCGGCACGAGCTGGCCGTAGACTTTGCAGCCTTCCAGGTCAAACATAAACTTGGCATGCTGCAGTGGTACCCCAGGCACCGTGGTCCAGTCATACAACTCGCTGCTGAAGCAATCCAGCGAAAGGTTAGATAACATGTTAAACTTCAGCTCGTTTTCAATATTGGTCTCCGGAAGGTAGACCATGATTGGTTCCCCATTGGCATCAATCAGTGAAATGAAGCTTGGGGATAAGGAGCATTCGCCTGTCATCGTCCTGTTAAGCTGAGCCTGGCATTATCTGCAGAGCGAAGAGGAAAGCTGGGACACAGTGCCAGATCTTTCACCAGTGCACATAGATGCACGGATGTTTGACCACGTGACTGGGGTGAACCAGCTATGCCACAACGTCTGTAGCATGGCTAGAGCAGTCTGTATACCAGCTCAAACCTATCCGCTGGTTATGCGTCCCGCTGCTGCTCCAATAGCTCCAAAAATATCTGGCAGAACTCCTCAATGGCCTCGTTCTCGTGTATTCCGCCGTAGCGTAACGTATTCAAATAGTCAACTGCTAGCTGCTCCTTCATCTCCGTGCTCATCTGCACGTCGTCCGTGCCAGTTATGCCGTTTCCAACGGTCAGAATCCGGTACACACGATGGAGATGGTACTTCACTGTATTGTGCCGCAGCAGCTCTCGAAGCCGATCACTGCTCTGGAATAGCCGGTCCAGATGAGGCGAAGCCAACTTTGGAGCATCGGCAAGTGGAGCTGGAGTTGCTGACGGCTGCTCGGTCGCCGTTACCGCCTGTTCTTCATGCACGTGCTTTTCTTCATTCTTGTAGCAGGCCAAGGAACAGTAGTGCACACCGCACTTGGGGCACTTGTAGCGCGAGGCATTCTCACGACAAATCTCACACTTCATTAGCGTTTCCCTCTCTTATTCTATCTATGGCGGTTGTAGTTAAGTACTAAGGCGCGACCGATGAGCTTTTGACATGTATGGGACGTTTCTTTTCTTAGGGCTTCCGGAACCTTAACCGAACTAGTACTCATGGAGCTCCTCGAGATCTACATCCATGCATAGTGGATAGGATGATTCAATAGTGCGAACTGCAATGGGAGCTGCAAGATATGCCAAGTGGGGTCTTCAGGTTCGAAGAGCATTCCATGGAGGCTTTAAAGTAGTAGAAGTCGAGGCTCAAGAGCCAGTCAAATGCGCCTGCGAGAGCGAGTTGACCAGCTATAACGGTGCACTCCCGCCAGAATGCCGCCTGGATACATCTCTCCCGCTCCCGAGCCAGCCACCGGCATACAATAAACATGTATTGCTGGTGTCCCCCAGCGCAGACGCATGGATTTCCGACTGGCAGTCTAAAATCGAACTAAACCCTCGCTGGCCCTACAATTCCGTCAGTACGTTTAAGCGTGCGTTACGAACGTCCTACCACGGGGATGGTATATTGGTCAATGCAGTCTGTCTTCAGGGAAGCTCGTTTCTCCCGAAACCGCAGCATGATCACGCCCAGTTTCTGGTCTTACCAGAGTTCCGGGTATACGAGATCCGGAAGGATTCAATTGAGGATTTCGCACACTTCATAGGCGGTGGGAAGGATGAGAGCGCATCTTCGCAGTTTGCATTCCGGGATTTTGTCGGCGGGGCTGGCAGGTTGGCTGCTGCTAGAGAGGAGGGTCCCAAAGGCGGCGCTACTGGGCCAACCTTCCAAGGGCAAACGGTGGATGGTAATTTACTTCTTGTATGCGGACACCTTCAGCGCGATGCTAGGTGTGGTCTGGTGGCTCCGAAGCTTATGAATGCCTTAGAACGAGAGCCTTATCTTGCCGGAACAGCGCTTGGCATAGTATCGCATATCGGCGGCCACAAGCTTGCTGGAAATCTCATATTCTACAGTAGAGCGGGTGTGAGCCATCTGGGTCAGCCCCTAGTTGATGCCCTCTGGTTTGGTAAAGTGCTCCCAGCGATGGTGCCGACATTGGTAGCAGCACTTGCGCAAAAGAAGATCATTAGTTCAAACTATAGAGGCGGGATATCATTCTAAATGTACTTATGGATACAAACATCAGTTTATGTTAGTTAAAGCAATGGACTAAGAATATTACATACAGTTGGTGCGCATGTCGTTAATACGCCTTTCTATCTCCTGTACAGAACGGTTGTCGACGCGGGCGGCCAAAAAGTTCTTCTCGCTAGGATACAGTTGTAAAAACTGCTCGCATAGATCGCCGTCTGTCACATGCCTCACAGGATTATAGTAGCTGCGGTACATCATGGCATCCCTGCCCACTAGAGAATAGGCACCTTCCGGTATCTTCCGTTTCTTCTGGATTGAGGAAACTCTTCTATCAATTACGGCGCCATCCTCATCAGCTCCTTCATTCAGCTCACTGGTATCTTCATTCAGGCGATTTTCCTGGTCAAGGTAAAATAGGTAGTCAGCATCTCTCATTGCTTGTTCTAACGAATCAAAAAATTCAATTTCTCGTCTGGTAATTAAGGGAATCAAGTACCCAATGGTGCCTTGTAGGCCGGTGTACAATATGCTGGCCCTGTCGGCTAGCTGCGGGGATGCAACCAAATGAAATGACATAGGAATGTCATTAATATAGAAGTGATTTAGCAGCTGCCATTTGAAAACGCATTCCCGGATATTGCTAGGAATAGCTGTATTTAAGGTCAAAAGATAGCCATCGACTCCCTCCTTAATCTGCCGATCATATTCCAGTGGTAAGCGCAGTAACCATATATTTCCAAATCTATCTCCTCCAATAACGGTACACTCATCCACAAATTTTATTACAGTCACATGCCTTTTGGTTACATCGTCGGCAACAGGAATAAGCTGGTTCTTCCGCTCATCAAATTGAAGCAATGTAACCGATTCATGGATATCTCCTACTGCAACTCTGACTCCGTTCCACTGGTCCAGGGCCACTACTTTGGTTACTGATGTTGGGAGATAGCTAATTGACTTCTTTAATAATTGTTTTTTCCCTAATCCATACATTACCAAAGCATTTGCCAATGGAACCAAAAGTTTGTCGTGGAAAGGGCACATTGCATGGACAGTGGAACCCGCTACGGTGTCATGCAAAGCTAAAAGTTCAAATCTCCGGCTGCCAGTTGCTTTGGTAGTGCGTATCACGAATGTTTTTAGTATGCCATCTACTGTCGATATGACTAAGTGCTTCAAATCGAGGCCAAAGCGCGCGATTGTGGCGGTACTGGGCCGACAGTCCGATATAAGTTGAAATACCTCTGCAGAATTTTCATGTTTGTAATAAATGCCCTGTTTAAACAAGCTTACCCTGCATGTATTATCAGCTTCATTATATTCACAATAGTAGAATAGTTTTATATCATCGGGGTCGGGTATAATGATCTTCCCTATACTGGAATTTACCTTTTGTGTTTCCTCTAGTAAAGCGTCCGGGTCCTGCTCCTCGTTTTCAGGTTCATTCCCATTAATACTATCTTCAGGCTCTGGAGGAGCTAGGCTACTCTGTTGAAACCAGGAATCATTATTGCGGAACGTGCCAATTCTGCCAATAACCAAAAACCCTGTTGAACTAATAGAGCAGCAGCCATTGTGTTGGATTTCATTTGAGGTAAATTGAGCAACACGCTTCAAAATCTGATCATTAAGTAACGGCCGTATAAACAAGGATGAATCAAGTTCATAGCTAATCCAAGTTTTCCCCGAATGTAGAACAACGCACGGAATACGGCGGAGACTTGAATCGCCGCGGTACTCCTCGTCTTCTTCTTCTTCTTCTTCTTCTTCCTCGTCATCATCGTCCGCCTCTTCATTGATATTGGGATCCATATCTAGTAGCAGCGATATTTCCACTGGTTTGGTGCCCAGATACTTCGTTCTCACATCAAAGAGTTCACCGGTATTCCTGTTTAATTTCGACCGAACATATACCCCAGAGTCTAGGCCAATATGTAAGCAGAGAGACCCATTGGATGACGCAAGTTGTAGTGACGAAGCAGGTGAAACCAGAACTTGCATAGATACCACTTCGAGAAAGTTTGTCTGGTCCTGGACTTTCAAACTGTAGACTTTAACAGTAGAGTCGGCAGATGCGATGACCATGTATTCAGATCTATTACCATTACCAATCGCAAGAGAGGTTATCCGATCTTCGACCTCAATCCGATCTTGCAGTTCGTTCAGGCTTTCATTAGACCCTATCTCAAAGTATACAACTTCCGAGTTCGATAATGCAAGCACTAGTTGAGTGTTATTGGATGATGCCTTTAGGATGCGAATTCCCGCCGGAGGGAACCACTCTAATTTAGATTCGTAACTCTCGTCACGATTCTCAATAATATGGACCATCTTATTTTCGGTCACTTGTATTATCGATCGACTGCCCATATGAGCGATCAAAACTGTTCTATCTTGCGCGACAACGAACGGATTCGTCGAAAGTTCTAACTCTTCTACCGTTCCCGCCGCTATCTTCAGTATCATAGTTGACTCAGGGAGTGCTATAAAAAGCAACTTATGGAACCGCGAACCGTTTGCTGCCACAGTCCAAATATCAAGTGGAGCTGCTGGCAGTGGGGATGATATTATGTCCATAAAATTAACACCGGCAGTAAAAACCCTCAAATTTCCGAGCGTGCTTGTGGCGATAGTAAGTGGTATCCTCTCTGTCAATTGGGAGGAGAGGATAGGATTCACCAGCGCGAGCTTGTCTGCAACCAAGAGGTTCTTCAAAGCAGTTCGAGGCTCTATAATCAGCCTCCGACCTGGCATCACCGAAGTCAGCATTGACTCTTCTTCATCATCTAGGTTTTCGAATTGGTATAGATAAGAGTTTCCATATTCAGAATTAGCAAACATATATCCGTGTTTGAAAATGTGGAGATTTTGAGCCTGTGGGATAGTGTCAAAGTACGAGATCGTCACGACGGGCGACGCAGTCTTCTCATCCGGTAATATTTTCACCTTATATAAATCCCCGTGGTTCGACTGCAACAGCATAAAGAAATCTCTTTTGAGCTTCTGCACAGTTCCTGCAGTTATTATTGTTTTTTGACTGAGCTTACGGGTGGGAATCTGGACATTTATATCATACCTGCCTCTTAAGTCTTTCAAGGAAACGTAATTATCAAAACCCACCAGGACAAACGGGACAATGGCATCCGGGTCGCCATCCTCAGGCCCGTTCGCCTTCGTATTTATACCGTACTGCTCCAGGTCCGGTACACTCATGATAAAGCTCGCGCTTCCGTCGCCAAGTTCGAGGTCCGCGATTTTGGCCATGTGATTCAGCCCCAGGTCAAGCATGTAGAAGAATAAGTACTTCGCGCCGTCCGTTAAGTCGACCTCCAGGGATGCAAATATAGGATTGTCAAACGCCACATCGCAGGCCGCAGTCTGCACCGTGACGTGGTTGGGCCGGTTCGCTTCAAGCGGCGACGACACCTGCAGCTCCCCCTGCTTCACGTCCATCAGGTAGCACACCTTGTTGCGCTCCATCGCAGACAGCATCACGCACCGCCCCTGCGGGTCCACCGACACGTGCGACTGCGGCGACAGCCGGCGCACGCCCGAGCGGCTCAGCGGCTCATTGAACAGCGCCTCCAGCTGCACCCGCCCCCCCTCGTACTTGAACCGCAGCACGGACATGTTTCCCGAGTCCCCCGCTACCACCAGGAAGCTCCTCCCGTCCGCCACAACGCTGCCCACGCTCGTGATCGTCCCGAACACCGTCCGTGTGAACAGTTTGCGCAGCCTACCATCTTCCACATCGTAAAGTTCCACCTGTGTCTGCGTCGCCATACAAAGTTGCAGTTGTTTGCGCCACTTGCTGCCTTTCTTCCCTGATTCCGCACTCCCGCCCTGTGCACGAATGTGGTGATGTCGATAGTCCACGAAGTGCCCTATACATGAATGCACATAGTTCCGTTGTTTTTGCAGAGTAACATGGTATAGGTGCAATTCTTCTTTCTCGTTCATTTATGCGCCTGTTACAACCCCCAACTACCGCACTGCTTGCTCCTCGCCATGCCGATGACCTCACTTCTCAAGTACTGGTCCTGAGCATTCGCAGGGAACCGGTGATACCCAGCTTGTTATCATTTAATACGACGTGTCCGGTGTATGGGTTTAGTGGGGCAGTCTCGAGACTGGCCATTGCACCTTTCACTTGCAACTTCACCAACTTGCAACTTCTTCAATAGGGGTCAAAGTCGATTCTAGTCAGTTACTAGCGGTGCGGTTAGCTGAGCAAGATCCTATTTCAGTACGCGGGCACCAGTGGAGCGATGGAAATTTACTTAAGGCTCAACGACGACCTGGAGAGGGACTATGCGTTCCAGATCGAGAAAGACGACACGTTCGGCAGCAAATTGATGAAGCTGTTTGACCCGAATAATGGCCTGGCTCAGTACATGGTGCTGCGGCCGTCGGTGTTCTACAAGGATGTGCCTCGGGGGCTGTACAAGTCGACGCAGCCAGGGTTTCTGACGGAGCAAGGCTGTCTACTGTTCGACTACAGCGCGGACGAGGAGAGATACCTGGAGCCGCTGGAGCTGCGGGGGAAGAAGGTGTGGGAGCAGCTGTGGCCGGGACAGCTGGTGGTACCGCGGTACCAGAAGTCGTGGGCGACGATCCTGTGCTTCGCGGCGGTCATGCTGGGGTGGCTGTACACGGACCTGCCGGACGTTGTGTCGCCGACACCGGGGATATGCTTCACGAACCAGCTTTCGCGGGGGTTCATGTACCTGGCGGAGCGGCACGGGTACCCGCAGGTGGCTGCGAAGCTGGCCGAGGAGATCCAAGTGAACTCGACGGGCCTGCTGGCGCAGTGGCTATTCTTCACGCTGCACGTAATGAAGGTGGTGCTAATCACTTCTTTCTTCTACTCTGGGCTCATCAACCCTATCTCGTTGAATCCTCTGAAGATCTACTCTGCTAGACAGGCGTTCACTGCGGGAAGCAACAAAGAATTGGCGGAGCTCCTGCGGTCCTTCGGGTGGATTGGCGCTAAGCGCGCTACCTACGACGACTACAGGGATAGCTACTACCAGGCAGCGATTGACAAGGCGGGCGGCACCGTAGCGGCCTACAAGGCTGGCGTTTTGAAGAAGGCCTCCGACCCCGGCGTCGCCTTGTCTGCGGGAGAGGGGTTCCAGACCCCGCTCGAAAACCGCTTCAAGGAGAACACCTTCAAGACTATGGAAGAACGCCGGAAGTTTGTCTTGTCGGAGGACTATTTCGTTCAGCTCGAGAAGGATCTCAAGCATAACATTGAGAAGTGCAATGGCGATGTCGCGAAGATAAATGCAGAAATTCGGCGCTTTAGGAAATATGGCTTCTTCGAGGCCGGAGAGGAATTGCAGCGCCTCGTCCAGCTAAGAAAGGAGGTCGCTCCGTCCCGTGAATCGTCCAAGGACAAAGAAGAAAAGAAGACTAATTGATACCATTTACAAATTCTTTGCCGCGCGGTGCATCTTGTGCTCTTTTAATCCGTAGTAAGCCCTCTTTAGGCCAATATCATACTGTCCAGTACCTTTCTGAAAGCAGGCCATGCGCCTTCTGGCATGGTGTGCGGCCTTAGTGATAGTATTTTTTAAGTATGGATACAATTGCATATGCCTTGTTCGCTTCTGTTAACTGAGCGGCATCACTAGTAAACGTTATGCTTATTGGGTAATAACTTTTAGGTGCCAGACGGTGCCATGTCCAAAATGCCGAGAGCGCGTGGAAGTCGCGCGTGGAAGGCTCCCACAGCGTAGTTAGCCGTGAGTGGTCTCGTGCGTGTCACTGTCTGAGGCCTTGCACGCCTTTTCTGGCCTTATTCCATTTGCCGTGGAGCCTTCTTTTCACCGCCGCTCTTCGCCAAGGCGATGACACTGTAAATTACGAAATATTTCAGCTGGACGAAATAACGTACATAAGAACGACCACTACACAACAGCCATGAACGATGTTTATGATTAGTCCCTAGGCTTATGATGCAGACTAGGTGGCGGATAGTTAACTAATGCAAAGTCTGTATTCTCCCAGCAATTTATACAGTGGATTTAACTATTACTGGTTCGACAGTGAAGTAGACTTCGCCAATCAGGACCTTGAGTTAAGGGTTTTGACCAACCCCTATGACAACGTGACACCGCAGTTGGATTTAGAAACAGCTTTAGAGAAGCTTGGTAGCCCCAAGAAAGACTTTGAAACAGTACTGATCGATAAAAAGTTAAATTTCATTTGGAAAGTTACGCGACGTATTAAGAAATTAGTTAGGTTTGATACCTCTGAAGCTCGAAGGGTGCTGAAGGAATGGCACTCGGCAATGCTGGAAGCAGAACCTGATTCTGACTCTTTGAGTGAGGCCAGTAAAGTGGCAGATATCTTCACCTATGACCAATTCAAAGAATTGCATAGTTTTCTGCCACAGGCCTCCGCGACGTCAGAGGATTTCAACATCCTTAGTCTGGAACGGGGCCAATTTGGGATTGAGACAAAGTACCAGATGTTTGACGAGGAAAAGGGACAATGTATGGGTATTGTCGCCCGCACGATCGGCTTAGATGAGGTCGCACTCAAAAAGTCGAACCAAATCCCAGGCTGGCTCGGATTCAAGCGTGTAGGGGACATTAGGGACACCGGGAAACTTTTATGCGAAGACCATGATTATTCAAAGGAAAATATGCTATGCAAATCTTCAGAACAGGTTTTATGTGATCCGAGCTCCGACGAAGCCTCAAGCGTCTTTTCAACGGTCAATAGACATTCTTTAGATGGTGGTGCCTTCACTGACGCAAGGTACCAGCCAATCGAATTTCTTCCCGCCATACCGGGCCCTAACAAAATCGACAAGTACGATGAGGCAGATACGCACCCTTCCGTTCCAACGTATTGTGACTCAGATTACAAGATGCTTCGCCGTTCGCTCTACGAGCCCCGCCTCTGCTATTACTCTCTCCATGAAGGTGTTCATTTTGTCACTCCGCGGTTTTTGCCCGGACATCAGAACCCTAACAAGAGAAACCATGATTATTTCTTGATAGCTATAGACGAGTGTCGGTTTGAACATCTGACGCCTACCCAAAAATGCCAAGCTTTGTTTACGATGTGGAAATCTACGAGGCATTATTTTGAAATAAACAGTGTGCCAGTTGAGACTTTAATAGGTCATGAAAACAGTTTAGCAGAAATTACCAAAAGGTATGGGAGATTAAACGACGCGACACTTTTGCCAGCACTTGCTGTAAATGTAGAAAAACCTCAGAGTGCGCCAGTAGCCGTCCGGCGTAGGAATACCAGTGTCAGTAATATAATGCAAAAGCTGCTAAAGAACATTCATAAGAGAAGGAATATTTAAATCCGTACACGTAATAGTAACTACGTACAGCCTACTCTGTTATAATAGTAAATTTACTTCTAGCGAGGTCAGTCTTTGGCTACATGACTAACAAGTTGTTTGGATATGGAAGGTTACTTTTACCAGCAAATTTTAATTATCTATCCGCTCCACAAATGCTTTTTTAGTTCACAGAGGAAACAAAAAAAACGTTCCGTACGGGACTCGAACCCGCAATCTTCTCCTTAGGAGGGAGACGCGTTACCATTACGCCAACGAAACTGTTATATGATCTTGTTTGGCATTTAACAAACTCTGAACATATATGGCATAACTGTTCGCAAGCTTGAAATAATGCAGTGGGAAATGGACTACTTAGTTGCCCATGGGATGTTTAGTGCTCAGAGGAGTATTTCATTGACGGCGTGAATAGGTGTTCCTAAGATACTTTTATTAGCTATGTCCTGCATTGTTCCAGAAGAAGTAATGCAGGACACGCGGCGCGAAGATTGTTGCCACTGACACTGCGCCAGGCACGCGGCGGGAACACCGGCACAGGGACACCGGTGAATACAATGTCAGCGTGCTAATAGCTGACCTTCAGTGTCGCGTACTATTATTATAAGTTTTATTCATGATATATCCGAGTAAATATAATACAAATGGTCCTCTCAGAAGCCTTTATAATACCTTATCCCTAGTACTTTGAGGATACGTGTCTGGCGCGCGACTGTACTGGGAATTTTGGATACTATCTCCGCGCGGAGGGTAATCGAATTGTGGTGGATCTGTTGGAAGCTGGAAATAAAGTTCATCAGGAGTAGTAATATGCTGGAAGCGGGTGCCTGTTACTCTTAGATGGTCATCGCTACTGTTTTTTTGTGCTATAACGTGAGTGCCTACTGGCTCATCGTCGTCATGAGGGTAGGGCACTGCGCGGGACTTTCTTCTTTTTGGAATCGCTAGTTCGCCTGAAGCTCGTTCATTAGCCTCCATTGAAGTACTGTCCGGTAGCGATGCAGTGCTGGTATTTGTACTGTCCAATCCTGTAACATAGTAGCTGGGTATTGTATTCACAGATTGTTCTGATTGATAAGAACCTAAATAGGCGAAGCGAGGTGCAGTAACGGGCTGTACAAGTAGGGTTCTCGACGAATTGGAAAAATTTCGCCCCGCAAGTGATTGTGACTCCGATCTCGGCAAGTACATGGATTCGAGTGACGCCATATGTTCGATTGGCGGTCTAGTACGTTGCGTTGCCAGGGAATCAAGTGTCTCACTCTGGAGCAAAGGCGGCCGGAATCGGTGGCTTGGCGTACCGGATTCAAGTGTCTGTACCGTTGGACGGTGGCCGCCCGAAGGGAGGCGAATGTCGCTACCGTTCATGGCAGAATGCGTATACCCTCTTCTCTGCTGCATCTGTCCTTGGTTGTCGATTACTGAAGTCATGTGAACTGGTGCAGGAGCCTCTGGAGCAGATGGGATATCTTCAATTGAAACTGTACGGGTTTGTTTATATCTCATGCCATGGTGAGATTCGAGTGGTGTTGCTTGACTTGTTGGGTCGCGGAACGGATTAGATTCCAAATCTCTTTGGGGAAGACGGATGCTGCTTTTGGATGGTACCAACGTCGCACTATCGAGCTGGTAGAGCTCAAGCTCAGTCGAGGATGCTTTCAGCAGCTCCTTCTCAGTGCGCTTTCTTTCACGTTTGGCCTTGTATTTTTTGACAAGATGATCGACCCTGCGGCTTACAGTGATGCAGACATATTGTTTCAGACCACTCGTAGATTTGGAAAATATCTTATAGTAAACGTATGGTGAGAGGAGGAATGCACATAGTAGCTTTACTATGAAGATGGCCCAAATAACAAACGAGATAAGCATCGAGCATAGTATAAGCGCCTCCTGCTGGTTTTGCTCAGCAAGCGTCTTTAGGCGGGCCACAAGACCATCGAGCTGTTCCAGTTCGGTTAAATTCTGATCCTGATGCACCGTCAGCAGGACAGACCACAGGGTAAGCCCATTTAGAACTTGCCGCGGAGTATCAATAATAAGAAGTTTCATGCAATCGTTCAGCTCAAAGTATGTGAAAAAAGCCGTTTTCTGGAACGCGCCCTTCGGAGTCACCCTATTGAACACACAGAAAATCCTATACTGCGTAATGGAGAACAGCGTACGCGCAACGTGGTTAACGTATGTCAGGGAAATATTGTTTGTCCTGTAGATCCGAATCCCGTTGGCAAAGCTGACCACGGTCAGAAAAAATGACGCTATCAGTGACGCTACAAATATCCACTTGGTGATATGGAATGGCACATATGGTCTCACCACATTGTTCGCCCAGGAGTTATACGCCAGCAGCTTCACGCACGTGTATATGTCCGATGCCATGAAGGCTGCGCTCAACAGCGTCAGTCCCCACAGCCCAAACACATACTTCAGCAAAGTGCCGAACTTGTAGTTCGTGAACAGATCGAGATCTAGCTGGTTGAACGTCTTATCGTTCACCGCGTGTTTCCATCCACTGTTAAACATGGCGTATTCCCCAGAAAGGCTCGGATCCTGCCAGCTACGGGTTGTTGCTGTGTGTGCCCGTGATGTGAGCTTGTGGCTAGCTGTCCTGTATTACCTTTTTTAGGCTGCCTACCCGCTATAGCAGCTCACGTAACGGTGATAGATCTGTATCTGGCGTAGATTTATAGAGAAGAGGACATGCACCTCTGGCATATGTCTAGAACCATATCAAATTCTGAAACGGAACTGAAACGTCTGGCCAACGGAATTCAAGTTTCAGCCTCTTATCACCTGTGACCGGGTAACAATTGATCACGTGCGTTACGTCATCGGGGACGAGCTGAATACGTAATCGCCCCTTTATGCTACAACAAGCTCCAGACGTTGCGTGCGCCCACGGCCAGCATCAGTTCAACGGAGTAAGCGGACCTTGCAACGCCGAAGAGGGTATCGTGCTCGAGCAGCTACAACGGAGTGTGCCGCGTCGTGTTTGCAGAAGTTACAGGCAGGTGCTAGGTAGGCGGCGAGCAAATGTCGAAACGCAAGTCGCCGCACGACTTCGTCTTCAGAGAAGAGCTGGGGCATGGGTCGTACTCGACGGTGTATCGCGTGGTAGACAGGTCGAACCAACACCAGTATGCGATCAAGATATGCTCGAAACGACACATCATCGGCGAGAACAAGGTGAAGTACGTGACTATCGAGAAAAACACTCTGAACCTGCTGGGCCAGGCGAACCATCCAGGTATCATTAAGCTGTACTACACGTTCCACGACCAGGAGAACCTGTACTTCGTGATGGACTTGGCGCCGGGGGGAGAGCTACTGCAGCTACTGCATCGGCATCGCGTGTTCAGCGAGGCGTGGGCGCGCCACTACATGTTACAGCTGGTGGACACGGTGGAGTTCATCCACTCGATGGGAGTAATTCACCGGGACCTGAAGCCGGAAAACGTGCTTCTGGACAAAGAGGGCCGTCTGATGATCGCAGACTTCGGAGCTGCGTACACTGTGGGGCAGATAGACGCCAGGAGCGATGGGGAGAAACCTGCCTCCTCGTTTGTCGGGACGGCCGAGTACGTTTCGCCGGAGCTGCTGTTAGAGAACAAGTCGTACTACAGCTCCGACGTGTGGGCCCTGGGCTGCATGCTGTATCAGTTTTTGCAAGGTACTCCGCCATTCCGTGGTCAGAACGAGATGGAGACTTTCGAACGGATTGTCAGCCTAGACTACAGCTGGAGGACGTCGGTGAACCCACTGGCAGTAGATCTCGTATCAAAAATATTAGTGCTGAACCCATCACAGCGATATACTCTGGACCAGATAAAGAAACACAAATGGTTTTCTGGAGTAGATTGGAACAACAAAGAGAAGATATGGCGGGGATCTTGGAGTGTAGCACCAGAAGTAACGCCGCGGCCGAGGGTGGGCTACAAGTCACGGCAGCTGTTGGACACTCCAATAAAGAATATTCCAGTAGTGACTCAACGAAATAAAAAACCAACGAAGATGAGTTCAACGTCTAGTATAGTCGAATGGAGGAAGATGTTGGGCCTGAGTGGCAATGATTTGGGAATTAAAGCCACACTGGGCACCAATGGTTTACCGATGGCTCCTTTAACGCCGGTGTCCGGCATGACTTCTGATAGCAGAAGTGATACTACACCAGCGCTTCCGAAGTCGAGAGACGCGATGCACCCAGTAAGTAGCCGGGCTATTTCCTCACCGCCTAGTAAACCCTCTAGTCGACCAGTTCTGCCTCCTCTGCCGCTTCAGCCGAGCACACCGTCACACAACGTAGCACAGCAGATAGTGGTCGACACCCCTCGCCGCACACAGGCCACTTCTCCATATATTTCGCCAACTGTCCCATTAAGGAATGCTATTTGGAAACAAGATTTGGTACAGCTACACGAAATACCTTACACTACGAAGGATTCAGGCTTAACTTTGGCAGGTTTCAGCCAGGTATCCGATACCCTGATTGCAAACCTAATCTCACACCATGCAAACGAGCTACGGACACTATCCCGGACAGGCATATTTTCGCTTGATAGTACGGGCCATCTTTCTTTTATTGATCAGGGGCGTGTTAGACCCTTATCGAGGATCACCGATCCTGACTTATCCATATACGAGTACCAGTTGGGCCATTCTACACAAGATGATTTCTTGATACTGGAGAAATATAGACGAACCATGTGGATAGTTTGGCCGAGCAAACCAAACCCCGCTTCTAGGCGAGCTCCTGTAAAGGAGACTTGGGCAGAGACTCTTTCTAAGTACAAGAAGCAAATTTCGGACGAGGAAGAATTGTCCGCAAAGCTGAATAGAACGTGTGTGTCATCATGGGGAAGCAGGACTCCTTCACCAACCTACCTAACCGAAACCAGGGCCAACGCGGCTATGCGACCGCAGGACATCCCACTGCCGTCGCCTGCAAAGAGCTCCGGCAATTCGGGTGTATCGGAGCCAGGTAGTAAAGTTCCTCCTAGGCAGCTTGTATTTGCAGGCGAACAAAACCATAAAGCCAAAAGTGAAACGCATACTAAAAAAGCAAACAATTATTCATACGCTGCTCCGACTAACATAGTACTCTCTAGTAGCAGATACGAAGTCTTGAGAACGGTGAATAATGATGATAGTAAGAGCAGTGGCGCAGCTGTCAGTGGTGCCAGTGCAGCATTTAGAACTTTACGGGTGAATAAGTAATTATTAATTTTATAACACCTTGTAGCATATACGGATACAACATACTACACAAAAGTTGGAATTTACTGGCTTCAGCCCGCTAGAGGTTTAAAGGTGGCCCAATTCGAAAAAATGCAAGTGAGTAAATGTCTCAGACGTAGACTTTTTATACATATCAGACACTTCAAATTAGCATCACTTGTAGCGTACCCAGCAACGCAGCTCATGCCTCTGCCAAATGCGCTAGAGCACGCGCAGAAGTGGGTCACCTGGTAGTCAGGACTGAGATCAAAAGAATATGATTGTAAAATTTCCAAGGCAAGATCACGCGTCCATCCATCGGTACATTCTAGTGTATAACACATTGGGGAGCCTGCAAGCGCTTAGAGATGAACCACCCTAAAATCAAATTGTATAATAGTAACTATCATTCTAGTACAGAAGCGTCAAAATAGAGCCCCGGATCGAGGGCCGAAATATCCGCACTTTTCGCTTCTCCCTCTAACAACAGCTCGCTCATAATCTTGCCCGTCGCTGGAGCGTTGTTGATCCCCCAACAGGAATGACCAGACGCAAGGTACAAGCCTTCGACATTAGTTTCGCCAATGAGGGGTCCAGAGCTTGTCGGCACGTTGAGAACGGGTAAATAACAGGCCTGTCTCTTCAGTATATGGCCCTCAGAAAGGTTTGGAGACAGCTTGGACACGTACCGGTACAGCTCATCGCACTTTTCGCGCACCACCTCGACTGCATCCGTCGTCTCGGGAAGCTCCACTAGCGTATCACCCTCGCCGCACACGTATACCTCGTCCTTGCGGGCGTACATCTCTGGGGAGAAATACTTGTTCGAATCCACCTTCAGCTCAGTGAAAATCGCATAGGGCGAAACCGTCCCAGTCGAGGGCTTGATCGTAATGGAGTGAGCCCGCAGCCCCGATATCGGGCAGTCGGGCAGGATCCTGGACGTCCACGGGCCCATGCAGAGGACCACCTGCTGTGTGTCCAGGATGCTCACCTCCTTGGCCTCGGCCTGCTCCTCAGGGGAGTCAACGTTCGGTACGTAGCTCACGCCCGTGGCGGCGTAGCGCTCGTCAAACAGGATCTGCGTCACCTTGCCCAGAATCAGATCCACCGCGCCCGTCTCCATCGCCTTGTTCAACAGGTAGTGGCAGAACTTGTACGGATGCACCTGCGCCGTCGACCCCGTCCCGCCCAGCGACGACCAGTCGCGCACAAGGTGTTTCCGAATCCAGTTCAAGTCTTCCGGCAGGTTCACCGCCCCCCCGCCGGGCAGCTCGCCATCCGCGAGCGTCGCTGCCTCCGCCTCGTCCGCCGCCGTCGCGCTCGTCGCGCGCGACAGCTTCTTGCTCGGCGGCCGCTCCGCCTTCAGCGTGCTCCCTGACCCCAGTTCCGGCCCCTGCCCGTCCTCCTCTTGCACGTCCGCCTCCAGCGACACCGTCGTCAGCCGCCGGTAGTCCCAGTTCGTCGCCCCGTCGCACTCGTCCGCCAGCTCCTGGTGCAGCTGGAACGACAACGGCACTATCTGCTGCGGAAACGCCCACTTCGCCAGCAGCCCGCCCGCCTTGCCCGACGCTCCGCCCGCCACCCGCTTCGACTCGATCACCGTGATGTGGTACTTGCGGCTGTCAAACTCCGGGTGCCGTGTCAGGTAGTACGCGGTGCACACACCTATGATCCCAGCGCCCACAATGACAATATGGTGCTTGCCCTGCGCCTTGCCGCTCGGGTACGAGCTAAACTCCAGCTGATCCACATACTGCGTCATATCTTCTGCACCTGTAGCACTTTCGTACAATCTCTCTGCTTGTGCTACCGACTGCTGCGATCCGCCTCCTTCTCTGCAGTCTTCGATTACCTGCAGCACTAGACCTCTACTGCCCAGTCGTCGTACGAGTCCCTATGTAGTGGAGATTAAGAGTGGAAACGTCTTAAAAAATACGTACCAGCGCCCTATCCTCTATCCCTCGCCACGACAAGCTCACCTCGCCGCAATAGCTATCTCCCAGCGCTGCTGTAGTACAACTGCGCGCCCTGTACGTAGGTTGACAGAACTGCGCCAGAGAGGTGAGTTGTTGAGCCGTTCGGCAGTGGTACATGCAATATATATAGCGGCAGGCGCGGGCAGAGCGGGTGTGGAGCAGTGTATGCGCAGGCAGAAGGGCAGCGCAGGGCGGTTCCACAATCCACGCACCACGAGGCGTGCTTGGCATGACAGCGCGGTCACGGCGGGGCAGTAGCGCGAAGTGGCGCCACTTTTTCGTTCGTGGGAGCTAGACCGCGAAGGCCAGCAGAAGCAGCACGGCCAGCGCGGCTATGAGAAGGCCTATACAGCAGTCGTTGTAGCGGTCGCTATTCTGCTCGTAGATCCACTGCAGGCGGCGGCGGCCGCGCGTGAGTTTTGCGGCGACGGAGTCCATGCCGCCCTCAAGGTCGCGCAGCAGAACGCTCTGGTCCTGCAGCTCGTCGCCCATGGAGGATGCCTGCAGGTGCAGCGTCTGCATGGTGTGGTGGATGGAGTCGAGGTGGGAGTCCTGCTCGCGCAGCAGCTGCTCCTGCAGCGCGTCGGCGGGCGGCGGCGGCGCGGCGGGCGGCCACCTCTGCCGGCGGCGCGCCGTCGCGCTCAAGCACCGCGACGCTGGCGTCCAGGTCGCGGACGGCCTCGTCGACCTCGGCGAGCAGTTCCTGCCGCTCGCTGGGCGGCACGCTGCCGCTACGCGCCTGGAGCAGCTGCGTCACCTGCTCCTGGGTATCTTGAAGCACTTGGTAGAAGGGGTCGGGGCTCATCTGGCAGGCGGCGGGGTTGGCAGCAGGCCACGCAGGCCTGAGGGCGTCGAAAAAAGGGTCTTGGCAGCGCGATCAAGCCTCTTGCCCGGCGAAAACAGTAGCGAAAGACGACATGGCCGACGAGCACGAGGCTGGGGGAGTGCCGGGCGCTAGCGGCGACGCGGTGCTGCCCGCGCGGGATGTGCCTGCGGATCAGGACGTGGGGCCTGTGTTGGCGGCCAGCGGGGTGGGCGGCGAGCGCGTCAACATCACGGAAACGGTGGGCGGAACGGCGACGCGGCGGTACCTCAACGAGCATGTGACAGGCGTGCTGCTGCAGGGCATGCGGCAGATTGCCGTCGAGAAGCCTGCGGACCCGCTGCGGGCGCTGGGGGAGTTTCTGCTCGCGGAGAGCGAGCGGCGCAGAAGCAAGTAGATATTCGATGTGTAGTAACTATTTACACGGCCCGCGGGTCAGAACTTCTCCTCCTCGTCCAGGACGGTCTGCTGGGCCTCCATGAGGCGCAGGCCGTGGCTGCACACGACACCGGTGAGGCCGATGCGCCAGCCGCGCCAGAGTTCTGGAAGCCGGTGGTACTCGCGCAACGTGACAAAGACGTTGCGGTAGGCGCGGGGCCGCACAATGAGCTCGGAGGCTGGGAGATGGAAGGGCGAGACGGGCTCGAGGATGTAGTGTAGCTCTGCGCGTTTGAGCAAGGCCTCGACGGGCAGCTTGAAGAAGAGCTGGAGGCAGTCGGAGAGGAACTCAAGCGTGTGGAAGGTGTAACGGCTGGAGAAACGGTCGATGTTGTACTGCTGGTGCAGCCCGACGCTGGTGAAGACGCGGAACGCCTTCGCAAGCAGCGAGTTGACCACATTGAGCACGACGAGCTCGCCGGGTAGGGAGTGGAGGTACTCCCTCCAGGACCAGCGCTTGACGAGCCTGCGCAGCGAGCGCTCGTGCGTGCTCGCCACTGCGCCGACCACCAGCCGCGTCTTGATGACATCCAGCGGCAGCAGGACGAGGCCGGTGAAGATGCCGGCGGCGAATGTCAGCGCGATTGATTTCTGCACGTCAGGCGAGTGGATGATGTCAATAAAGTACGGGTCCGGGATCTGCAGGAAAGGCGAGAGGAGGCCCGTGAACCAGGCATCCAGCGACTCTGACAGGAAATTGTATATGAAGATCGTATTATTGGCGCGCCACACGCCGCGCGTGCCCTCCTTGTCCATCACTGCGTTGAGCACGTCCATCGTGTGCAGCCCTGTAGGCTGCACGATATGGGTGCTTGCCGCGTCCGCGTCGTCCGCGTGCCCACGCCACCGCTCGCTGTCGTTGATCTGCGAGCTGATGGTGGGGAAGTAGTCCACGTCCTCGTCGCCGCTGTCCTCGTCGCCGGCGGAAGTCTTTTCTTGGCGCTGTTGCGCGCTCTCGACTCCGCCAAAGTCCCCGACTTGCAACAGTAGCCGCGCAGTGTCAAACGGCAGCTGGATGAGGTGCTGGCAGTACTTCCTGAGGAAGTCCTGCAGCAACCGCTGCAGTAGGCCCTGCCACATCCGGTAATTGAGCAGGTCGTTCCACTCCAGCTGCCCGAACCCCTTCGCCACGCGGCCGTCGACGCCTTCCAGCCGCGGCTCCCCATCGAACCGCGCCTTCAGCCCGGCCGTCAGCTCGCTGAGCATCCGCCCCTGGCCGGCCATCTTCTTGCCGAATTTTTTGACGCCTTGCTGGGCGACAGTATTCAATTTCGCCGCGATTGTCTGCCCGCATGCGTCCACGACCCCGCGCTCCGGCTTGAACACCGCAGTGTATCCAGCATTGAATGTCTCGGGGTCATAGTAAGGCCGTAGCTGTGTATGGTTGCCGAGGTCGTCCATCTCACGCACACCCTCCTTCCCGCGTGCTGTGCCCGTTGGTCTGCCCTTTTGTCACCTGGAGCAAACCCAGCTTCACCAAATCACTATGAACGGAGAAGTTCCTATCACGTGACTGATGAATTATGTAATCTAACTCATGGCACTACAACGCAGGGCCGGCAGCGCAGCACAACGGTTGACGATGGCGTCGACGAGGACGTCGACGTTAGTGATAATGATCTGTGAGATGCTACAGTTATAGAACACAACGTGCAATTACAACTGCCTATCCAAAGTGAATATGTTTCTGTGTAGGGTATACGACGCATAACCTGCTGATCCCGTAGATAGGCGTATGCCGCTAAACTGCCAAGTAGCGCGATGGTAGCAGGTGACCGATGGTAGGAGAGTGTAAGGTTAAATACAGGGTCGGCAGAGGCAGATCCGGGCACTGAGCCTGGAGTAGCGGAGGAGCGAGGTCAGCGGGTCCCAGCCAGGGGCTTACCGCTGCATTCATGATGGCGGTGTACCGTCTTCTTCTTTCTGGAGCGGACGATGGATGTGACGGAGCTTCCGCTACTGTTGGGACCGCCGTACCCCAGCGTACCACTGCCGCGTGAGGCCACACTGGAAGACCGGGAGAGAGAGTGGCCGTTGGGAACAGGGCCGGCACCGCTGGAGGCAGTGGGGGAGGAGAAGTCCTGGTGGTGCGCGGCGAAAAAGCCGGCATTGCTGTAAGAGTCATTGAGCGAAAGACTGCTGATTTTCTTAATCGGCGGCAGAGGAGACGAGCATCCGACTTCGGTCGGAAGCCCGTTTGCAACGTTGCATTCTTCCTCGTCTAGCGTAGGGAGCTCGAGCGAGCCTTGCATCAGCGCGCCGGGCTCACAGCCCTCCGCAATATTGATCAGAGAGCGGGAGCTCGACGATGGACGGGGCGTCGGTGCGCTCCCAAAAGAGCTGCTGGCTCCAGCACCATGGCCTGACTTATCGAGGAACGGGTTTGAGGTGTGCGTGACGTTCACGTTCGCAAAGGTGCTTTCTTCGTCACTTGGGAAGATGTCGTGCGCAAACGGCGAGTCACTTCCCTCTGTAGTCTTCCTAAGTTCAGGCACCTTTACCGGTTCTTCCGTGTCCTCGTCGACGCAAGTCTCAATCGACTGGAACCAAGGATCGTTGAATAGATCTTCCATTGTGTAACGCGTGTCGGGGTCGGGATCAAGCAGTCGCAGGCAGACGCGGGTAGCGTCAGTGCTTTGGAACTTGGAGAACTCTGGATGTTCCGCCCCAGGCCCTTGCTTGTACACATTTGGTTTCCTAAAACTCGTGCTGTAGCGAGTGAACTGGTCATAGAAGGCCAAGAACTGGCGATACCGATTGTCGTCTTTGTGCGCCTCCTGGAAGGGAGGCGTGGGTATGATGAGAGACCACATGACGATGCCCAGGGCCCACATATCCATAGAAAAAGGATCATACTCGAGCTTGTTTTCGGGAACCGGAGCTTTTTTTCTTTTCTCGGAGCTCAGGATCATGACTTCCGGAGGAACATGTGGCGGCGAGCCACAGAAGCCCTTCAGTTTGATCCTGGGACTGGTGGGATCATCTGGAGACTCTATAGCATACGTAGAGACACCAAAGTCTGTCAATTTCAGGGCACCGTAATCCGTAGCCAGGATATTTTCCAGTTTAATATCTCGATGTGCAATCCCTAGATTGTGCATCTGCCGCACACCACGTGCAATTTGCTTAAAGCAGCACCATTTTTCCTCGAGCAGCTTATTGTGCCACCCCGTTAACGTTGTGTAGTAGTACATGTCCTGGACACACTGCTGCATGACAAAAGCCCAGCTTCTCTTAACACCGTTTGTGGCCGAAGACGGTACTTTCATGAGATAAAATGTCTTGATGATATTGATATGACCGTCAAGTTTTTTCGCTATCAGATATTCCTTGATACAACGCTGATAGAATTCCTCAGGCTCCTCGTACGAGAACATCTTAAAACGCTTGAGCGCATAAACGCAAGACTTGCGGTAATTGGACACAATCGTCACCACTTGACTGGAACCACCTTCCCCGATCACCTTGCGCTCGCCGTCTACCCCCGAGGGGAAAGAAAAATTGTCCGTGAGAAGCACACTCGGCTGCTTCAGCGGCGCAGGCAACTCGTCGTTCGGGTTCTTGACTGGAAGCGGCAGCATCTTCTCGTGCTTGTCCTGGCCCTCAGTCTGATAGTAGCTCAGGCTCCGCGACGACTGCACGGAGATAGAGGGCGTGTACATGTTGTTGCCCAGGTGATGCGACGCGTTGCGCGACGAAAGTACCGCGGCATGCGGCTGCCGGGGAGACGCCACATCGGTGCCCGTCCCCAGCACCGCGAACGGGGACTCCACGCTCGGCTTGCGCCCGCCGTTCGCAAACGGGTTCGAGTTGTGCAGCGCCATCGACGGCAGCACCGCGCCCGCCTTGCCCGACTTGTGCAAGTACGAGTTGCTCGGCGACCGCGCAAACCCCACGCCGTTGCCGTGCGCGCCATGGCCTGCCCCGCCCGCGTGGTGTCCGTCCGTCCCGTGCGTCTTGGCGCTCACGTGATGCGACTTAGAACGCCCGAACAGCTTCTTGAACGGGTTCTTGGACGGCCGCCCGTGCGTCTCCTCCTCTGGAGACCCCGCATGCGACTCCCGCGGCCGCGCGCAGGCCGCTGTGCGCCGCTCGTCCGCCACCTGCTGCGCAGACGGGGTCGTCTCTATGATCTCTTCGGGGATCATGGACTTCGCGGGCCCGTGCGTGCTAGGTAACCCCATCCTAGTCTATCACTGATGGACAAAGTCTGCGCCTAACTTCTGCCCGCCGCAGGACTCAGTTGCTGAATGTGTGAAAAATCGCCGGCCTGAGAGGGCTCGCTGCGTTGCTCGTTTTTCACTGCCAGTGCGAAAAAGAAACGAATGCTTCAGCTCTACGTTATCGCCGCCTGGCGCTGAGAGCTTCGATGTAGATGGCACGGTCCCCAGTGTCTGCGGTTTCGTTATATAGGTCTACCTTATCGGTGTACCGGTGCTTCTATTTTTCGGTGGCTGCCGCGGGCCTGCGGCGGGGTCCGCAAGTCGCCTCGCGCGGCCACATTGCGTCATCGTCTACATCAAGGTGGCACGCGTGCCGATCTGGTCAGGGGCCTCGCCGTTCGGCATGTCACCATTTCTTTCGCTGACGAACTGGGCGTAGATGCGCTGCAGCTTGGCCCGCTCTGTGGAGGAGATACTTGGCTTCGTCTCTGCGCACGCAGCCAGCATGTCCTCAAAGCTGGCGACAGGCGTTTCTGCGGGGGTGTGGGTGGTCGCGGCTTGCTCCGGGTTGCGGCCACGTGCGCCGAGTATCTCCTGGGCTCTGGCGAGGGTGTCCAAAGCTGCGGCGTTGTTGGATGCGTTCAGCTGCACGTGCGCAGGTGGGGGTGCGCTGGTAGGGTCCCGCGGCCGTGTTGTTGGACGAGCATGCAGTGCCCGATGCACGGCTTTGAGATAGGCGTTGTAGCACATGCCTTGGAGGTCTGCGCCGGAAAAGCCCGCGGCGCGTTCGGCGATCTCGGCGAGGTTGACGTTGGGGGCGAGCGCGATCGCACCCGACGTCACGATGGCGCGTAGGATGGCGGCCCGCTCTGCGGCAGAGGGCATACCGCAGAGCACGCTCTTGTCTAGACGGCCCGGGCGCAGCAGGGCGGAGTCGATGAGGTCTGGGCGGGAGGTGGCGGCTAGCACGTAGACGCCGTCCAGGCCCTCGGCGCCGTCCATCTGGGTCAGCATCTGGTTGACTACGCGGTCTGTGACGCCGGTGGAGTCATGGCCACGTTTGGGGGCGATGGAGTCGAACTCGTCGAAAAACAGCACGCAGGGCTTTGCGGCCTGCGCCTTCTCGAAGAGGTCGCGCACGCTCTGCTCGCTTGCGCCGATGTACTTGTTGAGGATCTCCGGGCCCTTGACGGTAATGAAGTTGAGGCCGCACTGCTGCGCGACGGCGCTTGCGAGCATGGTTTTACCGCAGCCCGGGTAGCCGTACAGTAGGATACCGGACCGCAAGCGCAACGGGCACTGCGAGAAGATGGGTGCGTAGCGGGTGGGCCACTCGAGGGTCTCCAGCAGCAGGCGTTTGGCGCTGTCTAGCGCGCCAATGTCCGACCAGCGCACGCCGGTGCTTTTTTGGAGCTTGATGCCGCGCAGTGACGCGGAGGTGTAGCCTTGGAAGGCCTGGTCGAAGGTTGCGCGGTCTGCCACGAGCGGGGAGCCCGGGTCGGCGCGGCAGAGTGTCTCGTGGAATATCTTGTCCACCAGAGTCTCGAGGTCAGCGGGGGAGTAGCCTTCGGTATCCAACGCGACATCTGCGGCGTTCAGGCTGTCGCAGAATTGTAGACCCCGGCCACGGAAGGCAGCTGCGACGATGACCTCGCGCTCGTGGCGACCTGGGGCGGTCAATGGCCACGTATGCCCAATGGCGTGTTTTGTAGAGAAGACTGCATTCAGGCTGTCGGCCTTCTCAGCTGCGAGGACGACACGCACTGCATCGGTACGCTTCTGACAAATACGACCCAGCTCTGTGTTGAAGATGTGGGCTAGCTTGGTTGACGTCTGGCTCATTGCATTCCCCGGGTTGTTTCCTGCGCCCTCATCGTTGGACTTCAGGCTGGGGAAGAGGAAATCGGCGTTATCCAAGAACACGACTGTGGGCGCCTTCCAGTATGCAATTGCCAGCGTCTGTTGGATGAACTGCTTCATCTTTGCAACGCTATTTGTTTCCTGTAGCTCAGCACAGTTTACAAACTTGGTAGAGTAACAGTGTTCTAGCAGCAGCCGGTATTCGACCTCTCGCAAAAGGGACGTCTTGCCCATGCCCGAGGGCCCGTACACATAGTGACACGACTTGCCGATAGGGGCGGCCAACGAATCCACCAAACCCTTGATCAAATCGTCCACTGCAACCATTTGCTTGGGGACGCTAACTGCAGGCTCTATATCAGTTGCTGGAACTTCCACCTCATGTTTCGATAGATTCCACGCTAACTTGTCGCCAGAAGTCAATCTGGCGTAGTCCAATTTACCGCCGTTCTCACATTTCAGTTCGACCAGCAGCATCTGCTCCGGGAACAGTAGCTTATTCGTCAGAATGCCGCCTTGCATCTCCGCCATGAGATTTTCTGCACTCCGCAGAAGTGTATGGTTCAAGGAATCGACGCCACCGATAACCACCTTCTTGCCCTTCTGATCCGTATTAGCCTTGTGGACCGATACCACCAAGTCGTCCCTTGTCACATCAGGAGCGAACTCAAGCTTGACCTTCTCGCCGTTATCCCTAGTCACCGCCAAGCACTGCCAGACGGATGGTGATAGACTGACGTGACCAGCTGGAACTTTTGCGCTCTCAAACACCTCCACTGCAATCCTTCTCGCAGGCTGTGTGACATTGTCCTCTTTAGAGGAGGGTGCTTTCAGCTCCAGGGGGTTCCGGACGACGCTCAGAAAGGCGACCGCCGACTGTAAGTTGCCATATGGAACCTCGACCGACAAACGTGGGTGGGATGTAGTATGAAATGTGCTCCGCAGTAGGACAGAGCCCAGCGTCTTCGGCTTCTCAGGCACCGGCAGCGGTTCCAGCGCGGTCGGCGCCGCCGCCTTGCGCGCCCTGTTCACGCGCGGAGCGACCACCACCAGAGTGTCCGTCGACAGCCGCGCTGCAGCCAGGCTCTCGGGCACAACGCGCTGCACGCGGCAGCGCGCCACGATACGGTCCACGTAGCACACAAGCTTTGCACCCGGGCTCACTATCCGCGTCTGGAACAGCATCTCGTCCTGGAAAAACATCGCATTCGCCTCAATTACCTCCCAGTCGTCGCTGCCCTCCGGCTCCACGTACACCTCCGTCGCTACCGCCTGCTCGCCGTAGTGCTTCACGCGGATGTCCACCACCTGCCCAACCTGCACCCCCAGCTCGCCACCCAGCACGGGGTTCACCTCCAGCACTGGGTGCCCCCCGACACTCTGCTGCGACTCGTGGCCATCCCACCCCACGTACCACCCGCCAGGCTGCACCTGAATCCCAAACTCATGCACCGGGATACTCGTCGACTCTAACACCGAGATCACGTTTCCCGGCAGGCGCACAAAGTTGCCCCGGATCGCATCAGAGTACACAACTCTCAGCTGGAAGAACTCAAGTGATTGCTCCGCTGTCATAATTCTGTGTACTGCGTGTTCAGCCGGCTTCCATGCTACTGCGCTGCGCGCTGTTCTTGTAGTCAGCGTCCGCAGGCGACAGCCAATGTCGGCTGTCCGGCCCGCACTTCACGGTACAGCGGCATCACCCCTCACACACAACATTTGCCAATACAGCCAAGAGCAAGATGCCTATCCAGTTCATCCTCTGCTTCAACAAACAGGGAATCATACGGCTCTGCAGATGGTTCGACACGTCGATGCAGATCCCGCAGGACAGAGACCAGCTGGCCCAAATATTCAAGCTGATCATGGCTCGCGACCCGCACATGCAGAGTAACTTCATCGAGTTCTCGGACATGACAAAGCTCGTGTACAAGCGTTACGCCGGGCTCTATTTTCTGATGGGCGTCGGCCCGGACGAGGACAGCCTCATCTACCTCGCACACATCCAGCTTTTCGTGGAGGTGCTGGACCTCTTTTTCGGCAACGTCTGCGAGCTCGACATCCTGTTCAACTTCTATAAGGCCTATATGGTGATGGACGAGATGTTCGTCGGCGGCGAGTTACGGGAGTGCTCCAAGGACGTGCTGCTGGAGCGCATCACGCACGTGGAGAAGCTAGCGTAGGTACCTAGAAATACATAAGTGCGCCTGCGTCGCGCGCCAACTGTTGCTGCACCGCCGCCCATATCTCGCCGGCTACGGCGGCCACGGACTTGCCCGCCACGTCGACAACGACGACGTGGCCGGCGCGGTACGCCGCGTCCTCGGCCGCCAGCACGCGCTCGAACTGCGCGCGCACGCGCTCCTGGAAGTCGAGCTGCTCGTAGCGCTCCGCGCCGTAGCCCTCGCGCTGCACCGCCGCCGCCGCGTGCTGCGTGAGGAACAGCGTGAGGTCCGGCTTCGGCAGCCCGCGGTCTGCGGCCGCGCACCACTCCAGGTCCATGCGCGGCACCGCCTTGGCCGCCGAGTACGCGGCCCCGGAGTACACGTACCGGTCCAGAATCACGTGTTTCCCCTCCGCCAGCGCAGCCTCGATGCGCGCCGCGCACTCCCACCGGTTAGCCGCGAACAGCAGGTGCGCCGCCTGGTCCGCCAGCGCAAAGTCCCTGTCGCGCAGGTACCGGTCCAGCACCTCGCCCACCGGCGTGCTGCGGTCGGGAAACCGCATCAGCTGCGCCTGCGGCTGCAGCCGCTCGGCCAGCACCCCGGCCTGCGTGCTCTTCCCGACGCGGTCGAGCCCCTCGATCAAGATCAGCCTGCCCCTGGTCATCTGCCCTGCGGTGCGTGACGCTTACGCGCGCCCGGCGCGCGCGCTTTCAGCGCCTCCCCCACGTGACCCCCACGTGACCCCGCCGCAACCCTCGACGCGCCGTAACACCCGTGCACCGCGCCTCCCTAGCCGCCCAGGCGCGCGCGCGCGCGCCCCGCTCGCTGTTCTTCGCTCCCGCCGGACCGGCTGCTGGCAGCACCGCTGGCCTAAACCCAATCGGGCAACTCGTAACCACTCCCCTGTGGCCCAGATTCTGTGCGGCATTTGCGGACGTAATGCCACTGGGATAGGGAAAACCCTGCAGCCGAGCCCCTGCGGAGCGGCCGCGGCACGGAGGCCAAGAGCGCAAGGAGAAGACACGGGCGGGCGCCCTGCGGCGATGAAGCGAAGCATAGCACGGGGAAGCTACGGGGAAGCTACGTGCGGTGCAGAGTACTGTCCGCGCAGGACGGTGCGGCCGTGCCTAGTGTAAGCAGTGTCTATTTGTTTACACGAAAAAAAGGCTTCTAGCATTGGAAGCATAAAAACGGTAGGGATGGGAGCAAATTTTATTGCTCTCACAGGGGTATTTAGGCAGTAGAGGCTTGTTCATTCATAAAGGAGCAGAAGTGGACCAGACCGGCTTTTCGCTCTGACACGAAGTAGTTGGCTATCTGATAAGGACTTGTGCTGACGACTGCAAGGACCAGACAGAGAATATCAGCACGTGGCTATAGTAGCGCGGACTATACATAATGGGAGTGTTCAGCTTTTCGGGCAAACTGTTGACGGCGATACTGCTCGCGGGCAACACGCTGCTGTTGCTGTTTATCGTGTTTTCGGGGTCGATCGAGTCGAAGCCGATCGACCGGATGTACTGGCTGTCGGCGCGGACCGCGGGGTTCGAGGGGGCGTTCGAGTACTCGAAGTGGACGTTCTGGGGTGTGTGCAACGGGGAGGGCTCGCACAACCGCGACTGCGGGCGGATGGCGCCTGCGTACCCGCTGTCGCCGCTGGACAACTTTGGGCGGCAGGCGATTCCGGATGAGTTTGTGCAGGACCGGGACACGTACTTCTACTTGTCGCGCTTTGCGTTCTGCTTCTTCTGGGTTGCGCTCGCGTTCCTTGCGATTGCGTTTTTGTTCTATGTGTTCACATGGTGCTCGTACTCGTTCACCAAGGTGGTGTTCACCATGGTGCTGATCGGGTGCTTGTTCAACATGGCGGCGGTGGCATGCCAGACGGCGGTCGTTGTGCTGGCGCGCAATGCGTTCCGTAACGCAGACCGCGACCCTAAGATTGGTCCCCAGCTGATGGGGATCGCGTGGGCCAGTGTGGCGTGCTCGATTCTGATCTTCTTCTTCACCGGGATCTCGTTCATCCGCCGCGCATGGGCTGCACACAAGGAATACGTCGAGATGCAGCACTACAAGGAACAGGCGCTCAAGTACCAGGGTACCAAACACGCAAGCGACGGCCAAATGGACCAGTCCATCGTGTACGACACCAACCCTGAGCTCGAGGGGGGCGCTGTGCCTGTCGGCGATGTGCGCCAAGTACAGGCTCCCGTTGCGGAACCACAGCGGCACCAGAGCGGCGTGAAGTTCTTCAAGATTCGGAGGACGAAAAATACTGTGGACGACGAATCCATCTAAACCACTACGGCAGATTGGTCGCGCTATAATACCCATTAGGCTAACGAAGAAGCGTTTTGGGGAGTCCACCTGTACTTAAAAAAGAGCATCAAAATATCCGAGGAAGCCCATTTCTTTCGATTGATCTACTAAAAATCCAGAATGCTTTACGTTTGTTATCCACTCAAAAGCGGCACCCGAAGGCCTTTCTTCATCGTATTCACTATTTACTGTTCTTCAGCTTCTTCGGCTCTTCTTGAAGGACCGTGCAATTAATTCTTTTACTTGACGTTTTTAATAATTATAGTTTGATATCCCTAGTTTCCTAATTGCAGTATTAATTGACGTCTCTGATTAATTTTGTATGCTACCCTATCTCCTGTTACTTAAAATGACACATTGCGAGAAAATAATGTACTATGCTTCTTACTGCGCGAGTGTTGCTATAGCCTCATTCCTGTAACTTCTGTATAATTGACGCTGCAGCCTGTCTTCCGAAAACGACACATTCCAGCAGGCTGGACCCTCCTAGGCGGTTTCTACCGTGCACACCGCCAGAAACTTCACCAGCGGCGTAGATACCTTTATAAGCTGTACCAGCGTTACTCAACACTTCCGCTCTGGCGTTGATTCTAACACCTCCCATTGTAAAGTGTACTGCGGGTGTGATCAGTCCGACATATATAGCTGTCGACTCGTCAACACTAGAGCCAAAACCATTGATTCTGTGCTGACGCTGGAATTGGTCTACCTCTGCTGTGGAATATGCCTGCAGTTCTGAGACCAGTGTTTGGCTGGCCACGCCGAGCTCATCGGAAAATTCACCAACGGTCGAGGTGCGCATCAACCCTTTGGAGATGTAGAAATTAACAAAGCTTTTCAATGTTTCATATGCCTCTTGGCTCAGAACAAGGTAAGCTACATGGTCTTTGCAATTCTCCTGAATACTAGCCGTAAGTACATCCCTAGTAGTCAACTCGTTCGTGAAGCGCCGGCCAGTGCTGGGGTTCAAAAGGACCCCACCATTACCACGCAATGCCTCTGCAGCTAAAAATTTGTTACCGCTCTGCTTGTCTTTGGGGTCCACAAAACTTGTAGGGTGCACTTGGATATGTTCCATATCAATCAATTGGCCGCCGACGCGGAGCATCAAGGCCTGACCATCCCCGGTGGTGCCCTGGGCGTTTGTTGTTGGAAAATCACGGAGATGAGGTGCATATTTCCCTAATAACTCCTTGGACGACCCAAATCCACCAGTACAGAAAACGACGTTATTTGTGCGCAGTGTGTGTTGTGCCCCAGTCTGATCCACGTAGCGCAGTCCCTGGACCGCATCATCCGCCATTTCGATATCAACAACCTTACTGTCCAGACGAAAGTTTACGAGGGCTGGGTTTTCCTTTTGTACTGCCTCTAGCTTCTTACGCATGGCCGATATAATCTCGAACCCTGGTGGGATGTTGCTACTCGAACGATGTGTCCTAGCTTTTGTATGCCCGCCCAGTTGCGAAAGAATGTCCAACTTGATGCTAAACTCATTCTGTAGCCATGAGATAGCGCCTGCAGAATCCTTTGCAAGCTTGGCCATTAGCTCGTTAGCACCCGCGCCCTTCGCTGATGTAACCGTATCTCTGTAGAAGGAGTCAGCGGAGTCATCAACGCTCAGGAGCTCCTGCGTCTGAGTACCGGCGCCGTTTATGCCGCTGGAGGCCTTAACAGAATTTCCACCAATGGCGGATGCCTTGTCCATCAAAATAACGGGCACCCCATTCTTGACGAGCTGCGCCCCAGTGGACAAGCCGGCGAGGCCTAATCCGACAACAACGACAGGCTGAACTTTACCAGGCATGTCTGTCCTCCGATGTTTATCAGAGCTTTCTGAGCGTAGGCGAGTAAATAGAAGTCTGCCTGCTAGCAGTAACAGTAGTAATGTCAGCACTAACTTTTTGGCTCCTCTTAGCATTGCTCAAATATAAATATATTTGCGGTACGGATGAAGCCGTCCGTACGACTAGTTTCCTGTAAATCTGCGTATCCTGACTGCGCCTGTGCCCAGCTTTGTTGACTAAAGAGGATTCCGGAACCAGCAGATGCTGCCGCACAGATGTCCCTAGACCTTTATGTACTACTTTTCAAGGACGAGAGTAGTTACTAGCATCGCGTGATGTGAGAAAAGTTCCTTTTACAGATATCACGCCAGTGACAAAACGTTGTCCATGAGGTAGTAAGTATAAGTAACCTGCAAAAAGGATTTATAATATATATATAAAGTTATACCTTACAAAAGCTTAATGTGCATGGAGGAAAAAAAAACTATCACTGTGGATAACGCCATTGTATCAGCATTGACGCACGAATTAAAAACCTCCAGTGACATGTAAGCTTTCTGCATCGAACGGATAGCTGCCGTTGAAATTATTACCAAAAGAATCAAACATTTTAGTCAGCTCGTAGTTAGAGCTACTAGTCCCTCCGCAATAGGGTGAGTGAACCAGACAATGCCTGGAAAAACCCATTGATCCTCAAATGTGCAATAGTGCGCATGTTTTGCGTGCCATAATCCCATTTGATGTTAGGTCGTAAGATGGATAATGCTGGAGTCCGGCTCGCAGAGCAGAGATGGAGCGCACCCCATATATAGCTCGCTCTCAAAGTCGACAGCACCTTAAAAATAACCGGTTCCCAAACATTAACTCATCTCAACCATATGCTTAATATTACCCAATGCCTATGCCGTGCCAATATGTAATTTTTCATGTCATCATCGAATTCCCTTAATACTTGTAGGTCTTGATCTCACCGACAGCGTCGGCAGACTCACTTCTGTAGATCTTGGTGGGACCGTTTTCATCGTAAGGGTTCTTCTTTGCGTACTCAAAGGCCTCCAAAATAGCCAGCTTGATCTTCTCAAGGGATTCCTCGGATATCTGGTAGTGGAAGGAGACTCTGCCACCCATTAGCTTAACGCCATGCTTCAAACTCTTCTTGACAAGCACATCTGGGTTCATCTTGCTCTTCTGCAAGTCCAAGAAGACAAAGTTGGTGTCAGCGGGCGACTCCAATGGGATGGAATGTTCCTCACAGAATCTGGCCAGCTCATGTGCCATCTTATGCGAGCGTCTCATCTTACCCTTCCAGTCACCTTGAATGGCCACCATCGCCATCTTGCACATCATACCGGACTGTCTAATACCACCACCTTGCTGCTTTCTGAAGTGGTTCGCCTTCTTTATGAACTTGTGCGACCCAACGAGAATGGAACCCATTGGGGCACCCATAGACTTGGACAAACAGATGGAGATGGAGTCGAAAAGCTCTCCGTACTGTTTTAGAGGCACACCGGACTCCGCGGATGCGTTCCAGATTCTTGCACCGTCGCAGTGTAGTTTTAGGTCATTCTCCATACACCAGGCCTTGATGCGCACGAGCTCCTCGAGCGGGTGAATGATACCATGTAGGGTGTTTTCCAAAGAGATGATCTTGGTTGGAGCACCGTGGATATCGCCGTCATCTGGGATGTAGTGCTTCTTGATGTCCTCCAAAGTCAAGTAGTCGCCGTTAGAAGGAATGACAGGTGTCACCATGGCCTGAGACAAAATTGCCAAACCGGCGGCCTCGTGCGTGTACACGTGCGCACGGTAGTCACAGAGAATAGAGTAAGGTGGCTGCGTTAGGTGCGTGCGCAAGGCAATCTGGTTCGACAAAGTACCAGAAACACAGAACAAACCCGCCTCCATGCCGGTGAGCTTGGCAACGTGCTGCTCGAGCTTCATCGTGTCGATGTCCTCCTGGTACACGGCGTCACCGATGGTCGCCGTTACAGCGGCCTCGATCATTTCGCGCGTGGGCGTGGTGAATGTATCCGACCGGAAGTCGTTTGAAGCCGAGGTGTAGGCCTCTGGAAGTTCCATTTCTTGATTCATTGTGGGTTCGTTGCAGTCAACTATACTCAACTGTAGCAGAAAAGAGACTGACGCTCACTACTAAACTCTACGTACGCTACGAAAATTTTTCCACCTGGCTCCGACGACCTCGAACGGTTTCTTTTATATAATCGCAGGCTGAATTTTCAACCCTATTGCCCAGGAGTTGCCTCGTAGTAGCAACGTCTGCGGCATCACTGTTTGCGATGCGCAGGGCGCGAGGCATATTCCTTGCGTAAGGAACAAAATTTCTTTTTTTTTCTTGTGCATTGGCTGCCACTACGCACGATCTGCAGTTGCAAGCGTTCTACAACCGGAGGATCGGCGGCGACAAGCAGACTATCCGTGCTTACCAACACCAGCGGCGTCCTGTAGAGACGTAACCTGATGTTAGTTGCTTTTGGCACGGAATCCTCACCGTTGGGACGTAACGCACCTGCAGAAATTTATTACGTAACACTGGCTTTGTAAGCCACCACGTGGTGTCCGTGAGAAGCGATCAGACAATCATGATTCACGATCTTGGCACACCACGTGACAGAAACGGGAGTACATCTGGGCATTGAGAATTCAAGCACACCAAATGAACACCTGTGGAGCCCCAGATGGAGAACCTTCGAGCGATTGCAGCACGTAATGACACGAGCCGCAGCGACTTGAAGTCGCCCACGTGGAAGAAACCCACGCGGCGCCACAAGCCTACGCGCCAGCTCCTAACAGACGAGTGGAAACGGCTTACGACAGAGGCACAGGCAGAAACAGGGCGCGACGCGGGACGTACGAAACTGACATACTTCAACATACAGGCGCCGCCATCGCAGTATCCGGTTAAACGGTACTGCGATATCACTGGTCTCAAAGCACGCTACAAGTCGCCCAGCAACGGCCTACGCTTCTACAATAGTGAGGTCTACTCGCTAGTGATCAAGCCCATGACACCGGGCGTCGATCAGGAATACCTGAAGCTTCGTGGCGACAACATTGTGCTTAAGTAGTTTTGCGTGCCGGCGTATTGAGCGCCGGCCGCGTGATGCCACCTTTGGAGGCTCTTACTAAGTAGTTTTGTCAGTAGCACATGTAATTCCTAAGAAAAATTTCACCTAATGCGAGCTTTTCCGGGATTATATGACGGGCAGCTGGGACGCACGGGGAAGATTGGCTTGTTGATCACACAACTTCAGGCGCTCCTGGTCATAAGTGGCAATGGTGATTAGTACGGTGTTCCTCTTGTGTGCCATTTTGTGGTTGACCTATCGTTTGGTGCGATTCCTGAACATTCCCATTTCGACCATTGTGAACTGTTTGAACCCGGCAGTTCCCCATGTGCCACAGGTCCTTATAGAGAAGCTAGGTGCAGATACGGTAGTATTCAGGTGGGAGAATCAACTTGCAGCAGGGAACATCGGTTGTCCTCTTTCGCATTACGCTGTCTTTCTGAATGGGCGCAAGGTGGGCGATTTTCCAAATAACTCTGGAGTACTATACACATACTGTGCCCTGCGCAACTTAATACCGGCATACGCGTACCGGTTGGACATCCTGATGGTACGAAGGGATGGATTTGTCGATGGGGGGAAAACATTGCACCTGCGGACGTTGTCCCCGGATGCAAATGGCGCTCTGGACAGTTTAGAGGCAGAAGGTCTGCCTTCCACGGAGAATGGGACGAAGCCTATCCGCAGCGCGAAGGGGCTTGGGAATAGAGCCAGGACCCATTCGATGCCGGTGCCAGAAAAGAATAGCGACGATATGGCGCTTGCGTCGTACACGTCTTTCAACTCACTTCAAGATCTGGAGACCTTCTCGGTAGAGGAACTGAAGGAGGTTCTTCTGCGCACGCATCAAGAGCTGCAGGACTTTTTGCAGCATAAATCAGCGACCATGCATGGGTTCAAGCTGACGAAGGCACAGCTACAGAGTGAATTGGTCACTTTGAAGACACAGTGGAACCACAATACTGATGTTAGGAAGACGCTGAAGACCAGATTAAAGACATTAGAAAATACCAAGGCGGTTTATGAGTTGAAACGAGACAGGCTTCTTAAAACTATAGAAGCCGCTAGTAATAAGTTGAGGAAGATGCATACGGATATGGATATGTGGTCTTCTGAGCAACAGAATGGGCTGCATATGGACACATTGCGGCAGAAATATAACATGGAAAAGGATAAGATCAACAGCCAGATTATAACGATAACCGGCCGTCTCAAGTCGATGCACGATGAGCTCAATCTGCTTGAGGAGCAAAATAAGAGACTAAATCGGCTCAAAAAGACATTGGATACAACAAAGGATAACATGCATAACTCAGCATCTCCGGTTCCCTGGAGGGGTAATTCACGCAATGCAAATGAGCATATTATATTTCATTTTGAAGCGTTTTGCGATGAATCCAATGGGTCCCTGTCGGAATTACCCCAACAACTGCCGATCGTTCAGCTACTTAGAGATGAGCTCGAGAAGGATATTGCACTGGATGCAGAGTGGAACGAAAAGAAGCTAACGGCTTTCAAACATCTCGAGTGCCTGGAAAATATGTGGGAGCAGGTTACTATGGCGAATCAGCAGTACAGAGCTGCCATATCGCGGCAACAATACCCGATTGTCAACGGCCAAACGCTTGATAATTCGAATACAATCAACAGTCCATCTATTGTCCACGTTGATTTAGCCCCACAATTGATGCTGCACGACCCAGCAACCTATTCTGAGTCCGACTGCTCATCGCCATTGTTGAATCAACAGATTCCTAATACATACCGTCTACCGCCCACTGTGTACCCCGGCTGGGCCCAGCAGCAACAACCTATCCAGCACACCACACCGCAACCATATTCAGGCGATGATGAGGTCCCTATTGAATACGACCACGCAAGTCACCTTCTCTCCGGCTTGCAAAGCATCATTTCAGAAGCAGACGATCCAAATAAAAATACATCCAAGTCCAAACTGTTTACCACAGATCAATTGGACAATTACTGGGTGCAAGCTTCGCATCCGAATAAAAAAGAGGATACTCCGAACGCAGGAAATGGTGCCGCATGGATCGCAAATGAGAGGCAAGTGGCCCCCCCGGAGGTTACGATCACTCGCAGCGCCTCGCCGGATATCCTTTCAGTGGCTCCTCAATACCCTAACAAGTCACGGGTGCCTCTTCAAGGCACGAGCAGAAGCCTCTTAGCCACACTAAACCAGTACTTGCCTTCCACGGAATCGAACGGCATCGCTATGCCGTCGGTACAGAGAAATGATGATGAAAATTTATATTTTAGTCATGGTATCCCGTATGGATCATTAAGTTCCAGCCCTTTAACCATTCCGACAGGCGCAGTATCCTCCCCCGATTCGGCGTTCTACTCACCCAATTTCAACATCTGGCATAATTTAGACCCCAGTGACTCGGACGGCTTACGGAAAGGCCCGTCTGATGCAACCGACGGGAACACTGGGACAGTGCATGGGAAGTCGTACTCGTCTCCTCCTTCTGGAGGATGAACACAACACTTGGCATTAGACAACCTACTGCTTCCCAGTTGGCATACTTGTAATAGTCGTACCGGACAATAGTGCGTAAATATTCTTTCTATTTAACAAGGATGCTATACAATTTAACACAACGCATCTACAGATCTAACTGCTCCTGTAGACGCTTCCTGCGCTTTTCGACGAGCCATGCTTCAACTTCCTCCTGTGTCGGTAGCCTTTCAAAGAGAGGAATTTCCACTTGCGGTGTCGTTCCTCCGGAAGACGATATGATACTTTTCAACTGACACGACCTCTGTGTTTCGTATTCTTGCAGTCCAGGCGGTAGCTCTTCGCCATAGTAATCCGGTCCCAGTTCTTCCTGCCACTGCCGTACCATCGCTTGGAGTTCCTGCTCACGCTGCTTCTGGTTCTGCTGTGTAACGCGCTGCCGCTGCTGCCGTTGCAGCAGCTCCTGCACATGCGGCAGCTCCAACGCGCGACCAAAGTACCGCGTGCCATTTATAACAGTACCACCCGTGGTATTTAATCCCTTCTTCATGCGTCGATAGTCCGGCCCACGCAGATTGCGCCGGATGTGGCTCTCCCACCGCGTCTTCTCCTGGAACAGCCTGTTTAACTCATTATTGATCTCCTCTATCTGTATTTCGTTCAAAGATGGATCGTGTATCTGTGTGACCTTATTCCCGATATCCTTTACCACTTCCGCCCTCCATCGTTGCGCCTCCTCCAAATTGCTAATTCGATGTACTGCCGTCGGTCGTTTAAATCTCGAATAGTCCTTGTATCCACCGGTGCTCTCTGCTATAATCTCCTGGTAGCGTGCCAGAACTGAGTTGGCCTTATCGACATTACGGCTCATTGCTCTAAAGTCAAAGATCTATCACCTCCCCATATGCTAAGAGTGTCAATGTCATCTCCAACATTGCGCATAGTTCTTTCAAGAGAAAACATCAACAATCATTACATACGAACAACATATACGATAAATTTAACGTCGAAGGATCTGTACCACATACTATGGCAATCCGTAGGAGAGATGCTCATCGATACTCTAATTGACCTGCAGTTAGTTATGCACTGCAAGCACTTCTTGTGTGGCAGCCATCGCTTAAATTAGCAGTTGGGCAGGACATAAGGGTTGAATCTATCAAAAGTAATGTGTTAAAAGTAATGCCACCTAGCATAAAAGTGTTGGCGAAAACAAACTTGTGCTGTAGCACGTTACACACCAGAAGGAGCGGCGCGCTGATTGTACAAAGTATTCGCAGCATCAGTTGGTACATTAGACTGCGATGACTACCAATCTGAGGGGAGTTTTTCGAAACTACAGGTTTCTAACCTGCGCCTTCACGGCGGTGATGCTGATCCTGCTGCTTCATTCCTCCGGCAATAGGCTCTCAGCGGCTCCAGCGCCACCTATTGTTGGGGACCCAGCGGGCACGAAGCCGTTGAAGGGAGAGCCGGACGTTGGCACCGAGCCGGACGTTGGCGCTGGTTCTAAGCCCGCGCAGACGAAGCCCGCGTGCGGGAAAGAGCACAAGTACGTGGTAATGATTGATGCAGGTTCTACGGGATCCCGCGTGCACGTATATGAGTTTGATATGTGCACAGAGCCACCCACATTGGTGAATGAAAGCTTTAAAATGCGCAAACCGGGCCTGTCCTCTTTTGACGATGATACTACTGGCGCAGCGAAGTCACTTGATGAGCTGCTCGATTATGCAACGAGTGTGGTGCCCAAGGATAAGCGCAACTGTTCGCCAGTTGCCGTGAAAGCGACAGCGGGACTGCGGAAGCTGGGCAACGAGAAAGCTCTACGCATTCTGGAGGCGGTCCGCAAGCATCTAGAGCAGGACTATGAATTCCCTGTTGTTGACGAGGGTGTTAGCATTATGAGTGGCGCTGATGAGGGTGTGTATGCCTGGATTACGACAAACTACTTGCTGGGTAACATCGGCACGAAAGAGAAGCAGCAGACAGCCGCAGTGTTTGATCTCGGCGGGGGATCCACCCAGATTGTATTTGAACCCGAGTTTCCTTCCAAGGAGATCCAGATGGAAGATGGCGACCATAAATACAGTCTCAACTTTGGAGGCCACCAGTATACCCTATACCAGTTTTCTCATCCCGAATTTGGGCAAATGGAGGCCAGACGTAAAGTCAACGAGCATATTCTCAAGACAGCAATTACCTCAGGTACCGTCAAAGCTGGCGATACCGCGAAAACGCACACTCTTGTTTCCCCTTGCTTCCCGCCAGATGTGAGTACTAAACCCGAGGAGGTAACTTTGGAAGACAAGACGTACACGGTTGTGTTCAAGGGTCCCATTGAGCCTGCACCTGCTGAATGCCGCTTCATTACCGACGACATCTTGCGGAAGTCCGCCACATGTAACGTGCCACCTTGCTCCTTCAATGGTGCTTACCAGCCATCTCTGATTCGGAACTTCAACAACCACGGCGATCTGTACGTGTTTTCCTACTTCTATGACCGCACCCATCCGATCGGCTTGCCACCCTCTTTTGAACTCCGCGACCTACTGGAACTCACCCGCCTCGTCTGCATGGGGAAGCCCGTCTGGAAAAGTGTTTTCAGCGCCATTGAAGACGCCGAGGCACAGCTAGAGAAAGAACCGCACTGGTGCATGGACCTAAGCTACCAGGTTTCGCTGCTGAATACCGGTTACGATATTCCGTTCTATCGCGACTTCAAGACTGCGGCCAAAATCGCCAACAATGAGTTAGGGTGGTGCCTAGGCGCATCTCTACCACTGCTTACATCGGATACCTGGAAGTGTAAAATCAGCGAGCAATGATAGGCCCCCCAGTCATGCTAGGGATTGGCTACGTAACCCTTTCGCCTTTGTACTATTTAAATTTTACAGAATGTTCATTACAGTGAGTGAGGTATTATTAGTAAGAAATCAACGCCCCTCGACTTACACGCCGCCTCGATTCTTCAATCACCCAATTAGCATATCCACCTCGTGAGAGACATTGTATACGCTTAGCTGTAGAGCTGCGATCCTACCTGGAATTCTATTCTGCTTCGCTAAGGGACATGCCGTAATTTCTGGGTGCTTGCTCGCTTATATACTTCTTGTCTTTATATAATGGTAAAAGCGCAAACAAAAGAGCACCCAGCATCCGTTCAAGCACAGTCGAAAAACACGGTTGAATCATCTAGACTGCGTAGAAGTTATCAGTGAGAATACAATGGGGCGCATCTCGGATACTGACAGTAAGCCTCCAACGGTAAGTCCAGCACCAATTGCTGTCGATAGCGACCAAGATAGAGGAGGTGCGACTGACGAGCCAGCGCTGGTCGAGAAGGCAGCTATGGTGGGAACCGCTGCGGTAGGAGCTATGGGTGCAGCTGCTAAGGACTCGCAGCGAGGTGACTCGCTACAGCAGCTACCGCAGCCAGAGCGTATGCGCAAGGTCAAATCCTACGCACAACTGTCGTCAACGGCTCATGGTGTGCGCATGTTATGCAAGAACATATCGAACACCCGGGTGAGCATACAGGTGGAAAGCTTGATGATAGTTACGAAGAAGCACGACCGGTCATTGATATACCTAACACGGGAGATGGTCGAGTGGCTATTGGTGAACTTTCCCTCGACAGATGTCTACGTTAACGAGAGCTTGAAGGGCAGCAAACGGTTTAACGAGAAAGAGTTGATAAAGGACAGCAAATGTGCAAAGAGCAGGATCAAGTACTGGACGCCGGAGTTGGTGAGCGAGCGCGGGGATCTATTTGACATGATTGTCACGCTGGGTGGTGACGGTACAGTACTGTACGTGTCGTCCATATTCCAGCAGGATGTGCCGCCTGTTATGTCCTTCGCGCTGGGCTCTCTGGGGTTTTTGACTGTATTCAAGTATGAGAACTTCCGTGAGGACTTGATTAAGGCATTGCAGTCCAAAATTCGCACCAACATGCGCACGCGCCTGTGTTGCAAGGTGTACCGCCGGCTGCCTTGCTCCAGCAGCAAGGCAAACAAGAAGAAGTACGAATACATAGAGACCCACCATATTCTGAATGAACTTACGATAGATCGCGGTCCAAGTCCTTTCCTCTCGATGCTAGAGTTGTATGGAGACCATTCGCTGCTGACAGTGGCGCAAGCGGACGGGTTAATTATTGCTACACCTACAGGGTCTACTGCGTACTCGTTGAGCGCGGGAGGCTCCCTGGTTTACCCAAGCGTGAACGCTATATGTGTCACACCGGTCTGCCCGCATACGCTGAGTTTCAGACCCATTATCCTGCCTGATAGTATGCGTCTGCGAATCAAGGTACCCAAGCGCTCGCGGGGTACCGCCTGGGCAGCCTTCGATGGTAAGAACAGGGTAGAACTGCAACGGGGCGACTATATTTCCGTCACCGCAAGTCCGTACTCCTTTCCAACCCTCGAATATTCTCCCACTGACTTCATCGACAGCATTCGGCGCACACTGAACTGGAACTCTCGTGAGCCGCAGAAGTCCTATGCACACATGCTGTCAGAGAAGAACCAACTGCGGTACGAAAGCGACGCTTGCCACAAAACCCCGACGTCCAGCGACTCAGCCGATGACAAATCTGCATCCGACCCCGACCCAGACGAAGCAGCCCCCTCCGAGCAACCTGCAGACACCTCCAGCGACAGCGAGGCCGGCGGCGACAGCTTCGTGCTTCGCCGTGCGTCAAATCGCAGACGGAAGGGCCGCAGGCCGGCTTCCCGCAGGCCCGACTCCTCGCACTCAACTCCTCACAACTAACAGGCAGTATCCACCATTCATATTATTTACACTGGAAGCAGCCTACCTAATTCTATACATAACAGCCATCAAGCCCTGCGGCGTTCAATAAATAACGAGTCATAAATAATTCATCTCGGAAAGAGCCATGTGGCCTTTTCATCCTTATTTACAAGCCTTCAACATGTAGGTGATCAAGTCGTTTCTGTCCTTCTCCTTCTTCAAACCACCGAACGCCATCTTGGTACCTGGAATGTACTTCTTTGGGTTCTCCAAGTAGTCGGACATCGACTGCTCGTCCCACGTAACGTTGGCCTTGATGTTGGCGTCGGTGTACGAGTAACCAGCGGCCTGACCGGATGCTCTGCCGAAGACACCGTGTAAGTTAGGACCAACCTTGTGTGGACCGCCCTTCTCGGTGGTGTGGCACTGTAGACATCTAGTCTTGAACAAAGTAGCACCCTTCTTCTCGGAACCTGGCTTGTATGGGGCTGGCATTATAACTATTTGGTGACTGTTTTGCGGTTGTCTGTTGACTGCAGAGATGAAAGAACTCACGCATCCCACAACTGCGGCAAATCCATGCGTCTTATATAGATGGGCTGGGCAGCTAAAACTTCCGGATACATCGGTCGTAACGCAGAAAGGAAACTCGGGATCTGATTGGCCAAGCTCAGTCACGTGACCATTTTACTCATGTGACGGCTGTTTCGTGCGACGTGACTGTATGTAATTTGAAATCCTGCCCCTCGTGATGACGTCGCTGGCCAGTCGACACAAACGCGACCGGCCGGGGGGTCGGAGCAGCACGGAGTACTCCTCGGCATGGCACCGGCAGGCTCCGGGGCGCTGAGAACCTCCAACTACCAGCAAGAGATAGTATCGTTGAGGTGTGTGGGTGTCAGTAAGCTACGGGTTAGGCTACCGTAGTCCCTGTGTGTGGGGGAGGACATACTTCCGTGCCACCAGCGTCTATTTGCTCGCAAGGGTTAGGTTGCCACGGAGCTGATCGCTGCGGAATATGGGGGATTACGACGCATTTATTCTAGACGTAGAGGGCACCGTGTGCCCGATCGCTTTCGTGCGCGAGCAGCTATTCCCTTATTTCCTGGACAAGGTGGACGAACTGGTCGGCAATGCCGACGAGACCGAACGCGCACTGATCGCGGATATGCAGTCGCGCCATGACGGGGCGGATACTGCTGCTTTGCTGCGGCGGCTGGTGGCGGAGGACGTCAAGGATCCCGCGCTCAAAGCGCTGCAGGGGCGCGTGTGGGAACGCGGTTACGCTAGCGGCGAGATCAAGGCGCCTGTGTACGCGGACGCCGTGAGATTCATTCAGAGGAATGCGGGCCGGGTCTATATCTACTCGTCGGGTTCGGTGCAGGCGCAGCGTTTATTATTTGGTCACGTGACTGACCCTTTAGGCGACGGCGTGCTGGATCTGACTGGGCACTTGGCGGGCTTCTTCGATATTCCGGCAGCGGGCCGGAAGACGGAAGCTTCGTCTTACCAGCGCATCCTTGCAGCAATCGGGTTTGAGCAGCAGCCCGGAGCGGCCATGTTTGTCAGCGATAGCGTGGCGGAATTGGATGCCGCTTCCGCATCAGGCCTGTCGGTACGGCTGGCCGTGAGGCCAGGCAACGAAAGGGTCTCCGAGGCTCAGTACAGTACGGTGACGGACTTTGAAGACCTCTGAGAAGTCCATGGGTTGTTATGAAAATTCCTATTATTCTATGTCAGAGGTGACGCAGGCAGAATACGACCTGGTACTTAAAAACTAAGATGATATTATTATACACATGCAATATTTCGTGCGTTCGTCTTCTCTCTCGTTGCCTGGCACGTTTGCAGGCATCAATCCGCGTAGTTTGTGAACAACATGTTGGCGGTGACCTCCTCATTCTTGTCGCAAGCGACATAGATTTGTACGACCAAGTCTCTCTCGAAGCCCAACTCGCAGAGGCGTTCTATCGCGGCCATGTCTTCTTCGGATAGACTTAACAACTCGTTTTGCGTGTCTGCTGCTGTGTCTGGGTTGGCGCTTGCAGTCGAGCCATCGCCTTCAGCGATCGCTTCGCTGTCGGCCTGGTAGGCACTGGCATCGTCCAGCGCCTCGGATGGAAGGGCACCGCCAACAGCCTGTAGTAGCATGGATATGAACATTTCAGGATTACTCATTATCTGTTCCCGGAGCTCCGGGTATCTCTCACTTAGCGACTCTAGCAACGGCGGTAACGCTTCAGGGTCGCCGTTGATGACGCCGCGTAGCTGCACTAGATCCTCGAATGTCAACCCAATGGTCTGGAGGGGACTGCTGTCCTGGCTCACGGTCCCCGTCGTAGTCGCCTCAGCGCCCGTGGTGGGGTTCTCCGACCCTACGGCGGCCGCCTGCGCGAACAAGTCGTCCTCATGCGCGGGCCCGTCATTTATCTCGGATGCTGTGCCCGTGCCAGTGCCCGTCTCCGTGCCCGTGCCCGTCTCATCGCCAGTCATCCCCGTCTCCGGGACGCCCGAAGCCGCCACTGAGGCGCTCCGGCGCGCGGAGAACGCGGAGCTGTTCTGGAGGTGCTCCGGAATGCCTGTCAATAAGTACTCCACCGCGCGGTCCGGGTTGTTGAACGCCGCCCGCAAGGCCGTCTCCACCTGGCCGCGGTCGTAGCCCATCTCCATGATGCGCTCAACCGTCTGGCTGCGCGCAGAGCCCGTCACGAAGCTCGCGCCCGATCCCACCGCAGCGCCCGACCCCTCCGCCGCGCCCGTGCTCTCCGGCTCCACCGCCGCAGACACCCCCGGCGTCGTCACCGTGTCTAGCCCAGTCGACGCCTCGCTCTGCGTCCCCCCGGTCGTCCCGCTGGCCGGCTCCGGCTCGCTCACCCGCGTCTCGGCCTTCTTCTTCGAGATCATGAAGATCACCTGGTCCCCGTCCTTGAGCTTGCATCCCTCGAGCGTGTTGCCATCCTGGAGCACCTTCCCGCTGAAAATCATCTTTAATTGCGACTCGTCACACTGCTTGGCCCTCGCAAGCAACTGTTTGGCCTCTGCGATTGTGGCCGACGGCGAAAGCTGCAAAGGCAGCCTCTCTTTCTTGAAATCCTTAAAGTGTATCGTGATGTTCATTGGTCTGCGTTCGTCTAAAGTTCAAATATGCAGATGTCCCAAGCGCACAGCTTCCCAAAACTGCTATTGCCCTTCGAGCTTTCCTTTGGTAGACGCTTTCCTTTGTGCTACCGATGGTTTTATCTTGTTTTGCCACCCGTCGAAAAATTCAACCTCGCGATAATGGAGATGTAGTGATGTGCACCAAAACGGCCTTCTGTCAGAGAAGGGCAAATAGTTAGAGCAGGTCAATTGAGGGATTAAACGTAGTTTATATCTATATAGTAGAGTTACAGAGACCGGGGGCGCCTGGGACTAGCCGGAGCGCCCGCGGAAGGCGGAATCACGCACCGCGGCACCGGCGCCGCCACGTCAATTGTTGTTGGGGTCGAAGTCCAGCGGGACAGTTGGGTCGCGGCGGTCGCGGTCACCCTCGTAAGGGACAGACTCGTCGTCCGTCCAGTCGACCTGGATTTGGCGGTCGAGCACGTTGGGGTCGATGTTCTTGAGGATGCGCGTGCGCTCGATGTCCCAGTCGTCGCGGACGTCGTCGAAGCCGATGTCCCAGATCTTGAAGTAGAACTCGCGGATTTGGGCCTCTTCGAGCCTGCGCTGCTCCTCCTCGGCCATCCAGGCCATATGCTTGAGGTCATCGGAGGAGGGCTCGTAGATATGCCAGATGACGTAGTGGGGGAGGCCCACGACGCTGAAGCCCATGGAGCGCGAGAGCTTGCCAAATGCCTCCGTCTCGGCGTGCTTCTTGTAGGAGAAGGCCGGGAAGTGCGAGCCCGAGCGGAAGACGCGAGCGCGCGAGAGGATGGACACGCCGCCGATGCCGTCGAGCTCCATTTCGGTTTCGGGGTCGCCGTTGGGATCGCGCATGTAGGCGAGGTGCACGCGCCACGTCGCATACTCGGGGTAGCCCTCGACGATGACCGCGTCCTCATCCAGCGTGTCTGCGAGTTGCAGGCCGCCCTCGGACTCGACCCACGAGTTCAGGTCGTACGGCTGGATGTCGCCCAGCCAGTCCGGCAGCGGCCGCCACACGTTCGGCACGATCACGTCCTTGTCGTGGTGCATCAGGTCCTCCAGGATCGTCTGTGGCACCGTCTCCACGTCCACGTCCCGCCAGTATACCCACGAGTGGTACGGCTTGAGCGCAACCGAGCCCAGCCAGTTGCGCGCGCGCGCCATCAGCTTGCGCCGCGGGCCCTGCGCCTCGAACCCGTGCCGGTCCGAGAACGACTGCCCGATCGCCTGCCCAAAGTCCTTCTGGTAGATCTCAATGTTGCCGAACTGCCGCCCGCTGTCCGCCTGGCTCTGCAGCTCCCGCACGTGCTGCAGCAGCACGCTCATCGTCTCGTCCTTCGAGTCCGACACTAGAAACGACAGGTCCACCAGGTTGTGCGGGTACGTCATGTCCGCCAGGTGCTTGAAGAACATCGGCAGGTGCTCCGCCGCGTCCCGCAGCGGCACGCAGAACAGCACCCGGTCGCCCTGTGCCCAACCGTCCGCCTTCCCGCGCGTGTGCGCCAGGTCCCAGTACTCCACGCCCTCCACACCGTCCAGACGCGGCTCGTATATCCCGCTGTGCGTCGCCAGCCACACCAGCACCGCGACCGTGGCCGCCGTCGCCAGCGCTGCTGCTGCCGACACCACGCCCTGCTTCTTCATCTTGTCTTTGGCCTCCCGTCTGCCCCGTTGTGCGCTGGCCTTGCCCGCTTTTGACTGCCGCCCCGCCCACGTGACTGCAGCTTACCCGGCCTCCGCCCCGCCCGCGTTAGGGCTGCCGCGCGGCGCGCGTCCGCAGAGACGGCGCCGCAGCCCGTCCACGTGACCACCGAAAAAAATTTTCCCTGCAGCGCGCGTTGGACGCAGCGCCGGCGGCAGCAGGCCGGGACCATTTATAAAGCGCGGCGTGGGCTATTCCGTTTTTCTCTGTCGCACATCTGGCCCCAACGCAACACGACGAGACACAACGATGGCTGAAGAAGACCACACCTTTGAGACCGCGGAGGCCGGGGCCTCCTTGACCTACCCTATGCAGTGCTCTGCGTTGAGAAAGAACGGGTTTGTGGTGATCAAGGGCAGACCATGCAAGATCGTCGACATGTCGACTTCCAAGACCGGTAAGCACGGTCACGCCAAGGTGCACTTGGTCGCGATCGACATCTTCACCGGCAAGAAGCTGGAGGACTTGTCGCCTTCCACCCACAACATGGAGGTGCCAGTGGTCAAGCGGACTGAGTACCAGCTGTTGGACATCGACGACGGGTTTTTGTCGTTGATGACGATGGACGGTGAGACAAAGGACGACGTGCGCGCGCCAGAGGGCGAGCTCGGGGAGGGCATTCAGGCTGCGTTCGACGAGGGCAAGGACCTAATGGTGACTGTCATCACCTCGATGGGCGAGGAGGCTGCGATCTCGTTCAAGGAGGCGCCCAGATCCGACTGAGCTAGTGTACTTAGGATAGCAGAATGAAATGTACCATTGCCATATAGTCATTCGTTTATAGTATAAGAGTAGCGGTCACGGACCCGGCAAACGTGCGGGCGTTGCCACGGGGCACGCGCACCAGCGGACGCGGTATAGGCAGCCGGCACGGACGAACTTGTACATACGACAACGTGGCCGAGTGGTTAAGGCGGAAGACTCGAATCTCCAGAGACATCTTTTGGGCTTTGCCCGCGCAGGTTCGAATCCTGCCGTTGTCGTTTTTTTTTGTTTACGCGTCCGGTGAAAAGTCTGCGCTCAAGAGCGCGATAGGGCCTCTCCCTCCGCAGGACAGCAACAGGATGGAGCTCCCGCTGAACGAGGCGCACGATGCGCTGTTCAGCGACCGAGTGCGGCGCTTCCAGGAGTTCCTGGACTCGCACAATACATATGCAAATGAGATCCGGGCAATCCTGGTGCATAACGGCCTGAACGCGCAGCGCGGGGACGGCGCGTGGGACAAGAAAGGCGGGGCGGCGAGCGCTGGCCTGCCGCAGCGGCTGACTGTGTCGCTTGACGACATCCGCGAGTTCGACAGGGCCTACTGGACCGGCCTGTTGGTGCAGCCTGCGTACTTCTTGCCTGCGGCCGAGCGTGCCGTGACGGACCTGGCGGCGGTGCTGGAAGACACGCGTGTGGCACGGGCCGCTGGGCCATCGAACGAGTGGCGGCTGTCGTTCCGCGGTGCGTTCGGCGCTCATGCCCTCTCGCCGCGGACGCTGATGGCGACGCACCTGAACCAGTTGGTGTCCATCGAGGGCATTGTGACGCGCACGTCGCTGGTGCGTCCAAAACTGCTGCGCTCGGTGCATCTATCGGAAAGCACTGGCGCGCACTACTACCGGGACTACCGGGATGCGACGACGACGCTGGTCACGGAGGTTCCAACTCCGGCGATTTACCCAGAGGCGGACCCAGAGGGGAACCCGCTGAGCACCGAGTACGGCTACTCCACGTACATGGATCACCAGCGTGTGACAGTGCAGGAGATGCCCGAGAAGGCTCCTCCGGGACAGCTGCCCCGGTCGGTTGATGTTATTTTGGATGACGACCTCGTGGACAAGACGAAGCCTGGCGACAGGGTTAACATAGTGGGGGTGTTCAAGTCCATTGGTGCCGGTGGTATGTCTGGAGGTTCGTCTTCAGACCACGGTAACAACGGGCTGGCAGGATTCAAGACGCTGCTCATCGGCAACACGGTGTATCCGCTGCACGCACGTTCCACCGGAGTTGCAGCAACTGAGCGTCTCTCAGATACTGATATCAGAAATATCAACAAGATGGCGAAATCGGAAGACGTGTTTGACCTGCTTGCACAGTCTCTGGCGCCGTCCATCTATGGACATGAATACATTAAGAAGGCGGTGCTACTGATGTTGATGGGGGGTGTTGAGAAGAATTTGGAGAATGGTTCTCACCTGAGGGGTGATATTAATATCTTGATGGTCGGTGACCCTTCTACTGCAAAGTCGCAAATGCTGCGGTTTGTGCTTAATACTGCTGCGCTTGCGATTGCCACTACTGGTCGAGGCTCCTCTGGTGTCGGTCTGACCGCTGCAGTCACTATGGACAGAGAAACAGGCGAAAGACGGCTGGAAGCAGGTGCAATGGTGCTCGCAGATCGTGGCATAGTGTGCATTGATGAATTCGACAAGATGTCTGATGTAGACCGTGTGGCAATCCATGAGGTTATGGAGCAGCAAACCGTGACAATTGCAAAAGCGGGTATCCATACGACGTTGAACGCGCGCTGTTCGGTGATAGCAGCTGCCAATCCTGTGTTTGGCCAATACGATGTCAATAAAGACCCACACAAGAATATTGCTCTACCAGATTCGTTGCTATCTCGTTTCGATCTGCTCTTCGTGGTGACTGATGATATCAACGATGTCCGCGACCGTGCTATTAGTGAACATGTGCTACGGACACATAGGTATCTCCCTCCAGGATACATGGAAGGCGAGCCTATTAGGGAGGCGATTAACCTATCTCTTTCCGTTGGTACGGATGTCGCCTCTGTTGATCCTGACGCTGATGACGACACCAGCGATAAGGTCTTTGAGAAATACGATCCGCTGCTACATGCAGGCGCTAAATTAGCCAAAAATCGCGGAGACCACCGTGGTGCAGAACTGCCAAAGGTGGTGTCGATCCCCTTTATCCGCAAGTACGTCCAGTACGCAAAGGAGCGGATTGTCCCGGTATTGACGCAGGACGCAGTCAACATCATAGTGAAAACATACTGTGACCTGAGAAATGACCAGAATACCAAGAAGTCGCCCATTACTGCTAGAACTCTTGAAACATTAATTCGTTTATCCAATGCACATGCTAAGGTGCGCCTTTCTAAACTCGTGGAGGCCCGCGACGCTAATGTGGCCGCACAGCTGCTACGGTTTGCCCTGCTCGGAGAAGACATATCAAACACAGCATCTGATAATCCATTACAGCATTCTCCTAGGAAGAGGCAGCGGACGCGCATGTACACGGAAGAAGACCAGACCCCTACCCTTCGGCGGAGTCCTTCCAGAACAAGCCCCAATGCGACTAGCAGCTCCATTGCCGCTACCCCTATCCGCGCACGTCCTTTGTCGCGGGACAGCGATCCCGATGCGTCTGATGCAGAGGACGACAATGACGCCGGGTACTTACCAGATACCATCACCTCGCTTACACCTATGACTCGGCTCCCGCACGATGAGGAACTAGATCTACAACGTCGTATGGAGCGGGGCCTGCGTGTGTCGCCACGCCTTGCCTCTCGACGCATCCTTTCCGAATCGGAAAACCTGCCTTCTCATCCGCCATCATCTGCCGCTTCTATGCGCCAGCATTTGCAACAGGCTGCCCTTTCGCCTTCTCATGTGCCCGAGGAATCCCTCTCCGTGGAGCATACAGAGCCCGGATCGATATCTCCTGGCAGGCTCTCAATCATATCCGGTATAATTGCTCGCTTGATGCAGACCGATCTGTTTGAGGATGAGCATTACCCGATAGTCGCACTCTTGGAAAAGGTCAACGAGGAGCTGCCGGAAGAAGATAAATTCTCAATGGAGGAATATCTTGCGGGTCTGAACATAATGAGCGACAGGAACAACTTGATGATAGCGGAGGACAAGGTATGGAGAGTTTAGGACATATAAGTAAACTATTATCTGTATAAATCACTACTATTCGAAATTAGTCTTCTCAATTGGTGCGGCCGGCGCTAATTCTGTCACGTGATGCAGTTCGTGGCAAAATTTCGGAAGTGGATCCATATAAATTTGGACAACCGTTCCTGAGGCTGTCGTGTGCACAGCAGGCATTTACAGAACACATATTAGCTGTCAAATCCTAGACATTTTAGGAGCTACGATGGGTTCGGGGCAGCTGGTTGTGAGTCCCATTATTCGAGATGCACGATTGCTAACCCCCAAGGAGGTTTTTTTCCGTCCATATGTATTCCTGTTTTTGCCGCTATATATGCTATTCCTGCAGCTGTATTTGCAGGAATATGAGCGGTATTTTGGTGGTTCAGAATGGACGTTTGTTTACCTGTGCACCCTGGTCACATTGAACATGCTGGTTGCTTTGCTGCCTGAGTGGAATGTGAATTTGGCAGCGAAGTTTCGGTACCGGTCCTGCGAGAACGTGGCGCAAGCGACACACATTCTGCTGCAGACGACGCCTAATAATGGTTCCGATGGAATTGTGGAGATTCAGCGGATCCAGGAACAGGGACACCTTCAGACCTTTTTCCAGTTCCAGAAGAAGCGGTTTCTCTGGCACGCGGAGTCACAGTCGTTCTCGTCTCCAAAGTTCCTGGTGGACGAGGAGCCCAAACTAGGGGAGTTGCAGCAGAGCCGTGGGCTTTCCGGAGATCTCACGCATATGAAGCTGCTGTACGGCGAAAATACGTTTGATATTCCTGTTCCTAGCTTTATAGAGCTATTCAAGGAACATGCTGTGGAGCCCTTCTTTGTCTTTCAGATTTTCTGCGTTGCTCTATGGTTATTCGATCAAATGTGGTACCTGTCCTTATTCAACTTGTTTATGATATTTGCTATGGAGGGAGTGGCCGTCTTTCAGCGCCTAACCACTCTCAAGGAATTCAAGACCATGGGTATCAAACCTTATGCTATTAATGTATTCCGCGACTCCAAATGGCAGCAGCTACAGACAAACGAATTGTTACCGATGGATCTCATTTCCGTTACACGTACTGACGAAGACAGTGCCTTATCTTGCGATATGATCCTTGTGGACGGTACATGTATTGTTAATGAAGCTATGTTATCCGGTGAATCGACCCCCATGTTGAAGGAATCTGTTAAATTGCGGTCAAGTGAAGAAACCTTACAGGTTGAAGGTCTTGACAAGAATTCTATGTTGCATGGTGGTACTAAGGTTCTCCAGGTAACGGCACCCGAAAAAGGATCATCTTCTATTCCAGCACCTCCTGATGGTGGTGCCTTGGCGGTTGTAGCAAAGACAGGTTTTGAGACATCTCAAGGTGCTCTTGTTCGGGTTATGATCTACTCTTCAGAACGTGTTTCAGTTGGTAACAAAGAAGCGCTCTACTTTATCTTGTTTTTGTTGATATTTGCCATTGCTGCTTCGTGGTACGTGTGGGTGGAGGGTACTCGAATGGGAAGAGTTCAGTCCAAGTTGATTCTAGATTGTATTTTAATCATTACCTCTGTTGTACCATCCGAACTTCCAATGGAGTTGACCATGGCTGTGAACAACTCATTAGCTGTTTTGTCCAAGTTTTATGTTTACTGCACTGAGCCATTTAGAATTCCACTTGCTGGTAGAATCGATGTGTGTTGCTTTGACAAGACGGGTACATTAACCGGTGAGGACCTAGTGTTTGAAGGTTTGGCCGGGCTTGCAGGAGAAAAGCAGCCAGTCGACCATCTCTTTAAAGGTACAGAAGCTCCTCTTGACACAAATTTAGTTATTGGTGCTGCTCACGCACTAGTGAGGTTGGATGATGACGAAATTGTTGGTGATCCAATGGAGAAGGCCACCCTTGCTGCAACCGGCTGGAAAGTAGGTGTGAAAGATAACCTAACCAATGACAAGGTGGGTAGTATTTCTATCTTACGGCGTTTCCAGTTTTCTTCGGCGTTGAAACGGTCTTCCACGATTGCACTACACAACAAGCAATATTATTCTGCTGTGAAGGGTGCTCCTGAAACTATTCGCGAGAGGTTGACTGAGGTTCCTTCCGACTACGACAAGATTTACAAGGCTTTTACTAGAGCAGGATCTCGTGTCTTAGCTCTAGCTTCTAAAAAGTTGCCATCTATGTCTATAAAGCAAATTGAAAAGCTAGAAAGGGAATCTGTAGAGTCAGATTTGGAATTCAAGGGATTCTTAGTGTTCCACTGCCCATTGAAGGATGATGCAATTGAAACCATAAAAATGTTAAATGAATCGTCGCATCGCTGTATCATGATTACTGGTGATAATCCGCTAACCGCTGTCCATGTAGCCAAAGAGGTGGCCATTGTTGAAAGGGAGACTCTGATTCTCGACGAACCTATCGATGGCTCCAACCATGCGCTCGTGTTCCGCAATGTTGAAGAGACTATTGTAAACCCATTTAATCCTGAGAAAGATACATTTGAACATTCGAAATTATTTGCGAAGTATGATATTGCAGTAACCGGACATGCGCTACAGCTTCTTGCTGGGCACTCTCAGTTGAACGAATTGATTCGTCATACATGGGTCTATGCACGTGTATCACCAGCGCAAAAGGAATTCGTCATGAACTCCCTAAAAGATATGGGCTACAAGACACTAATGTGTGGTGACGGTACTAACGATGTGGGTGCCTTGAAACAAGCCCACGTTGGGATTGCGCTTTTGAACGGTACTGAAGAAGGTCTCAAAAAGCTACAGGAACAAAGAAGAATTGAAAACCTAAAAGCCATGTACGAAAAGCAATGCGTCTTCATGGAAAAATGGGGACAGCCTGCACCACCTGTACCGCAACCTATTGCACACTTGTATCCACCTGGGCCATCGAATCCAAACTACTTGAAAGCCCTGGAAGCCAGAGGTGTTATTATTACCCCTGAGATGCGCCAATTGGCTGCTGCTGCTGCTAAGATGCCTGTATCTACTGTTAAACGCACCGATAATTCGAAACAAAGCCCAGCAGACGTAGCCGCTATGATGTTAAGTGGTCTCAATGATGCAGAGTCAGATGAAGCACCTACTTTGAAACTAGGTGATGCCTCTTGCGCAGCACCATTCACCTCGAAGTTGGCCAATGTCTCCGCTGTGACTAACATTATCAGACAAGGACGTTGTGCTTTGATTAACACCATCCAGATGTACAAAATATTGGCGCTCAACTGTCTGATCACTGCTTACTCCCTATCTGTCATTTACCTAGCTGGTGTGAAGTTTGGCGACGTTCAGGCTACCGTTTCGGGACTCCTGATTACCGTCTGCTTTTTGAGTATTGCTCGTGGGCAACCGCTTGAAAAGCTCTCAAAAGAAAGACCACAGCCGGGTATCTTTAATGTTTACATTATGGGGTCTATTCTAGGTCAATTTGCTGTGCACATTGCTGCCCTTGTTTATATCAACAAAGAGATCTACGCATTGGAGCCTAGAGAGCCACAAGTTGATCTAGAGAAGGACTTCTCTCCCTCTTTGTTGAACACAGGTATTTTCCTCATTCAATTGGCCCAGCAGGTGTCCACATTTGCTGTAAACTACCAAGGCGAACCCTTCAGAGAGAATATTCGGAGTAACAAGGGGATGTATTACGGACTGGTTGCAGTTAGCGCCTTGGCCCTGGCTGCTGCTACGGAATTTATGCCGGAATTAAATGCTGCCATGAAGTTTGTTCCAATGACCGATATGTTCAAGTTCAAACTGACTGTGTCCTTGGTTTTGGACTTCGTAGGGTCCTACGCTGTTGAACTCTTTTTTAAGCACTTTTTCATGAATTCCGACGCTGCAGATATTGCCATCCGCGAATAGATGTGAGTACTCCTGAAGTTACTCTCTAATAATCTCGAATATTATAGATCCCTATTGATTATCAAGTTTGAAGGTATCAGTAAATAGTTTTAGTTTAAAAAGATAACATCGATACCCAACAGCTATTATAGTCAATATAAGCGGCGTAAGAATTCACCCTTATCAAGAGAGATCCATTTATATACTTTAAACTCTGTCCCGATCGTGGAAACCGTAATTGTGTCGCTGATGAGTGACTGGATACTTTCGAGCACGAGTTCAACTTCTTTATCGCCAATTGGATTATTCGAATCTCGAAGCGAGTCCACAAGTAGATCTCGTAAGTACGGAAGCGTGTACGGCCTCTGGACGGGCAGCGTCAACAAAATATCAAACACTTGTTTCATTTTGGCTTTCAGAAACATCTGGTTGTTAGCCTCGCGTTGTGCCAGTAGTGCAGCCGCCTTTAGCTCTTTGTGCCGAATGCGCTCGAGCAAAGTAACTGAATTAACAGTTGGACTGGCCCGTTTCTTAGATATTCCATTAATATTCGCTGCACTGTGATGATTAGGTAGCAGCGAATCACGCAAGCGTTCCTTCTTTGGAGATTGTAAGGCCTGGGCAGCAAGACGGTGGACGGGAACTTCCTCAGGAATTTCATCAGGCATGTTCAGAGCTGTCTCAAGCCACGCATCTGCACGCCTACCAAAGAGCTCCTTCCTGCTAGCATCGGCCATTAGTCGGCCCTTTGGGAGACGAATACTAGCTAGCGCGCTGCCCTCTGTTCGTACCACATAGGCATCCGGCCAGATGTACATTATCCGTAGAAGATCAGCACTGCTAATCTTGCGCTTGCTCATCGTACTAAGTTGAGGCAACAGCCGCTCTATTGATATATATTCAGCTGTGGGGTGATTCATCCTGTACATGCTGAGCACTGACTCTGTCACGGAAAACAATGCTTTTAGCGCAGCTACTGCCCTCCGCGCCTTAATACGCGCCACCTCCGTTGCATAGAACATATTGGCTGTTCGCGGGAACCGCTCAATCTGCATCTCTAGTATCTTCTGGCCAAGACACGAGTCACCCATGCGATAATCTAGCGGAGGTGCGAGAGATAAATGGACCATCTGTGAGTGCATCGGTATCTGTATTGCATGCGTGCTGTGCTGCCCGTGCGATAAGCGTTCCAGCAGGCGCCCTGTGTGTACTAGCAAACAGTCATCAGCGTCCACCTCTACCCACTCCCCATACCGGCGAACCTTCACGTCCTGCGCCACTGGAAACACAGATACCAACCCCTCGGTGTGGAATGTGGTGAAGATCTTATGGTAGTCGAACGCGAGCCCCGGCAAGGCCGCACCCTCTGCGCTATCATAGTACCGGACCAGCTCGTGGCTATTGTGGTCACCGCTCAGTGCCAGGTCCGCGCCTCCCACCGCACCCAAGCACAGCTGGCCAAAGTACAACGCTACCTTCAGCAGCCGCGCGCGAATCTTCAGTAGCAACGCGTCATCGCACTGATGTGCGCCCTGCCACCCGCCCGCGCACCACATATAGCGTTCAATTGCCCTGCCGTCCTCTACATCCACCCCTGTGAAGCTTGCATCAAAGCCTGCCTTCTTCTCATCAGGCGGCGCTCCCGCCATCTCCTGCACCCATCCGCGCAGCTGCGCATAGTTCGCGTAATTCTTGAGCAGAAAAGCATCACCCGTACCCAATACCGCCCGCACCACCTGCGCCAACTGTTGCTCGTCTCCGACCTCGTCTAGATCTATCACCGGCACTTTCTTTCCCATTCTGCCCTGGTCGTGTCGTTTGCTGGTCGTTTGCGGGACGTACCTTACAAAAGCGAATCCATAGGCGCCGGCCGCCACGCAACCGAAAGCACAGAGCAAGTCATAGTGGTACCACGTACCGGTTACCTTGCTACCTCATGCCAGTGAAGTGTGATAGAACAGTCTTCACTATCACGTGATCACGTGATCCTGACCGGACAGAAGGAACATTTCCTGTCCGGATGTTCCTTCTGTCCGGAAGTTCCTCTCACCGGACATCGTATGTAGTGATGTTCTGGACTCTTCGATTTGGAGCAACTGCGGAGCCGAGAAGACGGGTGAAAATTTTTATAAGCTACTTATTTATTGATATTCCTCTGACCATTCTCTACTGTTAAAAGCTTGTACTTTCAACACTAGGGTTCGAACTTGGTTGTGTCATCGCTACATAGGTCAGGTTAAGATGTTGTCTGCTTCAAAGAACATGTTGCGCAACCCACTGCGCATGTCTGCACGTTTGCAGTCCAGCAAGGTGCAGGGTCAAGTGATTGGTATCGACTTGGGTACCACGAACTCTGCAGTTGCTGTGATGGAGGGTAAGATCCCTAAGATCATTGAGAACGCCGAAGGTGCGCGTACCACGCCATCTGTGGTGGCTTTCACCAAGGACGGTGAGCGTCTAGTTGGTATCCCAGCCAAGAGACAGGCGATCGTCAACCCAGAGAACACGCTATTTGCGACCAAGCGGTTGATTGGGCGTCGGTTCGAGGACGCGGAGGTGCAGAGAGACATCAAGCAGGTGCCATACAAGATTGTGAAGCACTCCAACGGCGACGCGTGGTTGGAGGCGCAGGGCAAGACCTACTCTCCAGCGCAGATCGGTGGTTTTGTGCTTAACAAGATGAAGGAGACCGCTGAGGCCTACTTGGGCAAGCCCATCAAGAACGCTGTGGTTACTGTGCCCGCGTACTTCAACGACTCGCAGAGACAGGCCACCAAGGACGCCGGTCAGATTGTTGGCTTGAACGTCCTCCGTGTGGTTAACGAGCCTACTGCTGCTGCCCTAGCCTACGGTTTGGAGAAGGACGAGTCCAAGGTCGTCGCTGTTTTCGACTTGGGTGGTGGTACCTTCGATATCTCTATCCTGGACATCGACAACGGTGTCTTCGAGGTCAAGTCCACCAACGGTGACACTCACTTGGGTGGTGAGGACTTCGACATCTACATGCTAAGAGAGATCGTACAGCAGTTCAAGAAGGACACAGGTATCAACTTGGAGAACGACCGCATGGCCATCCAGAGAATCAGAGAAGCTGCCGAGAAGGCTAAGATCGAGTTGTCGTCTACCGTCGCCACCGAGATCAACCTACCTTTCATCACTGCTGACGCCTCTGGTCCAAAGCACATCAACATGAAGTTCACCAGAGCTCAGTTTGAGAAGCTAACCGAGCCATTGGTTAAGAAGACCGTGGACCCAGTCAAGAAGGCTATGAAGGACGCTGGCTTGTCTACTTCCGACGTTTCGGAAGTCATTCTAGTCGGTGGTATGTCTAGAATGCCAAAGGTTGTCGAGACCGTCAAGCAGTTGTTCGGCAGGGAGCCATCCAAGGCCGTCAACCCAGACGAGGCTGTTGCCATCGGTGCTGCTATCCAGGGTGCCGTCTTGGCCGGTGAGGTTACCGACGTCTTGCTATTGGATGTCACCCCATTGTCCTTGGGTATTGAGACCTTGGGCGGTGTGTTCACGAGGTTGATCCCAAGAAACACCACCATCCCAACCAAGAAGTCTCAGATCTTCTCCACGGCTGCCGCAGGCCAGACCTCCGTCGAGATCAGAGTCTTCCAGGGTGAGAGAGAGCTTGTCAGAGACAACAAGTTGATCGGCAACTTCACCTTGTCTGGTATTCCTCCAGCTGAGAAGGGTGTTCCTCAGATCGAGGTCACCTTCGACATTGACGCCGACGGAATCATCAACGTCTCCGCCAGAGACAAGGGCTCCAACAAGGACGCCTCCATCACCGTTGCCGGCTCCTCCGGTCTATCCGACTCCGAGATCGAGAAGATGGTCAACGACGCTGAGAAGTACAAGGAGCAGGACGAGAGCCGCAGACGCGCCATCGAGACCGCCAACAAGGCTGACCAGCTTGCCCACGACACCGAGAAGGCCGTCAACGACTTCGAGGACAAGGTCGACAAGGCTGAGGCCCAGAAGGTCAAGGACCAAATCGCCGCCTTGAAGGAGCTCACCGCCAGAGCCTTGTCCGGCGAGGAGGTCAACGCCGACGAATTGAAGGCTAAGACCGACGAGTTGCAATCTGCATCCTTGAAGTTGTTTGAGAAGCTGCACAAGGAGTCTGGCAACTCTGCCGGTGAATCCGAACCAAAGAACTAAATGACCTGACGATCGACCCGATCCTGACTCCTCTTTTACGCAATACTTCCGGAACTTTTAACGTTAACCTGTTTATAATCCGTTACCCCTGTTCAAGTAATTTCAAGGAAGGAACAATTATACATGGAGCGGAGGAGAGGTAACATACATGTATATAGCCCATGAATTAATTTGTTTCATTCTAGACCTATGTAAAGCGCTAGCTTAAACTTCCCATTCGTTGGTATACTTCTATACGGTGGTGCTGGTTGGATGTCTTCTAGTTCACGACATTTTAAAGGGACAGAACCCAGCCAGCAGCACTACCGCCTGACTGAACAGGGAGTAACACACGTCCTGAATAAACGCTATGGGCGAGACATTTTCACCTTTGCATAAGCTCATCTGCCTCAGCGCATTACTTGCAGCTGGTTTTCTGCTGGTGATTCTGGCATGTGCACTATATAATAACTACTATCCGCTGCTGGACGGTAAGTACTTCGACCAGGCCGAAAGGCATACGAGTGAGAAACAAGGTACTAACGAGAAACTTCAGTGCTGGTGTTTGTCCTAGCGCCACTGCCCAATGCCGTGTTTGGCGGTTCGTCGTTCGGGGGAAACGAGTTTATGAACGAACGAGTACAGAGCGCACAGGAGTTTGGGCAGTTCCTGACCGGCGCGCTGGTGGCGAGCGGTCTGATCCTTCCGGTGGTATTCTATCACACAGGGCTAATCAACCAGCAGAGCTGTATTGCCTCTGTGGTAGGGGGCGGTATCATATACCTGTGCATCATCATTTTCTCCTGGTTTTTTAACCGCTCTTGGGAGGAGGATGAGGATGCACTTTTCAGCTACTGATCGCTCGCAGGCGTGCTGCGCTCCCATCTTGGCATTGTGTGCAGCTTACGGGCTTCGAGAAGCTGAAGGAGCCTGTATATTATATTAAATTCAGTAACATAATTTAACATCTAGCACCGAACGGCAGCACGAGGCTGATACGCCAACTAGACGCTACTGGCACGGTGGTGCTTGAGCGGATTGGACGAGATACGCGTCAAAATGAGTGAGAGCAAGATCCATTCTTTCCTGAGCTGGGCAGAATGGAAATTGCCGCAGTTGTCCCACGCAGAGGTGGACTTCGGAACAGCCAACTCTAGAAGACAGTACATAGTACCACCAATAGTCTGATAAGCTAGGTAGCTAAGGAGCTTCACAGTTAGAAGTGCCATACGTCTGTTGCTGTGTTTGGCGTAAAAATCGGTGGGCACGATGGTGGTGTGGTTGAACCAGCCAAAGGCCTTTTTCACCTTGTAGAGAGGCCTAATGCTCCTCAATACAAGTTCATTTATTGAATAGTTCTCAAGCATATCCTGATGCTTCTGTACTTCTCCAATGATGGCCATGGAGTCCATATATTTGACTTCGTTAAGCGCGCCTAGGTAGGTGTCGACATCGCCGATATTCTTCTGGAGGAAGGCATCCACACTCGTGGCTTTAATCTCATCCACCGTTTCGATCAACAGCTCCGCTATACGAATTACACCTTCGGATTGTAGCGCTAGACTATGCAACCCAGGGCCTTCTTCGCCATTTTCTTCTAGTTCCTCTAGCGCCTTTTGAAGTTCTGCCAACTGATGTTCGATATTGGCGCCAACTATTCTGAGGAGAGTAATTACAGGTACTTCATTACTTTGTTCGATGTACGATGCGACGATACTCCGAAGCTTGTGGAGGTCGTCAATTAGGCCATGGGCATTTAAAGTTTTATCTCTCTCTTGTTCCCCTATGTTGCGCCTGATGGCCATCAAGTCAAGCAACTTTTCGGTCCACCGGTTCACATTATTCTTAAGCTTGTACCTAATCTTATCTTTGGTAGTGAACAAATGTAGTGGTTCTAGCTGTTTCTCTTTGTACGCCTTCTTAAGGAATGATTCCGAGAATTGAAGGAAGCCGTTTACCTGAGATAGTAGTTCATTGTCGATTCCCAAAGAATGAAAATCTTCACTTGCAAGCCATACAGACTGCCAGCGGATCATTTCATCCCAAACAGCATCGTTGATCATGGCATCGGTGGCAGCATTTGTTTGTTTCGCAGGGAGCGCTATGATGCTAGTTACAATAGGGACTAGCCAAAATATAGCAGTTAATCTCATGATTCAAAAGTCACGAAACAGAATCTTGTTGCGTATACAGTAAAGTGCGCTCTCGTAGGTGGCTCGTAAATTCCCGAATCAAGATAATATATAGCCGTAGACAATATGATCTTTGATTCAAGTAAATAAATGCAACATTGTCGCTAGAATCGTTTTACCTTTTTGGTCAGACCTGACACTAAGCCGATCTTTTGTAAGCCGTCGTTCTCCGTCTTTGTACAGGTAAACGCTGAAGAATCTCCACAATGATAGTACGGCACATATTCATTCCTTTATCATGCAAGTGAGCCGCTCTGCTTTGTCTCTACTGGTTTCGAACTGTCAATCTTCTCCAAAGTGTGCAAAAAGGTCCTACCCGGATTCGAACCGGGGTTGTTCGGATCAAAACCGAAAGTGATGACCACTACACTATAGGACCGTAAATATCAATTTCTGCGATATGTACATGCATCTTTGAGGAATACTGTTAGTCGGAGTTCCGTATCTCTCTTACTACCCCGGTAACTGTACCTGATCCTATCAATAACGAATAACCTACGATGATATCATATTGGCTGGCATTACAATTCCTTAGTCACGAGTAACAACTTGGATAACTAGGTTATACGTGCTGATACGGTAACTGCGGGTTGCGCAGGTAGAATCAGCCAAATATCCTGCGGGGCCGATCATAGGTTGGAGGAGAAAATGATTGCAATAGCATACATGAGTCAGCTATGCACTTCAAAACCATACCTGTAAATGATCTGCAGATGCAAATAATATCTTTAGGAGCGCGAGGGTGCGGTTAGTGCCCTCAAGCTAACACATTAGACGTAGAATTGATACTAATCTTACTCAGTCACATGCGGCAGCATGTATCGTAGGCAGCTGCTTCTAATTACTTAATACATGCTGGTGGTTGTAGATGGTAGGCACAAAGTCTGCATGATCTAATATTGACGTATGCGTCATCGTATGCTTTGATTACATTCGACGTATTAGAGTTTATGGAAGCCTGCTGCGGGTCAATTGAACTGTTATCCCACTAGAATGGCGATACTACCACTGCAAATTATTCTTTGCAGGTCCACAATTGTAGCTTGACTAGTGTTCGAATGCGCAGCAAAGACCTGTGAGGGTTTTGACCTTTTCATGCCTTAAGGACGTGGTTTCTAGTTACCATCGCAAGCTCGTCATTCCGCCATCACGTCACAGACGGACGTAGGTACGTCCACCGCACGTAACGGGTGCCAATTTCCATGTCTTTTTTTACCTTGTCACAGCTTCCGTGCCTGCAGATGCGATACACTAACGTATTCTTCGTATTCCCGATGACACTACGTTATTCGACATCTTGCAGTACTTGGAAGTTCTGCGATTAGAATGAAACTGCACTATAATATCGCGCGCGGCTTCTAATTTGTCTCCTCAGAGTGTCGAGGGATCTGGCTCTTTATCCTACCATGCTATTGCACGCTTTCCTAAGTACTGCACCCAGACACAGAATGTGTATCTAGCTTCTATGGCCAAGTTGGTAAGGCGCCACACTAGTAATGTGGAGATCATCAGTTCAAATCTGGTTGGAAGCAGTTTTTTTTGCTAATTGGTGGGTAAGATAATTCTTTTCGCCATTTCGACTAGCAGGCTCTGTATGAATTCAAGCCATCAGAATATCGAATGCTGAGTCTAGTAGGCGATCAATAGAATACAATACATAGGCAACTAGAAAGTAAGAGGCTAAGACTAATAAGAGTACATGCAGGTGGGTATAAAATAGACTTTTAAAAATAGATAACAAATGGATCGGTGAGAACTAGGGTTATAGCTCTGGATTGTAGGGGTATGTTAGTTTTGCTATTGGTGTTTTCGGATACACTCGTATGTTAAGGTCGGAACTTGAAATTTCTGTTATTGGCGTTGCCGTTTTCATGTGTAAGTTTCTGGAGGTTAATGGGTTCCAATAGGAACGCCAAGTATAGTAACTGTTGAAGTTGTGCGTCATTATGCGTGTTGTAGAGTTTCACATGGCTAATTAGTCTTTATCGGGATTGGCTATCCTTAATGGTCTATTTTCCGTAACATCTGGGAGTGAGCTATTGCTCAATCTTGGCCGTCCGAAGCCTGCTTCTTGGTAATGCGCGACAGGAGCCTGGTCTGCGAAGAGCGCATGATGTGCTGACTGTTCCGAATTAGACCTTGTCTGATGTTTGGAGTTTGAACTAGAGGAAGGATCGGTATAATTCAACGGCAGCGGATCCTGGTCTCCGAATGAGTATGGCTGGTGGAATCGCTTCTCCTCCAAGTCAGGCTCGCTAGACACATCGTCCCTGTCTCGGTTAAGCACGATGAAAGCGACAAGGGCGATAAAAATGGCCACGACTGCAAGTGAGCCAAGCACAATTCCAGCGATTGCGCCGCCAGAAAGAGATTTATTAGTGTTCTTCTTCAGGTCATCGGAATTTGGATTGTCCGAAGCCGTGCTTGTGCTAGAAGGGGCAGAGTTCGTTACCGTTTGAGTGACTGGAGCTGCTGTACTTACAATAGTCGACCCTTCTGAAATTCTTGTAACAACGGAGTTAGAAGTGGTCTGCGCAGCTGCCTGCTCAGTCACTGATGTTGTGGGGGTATTCGCCGTTGTCTCTGGTGCGACCGTTGTCGTTTGCGAAGATGTGCTGGAGGTCGACGTAGCCTGCGAGCTACTGGTTGGCCCTTTAGCACCCGCGTCGGTGGTGGATGAGGGCGTCGTAGCAGAGCTCGACGTGCGCGCAGCATCCGAAGATGTCTTGTCGGCACTGGATGAGGCCGGCTGTTGAGGCCCACTCGAGATGTCCTTCTGGTTTTTGTCGTTGACGTAGACGGAGTAAGCGTCCGGCCCACCGCAAATCGCGCCAGGAATAACGCAAGGAGTCGTGCACTTGTCCTCTCCCGCGGCCGTTAGGCCGCTCAGGACACTAGCACTATCCCCACAGTAACAGTCTTTGTCCTTCACCACGGCAAGAGCTGCTTTCTCGCAATGTTTGATACACAAATCCTTGGTATTAAAGGGAGATTGCCCATCGTATCTCAGCGAGCCCTTCAGCGCTGCTACCTCGTAGCACCCGTAGTACGTGAACGATTCGGTGCTAAATTCGAACTTTTGCGCCAGCACCGTCGCGACCAGCTGTGCAAGCAGCGCTAGCTTCCATAGCTCACCTGGTCCCATAGTTCGGTGTCCTTCTTATCCAGGCCTTCCTCTCAGGTGTGTAGGGGTACTGGTGTCACTATCCTTGGATGTGCCAACTGGAAGTTAAACACTTCTTGGAAACGAGCCCCAGCAGGAATCCGCGCGCAGCAGCGTTCACGACCAGCCTTCGTGGTCCAGGGAATACGAGCTTGGGCGGACGGTCCGCTTTCCCTATCGAGAACGCTGAGAATGTTTTGCTCAGCCTTGAGTGCTACATGCCCTAATTCAGAAACGTTGCTGGCTGACATATATATAGATACCAAAAAATGCACCGAAGCGAAAATGAACGGCCTCTGGCAGCCCCTCGTCCGTTTCACACACTGAGCCTCACGTGTAAGCCTCGTAATAATTACTACAACCCCTCCAAGGCCCGTTACCGCAACGATCACTACGTAGGAGTCAACATATTGTATATGTTGACCTAACTTGTCGCCGTACTCGGCAGCCTCGAGGACATATCAAACAAAAACAGGCCCGCTGCAGGCACCAAGGTCATGCCACTGTGGCATGTCTGAGAAGCTGAAACTGTATCTGGCATGCTCGAGCTGCGGAATCGGATATTTTTAGATCTTGTGGTGCACAGGTGGTAACGCGACGGATACCAATCGGATCACGTGATATCATCGTAGATAAGCACTCAACTTTTGCACGTGAGGGAAATCGACGTCAGTGTGGATGAATAAGAGCTGAGATAGGAGAATTGATCCGCGATAAGCATTATGTACCTAAAATAACCAGGGATTGCGGCACAAGACATTAACGAGGTCCTCTTAGCCAAGCGTTTCACGGGACAATTGCGCGCGTAGCAATGTTACGTCTTGCTATTGAGGAACCCTGGTATCCCGCCTAGTTACTAAGCGGAAGGAACAAAGATTACAGCAAACAGTATTCCGCGTAATCGTAAGCCTATTCTATATACTAGTATTACTTGATACCATTAGTTATCATTAGCGATAACTATATTTACGATGTGCGATGTGCACGTGATCACACGTGATCGGTCCGCGAGCATCGCGACAAACGGGCGCTGAAGTGTTATGGCGCACCCGCGCTGCGCAACGGTACGACCAGCTGAAGAGGCCAATGGAGTCCGTCAGAGCAGTAGAGAAGCGAGTCGCTAAGAAGAAACAGGTGTATAAGCCGATCCTGGACAATCCTTACACAAATGAGGCAGAGCTGTGGCCTCACGTTAGGGAGCAAGGCGTCGTGGTGGAGCTGCTGTTGAACGCCGTACTGCGGCCGCTGCGACACGCGCGCGAACTCGGCGGCACGCCGCCGTTCGAAGTGCACACCGGATACAACGATGTGATGGAACGCCTGGGGCGCGTGGACAGCGGTGCCGCGCTGCTTTTTGTGTGCACGCGCGACACGACGCCGGCCGTGCTTCTGTCACAGGTGCCGCTTGCCGCGCATGTCTCGGCGATGGACGTGACCGTGGTACAGCTGCCCTCCGGCACGCTGGCACGGTTTGACGAGCACCTCTCCGGCACGCCGCACGATGGGCTGTTGCTGGTCCCCGAGACTGCGGCGGTGGACGCCGCGTTCGTACAGAAGGTCAGGGCAAGCGTGGAGCAAAGAGACATACCCTGGCTGGAGCCGCTGCGCTACAAGAAGGCCCCCGTGAAGCTCTTACGGACGGTGATGCCGCTGCGCAGCACCAAGTAGCGGACTACGCGCGTACCAGCATCTGAACACCACACATTGGGCCTTGCTTTTTCTGGAACAATCTCTGCGATCCAGTCCGACGCCTGGTTCTGAAATTGCCATAAGAGCAGGTTTGAGGCAGCTGTCTTGCACTCCAGACATCTAGGACGCTGACTGTGGGTACTGATCGCAACTAAATCAGATGGTGGTACTAAATCCTAACAACTGGCATTGGGTGGACAAGAATACGTTGCCATGGACAAAAGACTATATGAACGGTGCTTTTGACAATTGGGCCATCGAGTCTGGGGACAACAAGTACGTGGTCAAGTCTGTGTCTTCTGTGTCCGGAGATTCAAACGTGTCACAGCGTAAGGGCAAAGTGATTTGCTACTTTGACTTGCAGTTGGAGTTCGAGGTCTCTGTCGCGGCAGTCGCGGGAGACGGAGAAGAGATCTGCCATGGAACAGTCAGCATTCCTGAGTTCATACACGACGAGTCTGACTTTGAGATTCGATACAACGGTTTTGCGGAACACGAGGCAGACGTGAGGCGGTGTTTCGCTCCGAAGCTTGTAGCTGAGTTGTTGAAGTACCAGTCTGCGTTGGTGGCGGAGCATTCGAAGGACGTCCAGAATGGGCAGTAGCGGTTTAGGCAGTTCTGAGCGCGCCATCTAGTTCTAGCTAGGATTAATATGTAAATAGTTGAAATTGCATACGCGCATCTACTACGGGTTGGATACAGCAACTGGCCGCCGGTATCAGTACAGATAGGGTATGATTTTGTATGGGACTTGGGACTCGTATTCCTCCCAGCTTTTACCATACTTTTGTCTGCACTTTTCCTCATCCCGGCTTTGGCGGTGTAGCAGAAGGGCGGCAAAGTAGAGAGAGTAGTAGTATGTCAACGGTGTCTGGAATCCTGTGCACAAGCACCAACTGAGAGATATGAGCCAATCGCCAAGGTAATTGATGTGCTGGGACATGGCCCACCAGGAGTCACACAAAAGCTTGGTGCCGCGGGCAGTCTGGATACTTTTCAAATGTGGCAGCTTGCCCTGTCTGAAGTTCGACTTTTGGGTGTTCGAGGAATGGAAGATCCAATAGCCGATCAGCATAACCCCGACGATAGCCGCTATGCGGTTGCGTCCGAGCTCGATCGGTGAAACGGACAAATAGCGAGCTTGTAACGAATAGGTAAAGGGAACAAGCGTCAAGTCGCCAAACGCCAGCATAAAGCCAAAGCCATCAGTGGTGATATCCATCATTGTCAGTAGGCCCTCCTCGTTGAGTACACCGTCGAATATATAGAAGCCCTGCAGAATATTTACCAGCAGCAGCGCATCGTTGATCTGGCCAGTGTTAATGTAATGCTGGTGTAGACAGGCAAGGTTGATCAGGAGCCAGAGGAGCATGCCGGGACGGAGTTCGCAGAAGAGTTTAACATCAAGCGGCCCCAGTCTTGGGTTGAGTTCGCGGCCAATAAACCAATCGTAGATCGGATTCCCCGTGTTGCCACCTAGCGCCAGGATTCGTTCCTTTGTCCCACGCTTGTTCTGGCGCAGCTGTGGTAGGAAGCTGCAGATATAGGTAAGGGTCGCTAGCACAAACGAGAAGAGCACAGTGATAATGCAAATGTCGGTATGGTGCTCATAGATGTACTGTAGCTCAGGCATGTCACCACGCGTCACGTTCCACCGTACGCACAGGATCAGAACCAGCGCAGACACCATAGAAACCCCATTGACCTTGTACTCCAGCTGCGACCCGTCCCGGAGCACCACACCGCTCATTTTGCGACCGGGCAGCGTCACATCCAGGAAAGCAAGCACGAATAACCACGCAAGATAGTAGGTCCACAGCTCGCTGTTGTACACATAGTACGAGAACGGTTTCAGGTGATTCCACACTTGCTCCCAGTGGAAGTTCGAGAATGCGCCAACTATGTAATAGTCTGGCCGGATCAGCTGGTTGAGCACAATCGTCAGAACCGGTAGGCCCACCGAGATGGCGAGTACCCCAGGAACACCGTAGAACTCATACGATCTAGTGCGCGGATTGAGAGGCGCTTCACTCATGATGGGCTGAAGATTATATGCACTATTGTGCCACCGTTGGCGTGTATCCCCAATGTTGTGTGTGCCGTGGAGCGAGATGCTTCACTCTGCGAGGCGGAACGAGGTCGTGACTTTGTCGTGTAGCGGAACGACCCCTGTGCCTCCCGAAAAAGCTTACGCCATAGCAGTTCCAAGCAAAGACAAACGCAAGCCGCCATCAGTAGCAAGCGGCATTCATTAGCTTTTCGCGCTTCCGCGTTTTTCCAGGTGGCGATTGCAGCACTCCATAATGGAGCAGTTCAGGAAGAACATTAGCTTGCGCACCGTATCGAAGTAGTTTGCTTCCAGCGTCGCGCCCAGCGTCGGCGACAAACAGGAGCCCCTCTGCGAAACTAGCCCATTGCACAGCAACAGAATGCCGTTCTGGCCGTCGATCCATATTCCGTAGATGATGCCCGAGTCGTCCTCCTCGCGGATGGTCACCGATACCGCAGCAGTGGTCGAATCTATCACCTCCACGAACTCTTCGAACGAGTTGTTGCCCAGAACCATGTACCGCTGCCAGTAGTGCGACAGCAGCGTGTCAATGACCTCGCCCTCCTTCGGCGTGCGCGCCCCGGGCGCCATGCGCGCCGTCCACAGCGCCCACTTGTGCACGATGTCATGCACCACGTCGCGCGTGTAGCTTTGCACCAGCTTGCTCAGGTTCGTCTGCAGGTACCGCGGCCGATTCTGGCCCGGGTCGCCTGCCTGGCTGTACCTATGCATCACCTTCACGAATTGTTTCATGTATTGCCCGCACAAGTGGCCCATGTCGAACCGGTCCAGCCCCGTCTGCTGCACCACCCGTGGGAAAACAGACACCTTCGTCAGCTCGCCCGACAGCGTGGTGTTGGAGTCAGGGGCCGCGTGCTGGAAGCTGAACAGCTCCCGATAGCGTGCGCGCCCGCGCTTAAACAGCCGGAACGGGTCCGCGCACGTGTCGAACGCCGTGGTAAGCGTCACCTCCGAACTGTCGTTCAGCAGCCATGACAGCAGCGTGTAATCTGCGCTATCACGCGCAATCGGTGTTGATATCGTCGCGACGAAGTCCGCAGGGGGGATCCGCTGTTCGGCGGCTGGGCGGCTAACTGGCACCAGCGGTATTCGGCACGCCTTCGCAAGCCGAACACAGTCCTCCGTATCGGGTACCATGGTATTCTCAGACTCCTCGCCGTGATTCCGCATCAGCCCTCTAGTGGCTCGCGAGTCTTCGGTAGCTGCGGTGTGGTCCCTCGCCTTGTGCGCGGCCGGCGGCGGGGGCGAGGCGGGCGTTACGGGATAGTCACGTGATTACCCGGGTAATGCGCTCGCGGGGGTCAAAGCCGTTCGCTGCGCACAAGCCAGCGCTTTAGCAGTTGCTAGGCGCCCACAGCCGCAATGCCCTACGCCACGCAACTAGCACAACTGCAAGATGAGCTTCTAGATATGCTCGAGCCGCGCGGAAGCGAGGGGCTACGTACTGCAGACATCATTGACAAGACGCTCCGGTTCCGAGAACTGCTGGGGTGCTACCGGCTGCAGGTGGAAAAGAGTGCGCGGCAGCTCGAACTGCCGGGCAAGGTGCGCACGGCGGCCGCACTGCGCGGGATACACGCGCCGGCCACGCACGCCCCCGCGCTGGCGCAACTGCTGCTCTGGGAGCGCTTCCTGGCGGACTACCGGCGGCGCCTGGACGCGGCCATCGCACACGAGCACGAGGAGGCGGCTGCGCGCCAGCTGCAGGCGAAGCCCGCCGTGGCGCGCGCGGCGCGCGCGCCCGCGACTGCGAAGGACCGCCTGCTGGCGACCAACAAGGCCATCACGTCGAACCTGATCCGCTCGAATCACGTGCTCCAAAGCTCCGTGCTGCAGAGCGAGCTCAACATGGATGAGCTGTCGCAGCAGACCGCCTCGCTGGCCGGCCTGGGCCGCCGCTTCGACCAGCTAGGCCTGGTGCTGCACCGCTCCGCGGCCATTGTGCGCAGCATCGAGGCCTCGTCCGGCCGCGAAAAGCAGCGCGTGTACATCGCACTGTCCTTCCTGGGCGCGTGCATCGCCTGGGTCGTCTGGCGCCGGCTGCTGCGCGGCCCGCTGCGCCTGATGCTCTGGCTGTGGTTCCACACCTTCCGCCGGGCGTTGGGCCTGATGGGTCTACTGCCGCGCTCGGCCCCGGCTGCTGCGCCCGCCATGTACAGCGCGTTGCCGCCTGGCCCCGCCTCCACTGCCGCGCTCGTGAACGCGGTAGACAGCGCTTTCACTCGAATCATGGACGAGCTTTGATCACATGGACTTTCGCCGAAATTCCGCTTGTCCGGTTTCTTTTCGCCGAATGTCTTTCGCCGAAGCTTTTCGCCGAAGCTTTTCGCCGACTCGCCGAAAATCGCGCAATTTCGGCGAATTGCCGGACCACCCGTACGCCCTCATGCCCGCTGTGGGACGACTCCGCCCCACCATGGTGAGCTACAGCTTGCTACTTGCCGCCCTCTGCTTGCGAATGCCTTAGCCGCTGGCATGATCATTGGCGCTAGCATCATCCTTTCAATGGTTGAATTGCTAGAGACATTCACATGCAGATCGCCACAATGGCGCGCGCCGGCCCCTTGCGTGGCGAGAAAAGTTTTTGCACATGCAAATTCCTTGCTAGCTGTGGAATCGTGCAGAAGCGAAATTGTCACGTAGGACCCCGCAGCCGGCAATCACGTCGGCGGCCGTGCTGCGCGCTGCTCAACTTTCACAAGAACTGCAACTGTGGCGGGTCTGCAGCGCAATATATAAAGATAGGTGGCAGAGGCTGCAGAGGATTCATAAGTAGGATAAGACAAGCAAGCGGGCTCGAAACGTCACGCAGACACACATAGATGGCACAGCTACAATGGGGCGCAGGGCGCGCAGATGGCGGCCAGGACGGCCAGGATGCAGACATTGAAGAGAGCGGGCACGGAGGTGGCAAGCCGGACAGCGCGGACGGGAACCGGCGCATCCAGATCAAGGCGGTCAACGACGAGGACGACACGTCGGAGCTCATCACGTTCAACCAGGATGTGTCGCGGTTCATCGTGATGTTGACTTTTGTGGCATCGCTCTCTGGGTTTTTGTTCGGTTACGACACAGGATACATCTCCAGTGCGTTGCAGTCGGTGGGCACGGATCTCGGGCACGAGCTCACGTACCGGGACAAAGAGTACATCACATCGGCGACGTCGCTCGGCGCGCTTATCGCGGCGTTGGGCGCGGGCATCTCTGCGGACCTGTTCGGAAGACGCAAGTGCATCATGTTCTCGAACATACTCTTTGTGATCGGCACGGTGCTGCAGGTTGCGGCGTTCAACTTCTGGCAGATGGTGGCCGGCCGGCTCATCATGGGTTTTGGGATCGGTTTCGGCTCTCTCATCTCGCCTTTGTTCATTAGCGAGATTGCGCCCAAGATGATTCGCGGACGCCTCACCGTGATCAACTCACTTTGGTTGACCGGCGGGCAGCTTATCGCCTACGCATGCGGAGCAGGCTTCCAGCATGTGAAGCATGGCTGGCGGATACTAGTCGGTATCTCGCTGATTCCGGCAGTGCTGCAGTTTGTGTCTTTCATCTTTTTGCCTGACACGCCGCGTTTCTATGTCATGAAGGGCAGGCTGGAGGATGCAGCAAACGTACTAGAGCGCACCTACATAGGTGCTGAGCGCTCCTTGATTGACCGCAAGATAGAGGAGTTAGTGCTGCTGAACAAGACGATCCCTGGACGCACGGTCTTCCACAGGGTCTGGAACACAGTCGTTGCTATCCACACGGTGCCTGCCAACTTCCGCGCGCTTGTCATCGCGTGTGGTTTGCAGGGCATTCAGCAATTCTGCGGTTGGAACTCTTTGATGTACTTTTCCGGCGATATCTTCAAGCTGGTGGGTTTCAAGGATCCCGTCGCTGTGTCGATTGTTGTGGCAGCAACCAACTTCCTGTTTACGTTGGTCGCATTCTTTGCCATTGACAAGATAGGCCGCCGTATCATTCTTTTGATCGGGCTACCCGGCATGACGACCGCCATGACTGTCTGCGCCATCGCATTCCACTACATCAAAACTGAGGTGGGCGAAAACCAATTGACACCCGTAGGCGACAACACCACTTGGGGTATCGTGGTCGTCATCTTCATCATTGTCTACGCCGCCTTCTATGCGCTAGGTATCGGCACTGTGCCTTGGCAGCAGTCGGAGTTGTTCCCCCAGCCCGTCCGCGGTGTCGGCACCTCCTTTGCCACAGCCACAAACTGGGCCGGCTCGATGGTCATTGCATCTACGTTCCTAACGATGTTCAAGAATATCACACCCACAGGCACTTTCGCCCTCTTTGCCGGCATCTCGGTCGTGTCCTTGGTCGCGATCTATTTCTGCTACCCAGAATTGTCCGGCCTCGAGCTCGAGGAGGTCCAATTCGTATTGAAGGATGGCTTCAACATCAAAGCCTCCAAGGCATTAGCTAAGAAACGCAAATTCCAGATGGCCGAATCGCGCAAGCAAGCGAAGGAGCTCGACCTCGAGTCTCTCCACAAAGCAAAGCCATCCGACGAGTTCACTGAGTCGTGAGCATGTCTGGTGCTAGTATTCAGCTTTGTCGCCTGCGTTGTGCAAGCCGCTGCGACTCGAGAACTTCTAATGACACGCATTATATCTGAAACTTAATATAATTGATACCGACGTTTACATCAGTAACGCCTATGATACTAATCGCGAGCTCTCAGTTGTTTTTTGAGTGGCAGGTATCCGCCACTTGGACAACGACGCTCTGATACGCCTACTAGGCTCTAGCCTGCCTATCTATCTATATACAACTCCTTAATATGCACTTCCCTATGAACAGGAGCTAGTACAGCATTCCGTCCCATGTGATAGCATAAATCGTTTCTTTTTGAAATCGAAAATTTTTATGGCATCGATGGCCTTGCAATTGTTTTATGAGATGAGCTTCAAGAGTAGCATTGAGGTTTGTCCTAGTAGTCTAATAGTGACATTGGAGACGATGGCGCCTGTAAATAAACGACCAAATAAGCGGCAGGTGCAGCAGCAGACCGCCAAGAAAGCGCGGGTTGCTGTGCATTCTAGTGATGAGGAATATCCATCCAGTGATGAGGCCATGGAGGACGCAGCGGCTCAGGAGGAGTCCGAGGAGTCGGATGCGTTGGACGAGTCGGACTCTGGCGAGGATGCAGGCGAGCAGGAGAGCGATGAAGATGCCGCGGGCTCTGACTCGGACGGCGAGGGTGAAAAGCAGGCAGGCGGTGAGGAAAGCCAGCACGCCGGCCAGCGGAAGCTACTAAAAGAGCGGAAGATGCAGCGGAAGTCGGGGACTCAGGTGCAGCATATCAAGGCGCTCTGGGAAAAGCTTCGGGTTAAGCAGCCGCCGATGCCCAGAGAGGT